>OY856409.1:913490113-914690113 GCA_963693085.1 Alisma plantago-aquatica
AACTATACACATGGCTCACAAGGCAATTATTAGGGTTAGGGTTTCCATTTATAGACGAATAGGGTTTCAAGTTCATATTATTAATCCAAACCCTAATTCTTTGCTCCACACATCTAGGAGCATACATTGAAATCATAAGTATTCAATCATACTTATTTATTCTCATCATTTATCATTAAATGATTATCAACACAAAGTATGAGTTTCTCTCTCATCCTCACTAGGATATTGATTACAACATACTTTTGGTTTAATCCTCCTCTTGAGGAATATTGGTTTATCATCAACAATTCACATCATCTTTTATATTGCAATTAACACAACCTACAACATATGTCACTCAATCAATCACATCACATATGATTGAAGTGTCCCTTCCATATCGGGTATCAAGATGTGTGTATGTTAACATATTATGCTTTAAGATACCTTCTTATTTAATGTAGTGTATCCATATTGGGCATGTGGTATAACCACATCACCATGTCATGTTTTAGGGTGTATCCCCTAATCATCATATCGTGTACCCATATCAAATTGACTATCACTTAGTTCTTATCAACTCAAAATAACTTCATATCAGGTATAAGCTGTGTTCTTGGTACCATATCGTGCACAAGGTGTGTACCATATTGGACATAGAGTGTATAACTCATCATATATCGTTTAAGTGGTGAATACAAGATACCATATCAGTTTCCCATCAAGAATTATCATATTGGTTCTCCATGTTGGGTAACATATCAGGTTACCATGTTAGGTAGACCCTTGGGATCATAACCCCTTCATACCTTCAAGGATTAGCCCTATCATATAGTTATATGACAAGCTAGGTATCTAATGGAATTCTCTTATCATAATTCATTACACAAAGGATAGGGTATATCGAATTTCAATCCCTCAACTAGGGTTTGCCACCATATTGGGTAAAATTAGCCAAATTGTGCATGAGGTACAAATTGGATCTCATATTGTTCACAAGGTAGAAGTAGGTTCCATTCCCAACATCCAATGGATATCATTCATATCGTCCATGTGGTATCACTCACCACTTGTATCGGCTTACCCATCACCTTGGGTTTCCAACTCTATATTGTTTAGAGTGTTTACTATCTCTATATCGTGTAAGAGTTGTAATCTTAGACTTGTATCATGTATAAGGGGTAAGTGGGTATCTCCCATATCATGCAAAAGGCATGACTCATATCATGTATGAGCTATCATCTATCCTTATATCAGGTTAACCCCCATCTTGGGTTTCATATCGGGTTAAGGTATTTCAACCATATCGGGTTATACCATGTATTTGAATCTATGCCTTATATCATGCCTAAGTGTATACTCAATCAATAATATCGTGCACCAGATGTGTGCTTCCAGATATCGTGTACCAATTGTGTACTACATGATCATATCGTGCAAGAGGTACTTGCTTATCCTACTCATATTGGGTTACCCAAACTAGGGTTTTAGCATATCAACTTGCAAGTATACACTTGACCCTTTATCATGCATAGAATCTTTGCTTGACTTCCTATTGTGTAAAAGGTGTAGGTTTAACACCATATCGTGATCAAGGTGTGAACTTCATCTCCATATCATGCAAGGAGATATAATCTTCCAACCATATCGTGCAAGTGATGCATGTACATAACCATATCGGGTTAGAGGTACTTGCGTGTGTTCTTGAACCCGATATCACTTTATAAAGTGATAACATATTCTTCAAGCTCTAATCTTTGTTATAACTATTATGGTACATGGACTACAGGTCCAACAACTACTAGAACTCATAATTTGATCAAATATTCAAGAAGATTTCGGAATTGAAAGTAGATCATTAAGTATAGCAATTTAGGTGATGAATAATAACATGGTTGAGTTCAAGTTATATAACCCGCCTTGTAAATGGCTTCAAAGCTCCAAGCTCCAAAGCTTTACGTTCCTAATGTTGAAGATGAACTTCTTCAAGGTCTAAGGCTCATTCACAACTCTTCCATAGACAAGAAATCACCATTGTTAAGCACTTGGTGAAGAAGGAAAGAAAGGAATATCCATAACCTGATATCATATTTCAACCAAGGTTGAAGATGACCAAAGCCTTACCTTAAGCTTGGAGATCGAGCTCTACTTACTCTTTCAACTACTTTTCACAATATCTAAGGGGATTTGCATGATATCTCCAAGAAGGATGGTTGTGGGGTTCGTAATCTTCCATAAGTATGTGGAAGGTGAAGTATATATACTTGGGTTCATGAGATAAAGTGTATAAGAGGTGTCTTCACCTTATGCTACTAGATGACACATGGTCATGCATGGTTGACACGTGTCCATGCATGCACTACTATAGAAATGACGTACAACGTCACATTTACTAGCATCGGTTGAAACCAAAAAACTGACACCATTACACTACGACGTCGGCTGCAAATACAAACTGACACCTATATGTGAAGACCGACCGATTGTCATAAGACACGGGTATCACTTTTTATTTAGCGTCGGTTAGACGATAAACAACTGAAGTTTAAAATCACCAACAAAATATATTTTTTTCAGTGAAAAAAATTTACCTCTAAAATTACATATACGACGTCAGTTGTTTAGCAGGTAACTGAAAACTAACGTTCTTTCGTGAGTCAAATTTTCATCCCCATTTTGTCGTCGGTTTTAGTAGATGAACCGACGCAAATTTGTGTTTGCACGCTATCCCCGAGAAAAACTTTTCCCCCAAATTTCCCAATTAGCGTCAGTTTTAGATGGAAACCGAAAACTATAGTTGTAACTCGAAAATAATTTTTTTGTTGGCATATGTGGATAGATGTCGGTGTTTTATTTTGAAACCGACGACTATAGTTGTACATAGGTGTCGGTTTGTAGTAGGGCCGACGAAAAATGTCTCTTTAGCTGTCGGTTTTTTTATAACCGACGCCTATGTCCCACTTAAGAACAACAAAATTTCCTCCCCTTCCCCTTCCCACATTCTTTCTTTCATCCCGACTAAACCCCTCTGGCGATTGGTGATTCCGCTGCTACCGCCGTTGTTGCTGCTACTGCCATTGCTGCTATTGCTACCGCCACCGCCGCCATTTATGGAGCTTTCCACCGTCGTGGAGCTTGCCACTATTTGTGGATCTCGCCACCGTTCATGGAGCCTCCGCCGCCATCGGTCCTCTCCTCCAGCCGGTCCTCCTCTCGCCAGTCCTCTCCTACAACCACTAGAAGCCAGTGCTAGCAGTCCTACTACCAGAGCCAAAGGCAACATCAGTAGCCAGCACCAGCAGCAGCAACTGGAACCAGAGCTTGCCATTGTCATCACCACTATCGTCGCCTACTGCTGCTCATGGTCTCCTACTAATGCTCTTCAATGTAGTAGTCCGTCAAAGCCAGCCACATCTAGGGCTGACAGTACACCCATGACACTGCCACTGCCACTGTTGTCATTGCCACTGCTAGAGGTAAAGCCTCTAATTGACTAGGTTTGCATCCTCAATTCATCCTTAAGATATGTTAAAAAATAATCCCTATAAACATGTAATGCTTGTTTAATAGAATTGATGATTGGCTTGGTTATTAATAATATATGACAAAAATAAAATGCTTAATTTTAACATATATCCTGGATAAACCTTGTATATATGTGTCTGGCCTGGCAACCTTATATTGGACCCCACAACAAGATTTAGTACATGAGCTAGTTTGAAATTTTGAAATAAATGATGAATGATAGGATACTTACATTTATGTGTAATGATTATCTTGATGATGAACATGCATTATTACAACCCCAACTTTTGGGTCCATTTGGTGAGAAATGTAATTTCTCATATTAAAGATATTGGAACAAATAATGATATAATTTGTTTTGAATAAATGAGTTTCGTTTACAATAGTCTTGTTTGTTGTTTTGTGGGCTTTATTGACTATTGGGCCCAATAACAAGGAAAAGACAAAAGAAACTCCATTATTTGAGTAAATAAGAAAATGAAGAAAAGAAAGATGTAGAATCATCTAGAAGGCTAAAGAATATAATCCAAAGTTGGATTTCATGCCTCTTGGGTTCCAAGGAGTCCAAATTTGCAAAGATAATGCATCAAGAAAAGAAAAGATCAATTAAATATTTCTTTACTAAGAAAGAAATTGAAAACAATGATAAAATGTGGGAAATAAGTGAAAAGAGGTATAATTGAGTTATCCTTGGTGGATTTTCGTATCCAAATGATTCCTAATGTTAAAAGGAATGACAATGAGGAAAATAAAAAGAAAGATAAAGAGAAATCTTCAAAAAGAGATATTTTAATAAGAAATAAATAAGATAATAAGAAATAATGAATATAGATGTATCTAGAAGGATAATAAGTATCCTTAAAAAGGAATTTCGAAATCTTAGAGTTTCTTGGGGTCCAAGGAGCCCTAATGGAGAAGAAAGAAAGAGAAAATACCAATAATGCAAAATAAGAGGATAATGTGATACATTATTAATGAATTTTGTGGTATTGTTAAAAAGGTGGTATTTTCTACTAAAAGAAACTATAATTTCGTGACCAATGTTTAAAAGCCAAGCACAAGGAGATTCAAAGTGATAATTCTCGGATTTCCTAGTGACCAAAGCATAAGGAATATCAAGGAAATAATTAAGAGAGAGAGAAACTTGCTTCTTCATGAAGGAATTGGATTCCTATTAGAAAAGAACTTTGTTTCTTCATGGGCAAGCATCTTAGGGTGTTGATACCCTCCCCTATATAAGGGGTAGCACCTTTGGCTGAATCCAAGGTGATCCCGTGCACCCTTCTCTCTCCTTCTTCATCGTTTTCATCCAAAAACCTAACATTAGAGGAAGCTCTATCTCAGGAGCAGTAGGGAGTCATGAAGAGGTTGCAATGGGGCATGATGCTCCCACTATGACCTAAGGGAGCTCCTCCATTGTCTTCTTGCTCTAACCCTTACACAATACCTGCAAGAGGTCTGTAACCTCACTGCAGATTGCGGGACTGGAACCCTTGATATTGGACATCACAACCATGTGTTGAGGGCTTATTGGGTGTGGGGGAGAGCTGCAAAGGTAGGGCACCAGTTTCCTGCAACTTCCAGACCTTGGGGAGAGGGGAGATGACCCCGTGAACAGCTCCTGTCGGCGGCTAGGGCGACGCAGCAGAGCTGTGTGAGGTTGAAGGAGACAAAGGTGGAGTTGGATGGTTCTGCCTCTCCGTGGGCTAAAGAAGCGATCGACTTACCAAGGGCAATTGTGTATTTTAATTCTAATTTCTAAACGGGCCGCGTGCATGGAAAGAGGTGACGTGTCAGCCTCTGATTGGCTCAAGTAAGTTAATTTTACAAAAATTGTATCTCCTTATTCGTAACTCCGATGGTAGCAAATAATATATGCATTTTGCTCAGAAAAATGAGAGGAATTCATTTAAAATGATTTTAGAGGATAATTTCTCTAACGCTTTAGTGATTAAGAAACCCTATTTTGAGATGATTAATGTATTTAGTAGGGTTAATGGATGATTAAAGCTGATATTAACATGTTAATTGTAAAAAGGTACATTAAAAACAAAAAGGATGAACTTTACACGTAATTGGTTTAATTTAGAGTTTCATGTGCATAAATATGCTTTAATGGGCCTTGAAACCCTAATATTAGTAAATGTGACTCATAATGGTTTTAATTATTCAAAATCGTGAATAAAGTTGAGATATGATAATTCCAAGCTATTTAAAGTATAAAAGTTCCTAATTGTGGATAAATACCATTAATGTAGTAATTAGGATTTTCTAATGGATAAAGGTAGAATTAATGACAAATAGAGTTCATATGTGAATTAGACCATAATGAACTATGAATTGATGATAAATGAGCATAATGATCTTGTCATGGATTAAAAGGATAAAAATTGTAGCTTTGATGTAAAAGAGGCTTAATGGAGTTAATTGATGGTTAATTATGCTTTTTCTGATATCGGGGTTATATGTTGTTAAAAGATAACCTTAGTATCTTTCATGATGAATATATGAGATAATTAGGGTTTGTGAGTAATTGTATAAAATTAGGGTTTAAAATAGTAAGAGATGAAGTGAAACCCTAATTGCAATGGAAACACTAAAAGTGGACTAGAAACCCTAGGAAGCGAGCTAGGTTTAATAGATCTTAATGGTATGATTAATAATAGGAAATTGTATGCATATTTTAGGATCTCATAATGTGTTTGCTTGCCTATTTGGAATTCTTGATTGATTGGATTATTCTGTCTCAAATCAGACTGACAGGTATGTGGTTACGCTTATGAATAATCACTTTAGTTTCACGGTGAATTTCGAACATTTTATCAGTTGCCTGAAAATAACTGCTTGGATGACTTTTATTTCATGCAACTGTAAAGTGACTATGACTATCACCATAAGTATGCATACATGACTGGCTCAGATCCTGGTCCTCCTCTGTGGCTTTGCAAATGCTAAAAAGGGTAACCTAGAGCAAGGTCTAGGCTATCAAGAGTTAGGGATTGGGCTACCTACATGTAGTGCCATGCAACTCTTTAGCACACTATGAGTTAAGAAGTGGGTTACCTATGGGTAGTGCCATGTGACTCAACCCTAGAAACTGATTCACCTGTTAGGTAGGATAATGAGGGGTTAAATGGGGATCTACCATAAGGAAGGTAGCATCCAGGTCCACTACAGGGACAATGCAGAGGTTATGGTATGTAAGGATTGAGTAGTTATGTTGAAAACATAAAGTTATTTGTTAAATCATATTTGACTGCAATATGTTATTAAAGTTAATTATACGATTATTGTTTCCCCCACATTCCAGCTTTATACTGACCGATGTTTTGTTTGTCAGAATTTTAGGTACAAGTGAAAAGAACAAACAATAAAGTGGCATATGTTGATTTAAATGAGGATTAAAGTACAAAGGAGGATGAGTTAGAATAAACTCCAGTTATGGATAGAAATAGTTAACCAAGTTTTTGAAAAAGGTATGCAAAGTTTTATTTTATTACATCCTTTCAGCTTAATTAGTAGAATTTGATAATTATTAATGATTATTTATCAAACCTTTGATCCTGTTAATTGGGATAATGGCTCTGACCTCTTGGTCTCCCTTAACTGGGGGATACTGGGAGGCGGGGTCATTACATGCGTGTACATTGGAGATGTTGAAATCAATTGTTATAGAATATAATACCTAGACAAGGGTATGATTAAGACTACAAGATGTTCCTATTGTAAATCAACCTCAGATATGAACAAATGAACGTAGGATCGTAGGTATATAAATGACAACATTATATTATGGCCTAGAAACCCGTCCAAGATTTACTCATTAGGAGTAAATCTTGGTTAGTCCCCAATTTGGGACTGTTCTGGAACACTTAATCTCACTTCAGATGTAAGTGTATAATGTGTATTGGGTTTTCAAGAAAATTTTGGTAGCATTTCCCTATTTGTTCTCTAAGTACATATGTATTTGGAGAACAACGGGGAAATGCCATCGAATTTTTCTTGAAAACCCAATACACATTATACACTTACTAGTGAGATTAGGTGTTCAAGAATGGGATAGGTGGTACACATTTATTATATATAAGACCTTAAACCCTAAAATTTTAACCATAAACCCTAATATTTTAACCCTAGACCCTAATCTTTTAACCCTAAACCCTAATATATACTTGTTTTCTCTTTGATCATAGAATGTATAGATCATGGATGTCCATTCCAAATCACTGCACCCCAGAGTTTATTTCCGGTCTTGATAAGTTTATTAGATTTGCTGAGGAACATAGGAAACAACCTGGAGATAGGTTCTACTATCCATGTAGGCATTGCGGTAACAACTTGAAAGTCAGCACTGGTGACGAAATCAAAAGTCATGTCATGTGCAACAGGATTATACAAGGCTATACAGAATGAAACTGGCATGGAGAGATTTCACACCTGAAATCATTGGATGTCGATAGCATTGCTTGTGTGGAAGAAGAAATTGCCTCCGATGACATAGATGTGAATGAACCAGTTCTAGTAGACATCATTGCTGCGATGTTGGATAGTTGTGGGGTAGAGCACACCGATCCACCTCCCATGTTTAGAAACATTATGCATGATGTTGAGATACCATTATACATAGGTTGTACTAAGTTTATGAAGCTTAGAGTTGTGTTGAGATTGTATAAGCTGAAAGCTAACAATAGATTGAGCGACAAAAGTTTCATGTCATTGTTGTCTTTGTTGAAAGAAATTCTTCCTAAAGGAAATGAGCTGCCAATCTCAACATACCAGTTAAAGAAATTGTTGTGCCCAATGGGAATGGAGGCCAAGAAGATACACACATGCCCGAATGATTGTGTATTATTTCAAAAGGACTATGTGGATTTGAAAGATTGTCCAAAATGTGGTGCGTCAAGGTATAAATTGACGAATTTGGGGGAGTCCAAAACTGGTTCTCCTGCCAAGGTGATGTGGTATCTACCTATAATATCACAGTTTCAACACTTGTTTGCCAATCCAATAGATGCAAAGAATTTGAGGTGGCATGCAGATGTTAAGAAAAATAATGATGGGATCCTACAACATGCGTCGGATTCCCCACAGTGGAAGAAGATTGATTTATTGTACCCTAAATTTGGTGAAGAAGTCAGGAATCTAAGACTTGGGCTTTGTACATATGGGATGAATCCATATGGGGTATTGAGCAGCCAACATAACACTTGGCTAGTTATGCTTGTTATATACAATCTTCCTCCCTGGTTGTGTATGAAAAATAAGTATGTTATGTTGTCGTTGTTGATATCAGGCCGTAAACTACCTGGAAATGATATTGACATTTATCTTGAACCTCTGATTGTTGACTTAAAGAAACTTTGGGGTGAATGTGTGATGACCTATGATGCTTCACGAAGAGAGACATTTCGTTTGCCCGCTATGTTGTTTTGTACTATTAATGACTTTCCAGCATATGGAAATGTGTCTGGATATAGTGTCAAAAGATCTAAAGCGTGTCCTTTATGTGAAGAGAACACTGATCCAATATGACTAAAACATGGCGGAAAGACTGTATATCTTGGTCATCGAAGGTTTCTTCTAAAATTCCATCTGTATCGTAGGTTGCACAAAGCATTCAATGGATAGAATGAGGAACATAGTGCACCTAAACCTATACCAGGGGAGGTTGTTTATGAAAGAGTAAAATACTTTGCCAATGAATTTGGTAAGAGATCACAATGTACCATGGCCACACAGAGTGACAAATCTTTATTCAAGAAGAAGTTAATATTTTGGGATCTTCCTTATTGGAGTTCTTTGGCAGTCAAGAATTGTATCGATGTCATGCACGTTGAGAAAAATGTTTGTGATAGCGTCATAGGTACTCTGTTGAATATACCAGGTAAGACTAAAGATGGGATAAAATCCAAAATGGACCTATGTGAAATGGGAATAAGGACAAAATTAATAGAAGTAGTTAGTAGCGATCGGAGAACATACTTACCTCCCACTTATTACATGTTGTCTATAAAGGAGAAGAAAGCTTTTTGTAAATGCTTGGTAAATGTTAAGGTGCCATAGGGTTACTCATCCAATATCCATAGATTGACCCTGATACTCTCGATAAATTGCAAAGAGAAGTGGTTGTTACCCTATGTCAGCTTGAGATGTATTTTCCTCCTTCGTTCTTTGATATCATGGTACATCTTGTTGTCCACTTGACTAGGGAAGTGAAAATGTTGGGACTAGTTTTCTTGCATTGGATGTATCCCTTTGAATGATACATGAGCATTTTTAAAGGTGATGTTCAAAACCGTTATCATCCTGAAGGGAGTAGTATTGAGGGTTATGTGGCAAGAGAGGTTATGGATTTTTGCAATGACTTTCTGAGTGGTAATGACGCTCTTGTTAATGACAAGAATATTGAGGAGTATTCTGGCAAAGGAATTTTTGTATCACAGATGAAAGTAATCAGCCGTGAGCAATTAGAACAAGGTCACTTGTATATTTCACAACATCGACGAAGTGAGTGTTTATATCAAGGAACATACCAATTTCATCAAGAGACAATATCCTCGAGCCAATTCAATGTGGCTTGCTAGAGAGCATAACAAGACATTTATTAAGTGGTTTGAAGATAAAATCTTATATCAACTATCTTAAACACCAAATAATCTTACTAAAACTATCAAATGCCTCACCTTTAAACTAAAATTGAATGTTATGTCTTATGAAGGGTTTGACATAAATGGATTCTCATATTACACAAAGCATCAAGATGATAAGAGTGTCGTCCAAAATAGTGGGGTCACCCTTCAAGTGTCTTCATTGTTTTTTGCAAGTGCAAAGGATAAGAGTCCACGTGAAGCTAAAATGTCATATTACGGTGTCATTGAAGACATATGGGAGTTTGACTACGTAGATTTCAGAATTCCTCTCTTTAAATGTAAGTGGGTTGATAACACCAAAGGAGTTATAGTGGATGAATTGGGTTTCACATTAGTGAACTTTGAGAAGATTGGCGAGAAGGATGAACCATTCATATTGGCATCACAAGCAAAATAAATATTTTATATCGATGATCATGCAAATGATAAATGGTCGGTTGTTCTTCATGGTAAAAGACAGTTCATTGAAGATCCTATAGATGAAGAAGAGTACTATGATAAGTATGATGACTCCAGTCCATTCTCATTTGGGTAGCCAACACCACCAAATATTGAAGCTAATGATGACTTGTATGTGCGCGGAGATCACAATGAAGGATTGTTAATTGATAAAAGATCGCAATATTAGAGGCATGCATGTTTATATTTTTTATATGTTTTATTTTTCTAAAGGTGAACTTTACAATGTTTTATTATCTTCTATTTATGTCAAATGCTAATGTTTGATTTTTTTAATGACACTTTCAGATGGCTGGGCATGAGCATGATGACCGTGATGATGATTACCGTGAGGGTGAGGATATCAATGCGCCGCCTCACAATGTAAGTTTTAAAAATATATCCTATATTTCTATCTATATGTCCATTTATAGTTATATCCTGTAAGTGTGTTTATTTTGTCAAAATTTAGGTTGATGATGTACCTCCTGAAGAACTTGGGGCACTTGATGAGCAACATTTTTTTTTGAAAAAGTGAGGGGCATCACTATGATGAACAAGTTACTACAACAAAGGGGCAATGACCCAAACTGGCTGTGGATTTTGATCATGTAGGAAATCTAGTTGGAGTGAACCACAACTCGTTATTTCATATCTTAGGGTTCTTACTCGTAGCCATTTTAGTCCTAATGTAGAATCTTGGCATAAAGTTCCTAAGGAGAAGAAAAACTTAGTATGGAAGGAACTATGCGTGAGTTATTATTATTTGCAATTCTATTTTGTAGATTACTAATTTTTAGGATACTAGTTAATAAAATTTTTATTTTGTAGAGTATATTTGAACTGGATGAAAAGCTACATTGTAAATGCATGATGCAATGTTGTGGGAGGGTCCTAAGGAACTATAGGACAAATCTCACCCAAGATTACATACGAGATGCTGAGAAGAGGAAGAAGCCAACCACTGAGCAATGGAACTACCTGGACCCCAATGACTGGGAGGAGTTTGTTACCAAAAGAAAAACTGATGAATTAAAGGTATTAAGCGCCACTCCCAATTTAATTAATATACGTTCTTATGTATTCACCTATTCAAGATTAACCTTTAGTGTTACTAACCAAATCAATGTGCTTACTAAAAAAGCTATCAACGATGCTCAAAGAGCAAGGTGTGCACTAAATGTACATGACCACATGATGGGTCCAAAAGGCTATGCAGGCATTCGCCAAAGACTACAGGCTGAGTCTACTACTCAGTCTGCTGCTACTCAAGAGTCCTCTACTATTGGTCCCACACCTCTGCCTCACCATGCTATGTGGATAGCTGGAAGGTAAAAAAAGAAAGGAGATATAACCAAGCCCGCAACTGTTGAGGCAGCTGCAAAAATGGTAAAATTCAACTCTTAGAGCAATCAATATTGATTATTATTATGTTTGCTTACCAATTTCTATTGATGGCGATTAGCGGGAGCTTCACGAGCAGAGGAAGGAAGGCAAGTTCATCCCTGAGGGAATAAGAGATGAATTGACAGCTGTTGTTGGTAACCCAAAGCATCCCAGACATGTTAGGGGTGCATGCACTAGTGTGGGCATAATATCATTCTTTGGGCCATCACAACGCAAACCTGTCCCAAAAGTGGGATTATCAAATGTTGAGGTAACCTATTCTTTTTTTAGAATGTTATTACGAAAGGGAATTCAATAATCAAAAGCTAGCATTTCTTTTGTCAATGTATAGGTAGATGAGTTAAATAATAAGAGAATCTAAGAAGAAATGGTGAAGAGGCAGGCGTCTCAGGCTGCCACTCAGATAGTACTTGTGGCGTGCCACTCTTCTCCTACTTCAGAGGTTGGGAGTAATCCTGTAGACCCACCTAGCATGTCCGCTGTAAGTATTTTTATGACATAGTAGCTAGTCTTTTCAAGATGATATGTTTATGTATATATGTGTATAACATTCTTTACGTAAATTTATAGGGGTTGAATCCATGCCATCTAAAAAGTCAAGAATTTATCGTAGCAGAGGCCGAGGCTTACCCACCCCTTCCAGGGGACATGTTTCATGGGACTCCAGTACCAAATGGTGCGGTTCGTGTGAGCCCGATACATATATTCCCCAATTGGAGGGATCTTCCATTGCCATATGCCCACCCAGATTCTAAAACACTTAGTGAAGTAGAAGGTAGAGTGATATTGTGGCCCAAAACGGATGTCATCTATACTAATATTGTATGGTAAATTTACATTACATTAATTTATTAGCGTATATATATGAGTCAATTGATCTGAAATTATATATACAAGTCAAAAGGAAGACACCCGCTACATCTCAGCCTCCACCTCCACCTGAAGTACCTAATTGGCTTCCAAGGGACCTATACATCTCGTTAGGTCCTAATTGTAGGGGTATGGTAGTATGCATAGGCAAACATAACCCAAATTGTCCTATAAATGTTTCTATTCCGGAGGATGCTGTAGGTGAATCATACGATAACAATCTATTTATACAAGATATTTTGGAGTTGTTTCGTTATGATTGGCGGAAATACATCTATAGTAGAGCTATAGATATGGTGAGATCTTATTTATACATCCATATACCATGTTTTATATACAGTGATCTGGTTTCTTATATATTAATGCATACATAATGTATGTTTTGCAGCCACTTACACACGATATGTACATATTTTTCATTTTCCCATGTGGGATTTTTGGTTCCATCTTTGATTAGTCTTGTAGATAAAGACCCTTCATCAGTTACTTCATACTGCTCTGTTGCTTTTAAATATTTTGGTAAAAAAAAGAAGACGCCGATAATAGCTCCATTCAATGTTGAGTAAGTTTACTTTGCTTATAATTTGGACTTAAGAAAATTACATTTTTATTGTGGATTTTGAGTTATTAATTTTTAACTTTCTTACCTCTAGTGGTAGGCATTAGGAGTTACTAGTTATTGTCCCCAAGACGTTCACTGTCTATTATCTAGATCCTGTGGGGAAGGAATTAAATACATTATACACACAATCAAAAGGCCATTATTCCCGTGAGAAATATTTTATATTTTTTATATCCATTAACATATGTTATTACATTACTATTTAATTATGCAATTTAATGTTTTACATTAACATGTAGGGCTTTACATGAGTTCAAAAAAGCTGGAGGAAAGGTCCCCAAGAAAAAGAAACAACCACTAATTTGGGAGAATGTGAAAGTAATTTCCCGACTCCAATGTATATATTATTTATGTGTACTATGCTTATTTGTATTTTTGAATATTTTGTATGTTTTAATTTATAGTGTGCTACACAAGGCAACGACTGGGCATGTGCATACTATGTGATGTGATTTATGGACCTAATTATCAAACATGCCGCAATAGAAATTGATACCATACATCAAGTATTATATATAGTCTCATTAGATGATATGAAATATATCAATATTATTATATATATACATCATTCTCTTTGCAGGTGTTTAAAACTAACTTCACTACAGGTCAAAATTTATTAGATGTACATACTCCCTATACGATGGAAGACTTAAATGATGTAAGAGAACAATGGGCAAAAGCACTACAAGTAGTGGGAATTTTTAAATATGGTTGGGATACTTATGACGATAATGACGATGATGAATAAAGAATGACATTTCTAAACTTTGTTCTCATAATTATTTTTGTGTGAATGTGAATGAATTTTTCTGAATTGTCATATGTGTGAATGTGAAGATGATCAATACATGAATGTTTCTACATGTGTCTAAATGTGAAAAGAGATGAAATGAATGGAACCGCTGGTTGCTAAATGTGTGTGAAAATGGAGGAAATTTGAAATGGAACTACTGGTTTCTACATGTGTGTGATGAAAAATAATATGAATTAAATGTTCTTATACATGTGTGTGATCATAAATTGTTGTCCATCTTGTTAATTTTGTATGTTTGTGGCCTGTTGATGGCTGATATCAATGGATATTGTAAACCTGTTGTTTAGAACTGAACTGCAGGTTCTGCATCATGCTGACCAATCATACAGTAGGCCTACAAACTGATAAGAAAAAAATCACAAAATAGGCGTCGGTTATTAGTATAAAACCGACAACAAAGACATACAACGTTGGTTGTTAGCAAAAAACCGGTCTATGTGGCTAGGTACCACGGATGTGCTGGGAAGCACGACTATGATGGGGTATTCATGGAACCAGGGATATGGCATCGGTTATTAGTATAAAACTAACATCTTTGACCTGGATATAGTGTCAGTTTTATTAAATAACTGACGCCTATAGTGCCCTTACTGGCGTGTTTTTGGTGGCAAGAAGGGTTATGGCATCAGTGTTAAAACTGACACTGAAGGTTTCGACTTTTAGCGGCACACACTTGGGTGTCTCTTTGAAACCTATGCCAAAGGCCTTAAACAACCGACACTAAAGGCCGGTTTGGTACTAGTATCCTTTATCTTATTGGATAAGTTTCCTCATCTTTATCTCATCAATAAGGCAATCCGATACACTTTTTGCAAGGAACTTGCAACTCGTTACGGGCCACCCCCTTGAGGTGCTTTTCCCATCATGGAATTTTCCAAGGCTCAAAAAACTGATAGGAGACTTCTATTATGGCTCCTTGGCCTATAGGGCTCCTATACCAAGTCCACAACTCGATATAACACATATAATGCTTTTCCTTTAATTCTTTCTTGGTCTATTTATCACCAAGAGTATCATCATTCAAAGATGACTCAAACATAGTGTCTCCTTCTTTATGTTTCCTCTAAAAGATACATAGAGGGAGTAGGGACACTCTAGGGGTGGTAATTTGCATTTCTACCCTATATTTTGGGTAAATTACAAATTGTACCAAAATTGGTGCACATAGTACTAGCATTGTTCAAACACGTTATAACTTGGGATTTAGGCTTTCCACAAGCCACCACTTAGCATCATTCTCTCTCTTTTATAATATTAAAACACTTAGATCACATTCAACATGTGACATTTTACAATGTGACCCCTCATCTTAGGTAAATTGCACATTTCACTCAGACTATCAATTAATGCACACATAGTTTGCAATTAAGCTCAAACTTGAAAATAGACTTCACAAGAAGCCTTAATTACTTTCCAAAAGATTAGAATCAGTTTGTAAGTAACTTACTTAATCAAAACTTCTAGGGTTAAGCCATAACCCAAATCAGGGGTATTACAATTATAAACCCCTAACAAGGATTTTGTCCCCAAAATCCCAGATGAAGGAAGACAATTTCCGTTCATACATCATATCATCAAGTCTCCACATAGCATCTTGATGTTATGGAGATGCCAAAGAACTTTGACCAGAATAAAAGTCTTTCCATACTCCTCATTCATTTTAGCATTTCACTTCTAAGGAAAGACTAGGCTTACGTTCTGTCACCCACTTAGGACTACGAGTCTTATCAATGTTATGTTTATGCAGAGCATAAACCCCTAGCATATGATCTCCATACTAGAGTTATCTCAAGGTTGACCCTTCTAGATAATCAAACATTATTCATCTTATCAGGAGTCATATCCTCACTTTCTCATACCACTTGGCATATCTTGGATACCAGAATCTCTTACCTTGGTATCCTTCACATGTGTCAAAAACACATCACATCCTCACAATTTCCATCTCTCTATTGTTAATACCAAATTTAAACATATAAAAGAATCTTTCTTTTATCTTGGGACATTACCTATTACACATATCTTTATCTTGGAACCAAAGTCCAAGACGAACTGATACTTTTCCAAGTATCCATCAATAGAATACTTCTAACTCATGCACATCATGTGTCATAAGACTCACTTGATTGCCATGTCCTTGAAAGGAAAGAACACAAAGAAACATATTCCTTTTATCAACTCATCATTACCCATGGTTGTTTATCAAAGAGGAGACATCATCATCTCCTAAGATTATTACATGATATTTCACTATTCATGAGTCATTTACACTTGTTTCATCTTAGGTTTGTTGCCATCTGCATAGGAATTATATGGATGACTACATATCATCATCCCTTTCTTTGTTATTTCCCGTCATATTCATGATCATTTCATGATTTTATCACATTTCATATTTCCACATTATGGAAAAGATCTTTACTATTCACACAGACTTTATCAAACATGGATCATCTCTCTTGTTCTCATTCTCTTATCATGAGGATTATAGTTTTTACTTCCTCATACACATAGATTGATCTGAGTTCATCTCAGATTTCATTTTATTGCACTTAGGATGTGATAAAATATCCATGCCATATTTCCAGTTTGGTTATGCTCACTAGATTGTCTCAAAATGACTACTTGATCACAGTAATCAGAAAGATAACAATCTAAGAGTTCCATACTTACCTTATCTTCAATAATTGAATACCTGGCCATGGTATACAAGTACTGAGATTAGATAGTATGCACTTGGTCTACTATCATATTCCTTACTTTTCATATCATCAAAACATAGGACTTAGCATCTCTAGATTTTCTCCAGGCATCACTTCGACACCTCATCCTCTTTCACACAGATAAAAGAAATTGTAAAGCATTTAAAAGATTACTGAGCAAAATGTAAGTCCTCATATTCCTTATGTCCTCATAGGACTAGTCAAAGGAAGCTCAATAACAACTACTTTTCTTATATTTAACAAATAGAATCATTAAACGGCATATCAGAATGACACTATTTCATTTGACCTGTCTCATCTCATGGATTGTTTACTGCCTCAGGCTGATTCTTTTCATAGAATATTTGTTATGACCCCACCTTCCGGTATCCCCTAATTAAGGGAGACCGAGAGGTCGAAGCCCCATAATTTCCAGATCAAAGGTTTGACATTTAACTAAGAACAATTATTAAATTTTAATAGACTATATTGGAAATCTGTAAGAAAATAAACTTTTGCATACCTTTTGAAAATGTGTATCTCTAAACTTCTATCCACATATGAATTTATACTCTACTAATCCTCCTTGTATTTCAATTCATGTATTTCTCAAAATGACAATTTAGTATTTGTCCTTTTGGTTTTGTACCTAAAACGCTGACAAATAAAATGTCGGTTAGCCGAAGCTGGTATGTCGGGGGACAATAATCATGCAATTATTCATAACAATGTATTGGAGCCAATTACCATTTAACAAACAATTTTACGTTTTAAATATAACTGTGCGATTCATGCATTCCCTATCCTCTGCGCTAGCCCTACAGTGGACCTGGATGCTACTTTCCTTACAGTAGATCCCTATTAAACCCCTCATGGTCCCACCTATAGGTGAACCAATTTCTAGGGTTGCGTCACATGGCACTACCCGTAAGTAGCCCACTCCTTAACTCATGGCATGCTAAAGGGTCTCATGGCACTACACTTGGTAGCCCTATTTCTAACCCACGATAACCTAGACCTCACTCTAGGTTACCCCTTTTTAGCCTTTACAAGCCACATAGGTGGATTCGGATCTAAGCCAATTATATATATATATATTCATGGTGATAATCATAGTCACTTTATAGTTGCATGAAATAAAAGGCATCCAACAATTATTTTCAAGCAAACGATAAACACGTTCGGAAATCACCGTGAAACTAAAGCGATTATTCATAAGCGTAACCACATACCTATTCAATAGATTTCTCAAGCTAATATCAATTCCAATTAAAAAAGCCATCCAAGCAAGTAGTTGAACCACACAATCAAGAATCCTGAAAAACACATGTACTCTATTTACTACACACTTTATCAAGATTCTTTCTATTCAACTTGAAATTGCTTCCTAAGTTTTCCATATCCATTTTAGGGTTTCCTTTGTAATTAGGGTTTCACTTCATCTTTTATTATTCAAACCCTAATTTTGTACCATTACTCATAAACCCTAATTATCTCATCTATTCTTCAATATTAAGGTTATCTTAACAACATATAACCCTATTTTTGGATACAAGGCACCATTAACCATTAATTAAGTTCATTAAGCCTCTTTTACATTAAAGCTATTATTTTTATCCTTTTAATCCATGACAAGATCATTGTACACATTTATCATTAATTCAAAGTTCATTATAGTCTAATCACATATGAACTCGATTTGCCATAATTCTACCTTTTATTCATGAGAAAACCCTAATTACTACATTTAGGGTATTTATACAGAATTAAGGACTTTTGTATTCAAATAATTTAGAACCATCATTTAACAACGTATTTTCACATCTTTCAAATTATATATGATCTTATCCTCTTTTTCCCTAAATTTAGGTTTCTAAATGTTTAATCATTCTCATATGAGGTAAAAACCCTAAATCATGCAATTTTACATCCAAATCAGGTTTGAATCTAACATTATCATTCAACAGGTTATTAATACTTCAATTAACCCATTAAGCATACTAGATTCAACCTTTAATCACAACTAGGGTTTTTAACTTAACTTTAATGCACTTTTCATCAACTTATTGTACTTTTGTAATTAGGAACGGAATCAATCTCTAATATCATTTTTATTGTATTCCTCTCGCTCTCTTGATCAAAATTCATATATTACTTGTCCTAATCGGAGTTACCAATATTTAATTACAAATTTTGTAACTTGTATACCTCTTGGCCAATGGAAGAGTGCCACATGTCTCCATCCATGCAACGCTATTGACTTGGAAACATAACGCAAAGTCGATACTGCCTCCACATAAGTGAAAGGTGATTTAACCCGTAGAGGGGTAAATGCATCCAACGCCCGTGCCTCTTCTTCCTCCTCGCGACGGCAACTTGCTACTGCCCTAACGGCTGAGGGTGGGGCTCCTCCTCTCCCTTTCTGACCTCGTCGGCCATCAGGGATGGCTCGCCCACCTCCGTCATGCTTCTGCGCACGTGAGGGAGCCGCTGGATCATGGCCATGATGGCTGAGAGTGAGATCAGTAGATCTATGATCAAGGCGGACCTGCAGCCAACTTGCGGCTGTGGCTGGAGTGCCGGAGCACGGGGATGATGGTCACATCTTTCTCTGGGGATGTGGGGACGTCCAGAATCCGTCAAGACCGTTTAACAACTTCTCATTATACCCGAGTCATGCTTCCCTTCTTGGTTAGAGTTTGGATGAAAACTTGGAAGAAGAAGAAGGTAGAAGAACGTGGGGTTCTCTCTTCCCTTTGAACCAAGGCTCTACCCCTTATATAGGGGTGGGAAACAAAGTCATGTGTTGGCTATTCACGAATCAAAGAGTCCCTTTTCAAATAGGAAACCAATTCCTTCAAAGAGAAGTAATATTCTCTCTCTTCTTTATCCTTTGGATATTCTCTATTATTTGGATATATACAAATTCAAAAATCCTTGCCATTACTCTCTTTATGTTTGCTTTTTAACCCATGGGAATGAATTTCTATTTTCTTTTAGTAGAAAATATTTCCTTTTTAACAATACCACATAATTAATTAATTATGCATTATATTATCCTCTTATTTTGTAATTTTGGTATTTTCTCTTTCTTTCCTCTTTATTGGGACTCCTTGGATCCCAAGAAACTCTATTATTTCGAAATCCTTTTTATTGGATACTCATTATCCTTCTAGATGCATCTAAATGCATTATTCTCATTATTTTGTTTATTTCTCATTAAAATATCTCCTTTTGAGGATTTCTCTTTATTTCTCCTTTATTTTCCTCATTGGTATTCCTTTTAACATTAGGAATCCTTGGGATATGAAATCCTACTAAGGATAACTCAATTCCACCTTTTTTGACTTATTTTCCACATTTTATTATTGTTTTAAATTTCTTTCTTAATAAAGAAATACTTAATTGATCTTTTCTTTTCTTATTGCATTCTCTATGCAACTTTGGACTCCTTAGAACCCAAGGAACCCAAGAGGCACGAAATCCATACTTGGATTACATTCTATTCTTTTGCCTTCCAGAGGTTTCCACATCATTCTTTTCTCAAAAACTCAATTATTCATTTACAAATTTAATAATCGAATTTCCTTTCTTCATTTCATTGTTATTGGGCCCAAGAGCCAATAAATCCCACAACACAATTACCAAGTCTAGTTTAAATGAAATCCATTTATTCAAAACAAATTATATCATTATTTGTCCAAATATCTTTAATATAAGAAATTACATTTCTTAGGAAATGATCCCAAAAGTTGGGGTTGTAACATCCTTCCCCTCTTATAAGAATTTTGTCCTCAAAGTTCCATCAAGCAACCAAACAATTCAGGATAAGACTTTTCCATGTCCATTATTGGCCCCTATGTGGCTTTACCGTACTCATGGCGCTACCAAAGAACCTTTATCATCACATATTCTTTTCTCTAAGTTCTTTCATCCTGGCGTCTATAAACTGCATAGGTGACTCATGCCATTTCAGCCTCCCTTGGGGCTCACTAGGTTCATTGCTCAGCAAATGGTCTAGGTACCTCACATAGTGCTCTAAATTGGACACCTGGAACTCATCACACATTTCTTTATCCTGAGGGGTAAGGTTAACCTTCTCCACCAATCCATCTCAATGGACCCATGTATCGGGGACTCAACTTTCTTAGCTATAACTCAGAGGGGTCAGATTTTCATGTCACATATTCTCCCACAGTGAACTGCATGTCAGTCTACTTTGCATCCGCTCATGACTCCTTTCGTCTCTAGGCTCCTTTCAGCCATTGCACGATCAAAGAGACTTCATCTACACGCACTGTGGTCCTTTTCTAACCATCACATGGTCCTTTCACCAAATCACCTTACTGAAGTGGTGACCGACACAACCTCCCTTACAGAGCTTCTTTAAAATCCGATACTAGCTATGGTGGTTATCATCACATCTTTCATAGGACCAGAACTGTCTCTAGATATCACCTTGAACAAGCACACATGCTCTCATCAGACCCTTTAGTCTGGATCATACTATCCATTAGTTAGAGGTGATAAACTATGCTAACATAGAGTTCTTCATGTTTCTAATCCCACCTTTTGGAAGGGAATCTTTAGGTCAAACTCAAGAACCTTTGAAATCACATCATGGTGTAGTTGAACCATCTCTCTCATGGGTAGTTCAACCAGATCTGTCTCTTAACAGAACTCTTTCTTTCTCATGTCATATGGATAAGGCGATCTACCGTACCCCATATTGCATCTCGACCTTCTTGGTCCAGGGAATACTTACAACATCCATAGTAATGAACTCCCTTTCTCTTTTGGGGACTCTTTATGCTTTATATCAATGCACTGGGCTACTGGTGTTCGTCCTTCACCCACGGCTTGCATGGCCATAAACCACATGCAACTTCATCTTAGGCATCTAAAGTAGTACTATCACTTATTATCTTGGTAGTACTATGGTGTATGGTGATCTTCAATCATGATTTCTTGTATGTCATGATTCCTCAAGATCGATTCCTCAAAAACCCTAAACCACTCTAGTCGGGGTTTCATCACCTTCCTTTCCAAAGAAGTGCATTTGAGATTCTACAACCATCCTTTCATTGCATCAAGGCCTAGGCTGGCTAACCAAACAACCATTAACTTGATCAACAGATTTCGTTACACCTGAGTGTTAGCCGACTAAATCTCCTTTCCAAACTTAGGGTTAGCCTAACAACCTCTTCTAGCCTCTAGCCAAACTAGGCAGATATATCTCATCCATTACCACTTCACATCCTTAGGTATTAGGTAATGTTGATGACATACACCTCCATGTATTACACTTATTAGCTCATCGCAGCTCTAAGTCTATCTTCATCGAGAAAACTCTGAGCCCATCCTCTTGGTTTTTGAATTCAACCTTGTATGACTCATAGCTCATGATAAAACATCCTCATAAGATGACCACATTATTACTTTTATTGTTTGCAAACCATCCATGTATCATTCACTCCACCAAGGTATGTTATCATCTCTGTCCTCATACCTCGTAGCAACGTTCCAACTTGCATCATCTTTTATCCTTAGTGTATGGCATGCATACTGTCCTATCTCTCACTCCCATAACAAGAGGAAATAAGCATTTGGCAGCCGTCCAAATACAAAGTTCGTCCTGTTCCACGAGTAGAGATGGTACATCCCACATTGCCAGTACACCTTCAAATCTAAGTTGAAACGTGCAACTTATGTCTCTACATCACAATCATCTTGATATCTAAGTTACTTCTATGAAAAACTGGTCTCGAACCTATACACATCCCTTAGTCATCTCCTCTAGGTCCATGGGAGTTCCGACACTGTTGGGGTCATCCCTCTTCCCTTATGCATCCAGAGAGTGCCCTATTCATCTGCCCTTTGGGTCCCATGAGTTCATGAAGGTGATCAATCTCCTAACCCATGGCCCTCAAACAATGATAGTTGTTACCTCCCGACCCTATGGTCATGTGCAACTAGGGAATTAGACAACTTCCATTTTCATCGATCTTATCCCCACCTGACCCTAGGATAGACTTAGGATTCCATTTATAGTACATGTCCAACTTAGAACCTTACCCAAGCCTTCATCATCTCTCCTTGTATACATGGGCTGACATTCATCCTTTCATAGGGGTCATGGTGATAACACATCCTCATGCACTTAGAGATGGATATCTATGGGTCTACAAGTTCATTCTCATACCATGTACTTTTCACTTAGCATCTCAAGATCCCATGAGACCTCTTTAAATTAATGTAAACCAACAAAACTGATATACACCCTACCAAAGGGTCCCTCTCCCAGGATGGGAGGAAACTTCATCTCTTGCTAACAAGGTCACAAATGTCCTTATGTCTAGGGTTTACATCCACATGAGCATGCTTAACCCTAACAAGCTATTAAGGCACAAGCAGACCACCTACTAAACTAGGCTAGGTCATACATGTTCTCATTCCTCAACACCAGGTCAAGATCATACCTTTCATGTCATCAACTTAGCTGTAAGGGGTTCATCATACATACTTCAAACTTAAGGGGTTTCCTTTTTCCTCTATACATGAGGAGTACCATGATCGAAACTATAGCAACTTAATTCTCGTCATGAGCATTAGGTACACCACTTCCCCTCTTAGGCCTAGGAACCCTAGGTTCACTTTTTGATGACCAACTGCATGCTCAATCTCTTAATCATGAATCAGGCATGTATAAGGTATGATACACACTTCCTGTCATCCTTCTACTCGAGCAACACTTCAGAGTCGAGTCCTCCTCAAGGACAACCAACAAGGTACATGACCTCACAACTTGCTACTTAAACCTCCTCAGGGTCTAAGGCACACTTTGTCTCATCTCAGCAGGTAAGCTCTTATACCGTAGGCACATAGGTTCCAGAAGCCACATCCTCTCTTTAGGGTTTGGTTCCTCCAAAGGCAACCAAGATATCATCAGTCTACAAGGATCATTCATGAGACAACTACAAACGTCCACTTAGATTGCATCATCCTTGATTCCCCACTATTCCTCATATCTCGGGGTTTTAGGTTTCCAACCTTCTTGCTTGGTTTCCTTCTCTCTCTCTAGAGCTAACCCTACAACCAACCTCACCATTATAGGTCCTCTCTTCATGAAGGATCAACCTCAAAAGCATGCCCCTACTTGGATGAAGCCTATGTTCAACTTATGTTCGCTCAAGGTTATCCATAGCCCCTTAAGCATATCACATAAGCTATCCATCAAACTCTCCCGGCCAGGGTTTCAACCTATTACTCACACTACCGACACATTCTGGGTGCCTATTATGCCCATATAAGCTCATGGGGTTTCCATAGGTTCTTCTCTAACTTCATCCATGAAGGATCTATCCTTCGCTCAAACATGCACGACCCGTGCTAGGGTTGGGTTGCTAAAGGTGCTAGGTCATCCAACCTCTCATGGCTCGTATGGAAATCCAAAGGCATGTCCATCCAAGCACCTAGTCTAACTCATCATGCCATCTCTCTCTCTCTAACCTTCACTTAGGGTTAGGGTTTACATCACCCTCAGAGGATGTGTCAGGTCTCTACTTGTAATGGAGATCTCTATCTCCAAGACTAACTCTCTTTATTTATCCTCCTGATAAGAAGGTCTAGCCTCAAGTCTCTTCTCAGGGCATGACAACTTATGTCATACGACCTAAGCATGTATCTATTCTTTAATTTGTGCTTAGTCTATGAAGCTTATGTCCATGACATCTTATTTACATACTTTTTCATTAATTTGGTGGAGGATTCCTTAGACCTTATTAACCTTACCCAAACCTCAAGAGGGTGAGGAGAAGAGAGAAAACCCAAATCCTTAAGGTCCTTAACAGAATTTGTGATGAGAAGGGATGAATAAGATGAGAAAGTCCTAAAGGAATCTTATTTTGATTCATACCCTAAGACTTTGGCCAGGCAGTCACACAGATCCGGGAGTCCTCATATTCTGACTAGTGGTGTGGAGGAAAATATTGCCAGCCCCCGGTCGTGATCCTTTTCTAGACACCTCCGTCTTTCAAATAATCCTCTAATAACTCCCTTGGGTTCTATGGAGTTTGAAAATTTTAATAATTATTAATGGTTAAGTGAGGAACCTAGGCTCTGATACTAAATGTTATGACCCCACGTTCCGGTATCCCCCAATTAAGGGAGACTGAGAGGTCAAAGCCGCACCCATAATTTCTAGATCAAAGGTTCGACTTTTAACCAAGAACAATTATTAAATTTTAACAGACTATACTGGAAAGCTGTAAGAAAATAAAGTTTTGCATACCTTTTGAAAATTTGGATCTCTAAACTTCTATCTACATATGAATTTCTACTCTACTAATCCTCCTTGTATTTCAATTCATGTATTTCTCAATATGACGATTTACTGTTTGTCCTTTTGGCTTTGTACCTAAAACACCGACAAACAAAACGTCGGTCAGCCGAAGCTGGTATGTGGGGGAAACAATAATCATGCAATTATTCATAACAATGTATTGCATCCAATTACCATTTAACAAACAATTTTACATTTTAAATATAATTGTGCGATCCATGCATTCCCTATCCTTTGCGCTGGCCCTGCAGTGGACCTGGATGCTACTTTCCTTACAGTAGATCGCCATTAAACCCCTCATGGTCCCACCTATAGGTGAACCAGTTTCTAGGGCTGAGTCACATGGCACTACCCGTAAGTAGCCCACTCCTTAACTCATGGCATGCTAAAGGGTCTCATGGCACTACACTTGGTAGCCCGATTTCTAACCCACGATAACCTAAACCTTACTCTAGGTTACCCCTTTTTAGCCTTTACAAGCCACAGAGGTAGATTCGGATCTAAGCCAATTATATATATATATTCATGGTGATAATCATAGTCACTTTATAGTTGCATGAAATAAAAGGCATCCAACAGTTATTTTCAAGCAACCGATAAACACGTTCGGAAATCGCCTTGAAACTTAAGTGATTATTCATAAGCGTAACCACATACTTGTTAAGTAGATTTCTCAAGCTAATATCAATTCCAATTAAGAAAGCCATCCAAGTAAGTAGTTCAACCACACAATCAAGAATCCTAAAAAACACATGTACTCTATTTACTACACACTTTATCAAGATTCTTTCTATTCAACTTGAAATTGCTTCCTACGGTTTCCGTATCCATTTTAGGGTTTCGTTTGCAATTAGGGTTTCACTTCATCTTTTATTATTCAAACCCTAATTTTGTACCATTACTCATAAACCCTAATTATCTCATCTATTCTTCAATATTAAGGTTATCTTAACAACATATAACCCTATTTTTGGATCCAAGGCACCATTAACCATTAATTAAGTTCATTAAGCCTCTTTTACATTAAAGCTATTATTTTTTTCCTTTTAATCCATGACAAGATCATTGTACACATTTATAATTAATTCAAAGTTCATTATAGTCTAATCACATATGAACTCAATTTGCCATAATTCTACCTTTTATTCATGAGAAAACCCCAATTACTACATTTAGGGTATTTATCCGGAATTAAGGACTTTTGTATTCAAATAACTTAGAACCATCATTTAACAACGTATTTTCACATCTTTCAAATTATATATGATCTTATTCTCTTTTTCCCTAAATTAGGGTTTCTAAATGTTTAATCATTCTCGTATGGGGTAAAAAGCCTAAATCATGCAAATTTATATCCAAATCAAGTTTGAATCTAACATTATCATTCAATAGGTTATAAATACTTCAATTAACCCATTAAGCATACTAGATTCAATTTTTAATCACAACTAGGGTTTTTAACTTAACTTTAATGAACTTTTCATCAACTTATTGTACTTTTGTAATTAGGAATGGAATCAATATTTAATATCATTTTTATTAGATTCCTCTCACTCTCCTGATCAAAATTCATATATTACTTGTCCTAATCGGAGTTACAAATATTTAATTACGAATTTTGTAACTTGTATACCTCTTGGCCAATGGAAGAGTGCCACATGTCTCCGTCCACGCAACGTTGTTGACTTGGAAACATAACGCAAAGTCGATACTACCCCCACGTAAGTGAAAGGCGATTTAACCCATAGAAGGGTAAATGCATCCAACGCCTGGGCCTCTTCTTCCTCCTTGTGACGACAACTTGTTGCTGCCCTAACGGCCGAGGGTGGGGCTCCTCCTCTCCCTTCCTAACCTCATCGGCCATCAGGGATGGCTCTCCCACCTCCATCATGCTTCTGCGCATGCGAGGGAGCCACTGGATCATGGCCATGATGGCCAAGAGCGAGCTCAGCAGATCTGTGATCAAGGCGGACCTGCAGCCAACTTGCGACTGTTGCTGGAGTGCCAGGGCATGGGGATGATGGCCACATCTTTCTCCAGGGATGTGGGGACGTCCATAATCCATCAAGACCGTTTAACGGCTTCTCATTGTACCTGGGTTGTACTTCCCTTCTTGGTTAGGGTTTGGATGAAAACTTGGATGAAGAAGAAGGTAGAAGAATGTGGGGTTCTCTCTTCCCTTTGAACCAAGGCTCTACCCCTTATATAGGGGTGGGAAACAAAGTCATGGGTTGGCTATTCACGAATCAAAGAGTCCCTTTTCAAATAGGAAACCAATTCCTTCAAAGAGAAGTAATATTCTCTCTCTTCTTTATCCTTTGGATATTCTCTATTATTTGGATATATAGGAATTCGAAAATCCTTGCCATTACTCTCTTTATGTTTGCTTTTTAACCCACGGGCATGAATTTCTATTTTCTTTTAGTAGAAAATATTTCCTTTTTAATAATACCACATAATTCATTAATTATGCATTACATTATCCTCTTATTTTGTAATTTTGGTATTTTCTCTTTCTTTCCTCTTTATTGGGACTCCTTGGATCCCAAGAAACTCTATTATTTCGAAATCCTTTTTATTGGATACTCATTATCCTTCTAGATGTATCTAAATGCATTATTCTCATTATTTTGTTTATTTCTCATTAAAATATCTCCTTTTGAGGATTTCTCTTTATTTCTCCTTTATTTTCCTCATTGGTATTCCTTTTAACATTAGGAATCCTTGGGATATGAAATCCCACTAAGGATAACTCAATTCCACCTTTTCCCACTTATTTTCTACATTTTATCATTGTTTTCAATTTCTTTCTTAATAAAGAAATACTTAATTGATCTTTTCTTTTCTTATTGCATTCTCTATGCAACTTTGGACTCCTTGGAATCCAAGGAACCCAAGAGGCACGAAATCCATACTTGTATTACAATCTTTTTCCTTCCAGAGGTTCCCACATCATTTTTTCTCAAAAACTCAATTATTCATTTATGAATTTAATAATTGAATTTCCTTTCTTCATTTCCTTGTTATTGGGCCCAATAGCCAATAAAGCCCACAACACAATTATCAAGGCTATTGTAAATGAAATCCATTTATTCAAAACAAATTATATCATTATTTGTCAAAATATCTCTAATATAAGAAATTACATTTCTCAGCAAATGATCCCAAAAGTTGGGGTTGTAACAATCTTGTCGTTGCCTGATTCCAATGTCATGTTTTATTGTTCGGTGCTGATGGGCCTGCTCAGGATGTCTATCCATGTCCTCATTTGTCACTATTAAACTATTTCCTTTGAGAGATTTGTTGACTCTGCCTCAGTGGTTGGGTCATTCCCTCCTTCCTTCTTAGATAAAAGGATCTAATATGCCCAATCTGTTTATGCTTATAACATATCTTATAAGCATCCCCTGGCCTTGTCGGCCTTATAACTGATGTAGATGCCAAATTAAGAGTTCTAACCGGTGGAACATCAGGTCATTTGCCCTTTCTTAGTAGCCACTGCCCTGGTGCATTAGACATTCGTTGCACTGGTGGTACCAAAAACTTCCCCTTTTTAGAACTATTAGGCATCTGTTCCCGAGTTTGGATAGATATTTTCTTAATCCCTACCTTATTATCCTTTTTTGGACAGTCTGTTATCCAATGTCCTACTTGCCCATACTGGTGATAGGCTCTGTTTTCTTTTTGTGTCTTAGTTCTTTTGATATTTTCAACTACCCCAACATAACTATGCTGATCTGAAATTCTATTAGAGCCCAGAACTTCATCATTAGAGGCTGGTAATCTAGGTTATGTTACTAATATCCAATCCACTATATTCATCACTTCTGTCCTAACCTGCCCAACAATGGTATCAAAAGGAGGATCCCTTAACATAGCTGGATCAACTTGGGGATTCTCAGGCATCCATTCTCCTCTTGCCTGATCCCTTGCACCCTCACTTGGTGTAGCAGCATTGCTTTCAGCAATGTGTTCCTTATGTTCTCCAGACATCTTTAAACTTTACTCTATCTTCTTCACAAGCAGAAGTCACTATAAGATATACTGGAGGATACTAGAACAGACTCAACACCTTAGTCCTATGTCTTTGTAGACTCAACGAACCTTAAGCTTTGATACCAAACTTGTGACGACTGCCACCAAACCCACATCCAAATCAATACTAATTTTGCAGAATAATCATAAACAAGATATTAACAAAAATCACTAAAATTTAAAACCATTTTGCAAGGAGATCCTCTTCTAGGAAACTCTTACTAAAAGATCCAAAACTTATACATATCATGATTCACATTATACAAACACTGTTTCTACTCATCTCGAGGACAACATATAATAGTTGCTCTATCAACACATATACTGAAGCTACATAAAACCTCGAGGCATACAAACAAAATCCTCAGATCATTTATGAAACCATTACGAACTGACTACAAGGACCTGAGAGTACAGAGACGACACATAAGACTTATATCTACAAGACATGACAGATAATACACTCAACCTGAGTTGTTACTGCTGCCCCAGCTGTTGTTCCTCCTATGTAGAAAGGTCTCTACGACCAGGTGCACGTCCACCTAAAAATTTTGGATTCCACGGGGTGAGACAATTGTCCCAGTGAGAGATATAACTCTCCACCGATCATATTATTATCACAGATAAGTATTACAAAACTGAACATATGTTCTTTTATATTAACAAGCAGGACTAATCATTGTATGAACATAACAAAGTAATCTCTTTGCTTTAAGGAAAATGATGCATATACCCATGATAGAGTAATAAACCATCTATCTACTGTACAAGGAATATAACGAAACATAAATAGCATCTATCAAGCTAAGATATATAACTGAACTGCGCATCAAACAATGTTTTCTGTATTCGATCCTTAAGAAAATATGCTACACGGATGATCATATTTTATAATCACACTTATGCCCCGAGGAGATGAAGTATACCCCGTTCATCTCCAACCGACCACAAACTTCTCACAAGTCGGTACCATACAAGGTCATTGGAAGAGCCAGCTGCCAAGACCTCACCTATCTCAGTCAATACGAGACTACTGGATGTGACATCTCGTATCAATCTGCAAATGGAGCATGCCAGGGTACAAGGCATCTTAGCTCAGAGCTACTACGTCAGCATGTACTCTCTTAGGGGAACATCTACTAACAACCATCCCTATTTATGAAATTAATGAGTCATGGCATATAGCCATACTCTGAGCCACGAGCCAATTCACCGTGCTCAACATAGAGTCTACAACTGAAGTTGAACTCGAGCCAGGATATGACATATAGACAAATCCCCATTTATTTTGAGTTCGTAAGGGGATCGAATCACACATGGTTGTTCGTTTACACTTACGCCCCCACATATTCAAAAATATGCACTCCGAAATATGTCGCAGGGAACCCATTTCACCATTCAACAAATCCTGGCGCTGATGGATCTACGGTCAGGGCAACATTTTATGGTTTCTAGTGATATATTAAGTGCATTACAATATTTTTTTAGCATCAAACAAGTTATAAACATCAATCATAAACAAATGCTACAAAGAAAGCCGTAATACATCTATCAAGTACTTTTCTAATCTTTAGAACACATTTAGTTGCATAACACTTGAGATCTCAGTACCTTTTCACATTATTGGGAATCCTCATCCCTTCTCATTATTATCATGATTACTAGATCTGGGTATTCAAACCCTTAGATCACCACATATCATTGTTACCTCTGTAACATGTAACCATTACCTCTAGGTCCTCAGACCAAGGTATTCATTTCACTTGTTGTACACGTATTTCACATAGTTCACATGGTTTGATTAAGTAACTTGTCACCTCTCACTAGGCAACAACTATACACATGGCTCATAAGGCCCATTTAAACATCTTGTCACCTTTCACTAGGCAACAACTATTTTACATTGCTCACAAGGCCATTGAACATCTTGCCACCTCTCACTAGGCAACAACTATACACATGGTTCACAAGGCCATTAAACATCTTGTCACCTCTCACTAGGTAACAACTATACACATGGATCACAAGGCCATTATTAGGGCCAGAGTTTCCCTTTATAGCCAAATAGGGTTTCAAGTTTATATTATTAATCAAAACCCTAATTCTTTTCTCCACATGTCTAGGAGCATACATTGAAATCATAAGTATTCAATCATACTTATTTATTCTCATCATTTATCATTAAATGATTATCAACACAAAGTATGATTTTCTCTCTCATCCTCCCTAGGATATTGATTACATCATACTTTTGGTTCAATCCTCCACTTGAGGAATATTGGTTCATCATTAACAATTCACATCATCTTTTATATTGCAATTAACACAACCTGCAACATATGTCACTCAATCAATCACATCACATATGATTGAAGTGTCCCTTCCATATCGGGTATCAAGATGTGTGTATGTTAACATATTATGCTTTAAGATACCTTCTTATTTCATGTAGTGTATCCATATTGGGCATGTGGTATAACCACATCACCATGTCATGTTTTAGGGTGTATCCCCTAATGATCAAATTGTGTACCCATATCAAATTGACTATCACTTAGTTCTTATCAACTCAAAATAACTTCATATCGGGTATAAGATATGTGCTTGGTACCATATCATGCACAAGGTGTGCACCATGTCGGACATAGAGTGTATGCATCATCATATATTGTTTAAGTGGTGAATACAAGATACCATATCAGTTTCCCATCAAAAATTATCATATCAGTTCTCCATGTTGGGTAACATATCAGGTTACCATGTTAGGTAGACCCTTGGGCTCATAAATCCTTCACACCTTCAAGGATTAGCTCTATAATATAGTTATATGACAAGATAGGTGTCTAATGGAATTCTCTTATCACAATTCATTACACAAAGGATAGGGTATATCATATTTCAATCCCTCAACTAGGGTTTGCCACCATATTGGGTAAAATGAGCCATATCGTGCATGAGGTACGAATTGGATCTCATATTGTTCACAAGGTAGAAGTAGGTGCCATTCCCAGCATCCAAGGGATATCATTCATATCATCCATGTGGTATCACTCACCACTTGTATCGGCTTACCCATCACCTTGGGTTTCTAACTCTATATTGTTTAGAGTGTTTACTATCTCTATATCATGCAAGAGTTGTAATCTTAGACTTGTATCGTGTATAAGGGGTAAGTGGGTATCTCCCATATCATGAAAAATTCATGACTCATATCATATATGAGCTATCATCTATCCCCATATCGGGTTAACTCCCATCTTGGGTTTCATATCGGGTTAAGGTATTTCAACCATATCGGGTTATACCATGTATTTGAATCTATGCCTTATATTGTGCCTAAGTGTATACTCAATCAATCATATCATGCACCATATGTGTGCTTCTAGATATCGTGTACCAATTATGTACTACATGATCATATTGTGCAAGACGTACTTACTTATCCTACTCATATCGGGTTACCCAAACTAGGGTTTTAGCATATCAACTTACAAGTATACATTTGATCCTTTATCGGGCATGGAGTCCTTGCTTGACTTCCTATTGTGTAAAAGGTGTAGGGTTAACACCATATCGTGTTCAAGGTGTGAACTTCATCTCCATATTGTGCAAGGAGATATAATCTTCCAACAATATTGTGCAACTGATGCATGTACATAACCATATCGGGTTAGAGGTACTTGTGTGTGTACTTGAACCCGATATCACTTTATAAAGTGATAGCATCTTCTTCAAGCTCTAACCTTCGTTCTAACTATTATGGTACATGGAAAATAGGTCCAAAAACTACTAGAACTCATAATTTCATCAACTATTCAAGAAGATTTTGGAATTGAAAGTAGATCATTAAGTATAGCAATTTAGTTGATGAATAATAACATGGTTGAGTTCAAGTTATATAACCCGCCTTGTAAATGACTTCAAAGCTCCAAGCTCCAAACATTTATGTTCCTAAGGTTGAATATGAACTTCTTCAAGGTATAAGGCTCATTCACAACTCTTCCATAAACAAGAAATCTCCATTGTTAAGCACTTGGTGAAGAAGGAAAGAAAGAAATATCCATAACCTGATATCCTACTTCAACCAAGGTTGAAGATGACCACAACCTTACCTTAAGCTTGGTGATCAAGCTCTCCTTTCTCTTTGAGCTACTTTTCATGATATATAAGGGGCTTTGCATGATATCTCCAAGAAGGATGGTTGTGGAGGTCATAAACTTCCATAAGTATGTGGAAGGTGAAGTATATATACTTGGGTTCATGAGATAAAGTGTATAAGAGGTGTCTTCACCTCATGCTACTAGATGACATGTGGCCATGCATGGTTGACATGTGTCCATGCATGCACACATACATATCTTGCTATGAAAGAGTCTTGAGGATAAGCTAGAGACAATATCTCGTCCATCCTTTATCTTGTTGGATAAGTTTCCTCATCTTTATCTCATCAATAAGGCAATCTGATACACTTTTTGCAAGGGACTTGTAGCTCGTCATGGGCCACCCCCTTGAGGTGCTTTTCCTATCATGGCCTTTGCCAAGGCTCAACAAACTGATAGGAGACTTCTATTATGTCTCCTTGGCTAATAGGGCTCCTATACCAAGTATACAACTCGATATAACACATATAATGCTTTTCCTTTAATTCTTCCTTGGCCTATTTATCACCAAGAGTATCATCATTCAAAGATGACTCAAACATAACGTCTCCATTCTTTATCTTTATTATTGGTTTTGATGGTGGATGTGAAGCATGGTTATGGACAATAACCCTTGATCTATATGTACATGGTTATGGTTGTTTATTCCTATTTATATCTCAATTTTCATACCGAGCCTCTCTCCTCCTTTCCAAATGAAAATCGATGCACTTCTTCGTATTTCCCCTAGAATGTAACTCAAGGTTTTCCCTTATACAATGTAATAAGAAATATGATAGTTTTAATATGTTTCATCATGAAAAACTACTTGAGTGTATTCTGCTCCGAATACACTCGAGTGTATTCTAGCTTGACTATATATATATATATATATATATATATATATATATATATATATATATATATATACATGACAATGATCCAGTGAGAAACATATCTTGGTGAGAGCATGAGAGGCATTTGAATAACTCTCTATATAGGCTAATTTTTTATAATCTAATCGTATAATTTACAACCTTAATATTAACCTTCCTATAAAATTCATCACCATTCTATTTGTATATTATTCACAACAATAGAATACATTTTGATGTTCTATATTGAATTTCAGGCTGACCGTTGGATGTAAAAAGTGTATATTGTACATATGGACAAGTAAACATTGTCTGATTGCAATAATTTTTTGTGAGAAGGTAAATGAATTGATGCTTTTCCCATCCATACAGTTGGATTTTAGAAAACAATTATAAATTTTTAGTTATTCAAATGCCTCTCATACTCTCATTGTAGAATGTTTCTCACTGGATCGCTACCCTATATATACATATATATAAATAAATAAATAAATAAATAAATATAAATAAATAAATAAATATAAATATATAAATATATATAAATAAATATATATAAATGAATGAATAAATAAATATAAATATAAATAAATAAATAATTATATATATATGTATATATATATATATATATATATATATATATATATATATATATATATATATATATATATATATATATATATATATATATATATATATATATATATATATATATATATATATATATATATATATATATATATATATATATATATATATATATATATATGAGGTTAGGAAGTGTGTACAGATCGGTACATGTAACTTACGTGTACCGACCATTAAAATGACATATGTGGAGCATGTTAAATAAATTCAACCATATGGATTGATTCAAAATCATATAGATTATATATGTTTAAAAAATCATACCCATATTTTATATAGTTCGTGAGATATAGCAATATATCATCCAACAGTTTCTGGAATTTTTGCAACTTACCGTTGATTAGATAACACATAAATTCTTTCATTAAGTGATCAATGAGTATCTGATGTTGTTGATTTTTGATGCACATCTTATCTAAGTGGTGTACAACACATCCATAAGGTTGGATAGTTCAATTTAATTTCACAATCATCATAAATGAAGGTGGGTACATGCAAGCTACATGTACTCAAGTACACAATTCTTTTATCCTATATATATATATATATATATATATATATATATATCGTCATTAATAAGTGGCTCGAGTGGTCAAACATGGTGTTCCATAACAAAAGGGACCTGATATTCAACTTCCATGCCACTCTGAAAGACTGATTCTCAGCTCTCTAAATCATTTCAAAAAGAATTAGGGATATAGGGGTCTAGCTTAGCTCTATGCCTTGGGTAGGATCTTGTCCAGGGACCAACTTCTTTCTATTTGAGTATAATGGAGTTTCAATAAACCATTCTAAACCCACCCTCTATCCCGTCAGGCTTTCCCATACTCATCTCATAGACAACTCACATCAAGGAAAAGTCTTGACGTAAAGGATATAAGGAAGGTTCTCTGTGAGATTGATTTACTTCGGGGGAAGAGTCGGTAGTGCCTTCTACTCTCACACGAGAGCACTTTAATCTAATTTAAATCTAGAAATTGAAGGACTTGACTTGATCACGCTGCCTTGTATACTAGTATGAATGGTTTAGATTTCAGTTGCCGCTTTGGTTCACCACCCTTTGAGTGTTCAACCTCCATCATGGACGTAGGAGTGGGGAAGAAATGACCTCTCTTAACACACACATATATATGTCACATTCTTAATGTAAAAAAGTTACAATGTATTGTACTTATTTTAACAATAAAACATTGTTATGTATATTAAATTAACATCACATTATAATAGTAACGAATGAAATACTTTACATGGTGAAAAATGATTTGATTTTATTGTTTGTACTCAACGCCGTAATTTTTGATTTCGGTAACATACTATGTTATTGTATTGATTTTAAATCTAGATTTAAAATGATTAGTTATAAACTATAATGTTGTACTCTCAATTATTGTATTATTTAGTATGATTAGTTCTCAACTAAAATGTTGTACTCTCAATTATTGTATTATTTAGAATAGTACATAATTTCAATTATAATATTAATTAAAATAGTAGTGTACCATACAAATAACATATTACTTATACATTACTTACATATAGAAAGTATGCAAGTTCCATTAGTGGACCTGTCTAAGTACGAGTCTTCAAGTATCAAGTCTGCTAGTTTGTGGGTTTGTGCATATAGAAATCTATACATGTAACGATACAAATAACATATTACTTATACAATTACTTATATATAACAAGTATGCAAGTTCCATTAGTGGACTTATCTAACTAAGTCTTCAAGTATCAAGTATGCTAGTCCACTGGTTTGTACATACACAAATCTATACATGTGGCGATACAAACAACATATTATTTATACAATTACTTATATATAGCAAGGATGCATGTTCCATTAGTGGACCCATCTAACTACGAGTCTTCAAGTAACAAGTATACTAGTCCGATGGTTTGTGCATACAAAAATCTATACATGTGAGGATACAAATAACATATACTTATACAATTACTTATATATAGAAAGTATGCATGTGTCACTAGTGGAACCTTCTAACTACGAGTCTTCAAGTATCAAGTATGCTAGTATGTGAGTTTATGCATACAAAAATCTATACACATGACGATACAAATAACATATTATTTATACAACTACTTATATATATATGAAGTATGCAGGTTCCATTACTGGACCAGTCTAATGACAAGTCTTCAAGTATCAACTATGCTAGTCTACAAGTTCGTGCATACAAAAATCTATACATGTGACGAAACAAATATTATATTCCTTATACAATTACTTATATATAGAAAGTATGCATGTTTCATTAGTGGACCCATCTAATTACGAGTCTTCAAGTATCAAGTATGCTAGTCCGTGGGTTTGTGCATACAAAAATACATACATGTGACGATACAAACAACATATTACTTATACAATTACCTATATATAGTAAGTATGCAAGTTCTATTAGTGGATCCGTATAACTACGAGTCTTCAAGTATCAAGTATGCTAGTCTGCGGGTTTGTGCATACAAACATCTATACATGTGACGATACAAATAATGCATTACTTGTACAATTACTTAGATAGAGAAAGTATGCAGGTTCCATTAGCGGACACATCTAACTATGAGTCTTCAAGTATCAAGTGTGCTAGTCTGCGGTGTTGTGTATACACAAATCTATACATATGACAATACTAATAGCATATTACTTATACATTTACTTATATATATCAAGTATGCAGCTTCCATAATGGACCCGTCTAACTACGAGTCTTCAAGTATCAAGTATGCTAGTCCACACGTTTGTGGATACAAAAATCTATACATGTGATGATAAAAATAACACATTACTTATACATTTACTTCTATATAGCAAGTATGCATGTTCCATTAGTGGACCTGTCTAACTACGAGTCTTCAAGTATCAAGTATGCTAGTCTGCGAGTTTGTGCATACAAAAATCTATACATGTGACATAACACATAACATATTGATTATACAGTTACTTATATATAGTAAGTATGTAGTTTCCATTAGTAGACCCGTCTAACTACGATTCTTCAAGTTTCAAATATGCTACTCCGTGAGTTTGTGCATACAAAATTTATACAGGTGACGAAACAAATAACATATTACTTATGCAGATACTTATATATAGCAAGTATGCAAGTTCCATTAAGGGAGGGCATGGTTTGGTCAAGTCTAGTCTGACCCTAAAATCACATATCAAACTACATATAGTGGTCAAAAAAGTTTCTAGACCAAACTTGACCATTGCAATGGTATAGACCAAAGATAACTTGACCACTAAAGTGCGGTTATTTTAGTTAAGTTTGGTCTAAAACCACTACTACCAAGTATTTACTTATAGTATAAATATTTATTGAATGCCTTTATTATAGAGTTCAACAAGAAGTTGATTTAATTATCTGGTCACTTTATTGGTGATCTTCCTTCAAAATTTATACATTGATAACATGAAATAAATTTTATAAATGCACATAGAAAGAAAGTTTTGATTACTACATGTAGTATTTAAATGTTATAAAGACATTCATGTTTAGTCATTTGCAACATTGATCATAAAATTAAATGTCAATGAAAAACAACTACTATGACTATGTAAGAAAGCATCTTTGTAAAGGGTGACGATAATGTCTCAAATACATCATCCAAACAATTCACATATTCTAAAACATTAAAAGATATTGTAAGTATAATAAACCTTCAATATAATGATTTCAAGCAAAACTAGCAAAAAAATCTAAAAATTTAAAGTAAGATTAAATATAGGTTTAGCTAAAATGATTTACATGAATAAATACATAAAAAGGTAATTTACCTAAAAAATGCAATCATGATACAATTCTTGAACCACCATCTAAGATTTCACTTTGATCATCATTATTGACTATAAAGAACACATCTATAGTTAGATAACAAAGAGAAATGAAAGTTATATAAAGCAAGATATGAAAATGAGTATAAGAAAAGCATACCCAATGCTTCTATTTCCTCAAGTTCTTAGTAGTTTTCTTCTATCTCAAGTGAAATATCCTTGCCCCTCAACCAATCTTGGGTGCATATGAAGCATTCAACCAACTTTGGATTCAAAGAAGTTCTAAATTTGTCAAGAACACATTCCCCAATGTTGAAAGTTGACTTAAAATCTACACATGAAAGTGAAATGGAAAATACATCCCTAGCCACTAATGACAAGATAGGATATAGTGTCTCATTTGAGCGCCACCAAGATAGCAAGTCAAAACTAGGATCTCATTTTTCAAGATTCTTTTAAGACATTTATCAAGCTCAAATTTTGCTACATGAGAATCCTCTTCATCTTTCACTTTCTCAAATTCAGCATCAAAATCAACTTCAGTCTCATTATTAAAACAAAGACCATATTCTTCATCTCCTTCTTATTGTTTTATAGAAACCTCTATCATAAAGTGGGTTTCTAATATTGAAATGTTTCTTGAAGAACATTATTTGCATTTCTACATCACTCAATAGCCTTATTTGGTGTATATAACTTCTCAAAATAGTAATTTGCATACTTCAATTTGTATCTTGGATCCAAAATGATAGCAACAATTAACAACATGTTCATCTTACCATATTCTCCCTAATAATGATCAAACTTTAGTTCATCCTTGTGGCCATGAAATTGAGATAGATGTCCTTATTATTACACCATTCATTTAGCTTAACCTCCAAAGAGCAAATTCCACAAAAAAAATGAATTGGCACTAACATGTGATGTAGCAGAAAAAGTGTTTTTAGCATAATTTACAAAAAACATGTGCTTTATTCCAGTCCTCTTCGGTTGGAGTACCTTTATATAAATCCTGAGAAAATTTATACTCATCTTCCTCCATCCAAGCCAATACTTTCTGGAACTTTAAAGCTAAATCCAACATTAAATAAATGGAGTTCCATCTTGTGAGAACATCAAGACACGAAGAACCATTGTGTTTAATACCTTCTTTGTCAATAGCTAATTTAAATTGTTTCTTATGAGAAGGAGAACTCCGGTAGTATTTAACCAACACCATAAATGTGATCCAGTGAGCTGGACATTTCACCAAGTCCATCATTAACAACTAGATTTAAAACATGTGTTGCATATCTGATGTGAAAGTACTTTCCATTCGAGATGAGGTCATTTTTCTTTACTAGTTGTTTTATAATATAAGAAATGGCAAGATCATTTGATGTAGCACTATCCAAAGTCATGCACATCAGCTGAGTAATGCCCCAATTAAAAATACATGTTTCGACTAATTTACTAACATCTTCCCCCACATGCCCATCCATTACAACAAAACTAATAATTTTTTATGCAACTTCCAACTTTTGTCAATAAAGTGGACACTAAAACAAATGTAAGAGGAAATTTGCAAGTTAGTCCAACTATCTGTTGTAATTGAAACTCTATGAACAAAATTTGACAATAAATATTTCAATTTTTCCTTCTCACTAGTGTGAATTTTAACAATATCTCTAGCTATTGTTCTACGCAAAATGGACTTGAATTTTGGTTGTGCTACATTCATGAAAGCCTTAAATCCCTCGTGTTCCTCAGCTCTAAATGGTAGCTCATCTATGAAAATCATTCTACCTAATGCATCACGATAGAGTTGTTGATCAAATTTCCATGGGATCAATTTTGAGGAACCATCATCTTTGATTTCAAATCCTAAAGTTTTTTGTTTCTTGTCTATCTTCTTGTTTGTTTTTTTTGAGCAATTTTTAATATGGTATTTGAGGGTGCTAGTCCCACATCCACTGGAATATATACCCGTATAATAATTGCCAATTCATTTTTCAACTTTTCCAAATTTGTTTTTACCTTTGTGAAATTCAACCAAACATCAGAGGATAATTTTTGAACCTTCTTTTCTGTGGGCATAGCTCATCCTTTGGAATGCCCTCAAGTGTTACCTTTGGATCCTTAGATAAGCTAGTGTCCATGTCCTTAGAAGGACCCTCTGTAGTAGAATAAGTCACATATTAAGATCATCTCTTTATACCTATAAATAAGGTAGGTGATGTATTTGTTTTTTCATGTGCATAAGTGCTTGCTTTTCTAGCCCAACCAGGGTGCCTTCTTGGCAGACAATTTATATTTTCTTTTCTTTTCTTTTGAAATTTCTAATAAAGCAGCTGACATGTCTGTGTGCTTGCTTTCTCAACAACTAGGGTGCCTCCTTGGCACACAATTCATTTTTTTTGCTCTTTTCATTTCTAATATTATGTAATAATTGTCACTGATTTCATTATTTTTAACTATTTATTAGAAAATAGTAAGTTGAGGGGGCATTGTTTGACCGGAAATTGTGTTTTAACATCTTAACTGTGATGTGTCACGATATATACTATATAAGAAACTTTTCATTATATTTCAAAATTATAAAAAAGTCCCTATGTTTGTACACTATACTTTTATATTTTCTTTTTAACATTTTATATTATATACTGAGACTCATCAATACTATGTAAGAAAGGTCGTGGGGCTTGAATGAAATTTTTCCTATTATTTTATAGTGTTACAAACAAGTCTGTGTGTGTACACTACACTTTTGTCTTTTCTTTTTAAAATTATATATTGCATAAGGACGCTCATGTACAATATATAAGAAGCCCACAAAGGAGGCTAGATGCAATTTTCTCAATTACTTTTTGAAGTTAAAAATAGGTCCATGTATGTGTACACTACACTTTTGTCTTTTCTTTTTGAAGTTTTATATTCTGTAAGGAGTTTCATATATATCTATACTATATAACAAACCCTGCAGAGGGCTCTGAATGTAATTTTCTCTATAAATTTTTATAATTATAAAGAAGTCCCTGTGTGTACACTACACTTTTGCCTTTTCTTTTTAAAATTATATATTATATAAGATGACTCATCTATACTATATAAAAAGTACATGCATGGACTGAATGTAATTCTCTCCATTATTTTCCAGAATTACAAAATCGCTCCTTGTGTGTATACACTACACTTTTGTCTTCTCTTTTCAAAAGTTCATGTTGCATAAGGAGACTCATCTATACTATATAAGCAAACCCACAGAGGGGTTTGATTGTAATTTTTTCTATTGTTTTTAAAAATTACAAACCGGTCCCTATGTATGTACACTACACTTTTGTCTTTTCTTTTTAAATTTTATATTGTATATGAGAAAGTCCTTGAAGGGGGCTGAATGCAATTCCTTCATTATTTTTGGAATTACAATTTGGTCCCTCTTTTAGCAGGTGGTATGTATATTATTTTAAATACTAACCACATATTAGTCATCAACATACACAAAAATGATAATTCAAACTCACACAAAATGCTTATCTAACAAATCTGTTGTAGCAAGAAAGAATAGATGTCGACCAAATTATTATTTTATAATTATTATATGGTCACATATTATATTGATTCAATTGTATAACATATGCGTAGCACGTGCCTTCGCTCATACTTAAAAAACTATAAAATGATATTAAATTAAGATAGAAAGTTTAGTCTAGTTGTAGGATGAGTTGGGAAGAAATATTATTTTGGAAGAAAGATGATATCACTTCCTATCATGATTGGTTGGAAGAGACGTTGACGCCCCTCTTCTATCATCACTATCCTTTGTAATACCTGTTGACCGCTGGCAAACTGAGAGTTAGAAGGTAGAATCAACTACGAAGGTAGGTGATTATATATTATATTTGTTGTTAGAATATATAGATCAACTTCGAACCTCAACACTTGAGGTAGAAAGTCGCAGATTTAACCCTTGCACGTATGTCTCACATACTAGAGAAGGTGGAGTGAATTACTGATGAGGGAATAAGACAAATCCTAGATTATCTATGTCTATGATATTGATACCCAAAGTAGAAGTCTAGATTAGGAATTCACCAGAAAAAGACTCAAGTCAACGACACTGAAAGGATAATTTCTTATACTTTCTACTATGTATTGTCATTTTAAATTTTGTTTTTTGTTCAAAAAAGGGATGAACTATATGCCTTGGTGTCGTGTCCATTTCTATTTTTATGGACAATTTGGTCAAATTTCCATTTTCTTTTCTTTTTTGATTTTTTCTTTCCTTTTCTGTAATCATTTACCACTATTGTGCTACTTTTGATTTATTTTTTAGTAAAAGCACACTCGAATTCTAAAACCATTATAAAAAGATTCCTAATATAAATTTTAGATATAAAGATTACTAGTTATTTTCATCAAATAAACTTATAGTAATCACGATAAGTAATGACTATCATCTTATACTTTCTATTATGTATTGTTATTTTAATTTTTTTAAAAGGATGACTATATTCCTTTGTGGTGTGTCGATTTCAATTTTTGATTGACGTATAGGCCATAATTTTTTTTCTTTTTGACTTTTTCTCCTTTTCCATAGACATTAGTTATTGTAGTGCAAGTTTGATTTATTCTTTACATAGCTATAAGCAGAAGCACATTCGAATTTCGGAACCATTATCTACAAAAGTCCTAGTACAAATTTTAGATATTGAGATTACAAGTTGTTTTTACCAACTTATAGTAATTATAGTAATTTATGATTTGCATCTTATAGTTTATATTATGTATTGTCGTTTTAATTTTTTTGTTTCAGAAAAGTATGACTATTTGACTTTGTGTTGTTTGGTATTTTTATTGATTTGGTCATATCTCCACTTTTTCTCCTTTGTGACTTTTTCTTTTCTTTTCCATTATCATTAATCAGCGCCATACAACTTTTATTTATTCTTTACATAGTAATAAACAAGAAGCACATTCAAATTGTGATACAATTATCCGTAAAAGTATATGTTTTAGATAATAAGATTACAAGTTACATTTACCAAGTAAATTTCAATAGTTGTGGAAATTAATGAAAAGTTTGAACGTGCCAAATCATGGCAGTCTAACGTCTTCTCATATTGACAATTTTACCTAACATTAAAATTTGGAACCACTTAAATATGGGTCCTTGTCGTGCGTAAATATGATTTTTCATTTTTCTTTCTTATCATGGTCTCTAAAATAGAAGATACGTTAGTCAACTTTTATTGTGTCAATGTATCAATATACTTATATGTGTAAAAAGTATATTAGATATACATAGTTTTGTTGTAAAAGTAAAGTATGTTAGATATACATACATGTATATTTATGTTTAGTCAAGTTCGGATGACCGGTTAACTGATTGTCTAGAGAGTATAACCAGACTCTGAAGATTTTTCAAACCAAACTTAACCGCAATATCCATCCAAACCAAGTTCAATTTGGTCTGATGACCAAATTTAGTTCATCTAGACTCTATTAGTAGACCCGTCTAACTACGAGTCTTCAAGTATCAAGCATGCTAGTCTGCCGGTTTGTGCATACAAAAATCTATACATGTGACTGATTTTAAAGGTGATTGCGGGTACAACCCTACCCGCCCACTCATTTGTGTGTAAAGGATTTCTGAAATTTCCAAAACAGAGGGGGGAAACAAAAAATCTTCTTTGCATTTCCCCCCATATTTGCTTGTAACTTCCGTTACCGGAGTTTGGTTGTCAGGGCATGTCTGAATGACCATTAAAATTCTTGATCTATAGCGGCGATATCAGGTGGCATTCTGATGGGCCAACTATTGGACTACTGAGACACGGCACGGGATGGTGTGTCGAGGAATCATGGCTTCTCGCAGCCGAAGATAAAGGTCACGGTTGAGGAAACAGGCGTTCCAGGAGCCTAAACCGGGAGGGATCAGCAACGTATTCATTCGGCGGACTTCACAAAGGGTATAATTTTGACATGGTATATCGGGGCCTACAATAAGCAATGTTGATAATTGAAGACCTCAGCAGGAGGCTGGAAGTGTACCTAGTGCTGGTGGTTGATATTCCTCCAAAAGGAGCGTGGTAGCCCGGAACTAGAGTTATTGTTAGTGGATGGACGGGGAACATCTGAACTAGTTAACGATCACAAATGTCTTATAGGTCTGCCCCACTGCCTCCAATCAGGTCCCTTGCTGCCAAATCGCATCTATTGCGTCAACAACTCCTTCAAGTCAATACATCGTCGTCCAATGTCCCCTCACCTCCCCTCCATAACCGCCGGCACGCCTGAGGAGACCGTACGTGCAGGGCCAGCTGGTGGATATGGGGAGGACTTCTGTAAAGCCGGGGCAGGGGCACTGCCGCACTCTTCTCCCCCAGCAAGCTAACTCCGACCTCCTCGTCTTACTATGCATCTGCCTCTCCCTCGTCACTTGCTTCACTTGCTACGCTGAGCGGCTGGAGCCTCCAGTACGGAGGCCGCTTCAGCTGTTTGCTCGTCCCAAGGATAAAATGATTTTTCGCCTCGGATCTGTGGAACCCGGTCGCGTGGGCCCTTGCCTCCGCCTCCCCCACCACCCCTGCCTCCGCCTCCGCCCCGAGCAGCGCCTCCGCTTCCAATGCTGCCAAATTCCGAAAGTACAATCTCTCTCATTATTCTCTCTCCCCTCCTCGACATGCTTGAGTTGTAGTTATTTCTCTATTTGAATGGTTATTTTCTATAAGGGTGCAAGTATTGCATCACTAGATGCGGCAAACTGGCATGTATGGTTATAAGTAAGGTTGTTACAAATCTTTGAGCAGACAACATGTATCTCTTGGTATATTTTGTAGAGGGTGTGAGTTGTCAAATCAAGTCCAGTCGGATTGTGAATCTCAAATCAAACTATAGTAGTCTATTTTTTTTACAAATTAAACTTGAATGTTGGTAGGGTCCAATACAAATTTAACTTGATTACAAAGGTATAGTCAAACTCACACGAGTTCGGTCTAAATCATCCCCGTCTAGGATTTACTACTACTATATATACTTTTAATAAAGTCCAACCGTGAGAAGTGGCTAAAGCCAATAGTTGTCTACTTTTGACCATTTATGAGGACGGGACATGTTTCATTGATAAGGCAATAAAAAACGACAAGTTCCTCGGGTGATTGACAACTAGAGTTGGTGATGGTGATGTGTTCCATAGTTCATCACTTATTTTGTTATGGAATATGATACTTTGACAAAGTTTGGAATCAGATTTGAGACCCATTTTATCCATTTGCTTCCTATAGAACGAAATAGAGGAGGGAAGTAATTAACTTCCCTCCTCTATTTTGTTCTATAGCAAGCAAAGGGACAAAAATATCTCAAATCTAATCCCATTTTTGGTCCCTATAGCTGATCTCTTTTATTATAGTTTGTTTATAATTTATTGCCTATACAAATATTACAATATATATATATATATATATATATATATATATATATATATAATATTATTATATATTTAATATTAAAAGCATATCTATCACAAGAAATATCTACATATTTTAAAATTAAAATTATATGTAACTGGTCAAGTCTTGCCCGATTAGTTAACCAATTACTCAAGTTGTGAACAGATCATATAAAATCAATTTTAAGAATTCCAAACTAAGGTGAATCACACATACGTGTTAAACTAGACAAGATTAGGTGGTGTGGTTAGATTTGATTTCGTCTAGTGGTCTAAGTTTGATTTTTACCCAACTACAATATTTTGAAAGAATCTCATTCCGTACAACCTACACCATACCAATCACATAAGTTTGAACTCAATGAAAGGGCGAACTTTATTACAACCACAATTTTTTTACCATAGCAAAAGGATGGAATGTGTTAGTATAGGGTTGAGTTCATTCCATATCACGGTTTTCTTTAAGATTCCATCCAAGGGCCGACAGACTTCACTAGATGACTCCAACCGTTGCAATGGTAGCGTGCATTTAAAGCATACACAAATGATGATTGGTGGGACGTCTAGAACAACTAGCATCTATAGTAGTTAAAAACACATGCGATAGCACATTGTTATGGATAATATCTGTGATTATGTTTGCACAAAGCTAGACATTTCTAAGCAGTGTGTTGTCTTTTTTTTAGTAAACCGTACGTAGGCATACTTTGACAAGCTAACACCAAAACAGATCACGGAGGAGAATTCTCCCAAGGTTAGGTTGGCTATGTATGAGATAAGAAAAACTACGAAAGAAATATATTGGTTCATTCATAGTCTAGGACTAAGCCTCACCATTTTTAGTTGGAAATAGGAAAATGAGCTATATGGTTTCACCTTCACACCCAGTGGCGGAGCCAGCCTGCTGATGAAGGGGGGGGGGGCACAATTTAAAATGATGTTAAGTACATATGTGGAATTCTTATTGTCAACATGTCTCAATTGACCTTTCTACTTGGATCTGGAGAGGAAAATAGATGGATCTTTCATAAATAAAAAAATTAAAGACATAACTCATCACTTGGCAGAGTATTTAATTTTAGATTTGTGTATATGTATTATTATATATATTTATTATAACATTCTCCATACATTTAAGATGAATTCGAAATGGTAATTTCTGATATCGAAAAGATTTAATCTTTTTTAATAAGACCAACTATTCCATTGAATTAATTCTCCATAAATATAGGTCGTTGTGAAAAAACACATAAATTTAGTGTTCAAAATTGATTGTGTGGATTATTATATATATATTTTTAAGATCAAACAAGTAGTTTCTTACTTGATGAGTTTGACAACTCAAGTAATTAAAAAGTAACATAATGTTAAAAAAGTTGAATATATAAGTAGTACCACATTGCAATTGTTATTATTATTTAAAATAAAAAAACAACACTATAGCAATTTAATGTTAATAAAGATAGTTATGATTATGTTAAACCTGTTTATTAATTTTACTTAATAAATCAATAAAGTTTGTGATAATATATTATTCACTAAATTATTGGGATTGTTATTTCTATGTTGTGTTGGAAATTAGGTAAATATAAAAATTCTGTTATCTTTAACATCATGATGAAATAACATATATAATTTAGAGGAACAATATTTACACAACTTGCAAATATAAGTATAATTTTAATAATTAATTTCGTAAGATACATGATAATACATTTTTTTAACAAATATCCATTGATGTATAAAAATTCAAAATAGTACACATATTTTAAAAATATTAAAAGTAAATTTACCGTGAAACCATGTACTAATAAGAATATCATGTTTCAATTGATGTTATCTTTCATAGCATACATTACACTCATATTAGATAAGGATCAACATACATCCACACACATAATATATACACCTATAGACTATGTTGTTGTTATATTTGTTATAGATTTAGTTATTTATACATAATATAACACTAATTGATATCCATGGAGTATATTGTTAATTATATATATTGGCATTTTGTTTTCTCATTTCCTATTTATTTGTGATATTTGTTACACACTTCGTTATTTATATATTATATAAAGTATTTGGTATTCCATATAGTATACAAAATAATTATAGATACTAGTTTATTTTTTCTCATTAACCATACAACTATGTACTTGTTATATTTCTCATATATTAAATTTTTAATTTATACATGATATAAAAATATTTGATATTTCATAAAGTATACTATTAATTATATATCATAAAGTATATTATTAATTATAGACATTAGTTTCTTATTTAATCATTTTAAAATTTGTATAAACTAATAGTTAAACAATTGACATTAATGTATGTAGTTGGTATAATTGTTAATATGTTTAATAAAAAACACAACTTGTTAATTATGTAATAATGAGATATAAAAATAAAGAAACGTCATTTATTTTTATAAAATTTACCCTATTCTAATGTATAAATATTTGTAATTCTTACTTAAAATCGTATTGGTAATAATGTTAATTATAAAAGAAATTTTACATATTTTGAAAATATGTTAATAAGCTTGTAAAACATGTAAAATGTAATTATAAATATTAACTTGGATACCATGTTAAGTATACACAATATATATATTAAAAAAATATAATGATCGTATAATTGTAGTTGGTATAATTGTTAAAAAATATACAAAATATATTAAAAAATATAATGATCGTATAATTGTAGTTGGATACCATGTTAAGTATACACAATATATATATATTAAAAAAATATAATGATCGTATAATTGTAGTTGGTATAATTGTTAAAAAATATACAATATATATATATTAAAAAAATATAATGTAGTTGGTATAATTGTTAATATGTTTAATAAAAAACACAACTTGTTAATTATGTAATAATGAGATATAAAAATAAAGAAACGTCATTTATTTTTATAAAATTTACCCTATTCTAATGTATAAATATTTGTAATTCTTACTTAAAATCGTATTGGTAATAATGTTAATTATAAAAGAAATTTTACATATTTTGAAAATATGTTAATAAGCTTGTAAAACATGTAAAATGTAATTATAAATATTAACTTGGATACCATGTTAAGTATACACAATATATATATTAAAAAAATATCAAAATTGGAGGGGGGCACTTGCCCCCCCTCCCGCCGCCACTGTTCACACCAACAACACATACTTGGGAATGGTATGTCACTTTTCCTCTAGTGTAAATTTCTGACAATAGACCTTCCAAAGATGGAGGCATCAACATAAGATCTTATGTTTTTGTGACAAAAAGTTTAGTGATAAATGTGTTGTTGTTTCATTAAATGTTAATAATGTGCATGCTTTTAGGATTGCCAACCAACTATTCCATTGCCTATTCATTATAATGGAGTCTGGGATGCAAAAGAAGCAAGTTTAATTTTTATCAATAACATATAGTTATAGACATTATGATGATACGTTAGGGGTGAGATGATTCAACTTTAATATTATTAATAAGCTTTGTTGACACTAAAGTAATGATGTTCATTTGTCTATGGGTAAGATGATGTAGGGATGAGTGTATACGAGGAAGTCACCTACAAACCAAGGAACCATTAAAAATACAAGTAATAAGAGTTATTGGGTTTTGAAGTAACGAGTTATTTTAATTCAATGGACTGTCTTAGAGAAGTTTTTCATGCCGACGTAAAATTGTTAGAGGATGATTATCTTCAAGATTGTGGTTTTTATTGTATTTTTTGTTGAGTATATTAACCCAAGGGGCTATAGAGTTTTGAGAGAGAGCTTTTCTAAGATTGTATGTGTGGAATTTTATATGGAGTTTGGGGTTGGTGGTCCCCCAACTACTTAATATTTATGATAGTGTAAGGGATTCCATGACATAGATGCGTCATTTGTTTGTTTGATGAGCTAGTGGAAATTTTTTCCTTAGCATATCTAGGGATTTATTCATGGAGGATGGAAGAGGTAAGCAATTGATGAAGAAAGAGAGTAGGTTGGATAGGAATGAAATTACTAAAGTTAAATCACATGCTAAGGATGAGTTTGAAATCAAACATACGAAAATCCTAGAGAGAAATATGTCAATAATAGGTCCCCAAATTCCACTATATAAATTATTGGGAGATAAGGCTAAACCTAGGTATTTAATGGAAATGATGAAAGCATGATACCTAATATTTGGTAAACATATCCAGAGTGGGCTGGTCAAACATTCAAGGGGAAGAATGGTGGTAAATTCATGCAGTCATGCCGCAATGTCCCATGCAAGAGCCTAATTGGGAGGGATCAATAATCTATCTGTTCAATGGACTTTTTTTTTAAATTAATGAGGTATTGTTAGTTTCCTGATTTGACCAACCTATATCATTATATTTCTCTTTTAAGGATAAACATTTAATTAATCATATATGATTACTAAAAATGACTTTGAGGGTACACATTTGGGTAAATCATTACATTATCAAAGCCAACTTATATTTAAATTTTGAGACCATAATAAGAACATTGAGTGGGTAACTTTTATATTAAACCCTAAATTTCACTCATTTAATAGTTAGGGCTAAATTGATGATATTCATTTTCAATTAAGTTCAAAAGTTATCCAATTTACTTTATGTAACATATTTGGGAACCATCATCACATTATTATATGTTTTAATCATAAATTCCAAAGTAACACAAATTAGGGTTTCAAATTGGGGTCATTTTATAAGGTTTAAAATTTTAGGGTGTTACAATTCTACCCACCTTATAAAAAATTTCATCCTCGAAATTTTTAGGGTACTACCCACCTTATGGTTTTCCTTATCCTTAACATGAAAAGGTTTAACTTATAATTCTACACATGTTTATACATAAGATGAGTCTAATTACAACTATAACCTCAAAGAGATTTAATAACTTAAACCATACCTTATTCATTCTTATCATCTTCATCATCATCCACCATGGTGATGATTCTAGCATATCACTTCTCTCTAGGTGCTTCATTGACCTTGGGCTCTTTCTTTTGAAACTTGGGGCAGTTAGGTCTAATGTGGCCTGTCTCACCACATGCATAGCACACTCCAGTTCCAAACCTGCATTCTCCTAGATGATACTTGGAGCACTTGGCACAATGAGTCTTTGCAGGTTGATTTGTGACAACCTCAGCTGAAGCCTTCCTCTTCTTGTCATTATGGTGGTTGTTGTTGTTGGAGTGGTTGTCCTTCTTCCATGCTCTTCCTGGGTGTTCTTCTAGTTCAAGGGTAGAATCTAGGATACCTTGCATAGTGCGGTCTCCTCGTCTAGATAAAGCAAAGCTAAGGTCCTCCTTGAGACCCCCTAATGAATTTCTTCGCCTTGCGTCGTTCATCATAATCATATCCATACTTCTGCAAGATCCTGAACTTCACAGCGTATTGGGTGACTGTCATATCACCACGTTGATGAAGGTTGTGAAACTCCTCTTCTTTCTTCTCCACCATAGACTCAGATATGTAATGGTCTTTAAAGGCTTCTGTGAATTCCTCCCATGTGAGTGGAGGAACATCAACTTCACAAGATCCTAGTAGGTTATCCCACCAAGTCCTAGTAGCACCTTTGAGCACGTGAGTCCCAAAACGAACCCTAGACGGGTTAGGGAAATATAGGCCACAAAAACAATGCTCCATGTTCTACAACCAACTTTCGACTTTGCTCACCACATCTAGCTCTTCTTCTCCAACAAAAGAATCAGGCTTGATCTTCAAGAAGTCAACTAAGGCCAACTCTTAATTCCTCGGTTGATGTGATCTTCCTTGTTAACTTGTGATAGCATCAGTGAGAGCCTTGATGAGCACTTCTAGAGGTGCATTAGGGTTACCATTAGGGTTAACCCCTCCAGAAGCACTATGATCACTTCCCCATTGGAAGATCTTCCCTCTCCATCTACGTGCTCCTTGCCCTTATCAGATTTCCTCTTGGGAGACATCTACAAAAGGGAACATAAACTATATGAGATTTTGAGAAAAGCATGGTGGCCAACTATATTTTTAGCTCTGATACCATATTGTAACACCCCAATTTCTAAAACATGCACGACACTAAGAGGAAGCATAGATCTCATTAGAATGTGACAAACATGACTATCATTGCATAAAAATAAAGTTCATATATACCAACACAGGATAAAATAATAATTCTCATACTCAAGTCCCCAACATAACTCATACATAAACAAATCTAAACATGATTACTCTTAAACATCCTACACTTTCTCATAAAACTCACACTAAGACCAAAACACATGATTCATAAGCATAAAGGTAATCTAATCTATGGATAGTTGGCACCCCACCAGGTTTGGTCTCAGATGTCCTTGAGTTCCTTCTTCAAGTGGTCCTTAGATGTCTTTATCCTTGACATTGCTCCTTTTCTGCGGGCATCGCGCCCCCAACCATGCATCAAACAATTGGTAAGTGAAATTGAACATATTATAATTTAAAGAAAACATGTAAATTGGAAATAAACTTTGAACATTTAAACATTGAAAAAGAGACAATCGCTTTTAAATTTTGTCTTTTATCTTGACCTATATAAGGATCCTCAGGTTTTGTACCGAAGTGCCTCTTCTCTTATGCACCGAAGTGCCTCTTGGGTTGCACTGAAGTGCCTCTTCTCTTATGCACTGAAGTACCTCTTAAACTTTTCTCTGAGGAGCCTCTTAATGAAGACCTTATATAAGTTATCTCTTACATTATCTTTCTCTTGAAAACTCTTACTTTGATCTTAAAACTTAACTTTAAATTTACTCTTAATGTTCATGAAGGTGATACAATAATGAGAATAGTAAAACATTACATTCAATTCATCATAATTTCATTGACTTTAAGCAATTGCAATAGATAACACATTCATAACATTCATTGCATACATAAATACATAAAATCAAACATTAACTATGTTCAATTAGCATGGATCACTTACCTCTCTCTTAGAGAAGATCCTAGTTACTTCCTTAGGTTTAGGAAACCCTAATCTCATTCTTGGGGCTTAGAAACCCTAATTACCCTATTAAATCAATTATCCCCCATTAATAATAAATACTAAACCTAATTTCTAGGATTTTGAGGTTCTTGATTAAAATAGGGAAAATCAGTGTAAAAATAGGCTTTGAAAGTTAGTCCATCTTGTAGATCTCAAAAAACTGAGAAAAATCCATATATGACTTGATGCCATTGGACGTACCAATAAAAAGATATAAATTTTAATATGTCGGCCAATCAAAAAATTTGTTGATGATTTATAAAATCCTTAAAATCTATCCGCGCATTCAACTGGGTAATGACTTGGCCCAATAGCCTGACGTCACGTGGATAGTAGGGTCGGCGTGGAGAGCTCACTCAAAAGGGTTCAATGGACAGAAATACCCATGCGCGCGTGAAAACCATCAAACAAGAGAGAGGGAAAAATTGGAAAATGAAGCCTGCGATTCTTTTCCCACAAAACAAAGAAGGACACAATGTATGGGTTCCATGAATCCCAAAAGACCAGAACACCATCTTCTTCTCTACATGGAAAACCAAGGTGTTGGGCACCTTCCCCATCTCCTACCGGACTCGACAAGCTACAACTCGTGGGTCGCGATGGTCATATGGAGGAACATGCTCTTCTGCCATGGCTGACTAAGGAGTCAAGCCGAAGAAGAAAATGAAACAATCCAGAGATTCCAGTGCTTTGGGTGCATCCAGTACATTCTATCGAAGGAGGAAAGGAAGAAGACAAGACCAAACAAAGTCCAGAGAAGCAAATTGCTAAAACATACCAAAATCAGCAGAAAGAGGGTAACGATAGAGTACCTGAATAGATCAAAGAATTGATCAAGAATGCCGCTTGAGATGATGTGTTGGCGTTCCCTTGAACTAGCTGCATGTCACTCCTTTGAGGCACCTAGTGTGTCACTACATGCCACCAGAGGTATCCGGAGCAAGGCTGAGTAGGGGAGGTAGTCCCAAGCGAGCGAGAAAGCTAGAGGGCGAGGCGACGATAGTTTTGGTTTAACGATGCTTCTTTACACCATTTGCTGAGGGTTACTTATAGGTGCGAGACCCTAATTTGGCTAGGAGTCCCGACCACAGGGGGAAACAGGGGAGGAGAATGTCTCCTTGTTGATCGGGAGACTAGGGCATAGAGTCCAATGGTGTTAGGGGTCTGGAGACTTGCCAAGATGCGAGGATGGTGAAAAGGTGGCCACATAGCACAGGGGCTTAGAAGAGAGGGCGAGATAACTGGGAGGAGGATCCCGCTCACAACAGACTCCCGCTGGCGTAGGGATTCGGGCGGAAGAGAAGCGCCCCAGGTCCAAAGTCCAACTTGGACCCAGACTCTACCTAAGATCTGCGTGACACGCGATGAAAACCAGAACTTAGGACTATTTGCCTATTCATTCGATATATGATTTAAAACCATAGCAAATTATATAGAAAATTTATTAAATTAATTGGGTGAGCTAGGGTTCTTCAAATTTGATAAAAAATGACATACTATCAAATTTTTTTACAAGGAATCCGGAAGTATAGTTAGTTTCCTGATTTGACCAATCTATATCATTATATATCTCTTTTAAGGATAAATATTTAATTAATCATATATGATTACTAAAAATGTTTTTGAGGGTACAAATTTGGGTAAATCATTACATTATCAAAACCAACTTATATTTAAATTTTGAGGCCATAATTGGAACATTGATTGGGTAACTTTCATATTAAACCCTAAATGTCATTTATTTAATAGTTAGGGCTAAATTGATGATATCGAATTTTAATTAAGTTCAAAAGTTATCCAATTTACTTTATGTAATATATTTGGGAACCATCATCACATTATTATATATTTTAATCATCAATTCCGAAGCAACATAAATTAGGGTTTCAAATTGGGGTCATTTTATAAGGTTTAAAATTTTAGGGTGTTACATCCTCCACCTCTACGACATAATATGTATATGTCTGGGAATGTGACTTTTCAAAACGGTGGGTCAAATCCCCCTTGTATAGGCCTCTGCCTCATCTTCTAGAAAAGTCGTGTATGCCCCCACCACCCCTGCCTCCGCCTCCCCCACCACCCCTACCTCCGCCTCCTCCCCGTGCTGGAATGCTAATGAATAGGGATCAACCGCCTCAGCCTCCAATGTTGTCAAATTCCAAAAGTAAAATCTCTTTCTCACTCTTTGCTCTCATCCTTGACATGCTTGAGTTATAGTTATTTCTCTATTTTAATGGTTATTTTCTATAAGGGTGCAAGTATCACATCGTTACGTGCGCAGTGACATATAAAACTAGAGTTTTTAGCAAACTAGTATGTTCCGTTATAAGTAAGGTTGCTACAAATCTTAGAGAAAACAACATATATCTCTTGGTATATTTTTTAAGTCCAACCAGACTCTAAAACTTAGATCAAACCATGGTGTTCTAAATTTTCTACAAATTAAAATTTGACCTTTGGTGGGGTCCAATAAAAATCTAACTTGATTGCAAATATATGATCAAACTCGCCTAAGAGTTAGTTTGATTAGGTGTAGTAGGGTGTAATTTAGTGGATTCACAATGTAAAAATTAAATCAAACATGCACCTTGTCATCCAACTATACCGTACCAAACATGCCCTGAGTTTGATATAAAATTATTGCCATCTAGGAATTGCTACTATTGTATATATACTTAAATAAAGGCCAACCATGAGCATCTCAGTGACTTAAAGCCTACAATTTTCTACTTTTGACCATTTATCAGGATGAAGTCGGGGCATGTCTCACTGATAAGGCAATCAAGTACGAAAACAAGTTCCTCTTGTGATTGAAAACTAGAGTTGGTGGTGATTTTTTCGATAGTTCATCACTTATTTTGTTATAGTTTGTTTATAGTTTGTTATCTATAAAAATATCACAAAATTATTTGTATATATATTTAATATTAAAAATATATTTATCACAAAAATATCTACATATTTTAAAATAAATATATATGTAACCAGTCAAGTCTAGCCTGATTAGTAAACCAATTACTCAAATTGTGTCCAGATCATATAAAATCAATTTTAAGAATTCCAAACTAAGTTGAATCACACAAACATGTTAAACTAGACAAGATTGGGTGGTGTGGATAGACTTGACATCGCCTTGTGGTCAAGTTTGATTTTTCCCCAACCACGATATTTTGAAAGAAAAAACTCATAAAAGGAAAAAAGTACTCTAAGATATGGAGCCCATACGAGCCCACAACATACCAATCACATAAGTTTGAGCTCAATGGAAGGACGGTCTGGGTTAGTACTGGACCGATTTTGGGTTCATTCCATATCATCATATTCTTTAAGTTCTATCCAAGGACCGACAGACTTCACTAGATGACTCCAACCATTAAAAGGGTAGCGTGCCTTTAAAGCATACACAATTAAGGATTGGTTGGATGTATAGAATAACTAGCATCTATGTTGGTTAAAAACACATGTGATAGCATGTTCATAACACTTTTATTCATAAATTTATATTGTTATGGATAATATCCATGATGATCTTTTGCACAAAGGTAGACATTTCTAAGTGGTTTGTTGCCCTTTTTTTTGCAAATATTACGTCGGCATACTTTGACAATATAACACCAAAATAGTTCATCGAGGAGAATTCTCCCAAGGTTAGGTTGGCTATGTATGAGATAAGAAAAAGTACAAAGAGATATATTGGGTCCTTCATAGTGCAGGACTAAGCCTCACCATTTTTAGTTGCAAATAGGAAAATCTGTTATATGGTTTCACTTTCAGACCAACAACACATACCTGGGAATGGTATGATACTTTTCCTCTAGTGTAAATGTCTAACAATAGGCATTCCCAAGATGGAGGCGTTAGATAAGTTTTTGTGACCAAAAGTTTAGTGATATATGTGTTGTTGTTTCATTAAATGTTAATAATGTGTAGGATATTTGCCAAATATATCGTTTCCAGGTCATTATAAGTAGATCCTGGGTGCGAAGAAAAAAGTTCAATTTAATCGACAACTTATAGTTATAGACATTATGATGATACATGGAGGGTGAGATGATACAATTTTTATGCTATTATGAAGCTTTTTTGACATCAAAATGATATTCGTACTTTGACTATATGTATGATGATGTAGGGATGAGGGTATATGAGGAAGTCACCTAAAAATCAAGGATCCATCCAGAATACAAGTTTTAAGGGTCATTGGATTTTAAGTAATGAGTTATTACATTAGGTGGCCTTTCTTGGATGATTGTCTATAAGGTTGCCATTTTTTATTGTATTTTCTATTGAGTATATTAACCCAAGGGGCTATAGAGTTTTGAGTGAGAGATTTTATAAGATTGCATGTGTGGCATTTTACATAGCCTTTCGGGTTGGCGATCCCCCAAATACCTAATATTTAGGATAATGTAAAGGGTACTATAACGTAGATGCATTATTTGAAGATATAGTGCATTTTTTCCCTTAGCAATTTATTTTTTTATTCATGGAGGATGGAAGAGGTAAGAAACCAATGAAGAAAGAGTCTAGGTTGTTTAGGAATGCAATTACTAGAGTTAAATCACATGTTAAGGATGAAAATGAAACCCAACATATAGAAACCCTAGAGAGAAATATGTGGATAATAGGTTACCATATGCTACAAGTATTGGAGATAAGGTAGTCCTTCCTACCCAAGGGGTGCCTAGGGAACCTAAATATTCCCAGTGTTAGAGTAAAATTATCATTTTAATGCCTGTGGATTTTAATATTTTTTACATACATATAATTAACTTCACACAGACACATGCATACACGCATACGCACACACATCCACACACACACACACACACACACACACATATATATATATATATATATATATATATATATACATACATACATACATACATACATACATATATAGTGACATATGTATGCATACATTATGATGCATGTATCAAAGCCTTAACATCACAACTTAGACTAAACCACACCTAACATTACTGAAACTAGATCTCATTGACCTATATTTGACCTAACCTAATCTAAATTAGACTTAATCTAACCTATTTTGCCCAATTTGGCCTGAAACATACCTAAACAGGAATAACACGACCTAATTAGAACTAACATCCCCTAACTTTTGCTATATTAACCTAATGCTCCTAAATCACACCAAATTTCCCCAATGATGAGCAGAATTCCCTAAAGCATACCTTATTGTCCATATTAGACATGTTTTATGTCAAACCTACTTCAACCTTGACTAAAATGTAAAAATATAATCGAAGTTAACCAAGTTCAGACCTAACTAATAAAAAATTATCCTTTAAGTGGTTTAATTTGAGCCTAAAAATCCTTAGGTACCAAGTTAATTCACCCAAGGGTTTGGGCCCCTAGTGTAGGTCCCATATCCAAAGAGTAGGGCGGAAAAGCAGGTGCCTTGATGCATAGGATATAGCCTATTGTTTTGAAGTCCATTAACTAAGACATTCTAAATAGTTAACACTATAAGAGTATTTTGGTTTTGTGTCATAAGGATAAACAATTAAGCAGATAACATATATCTAGACAAAGGCCAATTTATATTTCAAATAGTCCATCAGGGATGAATTTATAGTTGGAGATAAGGAGGCTATTGCAACACATGTGTGCATCCATAATTATTATTTTCAATAATCTCCTATAAGGTATTCCTATAGGATGGGCTTTCAACATTATTGAAAGCTTTTATGAAAACTAGTTTAAAAATAATGACTATTTGGTTTGTTTTATGGCATGGAGGACAATCTTATGAGAAACTAGGAACTATCATGATGCTCTTTTTTTCAATAAAAGTAGTTTGGTTTGGGTATATTAAGGAATCTTGTTTGAAAATCGATGTTTTACTATGACCGTTATCTATTATTTTATACACATCATACAAGAAGTTGTTTGGCCTAAAGTCCTTAATAGAGGAAGAGTGTTTGAATTTAGACATCATGGTGATATGTTATATTTTATCTTTGTAACTAAGTGCTTAAGTCTTCAATTGTTTTTATTTGTTATGAATATGGAAAGAATGCCATGATGACAAACACCCACAAGTTAGAAAAAAATGACATTAATAAGTCATTTTGTGCAAGTGATTTGTTTGCTCCTAGGCTTTTTATTTATTTCTTGGGTAAGCCAGAAAACTATTATTCATCTTGCCTTCCTCGTGCAAGCCAATTCGAATGTAAGGTACATCCTCTAATGAAATGAATAAAACCTAATAGTACTACTACCATTACACTTTTCATTATGGTACACGTATAATATATATTTGGGGGTGAACTGCTCCTTGGCTCTCTGCGGTAATCCACATTTCCTCTAGTTTAAAGTTTTTTTTGTTAGAATTCACTTTGATAGAATGGGTCAGGGCATACGACTCTGCATATATATGCATGATAGGTTTTAATGTAAAATAGTAGGCGAGCGTTCACTGAGGGTGGATTTGAAGTGTTACAAAAGAGAACAGAAATTCTTGATATCACTAAAAATAAACAAGTACAAGGGAAATTCTATTCAGTATCACGTTTTATTACAATTCTTATGAAAAAGTTGTATATCATTATCCACTTCGCACATGCAACTAACTTTGTCTCTTTGCTTCCATCATATTTCTTCATCTAGGAGTAGAATTACTGGTTGGTCAACTAGGTTAGTTCTACAAGAGGAGAGATCATAGTCCATAGAATAAGGGCATTTGTTTGAGAGGAAAACATATGTGATGTGATAGGTGGACTCAGGTTTGACACTAGATAGGTCCAACAACCAAAAGTACCATCAGCCCAAAATGTTAATCTTATAATAGAGATACAAGCTTTGGAAATGAAGGTTATAAAGGCAATGAGTCTAGCTTGTTCTGTAGGAGTCCATGACCCTAACAATCAAGATTGAGAAGTTAGCACATGAATTCAATTAACTTTCTATGTCAAATGAGTTGAACCCAAGGGATTGGTCTAGTGTCAAGTAGGATATCATGATGACCATAATTTAGTCTTGCATGTAAAATAATAAGGCTAAGATAACAAGAGTCAAACCAACATAGATAGGTCATGAGCTATCTATTTCTAACTCATAGTGGGAGTCTGTGTCTTTATGAGAAACTGTTGTGTTTTAATAGGTATTTCTACGAAGACATTGAAATCTAGGAAGTTATTAGACATATCTATATGATCCTCAATGGATTCATATGGCCTTTATTTTTTGCATATAAATTGGGTAATATCTAGCGATGAAAAGGACCTACATTGTAAAGAAGAGCCTAAGATGTTAGGTTCATAGAGGAAAAGGTTTTTTTATTGGAATTTTACTAGAAAGACACATGTGAGGTGATGTGTAAAAAATTTGGGTAAGGCCTTGAAGAATAATTAAAGATAAATATTTTAAATATCACATATTCAAGGAGGTGCAAGTCTGTATAATTCCAATACATGATGATGACCCCACTAAGGTCACCAATAGGGAGCCAAACTCGATAAACAACGTTAGAATTACCAAAGGTTGAAGAACTTTTAGGGTAAGAGATGTATCAGTTTCCTAAACAATCACATTGTTAATCTCATTTTTGCATATCACTGTTTGATGTTGCATTTCCAATTGCATGTTACAAGTCCATTGATACATAGATAACTATCATGATATAGAGTTGTTATATGTAATCGTATAGTTTAGTTAAATTAAAATGTTCTTGAAACATGTAGTGCAAGATTGATAGCCTCAAATACCTCCCAATTGTAATGTTGGGAATTTTTGTAAGGCTTTCTAAATAATCATGATCATTAGAGAAATGTATACATTATCTGATAGAATACTTTTTGTTAACTCCATATGATTTCACTTGTAAAAATAAATTCTCTTCAATTATATAGTTTGTTGAGCATCACCTAGGGTTGAGGAAGATGTCTATTATAAGCAAATGGAAGATGATCTCCCATGCTTAAAATTCATTGGCCATTATTATGAAGATTGGTTTTCAGGGGACACAAGTTTTTACATAATAAATTTGATGATCAAACTAATGCACATAAGACTTTATATCATGCATCTGATTTAGCAAAAGAAATAACCTATACATTCTATCATGATTAATTGTTGAAAAGTATCCAACCACTACTTCTCCTAATATAAGCTCCTTTTGTATCGCCATCTTTATCCATAGCCATATTATCAATATGTATGTTGCAAAAGAAAACTCCAAATAATATAGGTTCTCCTATTCTATTTAAACGTTTAAGAAAATCCATGTTTAAAGTATCAAGATTTTTTTAAATGATTCAAGAAAATCAATATAGAAAAATATGTGCACGATGCCAAATTACAATACTTTTTTCAAGGATAATATTCAAGATTACTTGCAATCATTATTTTAGCTACAATGTCTATATATGTATATATATATATTTCCTTACGTTTGTGGATGATTTTTCTAAAATGGCATGAATTTATTTACTTCAAACTTGTGATGAAGTTTTTACAGTGATTCTTGAGTTTCACAATTTGGTTTCCGTCCAATTTTTTGACTCTTGCTAAGATTTTTCAAACTGACAACGCCGTGAAGTATATTCAAATGGTTATCACCTCTTTTGACGTAGAGATGCTTTTTCAACACATGCACATATTCTCCACAATAAAATGACATCGTTGAGTGTACAAATTTTCATCTACTTGACATTACACACTCTCTTCTCACTTATGACAACTTGCCTAAGCACTTTTAGTCTAATGCTTTCTTCATCGTTTGCTTTCTTATAAATATCCAAATTTCCTCTATTCTAAGAAACACACTCCTTCTGTTGTCCACCCTCAATCCACACAATTTCTACTATCACCTCAAGTTTTTGGTCGTGTCATCTTCGTCCATTTTTTTATTTAAGGATGACAAGCTTTACCCCTGAGCTATTTGATCTGTATTTCTTGGTTTTCCTTTATCTCAAAATGGGTTCACATTTCCTAACCCTAGCTTCTAAAAAGTCTCTATCATTGTGGGTCTCACTTTTCATGAGGATGGCATGTTCTTTTCATCCTCCTCACCTCTGATAGATCATACTAATATTGTGGTCCCAATGTTTGATTCATTGTAATGTCCACGGATTTTGCCGTCTCCAGACTTAGAAGGATCGAGAGGACAAATCCGAAAATGTTAACAATTACATTAGAGAGCAAGGCAGAAGCAACATATGCATACATGAACATATAGATATAGTTATACACCATACATTCAATCTCAACATTCAACATGTGTTATATTACAAAATCAATTATTACAAGATGATTTACAATTACATATTAAATGAAAATTCTACAGTCTAAGGACATGTATGCTAACATGATCCAAACACAATAGGTACAACCTGAACACTTCTCATTTCCCGTCTTTTATGCCATGCTAGTTCTGAACCTAAAACATACATGAAATAACAAATTGACGCAATGTGTTGTGTACATGGGTGAAAGATACATATATATTGTGCTTGCATACTTGAAAATTTTGAGAAAGAAGAAAAGGTAAAAGAAAACACCATTTAATGTGATAATCAGGTAAACATATATTTTTGGGCATATATTTAGATGTAGTTGTACTACTATTTATATCAATAATTTATCATAAAACCAACATGGGAAATTTATCGTACATCCATACTAGGCAATTGGCAATTTATCACACATCCATAATGGGCAATTTATCCTACACCCATATTGGGCCATTCTCCGCCTCTTAGGCTATGGGGTTGTGCTAACTTTAGTAGCTACAACTCATCAAAATTATTTTATGTTCCTTCAAGTTTGACGATGCAGATACTAATATGCATCCAAGAATTTATATGCAAGTACAAGCATCCAAAGTACATCATATCATCATGCATTCATGAAAACTAGTCTTATACTTAATAAAACCCATGTACCTGGGTTTAGAGATTCCTTATACATCCAGGGTCATCTACTACTCTGGTCATCACCTGATTAATAATAATTAATCACCATCAATAATTGTTCAATCATATTATAGGTATTTTAGGTCCAAATTAGAGTTTAGCCAAACCTAGATTCAAACTGGCCTTAACTAATTTATGATATTTTTGTACTGATGTAGAGGTCATTATTTAAGTCTGATTCAATTTTTGTATTTTTCTGATGATCGATCTATTTTCTAGAATTAATATGAGGCTAAAAGAATTTATTCATGATTTACTGAGAAAAGACCCTCTATTTAGGTAAATTACTCAGATCAGAGTCCAAAGTTGGGTTCTGAAAATAATTAGGTTTCTATAATAATTTTCTAATAATAAAGTTGGGTTCTGAAAATAATTTTCTATAATATTACAAGCATCTAAATTTGAAATCATCATAAAGGCTATCTTAAAAGTATGATCTAAAAATATAGTAAGAAAGGGAACATTATTCTGAGTCTGGGGTATTCGGTGGAGATTTTTAGGACAAGGGAGCTATTTTTAGGCCATTTTCTAAGAAAAGGTAATTTTATGAAAAACAATCATATTTACCTTGTAGCAGGGTCCCACTAGTCTGGGGTGTCAATTGTGGATTAGGACAAAGCTTTCAATGTAAGCGGCCCTTTCTGATGCTGGATTGAACTAGTCCGATTCAACGAGTTAGCCAGCTGCATTGTCCGACCTCGATCTCCTCATCTGTTTTGTCCTCGACTCCACATGAGTCCTTGCATAGGAACGTATTTGTGGCCATGAGCTCTGACTGAGTTTGCAGCAAGGAACCCCACGGGTTGACAACCCCCCATACCCTAACTTTGTCATAGATCCAAGAGATATGAAGACACCTTGGATCCTAAACAGATCTCCTAATATTAATCCTTGTAGTTGATTGGGTCCAACACTTTGGCAATCTGAGCTTGCCGCCCCGGAGTACCACTGTAGGAAAGGAGAAGAGGAAGACGGTGTTGGATTATGGCGAGACCTCTATTTGATGTGACTGCTTCAAGATCAGTCTATTGGATTTGAGGTGCCTTTTGGGTATCATGCCGTCCAGCCTCAGGGAACTACATCTCACTGATGTCCTTGATGGTGGAAGAAATGGCAAAGCATGGATATAATGATGGATCTGAGTTCCCGGGTTGTACTCCACATTGCCCCTTTGTCTCTATTTTCTACTCCCAGAAGCAACACAAAGGCACGACAGACCAAAAACACATCATGGATACATCAACATCCCATCTAGAACTTGGACTTCAGCGATGGCGAGAGGGCATTCCGACGAGCATCCAAGACTCCAGTTGGATGTAGAGGAGGATACTGGAGGGATTTACAGAAGCACTAGGGTCATTCCCCTCTTCAATTGCCACTCATTTTCCTTTGTCAACACCCACTTTCTTCTCACCTTTCCAATGTCAGACATAGTGGACACGCTATGCCAAGACGATGATGTATTTGGCTTCCCTCTCTCTTTTACACCCCAAACTAGGGATTGTTAGGTGGGTCCTCATCTCTCGCATGTTTTGGATCGCACACATAAAGCTGATCGCCCCCACAACCTATGGAGATGAGAGGCAATGAGCCCACAATATTAGGATGAGGAGATGAGGTCTCCATCACTGAATCAGTAATGGTCACACCCTGGATCGGGCCACCCTTCTTACTCTGGGCGACAGTGACATATCAATGCACAACCATCAATATTTCTCAACTACTATAGTTATTGATGCACATATCATTAAAACCTAAATAACTTATCATATATGTATCATTTCCTCATCAAAATCTAAACAAAGGTTGATCATCACTTAATCCACCATCTAACAAGGATTGATACCAAACACCTATGTTTAACCACATCATATTAATCCTTATTAAAGACTCATGTATATGTATATTCGAATGTTAATTTCCACCATCTGCAAGGATTACATTTCAAAGTCACACTTCAAGCTCCATCATTAAGTAGTTTGGACTCATATATGCCATCAATTGGAAGCCTAACTTTTGAAGTAATCATGTGTTCATTATTGAGTCATATTGATCATAATTATCAATGTAACTAAGTTTAATAAAATGCATTATCTTTTACTAGGCCATCAACCATAGTTCTTAGATAAATTATTATTAATTTGTTGGGGTAAATCATCTGAGTCATATTCATGAACTTCAATACAATATCGATAAAAGAAACCCTAAAATCTATCTTATCACATTCACCCCACCTTATTTGGAGTTTTGTCCTCAAAATTCAGCCAATATCATGTTGGCCACCTTATTTGGAGTTTCATCCTCAAAATTCAGCCAGTATCATGTTGGTTGTGATATCAAGGAGTCCAACTTTCCATAGGTCACAACTTCTAGGTTCTATGACCATCATAAATTTGGATAATTTCAGGATGGACTAGAGAATCTAGGGTGTACCCACATGACCATATAGAGAGGGATGCATAATTTAAGTAGTTCGGTCATAATTTGACATTCTAGTATTTTAGGATTTACATCCTCATAGTCCCTTAAGGATAATTGTTTTATTCGTGAAGTTAAGAAGGTACCACTCAAGGTTTTATATTTCACCCTACTAGTCATACTTTTAATGCCAAGTTTTCATGGCATTATTTAAGTGAATTGCTGAACTTAACATCTTTAATGTGATTTATGATCAACATCATACTAAGTTTTCAACATTATAAGGAATTGTTCTTCATAATTAAATATTAGGGCTTTCATTCTATTTTGTGAGAGTTATCCTCCAACTTAGAAGAATCTATTCAGAAGGATTTAGGTTAAGAACTATATTTTGAGATCATGAAATTTATGATCCAAAGAGATGTTTATTTTGATCTCATGATTTCAACTTTCATCTTTCATGAATGATACAAGAAAGAGAATATACTAATTCAAATTTATCCTTATTTCAATGTTATATCTTTCATGTATGGTAGGGGGGAAATAGAATAGGCCAAGATCATCTGAGTACCTTTTCATACGTAATCATCCTTATAGCTCAAGTGAGGACTCTAGCATCACATATTAAGAAAGAGATAAGGAGGCAGCAACATTTATGAGTATCTTATGCACAAGGCATTTTACTCTCAGAACTAGAGTTTCATATATCACCTCACTTGCAACTAATAATGAGATTCACAAACATATGTCACTGAAGTTAGGACCTAACTCAAACCAAAGGATTAACTTCCACATTATGAGTCACCTACCCATCATTTTTTTACCCAACTCTCACATATAGGATTATATCATGCAAAATGACTCAACTCACCTACTCAAGAGTACCCAAACTTAGGACAAATTGTTTCACATATATCTCATATTTTTCATATATTTTAGGGTATGTCTTATGACCCTCTCCTTGTGGGTCTCACTCTCTCTGGAGTTTACCACATATCCTGTCCTAACAATGGAGGTCATCCTTTGTAAAAGAGCTTGAGGCTCATGCATATTCAACCTTGTCTTAACTTAGATATCCTTATATAAGAAAATCCTACACACTTTCACTATCGATACTTAGCTCAAAATTTTCAAGATTAGATTCATACCTTATATAACTTTGATCTCTATAAGAAACTTGTTTCATTAGGGGTCAAACTCAGATGAGATTCTCCATGCTTATATAATTTATCATTCTATTGTCTATCTATCTATCAAATATCCTTATAAGGCTCTAGACATCTAATCTAGACTACTCTCTTCTAGACTTATGTCACCCCCTTTCACTTGGGTTGCATGAACACTAACTATTCTCTTGTGCGAGGGACACATTCTCATATTTACATATATATAATAAAATATTATATAGTTTTTCTCTGAGAAAGTAGACATCAGAGAAAACTGTCGAGGCTCGAACCGATTGGAAAACAAAACTGAATCAGCAAAATGAGTTTCCCACACACAGTAGATAGTCTAGTTCCATGTAACCTAGTGAAATGATGAGAATAAGGTGTAGATTAGTGTAGCTACCCAATATATATGAGCTATATATAGAAAGGGTTTCACACACTTGTCTAAACCTAGTTCTCGAACATCTGGGTTCTAACTTAGAGGCTAAGTCAAACCTTATTCCTATACAACAACTTACTAAGTTTCTAGGGTTTAAAGTGAAACCTTAAATTTAGTTTTATGTTTCATGGTGAGCAATTGTTTGGTCTGCCTATTGTTCATGCTCTGATACCAACTGTAATGTCCCTGGATTCTACCATCTACAAACTTAGAAGGCCTGAGAGGACAAATACAAAATTGTTAGCAATTATATCAGAGAGCGATGCAGAAGTGACATACGCATACATGAACATACAAATAAAGGCATACACCATACATTCAATCTCAACATTAAACATGTGTATATTACAAAATCATTTATTACAAGATGATTTAAAATTACATATTGAATGAAAATTCTATAGTCTATGGAAATGTATGCTAACATGATCTAAACACAATAGGTACAACCTGAACACTCCTCACTTCCCATCTTTTATCCCATGCTAGCTCTGAACCTAAAAGATACGTGAAATAGTGAATCAACACAATGTGTTGTGTACGTGGGTGAAAGATACATATATATTGTGCTTACATACTTGAAAATTTTGAGAAAGAAGAAAAGGTAAAAGAAAATATTATTTAATGCGATAATTAGGTAAACACATATTTTTGTGGGAATATATTTAGATGTAGTTGTACTACTATTTATATCAGCACTTTAGCATACATCCATCATGGGCAATTTATCATACTAATATACTGGGCAATTTATCACATATCCATAATGGGCAATTTATCATACATCCATACTGGGCCATTCCCTACCTCTTAGACTATGGGGTTGTGCTGACTTCAGTAGCTACAACTCATCAAAATTCTTTTATATTCCTTTAAGTTTGTCGAAGCATATACTACTAAAATGCATCCATGAATTTATATGCAAATACAAGCATCCAAAGTACATCATATCATTATGCATTCATGAAAACTAGTCATATACTTAATAAACCCACGTATATGAGTTCAAAGATTCCTTATACATCTAAGGTCATCTACTACTCTGGTCCTCACCTGATTAATAACAATTAATCATCATCAATCATTGTTCAATCATATTATAGGTATTTTAGGTCCAAATTAGGATTTACCCAGATCTAGATTCAAACTGGCCTTAACTGATTTATGATATTTTTGTACAGATCTAGAAGCCATTATTTAAGTCTGATTCAATTTTCATATTTTTCTGATGACCAATCTATTTTCTAGAATTAATATGAGGATTCATGATTTAATGAGAAAAGACCCTCTCTTGAGGTAAGTTACTTAGATCAGAGTCCAAAATTGGGTTCAAAAAATCATTAGACTTCTATGAGGATAATTTATCTCAACTGGTTACTAATTATTCCATTTGATGAACCATAAAAGGGGTATCATCATCTAAATTTGAAATCATAAAAAAGGCTATCTTAAAAGTCTAATATAAACTGATAGTAAGAAAGGGCCATTATTATGAGCCTGGGGTATTTTTGGGGGATTTTTAGGACAAGGGAGCAATTTTTAGGCCATTTTCTAAGAAAAGGTCATTTTCTAAAACCCAAACATATTTACCTTGCAATAGGGTCCCACTGATCTGGGGTGTCAATTGTTGATTGGGCCAACACTTTCAATGTAAGCATCCCTCTCTGACGTTGGATTGAACCAGTCTGGTTCAACGTGTTAGCTGACTGGATTGGATGACCTTGACCTCCTCATCTATTTTGTCCTTGACTCCGCGTGAGTCCTTGTGCATCAACGTCTCCATGGCCATGAGCTCCGGTCAAGTTTGCAACAAGGAACGTCCCGGGTTGACAACCCCCATACCCTGACTTCATCATAGATCTAAGAGAACCACTGACACCTTGGCTCTTGAACTGATCCCCCGATCTTGATCCTTATAGTTGATTAGGTCCAACACTTTGGCAATCTGAGCTTGCCCCCTGGAGAACCACTATAGGAAAGGAGAAGAGGAATATGGTGTTGGATTATGGAGAGACCTTTGTTTGACGTGGGGCTTCAGGATCATGCTACCAGATCTCAGGTGCCTTCCAGGCACAGTGCCATCCATCCTCAGGGAACTACATCTCGCTGATGTCCTCGATGGTGGCGGTAGTGGTGAAGCATGGCTATAAAGGTGGATCTAAGTTCCAAGGTTGTACTCCACATTGTCCCTTCGTCTCTATTTCTGCTCCCAAAACCAACACAAAGGCACGACAGACCCAAAACACGTCACAAATATGTCGACATCCCGTCTAGAACTTGGACTTCAACGATGGCGAGAGGGGATTCCAACGAGCATCCAAGACTCCAGTTGGATGTAGAGGGGTATACTAAAGGGATTTACAGAAGCACTAGGGTCACTCTTCAATTGTCACTCATTTTCCTCCATCAACGCCCACTTTCTTCTCATGGTTCCAATGTCAGACCTGGTGGACACGCTATGCCAAGACAATGATGGATCTCACTGCCCTCTCTCTTTCACACCCCGAACCAGGGATTATTAGTAGGTCCTCATCTCTCGCATGTTTTAGATCTCACCACTACTACAGAAATAGCATTCAGTGTCACTTTTCTGGGCGTCGGTTATTAAGGAAAACCGACGCCTTATATGTTAGGCGTCGGTTGTTTAAGCACACCGACGTCTATATTCGAAGACCAGCCAGACACGGGTACCACTTTGTATTCAGCATCGGTTGTTTATAACAAACCGACGCTGAAAGTCGGCCGCGAAATCCAAATTTTGATCAAAAAAATAGTTTCATTTTCAGCGTCGGTCATGTAGGTATAAACCGACGCCTATGTGTGATGAAAATTTGCGCGAAAAGTGTCACTTTCAGCGTCGGTTATCCATTGATAACCGACGCTGAAGGTGGTTCCCGCCAAACAATTTCATGAAAATATCGTCCAATTGGACGTCGGTTGTTGCAAACAACCGACGCTAAAGATGTTTAGGCGTCGGTTGTTTAAAACAACCGACGCTATTTGGGAACTTATACTCTGCGATCGCCCGACTCTTCCCCTTTCTTCTGTTTCATTGCGAGCAATTACCCTATTTCTCTGCTGCCGGCGATTTCTCTCCGGCGATTTCTTCTCCAGCGCCATTTCTCTGGCTATTTCTTCTCCGGCGCCCCCTTCTCCGGCGCCCCCTTCTCCGCCACCACTCCTCCTTCTCCGCGCCCCCTTCTCCGCCGCCCCTGCTGCCCGCCCTTGCTACTCCAAGCGCCTGAGGCCGCCGCCATGCCTGACTCTCCGCCGCCCTAGCTTCTTCCAGCGTCGCCCGCCGCTGTAGCTTCTTCCAGCGTCACCGCCCTAGCTTCTTCCTACTTCGTCCAGCGTCGCCCGCCGCCATAGCTCCTTCCTCCCTGCTCACGCCCAGCGCCGCCCCCCTTCTTCCTGCTTCGACCACCACTGCTGGGAGCTCTCCTACTTGTCCGCCACCGCTAACGAAAGGTATGTAAGCTGAAATAATTGGGTACTACTGTAATGCATCGAAGTAAATATCCTATTGCTCTATTATACTAGTAATGCATGATTAGTTTTACTGATTTCCTTGCTGCTTTCAGTGATTAATGATTGGTACTACTGGTTAGTATTACTTTAGTGATTACTTTAATTCAACAATTCGTAGTTTTTTATTTACAATTACTGATCTGCTTGCCGATTTTAATGATTAGAGATACTGATATGTATAGAAGTTCCTTATAAATATATTTTTTATATACACATACATGTAATTTTGTATAAAATACATGATGTAGTGTGATCTTAAATCCTAGAGTGTACCCCTTTTGTTCTATGATGGTACCTATGACCCTAAATACATCCATAAGGGTCTATTGTATCCTAAAGAAGATTTATTTCTTCCTTCTGCCCTAATTTTTATATGGATCTTAATCTTATATCGCTTACTCATAAATAAGGAAATATCCTCCCTTATGACCACCTTGATGTGTATGTCCCATATAATCCACATGTTGCACCCTAATGATACAAATTTTTTATGTTGTAAATGAATGTATGTTTCAAGTGTTGAACCTAATGTTGGACAATGAACAATGAATTTATGTCCCATATAATCCACATTGTTCTTTATATTACTTGTACATTGGTATAAATTAGAATGAACAATGATCACTAAATTATATACTGTTTGTATGGAGTCCGGCTTCATTGTAGATATCTATTATTGTGTTTGTTGGCCTAGAAACCCGTCCAAGATTGACTCATTAGGAGTAAATCTTGGATAGTCCCCAGTTTGGGACTGTTCTTGAACACCTAATCTCACTTAGGATGTAAGTGTATAATGTGTATTGGGTTTTCGAGAAAATTTTGGTAGCATTTCCCCGTTTGTTCTCTAAGTACATATGTACTTAGAGAACAGCGGGGAAATGCTGCCGAAATTTTCTTGAAAACCCAATACACATTATACACTTACTAGTGAGATTAGGTGTTCAAGGATGGGATAGATGGTACACATTTATTATATATAAGAATGACATCAAATGTGTTTGTTGGCCTAGAAACCCGTCCAAGATTGACTCATAAGGAGTAAATCTTGGATAGTCCCCGGTTTGGGACTGTTCTTGAACACCTAATCTCACTTAGGATGTAAGTGTATAATGTGTATTGGGTTTTCGAGAAAATTTTGGTAGCATTTCCCCGTTTGTTCTCTAAGTACATATGTACTTAGAGAACAGCGGGGAAATGCTGCCGAAATTTTCTTGAAAACCCAATACACATTATACACTTACTAGTGAGATTAGGTGTTCAAGGATGGGATAGGTGGTACACATTTATTATATATAAGAATGACATCACATTATACACTTAGGATGTAAGTGTATACCCTAATATTTTCCTAATATATACTTGTTTCCTAATATATACTTGTTTTCTCTGATCATAGAATGGATAGATCATGGATGTCCATTCGTAATCGTTGCACCCCAGAGTTTATATCTGGTCTTGATCAGTTTATTAGATTTGCCGAGGAACATAGGAAAAAACCTACAGATAGGTTCTACTGTCCATGTAGGCATTGCGGTAACAACTTGAAAGTCAACACTGGTGAGGAAATCAAAAGTCATGTCATGTGCAACGAGATTGTACAAGGCTATACAGAATGGCACTGGCATGGAGAGATTTCAAAATTGAAACCAGTAGATGTCGATAGCAGTGCTTGGGTGGAAGAAGAAATTGCCTCCGATGACGTAAATGTGAACGAACCAGTTCCAACAGACATCGTTGATGCGATGCTGGATAGTTGTAGGGTAGAGCACACCGATCCACCTCCTATCTTTAGAAACATTGTGCATGATGCTGAGATACCGTTATACACAGGCTGTGCTAAGTTTACGAAGCTTAGCGCTGTGTTGAGATTGTATAAGTTGAAAGCTAACAATAGATGGAGCGACAAAAGCTTCACTTCATTGTTGACTTTGTTGAAAGAAATGCTTCCTGAAGGAAACGAGCTGCCAATCTCAACATACCAGGTAAAGAAAATGTTGTGCCCAATGGGAATGGAGGCCAAGAAGATACACGCATGCCCGAATGATTGTGTATTATTTCAAAAGGACTATGTAGATTTGAAACATTGTCCAAAATGTGGTGCGTCACGGTATAAATTGACGACTTCGGGGGAGTCCAAAACTGGTTCTCCTTCCAAGGTGTTGTGGTATCTACCTATAATATCACAGTTTCAACGCTTGTTTGCAAATCCAAAAGATGCGAAGAATTTGAGGTGGCATGCAGATGTTAAGAAAAATAATGATGGGATCCTGCGACATGCGTCTGATTCCCCACCGTGGAAGAAGATTGATCTATTGTACCCCAAATTTGGTGAAGAAGATAGGAATCTAAGACTTGGGCTTTGTACAAATGGGATGAATCCGTACGGGACATTGAGCAGCCAACATAGCACTTGGCCAGTCATGCTTGTTATATACAATCTTCCTCCCTGGATGTGTATGAAAAATAAGTACGTTATGTTGTCATTGTTGATATCGGGCCCTAAACAACCCAGAAATGATATCGATGTTTATCTTGAATCTTTGATTGATGACTTAAAGAAACTTTGGGCTGAAGGTGTGATGACCTATGATGCTTCAGCAAGAGAGACATTTCATTTGCACGCTATGTTGTTTTGCACTATTAATGACTTTCCAGCATATGGGAATTTGTCTGGATATAGTGTCAAAGGAGCTAAAGCGTGTCCTATATGTGAAGAAAACACTGATTCAATAAGACTAAAACATGGCGGCAAGACTGTATATCTTGGTCATCGAAGGTTTCTTTCAAAATTCCATCCGTATCGTAGGAAGCGCAAAGCATTCAATGGATGGAATGATGAACGGAGTGCACCTAAACCTATACCAGGGGATGTTGTTTATGAAAGAGTAAAAGACATTGTCAATGAATTTGGTAAGAAATCACAATGTAGTATGGCCACACGGAGTGACAATTCTTCATTCAAGAAGAAGTCAATATTTTGGGATCTTCCTTATTGGAGTTCTTTGACAGTCAGGCATTGTATCGATGTAATGCACGTTGAGAAAAATGTCTGTGATAGCATCATTGGTACTCTGTTAAATATACCAGGTAAGACTAAAGATGGGATAAAATCCAGACTGGACCTACGTGAAATGGGAATAAGGTCAGAATTAACAGAATTACGTGAAATGGGTAGTAAAAGAACATACTTACCTCCCGCTTGTTACACGTTGTCTAGAAAGGAGAAGAAAACTTTTTGTGAATGCTTGGTAAATGTTAAGGTGCCACATGGTTACTCATCCAACATCCGTAGATTGGTATCAATGAAAGATATGAAGTTGATAGGTCTTAAATCTCATGATTGTCACACTCTAATGCAACAAATATTACCTGTGGCAATTCGATCTATATTGCCGAAGCATGTAAGGTTTGCAATTACCAGACTTTGTTTCTTTTTCAACAGTCTATGCAGTAAAGTTATTGACCCTGATACTCTCGATAATTTGCAAAGAGAAGTGGTTGTTACCCTATGTCATCTTGAGATGTATTTCCCTCCTTCGTTCTTTGATATCATGGTACATCTTGTTGTCCACTTGACTAGGGAAGTGAAAATGTTGGGACCAGTTTTCTTGCATTGGATGTATCCCTTTGAACGATACATGAGCGTTTTTAAAGGTGATGTTCGAAACCGTTATCGGCCTGAAGGGAGTATTATTGAAGGTTATGTGGCGAGAGAGGTTATGGATTTTTGCAATGACTTTCTCAGTGGTAATGACAATCCTGATAATGACAAGAATATTTAGGAGGGCAAAGGAATTTTGGGATCACGGGTGAAAGTAATCAGCCGTGAGCAGTTGGTACAAGCTCACTTGTATATTTTACACAATATGGACGAAGTGAGTGTTTATATCGAGGAACATACCAATTTCATAAAGAGACAACATCCTCGAGCAAGTTCAATGTGGCTTGCTAGAGAGCATAATAAGACTTTTACTAAGTGGTTTGAAGATAAAGTCTTACATCAACTATCTCAAACACCAAATGATATTACAGAAACTATCAAATGCCTCTTCTTTAAACCAAAACCAAATGTTATGTCTTATGAAGGGTTTGACATTAATAGATTCACATATTACACAAAGCGCCAAGATGATAAGAGTGTCGTCCAAAATAGTGGGGTCACTCTTCAAGCGTCGACTATGTACTTTGCAAGTGCAAAGGATAAGAGTCCACGTGAAGCTAAAATGTCATATTACGGTGTCATTGAGGACATTTGGGAGTTTGACTACATAGATTTCAAAATTCCGCTCTTTAAATGTAATTGGGTTGATAACACCAAAGGAGTTATAGTGGATGAATTGGGTTTCACTTTGGTGAACTTTGAAAAGATTGGCGAGAAGGGTGAACCATTCATATTGGCATCACAGGCGAAACAAATATTCTATATCGATGATCCTGCGAATGATAAATGGTCGGTTGTTATTCATGGTAAAAGACAATTCATTGAAGATCCTATAGATGAAGAAGAGTACTATGATAAGTATGATGACTCCAGTCCATTCTCAGTTGGGTTGCCAACTCCACAAAATATTGAAGCTAATGATGACTTATATGTGCACAGAGATCACAATGAAGGATTGTTAATTGATAAAAGATCACAATTTTAGAGACATGTATGTTTATACAAATGCTAAATATTTGCCTTTTTCTAGTTAATACAAATGCTAAATGTTTTCCTTTTTCTAGTTAATACAAATGCTAAATGTTTGCCTTTTTAATGACATTTTCAGATGGCTGACCATGATGAGCATGATGTCCATGATGAGCATGAAGTCCATGATGAGCATGCTGTCCATGACGAGCATGGCGAGGATACCAATGTAAGTTCTAAAAACATATCCTGTATTTCTATAAAATTCATTATCTTCTAGTTATGTCATATATCCTATATTTCTATATTGGGCTAATTTAGTGTGTTTATTTTTGTCAAATTTTAGGTTGATGATGTACCTATACCCACTGAAGCACTGGAGCAACTTGATGCGCAACACCAAACACTTAACAAGAAAAGGGGCATCACTCTGTTGAAGAAGTTATTAGCGCTAAGCGGTAGTGGATCCAAATTGGTGGTGGAGTTTGATAATGGAGGAAATGCAATTGGAGTGAACCACAATAATTTTGTAAACTATCTTGGGTGTACCACTCGGAGCCATTGTGGTGTTAAGTATGATAATTGGCATAAAGTTCCTCAAGGGAAAAAAGACTTGATATGGAAGGATTTATGCGTGAGTTATTATTATTTGCAATTCTATTTTGTAGATTACAAATTCTATTATTTGCAATTCTATTTTGGATACTAGTTAATAACATTTCTATTTTACAGAATCTGTTTGCATTGGATGAGAAGTTGCATCGTAAAAGTGTGATGCAACGCGCTGGAAAGATGCTTAGGAATTATAGGACAAATCTGAACAGAGAATACATAAAAGAGGGTGATAAGAAGAAGAAATCAGCCCTTGAACAATGGAACTTCTTGGACAAAGAAGATTGGGAGAATTTTGTTGCTTCAAGAAAATCTGAAGAATTCAAGGTATTAGGCGTCACTCCCAATTTAATTAATATACATTGTATTCACCTATTCAAGATTAACATTTAGTGCTACTAACCAAATCATTAATGTGCATAATAACTAGGCCCTCAGTGACGCACAAAAAGCAAGGCGTGCACTGAATGTGCATGACCACACTATGGGTCCAAAAGGCTATGCAAGCATTCGCCAAAGACTACAGGCGGAGTCTGCGGCTACTCAGCAGTCTGCTGCTACTCAGGAGTCTACTCCTACTCAGGAGTCTACCACACCCATGCCTCGCCATGATATCTGGATAGCTGGCAGGCAAAACAAGAAGGGTGAAACAAAGAAGCCTGTAACTGCTGAGGCGGCTGCAAAAATGGTAAAATACAACTCTTAGAGAAATCGTTTGAATATTGATTATTTGTGGTGTTAACTTACCAATTTCTGTTTATGCTGATTAGCGGGAGCTGCACGAGCAGAGGAAACAAGGCACGTTCATCCCTCAGGGCACAAGGGATGAATTGACAGTTGCTCTGGGTAACCCAGAGCATCCTGGACGTGTTAGAGGTGCCGGCGCTGGTGTTGGCATCAAAGCATTCCTTGGGCCATCCCAGCGCAAACCCAGAGTGGGACTTTCTCAAGAAGAGGTGACCTATTCTTTTTTTAGAATGTTACTGCAAAAGGAAATTCATTAATAAGAAGCTAATGTTTCTTTTATCCATGTATAGGAGAATAAGAGAGTTGAGGATTTAGTTGCTAAGAAGGTCAACGATGTAGTTGCTGAGAAGGTCAAGGAAGAATTGCTGCGGTGGCAGGCATCTCAGGCTTCCAATCAGCCTATGGCGACCCACTCTTCTCCTGATGCACAGACTGCGAGTAATCCTGGAGACCCATCGCCTAGCACGTCTGCTGTAAGTATTGTTTATGACATTGTAGCTAGTCTTTTCAAGATGATATGTTTTCAAGATTATATGTATATATGTATAACATTCTTTACGTAAATTTGTAGGCATTGAAGCCATGCCGCTTAAGAATACAAGACTGTGTTGTTGCAGAGGTTCAAGCTTACCCGTCCCTTCCTGGGGAAAGGTTTCACGGGACTCCAATGCCACAGGGCTATGTTCGTGTGGGACCATTACGTGTGTTACCCGATTGGAGGGAAGTTGCGTTGCCATATGCCCACCCAGATATTGATACACTTGGTGAGGCAGAAGGTGGGGTCATATTGTGGCCCAAAGCAGATGTCGTCTACACGACTGAAATTGTAAGATAAATTTACATTGATTTAGACTGTTAATGTGTATATATGATGTCAACTGATCTGAAATTATATATACAGGTTAAAAAGAAGACACCAGGAGCACCTAGGCCTCCACCTCCACTTCTCGCATTACCAACTTGGGTTCCAACTGACCTAACATACCTGTTAGGTCCTGCTTATAGGGGAATGGCATGTTGGCTACGGGCACATAATATACATTGCCCTATAATAGTTTCTTTAGATGCATATTATGCAGGTCGATCATACGATAGCTCTTTATTTATACAAGATATTATTGAGCTGTTTATGTATGATTGGCTGAATACATCAATGATAGAGACATGGATAAGGTGAGATCTTGTTTATACATCCATATACCTTGTGTAAGATCCGGTGATCTGGTTTCTTATATATTAATGCATACGCCTATATGTTTTGCAGCTACTTAGTCGAAGATCATTGCAAACAATTTGCATTTGATCATGTGGGATTTTTGATTCCATCATTGATTAGTTTGGTAGCTAAAGACCCTGATAATGTTCAACAATACTGTATAGATGCTTTTACAATTTTTGGTCAGCAAAAGAAGACGATAATAATAGCTCCATTCAATGTCAAGTAAGTTTACTTTATTTATAATTTGGACTTAAGAAAATTCCATTTTTATTTTGCATTTTGAGTTATTAATTGTTAACTTCTTACTTCTAGCGGTAGACATTGGGAGTTACTAGTTATTGTCCTCGGGACATTCACTGTTTATTATCTAGATCCTGCGGGGAGTACATTGAACACTAAAATTAGACACGTAATGAGAATGCCATTATTCTGGTGAGAAATATTTCATTTTTATATCCGTTAACATCTTTTATTACATTACTATTTACTTATGCAATTTATTGTGTTATATTAACATGTAGGGGTTTAGATGCATTCAAAAAGGCTGGAGGAACGGTCCCAAGGAAAAAGAACCAGCCAATAAATTGGCAGAACGTACAAGTAAGTTCCCGACTCGAATATATATATTATTGATGTGAATTGTGCTTAGTTGTATTATTTTGTATGTTTCAATTTATAGTGTGCTACACAAGACAATGGCTGGGCATGCACATACTATGTGATGCGATTTATGCAGATGATTATCAAATATGCCACATTGGACATCGATACCATACATGAGGTATTATATATAGTCTCATTAGTTAGTATGAAATATATCAATCTTATCTTATTTTTATATTATTACTTATATATATACATCATTCTCTTTGCAGGTGTTTAAAACTGACCACACTATAGGTAAACGCTTAAAAAATATACATGCTCCATATACGATGGAAGCATTAAATGAAGTAAGAGAAGAATGGGCAAAAGCCATACAAGCAGTGGCAACTGTAAGATATAATTGGGATGTTGATAGCGATAATGAATGATACTTTGTAAATGAATATTTCTGAATGTTAATACATGTATTTGAATGTTTCTATATGTGTGAATGTGAGAATTGAATTGATGTCTAAATGTATGTACTTGTGTAGAATTCTCCTTGTGACTTTTGCAGGTTTGCGGCCTATTTGTAGGCTGATATCAATGGATGTCGTAAACCTGCAGTTCAGAAAACTGAACTGCAGGTTCTCATCCTGCTGACCAGCCACAGCAGGCCTGCAAACTGATATGAAAAAAAAATATAAATAGGCATCGATTATTTATAGAAAACCGTCAGCAAAGACATACAGCGTCGGTTATTTGATAAAAACCGACGCGTACTAGTACAAACAACCCGACCGTACAGGATAGCACGGCCGTGGTGGAAAAGGCGTCGGTAATTCATATAAAACCGATGCCTATAGTACTAAACACGGCCGTGCAGGAAAGCACGGCCGTGTCGTCTTGAAGTATAGGCGTCGGTGTTTTAGTATATAACCGACGCCAAAAGTGTCCGCGCCACAGAAAATGGCGTCATCTAGGGCACTTTATGCGTCGGTTATCTACTAAAACACCGACACTATATTCTATATAGGCGTCGGTTGTTTAGTAAATAACTGACGCACAAAGTTCCCTAGATGACACCATTTCTGTGGCGCGAACACTTTTGGCGGCGGTTATTTACTAAACAACCGACGCCTATAGAATAAATAGGCGTCGATTAAAAAACCGACGCCGAAGTGTTCGACCTTTAGCGGCGCCCACATAGGCGTCGGTCGGAAACCGACGCCAAATGGGGTTAAACGACCGACGCCAAAGGCCGTTTCTGTAGTAGTGCACATAAAGCTGATCACCCCCACAACCTATGGAGATGAGAGGTAATGAGCCCGTAATATTAGAATCGAGGACTGGATCAACAATGGTCACGCCCTGGATCGGGCCACCCTTCTAACTCTGGGTGGCAGTGACATATCAATGTCACAACCATCAATATTTCTTAGCTACTACAGTTATTGATGCACATATCATTAAATCCTAAATAACTAATCATATATCTATCATTTCCTCATCAAAATCTAAACAATGATTGATCATCACTTAATCCACCATCTAATAAGGATTGATACCAAACACCTATGTTTAACCACATGATATTTATCCTTATTAAAGACTCATGTATATGTATATTAGACTGTTAATTTCCACTATCCACTAGGATTACTTTTCAAAGTCACACTTCAAGCTCCATCATTAAGTTGTTTGGACTCATATATGCCATTGACTTGAAGCCTAACTTTTCAAGTAATCATGTGCTCATTATTGAGTCATATTGATCATCACTATTGGTGTAACTAAGTTTAATAAAAGTCATTATCTTTTACTAGGCCTTCAACCAGAGTTCTCAGATAAAGTATTTTTAGTTTGTTAGGGTAAATCATCTGAGTCATATTCATGAACTTCAATACAACATCAAGAAAAGAAACCCTAAAATTTGGCTTATCACATTCATCCCTCCTTATTTGGAATTTTGTTCTCAAAATTCAGCCAATATCATGTTAGTTGTGATATCAAGGAGTCCAACTTTATATAGGTCACCACTTCTACGTTCTAAGACCATCATAAATTTGGATAATCCTAGGATGGATTGGAGCATCTAGGGTGTACCCACATGACCCTATAGATATGAATGCATAATTGAAGTAGTTTGGTCATAATTTGACATTCTAGTATTTTAGGATTTACATCCTCATAGTCCCTTAAGGATAAGGGTTTTATTTGTGAAGTTAAGAAGGTACCACTCAAGGTTTCATATTTCACCCTACTAACTAGTCATACTTGTAATGCCAAGATTTCATGCCATTATTTATTTGAGTTGCTGAACTTAACATCTTTAATGTGATTTATGATCAACATCATACTAGGTTTCAACATTATAGGGGGTTTGTCTTCGTAATTAAATATTAGGGTTTTCATTCTATTTTGTGAGAGTTATCCTCCAACTTAGAAGAATCTATTTAGAAGGATTCAGGTTAAGAACTATACTTTGAGATCATGAAATTTATGTTCCAAAGAGATCTTTATTTTGATCTCATGATTTCAAACTTAAATCTTTCATGTATGCGTATGTCGCTTTTGCATCGCTCTCTGATATAGTTGCTAACATTTTCAGATTTGTCCTCTCAGGCCTTCTAGGTCTGGAGACGGAAGATCTGGGGACGTTACATTCATTCATCCCATCAACAACACCGCCACCACCACCAAATCATCCCCAAACCGACACATGGAAGATGATTCACCAAATGCACATGCATCATCATCGTCAGTTTAGAATGAATTCAATCTACCGATGCCACTATGAAAAGGTACACGATCATGCACCGTCAAATATCCCATTTCTTACACTTGTTATCTAGCAAATATTTCTTCTTCTACCTCATCCTTTACTACAACCTTGGACACAACATATATATCTAAGTGCCCAGTAGCTGCTCTACATCATCTTGAATAAAAAAACACCATGATGGACAAAATTAAGACACTCAACAACAACAAGACATGTGATCTTGTGACACCACCAATAGGAAAAAATATTGTAGGCCGCTGATGCATCTTCTCTATCAAACACAAGTCAAATGGCTATGTTGGTCGGCTCAAGGCGAGGCTGGTTGTTAAGGGATTTAGATTTACCCAAAATTTTAGTGTGGATTACTTTGAGATATTCTCTCCAATGACAATGATTGCCTCCATTCCCATCCTTATCTCCATTATATCTCACCTCGATTGGCCCCTCTATCAGCTCGACATCACGAATGCCTTTCTTTATAGAGACCTCATGTATAAAGTTTATATGCAACAACGGTAAGGCCCCTAAACTTGCTTAATGAGTTGAATAAGATTAATTACCATAATATAATGCCTAGAACTCTAATATAACCTTTTTATATGCTTTGAAATCATAAGACAAGCTTAAGTTTCAAATTTGGTCCAATTTGGAGACTGTTTGAGCAAGTTATGTAATTTTATGTACATTTTTGACTTTTCTATAATTTACCCAATTGAGGGCTTTTCTTTGCAAGTTTGCACATACATTATGTTCCTTAGATGTTATCTTATCATTCTTGAGTATTTTTAGACATGGGGCTCCTAGTTGAGACATGATTTGAAGGTGTTTTCCTCAAGGGTATTTTAGGGTTTAGCCCTTCATGGATGAGCTACCTTTAGTAGCTATCAACTAATGAATTATTTGATTGGCTTGAAAATTTGACAAAGGAGAGCTAAGTAGGTCTATATGGATGGTGGGGGATCTTCTTGTGTGTGTGCTTGTATATTCTTAATATTTTAAGGCCATGGGCACTTGGAAAGATACTAGAACTTCAACTTTTTCTTTTTCTTTATCTTAAAGTTTCATACACTTATCCTTAAGCACCCAAACAAGCCATTTTCTCTCCACCACTTCCCTCCTTCTACAAACCTTGTTCTCCCTCTATACAGCTCTGAATTTCCCATCCAAGGAAGAAGAAAGTAGGGATCTTCTTGGAAAAAGAATCTAGGGTTGCGATTGACTTCTTTTAGGGGCTCCTAAAGCTCCTTCCTAGTGATCTTGACCTAAAAGTGTAAGTATTACCTTATTTACTCCATTTATTTCTTTTATATTCTTCCTCCTATATTTCTCCAGGTCTGAACCTTGCTGTTCCATGGTAAAAGTGGTTCTAGAACTCAAAAAACTATCCTTCTTGTTTCTTTTTCTAGGGTTTTACTTCTTTGTGGAGAGAAGTACCTATTTGACCAAGTTTAGATCTAAATCTAGGATTTTATTGCCTTATTTGCTCAAGATTCTTACTGTTTGGGATCTGACCTACTCTATAGAGGTGAGTTTTATAGAATTCTTCACTTATATTGCTTGTTAGAAGCTTGTTAGTTCATGTTTATGCTTAAATGTGATGAACTAAGAATAGAGAAACCATGTTTGTTTAGAATTACAAATTTTCATGGTGTTCCCTATTCTTTTCCAGTTCTATATGAACTTGTAAATATGTGTACGACCTTTCTAAGTTGTAACATGATCTGGGACAGGTTGATAGAAACAACCTATGGTGTTAAGCACAAAATAATTGATGGTTCAAATTAGGATTTTCAAGCTATTTCCTTCCCTACCACACAACTGATGGTGATACCATTCAACAACCAATGGTATTGTTGTCTTGTCAACTAAGGTTCATGATCAAAGGTGTCAAATGATGGTGACAACCTATGGTCACCCCCCAGGTTAGGGTTTGGCTCAATTAGAAGTTTAATGATCAACCATTAAGTACCCTAATGATATTATCAATCAATGATGACATTAGCTCAATATTTGATAGTGTTGAATGAAATAGTGCTAATCCTATCAACCAATGGTGAGTCAAGGTTTTATATGTATCTTGTTTTCAGACCCTAACCAATGGTTTATTGGTTCAATGAATTCAATGGTTAAACCATACTCAATTTAATGATTTTGAATAATGAACCTGATTTAATGGATGAGATTGGATGCTTTAACATCCAATGGATTAGAATAAATCAATGATATTAAATGTTGGTTCTAGTAATGAAATTAGATGGTACAACACCTTTGAAATTGTAGTATTACCTTTGCCCTCATATGAATATATTTGATAAATCATCACAACAAGTGAATGTGTACCCCTAATGAAATATGACTTGTTACACCAACTCTAATATGACTAAGTGCTAGTGATTGATTGTATGTATCCTTCTTAAAGTGATTAAATGTGATTATGAAATACTCTCTTCCTATGTTAAAACCATAATACGATGATTATTGAGCATCATAGTTTGTGCTATGCTAATCTTATATGTCACATGTGTGATTTATGTTTCGTTGATCCTTGTTTTAAGGCATTGAAAGACAATGATGATTATGTAGGAATTGATGAGGTGGTCATAATGACCATTGGGCATGTTTGAGTCCTGATTGAGGTGAAATCCTCTTCATGTTCCAATAAGGGTTGAAACCCTGGAACTTATGATAAGAAATGGGTATCTTGAAATAGTATTATGTAATGTGGTTCATTATAACGCAATGGATGGACCATGTGGTAATGTGATTAAGACTTATACCTCAAATGCTTTATATCTTATGAAGTTGCAATTCTTATACACTTGATAAAAACGGAATAGGGTCTGTATGTCCATTTGTATAATTTAGCCTTAATTCACCTAATTGGCATAACTAATCAAGTGAAACTCTAATCATGTAGTGCACTGTGTCATAGATCTATCTGAGTGTCAGAAATTGCCAGATAGTGAAATGAGTATTCCTAAGGGAAACTCAAATCACATACTAATGAGTATGCATGGTGCTTGTCATCCTGAATTCAAGTGTTAGGGAGGATGAGAGTGGTCATACCTAGCCCTCAGTTTGAGAATGATTGCGGTCGTGTCTCGGTGATTATATATATATATATATATATATGATGAGATTGGAGGACAATTGTGGTTGTACCTCAGATGGTAGCGTATGCGTACCCGCATCCTTTTACTAGTGTCGTGACCTGTACCAAGGACGGACTAGGCTGTTAGCAGCTTGACCTTATGTGCCGTTGTGGCAGACCCATACTGACCGGGGGTGGAGAATATCTTAGGAGTCTGACTCTTCCTAGATCTTGTATGGCACTGATTTCGACTTAGTAGTGTTCAGTTAGGACTTGAGTGCTATCCCTCAAATCGCTCAGGGCAATGTAATAAAAGAAGTGATATAAGCCATGTAGTATACTAGCTATGGTTAAATACGTCTCACATTGGTTGATTAGTCTTTAACTTGTCTTTATACTACTCAGTGTTTATAAGATGATATCATACGACCTTTGAGTAATTATACTTCTTGTCAAGTTAATTTGCTTAATGGCTTAGTATGCTTAACCTATTCAATCTACTTAAATTGCTTATTCATTACTACATCTGCTCAGTTCATTTACTGTCAATCAATATGTTATAATCAATATATGTTGGAGAGAGTTATATCTCTCGCTGGGACTGGGTCTCACCCATGGGTCACCATATTGTTTTTAGGTGTTCGTAGGCAATGAGGTCGAGGTCGCGCTGTGGAAGAGAACCAACCTGGTGATCAATAGATTCAAAAGGTCAGTTAGTTGTAGATGTTAGTAGTAGAGTTCTAGTGTCGTCCTTGTACTCTTAGGTCCGGGTATGGGATGTGTTTTTTTTAAATGATATACTCGTATCGACATGAGATTTTGGTAGTATGCCAATGTTTGTAATATGGCATGTACATGTGAAATATGTTTTGTATGCAGGATGTGACTGAGGTCTTTGGACCCATATGTGAATATTTGTTACAATATATGAGATTGGAATGATGGACCTTTATGTAAATGTTCTAGAGTTTATTTACATTGTTGGAATTAGTTTTAATTATTCCGCATTTTTTATTATGTGATTAATTAGTAGTTGATCATGTTTTGTGTTTTGAATAATCTCATTTAGCATGACGAGGTGTCACAACAACTTCCCAATTTTGTTGTTGAGGGGGAATCTTCATACAAAGTGTGTCATGTCCAACGATCTTTCTACAGTCTCAAGCAGTCTCCATGAGCTTAGTTCAACAAGTTAAGCAATGTCCTTACTAGCCTAACTTTTGGATATCAGCCACTGACCACTCCTTGTTCTTCTCCAAATCCTCTAAAGATTGTATTCTTGTGGTTGTCTATGTTGATGAAATCGTCATCCCCGACAATGATATGATGGGGATGTCTCAACTGAAGCAGTCCCTACGGTCACATTTCCACACAAAGGACTTGGGAAACTTGAGATTCTTCCTCAGGATCGAAGGAATCTGCTCAGCCTTGGGATCAACTGGTCACACTGATGCTATGTCTTAGACCTCATTCAAGAGATCAACATGAAAGAAGCTAAATCAGTCTCTACTTTGATGTATTATGATTCGATGCCTATGCATGAAGGATAACTCTTTACTGATCCAGAGAAGTATTATCATATAATAGCGAAGCTGATTTACTTGACTATTACTCAACCATGTATTACCTATGTTGTTGAGGTAGTTAGTCAATACATTGGTGCACCACTCCAGGCCCACTAGTCCAACATTTAACACATTCTTCGTTACCTTAGGAGAGCTCCAGGATGAGGGTTTCTCTACAAACATCCTAAATCCAAGGTAATCTCTATCTTTAGATATACATATGTAGATTGGGTAGATGATTTCGAAGACCATCTATCCATTTTTGGATGTTGTCATGATTTTCACTCACTCAATTACTTGGAGTAAAAAATAGACTATGGTAGCTCACTCCAGCTCTGAGGTAGAATATCGAGCAATGTCTTAAGGATATCCTGACCTACAGTGGGTCCGGTCCGTTTTGACTGAGTTTGAAATTCCTTTTCAAACACCAACTACTTTATATTGTGACGATCATGCAAATATACACATAACTAATAATACAGTCTTCCATGAGTACAGAAAATACATCTAAATAAATTGCCATTTTGTGTGAGACCTGGTCAAAGGCAAGCAGATCATCACTCCTCACATTACGACATGTGATCAAGTTGCATACACCCTTACCAAACTTCTTCCTCATGCAATATTCAAATATATGAATTTAAAGTTGGGACTTTATAATGTTTACTCTCCAACTTGAGTGGGTGTGTTGGTATATTTGATATGGTTGGATCCGCTCTTTCCATTGACTTATACTCACACTTAAGTGCGGATCCTATAGCCCACTTAAGTGGCCTCACTCCTAGATATAGGAGTTTGTCTCCTCTCTTTTTTGCTTACTTAATAAACACTCCTTTCTACAACTATCAACATAATGTGGAATTTATATGGTTACACACATAGGATGTACATAGAAGATGAGAATAATCATGAAAACACGAGTAATTTGTTACTAACAATTTAGACAATCAATTAGATCATTGACAGACCGACTTAGAAACCCATGTCAATTGAAAAGTTCAATCTCCATATTAGACAAACCATTCGATCATGTAGACGGTCCAATCGGTTGACTGAGCTGGGATCAGCCCAATCCATCGACTGAACAATCCAGTCGGATGATTGAACAAGATCAGACCAGTTGTCCATGATCAGTAAGTTGGTAGACTTTTTCAAGAATGTTTTATTGCAGACTAACAGTCTGATTGGACTGGCTAGCCGGACGACTCTTTTTGTTTCCAAGGTAATAAAAAACCATGTTTCATTTACTCTCCTGTATAAAAGGGCATGACAGTTGGGATTTTAATTATAACTTTTTGTACGTGAACTCTAGTCGACATTACCCACAAGGAGAGAGAAAAAGTGTAATTCCAGGACATTACAAATGGAAATACTGCTCCTTCCCCACCAACTCTTGTAGTGTAATGTGGAGTTCCCATCATCTATGAGGACTATATGATGACATAGACATGTTTGTGACTTTGTTTGGAGAACGTCATTGACATTATCTGTGATCACATAAGATTTACGAGCAACAACCTCGGATATACTCTGGTACAAGATATACCTTATATTTCCTATTTTCGATATATTGTTATTGATGAAATCTACTGGTAGGATTTGTGGATAACATTTTGTTGTTTTCATTGTACTTGTGGCCTCTACGATTCCCAATAGGTTCTCAACCCTCATAATAAAAAAATTGACATACATTGTATTTATTCTGACATATGTAAGTCTGTGGTGGTTCATTGTATAATATCATATTGTTGATGTAAACAAACGTACGATTGTGTTGTATTTTACTTTACTACAACATTGTTGGGAAAAAGTGGCAATACTCTGCAAGATTCAAGGCGCGAGATTTAACGTGGAAAACTCTCCCCAAGTTAAGGAGAGTAAAACCACGGGGCAATATCGGTCAACAAGCACTATGTAATCAAGAATTACAACTCACAACGTCCAGATTTAATCACCCCTAAATCCGAGTAGCTCCCCCCACACGAGAACAAAGATAAGGAAGAAGAGAATCACACTCAAGGTGTACAAAATCTCCCTCTTAACTTTATCTCCTCACGACACCATTGGCGCTGTTGGGGATTGCTTGTTGCCGCTACGATCACTGATCGATCGTCTCCACCGGTGACAAGGTCGCCTACCTCATCATTGCATGCGATACTCGTTCTAGTTGGCTCCTCCAACTAGGATTTCGGCATGCTGTTGCAAACCGAAATCTCTCTCCGCCTGAGAGAGGGAGTGTGTGTCCTTCGCTGACCAGACAAACAACCGCCGTAGTCACAACACCAACAACCGCCACTGACTGATGTGCGTCTTCCACTCTCGGATCTGCCTCCACTGTCAATGCCCTCTGTTGTGTTGTCGACTACCAACCGCTACTTTGCTTCAAGGCAAAGTCGTTGGCCCTCTCTTATCCACAAGAGAGCTCCACCTGTTGTTCTTGTTCTACGACTCTTCTACCACAAAAGGCACCAACAACGAACAACTGATGGGATGATCCCAATGGGTTCCCCCATGGTCTCTATTTATAGGCCTCCATCCATGTAGTTGCAACCAGGACTCCTAATCCAAATCCCAATCTCACTCCTAGTCCAACTCCATGATGCACAAAGGGAACCATCTTCTTGTTTCCTATTAGATTTGACTCGTATTAGGATTGGAAATATATGTCCAATTCCTTTCTAAGTCCCAATCCAATTCGGATGTGGGCCGGAGTCCTATTCCCAACAATCTCCCCCTCCAGCCCATAAGGGAGACGTTGTCTTCATCAATCATCCAAAGTATCTTCTGGACTCCATCACCACCTGTGATGGGTTCCGATAGGTGGTCATTCTCCTCAAGCATGTCAGCATCCTTTTGTTTTCATCCATCTTCTTGAAGTCCCACATTGACTTCACTTTGTTCCCAAGAAACAGAGAAGAAGTATCTTGGCCACACTACTTCTCTCTCCATGCCCACACCTGGAACTTTGTCGGCTCCCCCTGACCGGTCAGTCGAGCCCTCCTGGATGAAAACCATATTTTTGGCCTTCTGTAGTAAGCTTTAGAAACCTTCTTATGACGCTCCCCCTATCGATGTAAGTCTACATCAAGAGTCTGATCCTCTAGCCTGGGTGTAGCAACTACATCTTCAATGTATTGCCCTCCTTCCTCACACATGTGTTGTCTCGAGAAAGTATTTGGAGCGACCTTCTCTAACTGGGAGCCGTCACAGTGCATCTCCTGATGCATGTAGAAATCCACTTTTCTACCCTTTCTCACATCATTGAGAGAATCCCGCAGCTCAGTCATGCAGCTATCTGTAGAACTTCCTCGTAGTCCTCCATGATTCCGTCTTCTTTGAGATGGCTTTGACTTCTTCACTTCCTAAACCTTGTCTTTGTGCACTCTGAATGTGGTTTTATATAGATTGCAGCACAGTCTGCCTCGAGCTATCACCAAACACCCTTTTGTCACCTTGCACTTGCCTCCGCCGAACCCGAGATGATATCCGTTCCTATCCAATAAGGAACCAGAAATTTTGCTGAGTCTCAGATCTAGAACATGACGAACATCCTTGAGCATGACAAATCACCCGATATCTGTTTTGACGCAGATATCACCAATCCCGACAATCTTTTAGTAGATAGCATTCCCCATCCTCACATTGCCAAAGTTCCCTCTTCTGTATCTTGTGAAGAACTTCTTGTGAGATGCAGCATGACACGACACTCCCGTGTCTATCGCCCACTCAACATCATCCTTGGTATTCAGACACTGCTCTTGGACTGTAAGCACTTCCTCTGCAATAATAGCTGAATTGTTCTGCTCATCATCCTCTTGTTCTTTAGCGAGTTCTTGTGACACCCTCTTCCAGACCTTGCAGTCCTTCTTGAAATGTCCAACTTTTCCGCAACAGTAACATTCTTTACCCCTTGTCTTCGAATTTCCGCGGTTAGAACCGTGATTGTGACTCTGATTTCTTCCCCTGCCTCCAACGAGTAGAGTTGAACCTGAAGAATCAGATCTGGCACATTCCCTCTTGTGGATGTCTTCACTCAGGATCAAATCCCGAATATCGTCAAGCTTTAGCTTTATGCTTCCTGACGAACTGCTTACTGCTGTCATGGTAGCAGACCAACTTTCGGGCAAAGAGGAGAGTAGGATAAGAGTGTTAACTTCATCTTCGAACTTGATCTCCATGGAGTTGAGTTGCATGATTATGACGTTAAACTCATTGATGTGATCAGCTACAGAGGCTCCTTCACTCATCTTCAGGTTGAACAAGCGACACATCAAATATACCTTATTCGCAGTAGTTGGCTTCTTGTACATATTTGATAGCGTCTTCAGAAGTCCCACAATTGTCTTCTCATTGGCAATGTTGAATGCAACATTTCACACCAATGTCAACCTGACCACTCCAAGTACCTGACGATCAAGGAGATCCCAGTCCTCCTACTTCATGTGTTCAGGTTTAGTCCCCGCCAGAGGTTGATGTAGTTTCTTCTGGTACAAATAGTCTTCAATCTGCATCTTCCAGAAGCCAAAGTCCTTGCCATAAAACTTGTCGATGTGCACTTTCCCATCTTCAGACGTCATTTTCACTTCCACTTCAACCTTCCAACCTTGCTCTGATACCACTTGTTGGGAAAAAGTGGCAATACTCTGCAAGACTCAAGGCGTGAGATTCAATGTGGAAAACTCTCCCCAAGTTAAGGAGAGTAAAATCACGGGGCAATACCGGTCAACAAGCACTATGTAATCAAGAATTACAACTCACACCGCCCAGATTTAATCACCCCTAAATCCGAGTAGCTCCCCCCACACGAGAACAAAGATAAGGAAGAAGAGAATCACACTCAAGGTGTACAAAATCTCTCTCTTAACTTTATCTCCTCACGGCGCCGTTGTCACTGTTGGGGATTTCTTAGCCGCTACGATCGTTGAGATCTCTCCGCTTGAGAGAGGGAGTGTGTGTCCTCCGCTGACCAGACAAACAACCGTCGTAGTCACAACACCAACAACCGCCACTGACTGATGTGTTTCTTCCTCTCTCGAATCCGCTTCCACTGTCAATGCCCTCTGTTGTGTTGCCGACTACCAACCGCTACTTTGCTTCAAGGCAAAGTCGTTGGCCCTCTCTTATCCCCAAGAGAGCTCCACTTGTTGTTCTTGTTCTATGGCTCTTCTACCACAGAAGGCACCAACAACAAACAACTGATGGGATGATCCCAATGGCCTCCCCCATGGTCTCTATTTATAGGCCTCCATCCATGTAGTTGCAACCAAGACTCCTAATCCAAATCCCAGTCTCACTCCTAGTCCAACTCCATGATGCACAAAGGGAACCATCTTCTTGTTTCCTATTAGATTTGACTTGTATTAGGATTGGCAACACATGTCCAATTTCTTTTTAAGTCCCAATCCAATTTGGATGTGGGCCGGACTCCTATTCCCAACAAATATGACATTATTATATATATTATATTAGCATCACATTATTATAGTAAATAATTTAATATTTTATACGTATAAGATGAGTCGAGTTTGTTGTTTAAATATTTCTAGTCAATCAATTAGTTTGAGTTATGTAACATACATGCTATTATATTAATTTTAAATTTAAAATTAATAATTAGAATGATAATTCGGATTCATTTTCAATTAGGTCTTGTTTTAGCTTCTTTAGGAGTTATTACTTATTTAGTAGCTCAACATATGGATTCTTTACCTACTTATGCATTCATAGCACAAGTTTTAACTGCCCAACGTTATAATTAAAGGTATTCTCAACTATTTTGTAGTACATAATCTCAACTATTATATTGATTAGAATGATAAAATATACATATAGCATGATATATATACCTACCGGCCTTTAGTCTAAATATACTTATTAGTGGACCTTTACATGTGAGGACTTTTGGAATTTCTAATACAGATGGGGGGGGGCATATTTTATAGGACAAGTCATATAAAAACTCCATAAGATCCAATCAGATTACATTATAGTGGATAATTTGTATTTTTTTTGAAGTTTGAATTTTAAAGACAAGTGAAAAAGAAATACTGCATTGTGATTGGCTATGCAAAAAGTATGAGACTCCTCCTATACTACTCGCTAGAGGGGATGCAATGACAAAACTATATTGCATTTTTCCCCAATATGCACCTAGCTTCCGTTACCGGAGTTTGGTTGTCGGGGCGGCTTCAGGTTTTGACGATGGCCATTAAAATTCATTGTCTACAGCGGAGATATCAGGCGGCCATTCTGTCCTAATGAGGACCACTGGAAAGCTTTGGTAAGAGTGTTTAAGTACCTTAAAGGTACAACTATGTACAACCTTCATTATACTGGTTTTCCACCTATATTAGAAGGATATACCGACACTAACTAGATTGCGGATTTAGATGAAACCAAATCTACCAGTGGGTATGTATTTTGCCTTGGAGGAGGTGCAACTTCTTGGAAATTATCCAAGCAAACTGTGAGAGCTAGATCCACAATGGAGGCTGAGTTTATTGCTTTAGATTTACCTTGTTGTCAGGCTGAATGGCTTAGAAATTTACTTATTGATCTGCCTATTGTTTCTAAACCATTTCCTCCTATTTGCTTATTATGTGATAATAAAGAAGCCATAGACAAAGCTAAGCAATCTAAAGGCAACTCGGGAAAGCACTTTATGAGATTAAGGTATGAAGATGTGAGAGATCACATCACCCGAGGGGTCATATTTATAGAGTATGTGAAATCTGCTAGTAACATTGTTGATCTGCTTACTAAGGGTCTAGCTAGAATGCTAGTACTCAGTTCGTCGAGGGGGATGGGTCTTCTTCCCATAGAATAAACATTACATTGGTAACCCTACCTTTCTAAAACTGGAGATCCCATGAGGAATTGTTCAAAGGGACAACTAAGTTGTCATGTTATGTGGAAGCACACTTTGGAGTTTTACTCCATGACCCTCCCTATGGCGCTAGTGCTTCGACTCTGTTTGAGTATAGGAAGAGCTTTGCTCTGAATGGGTTCAAGGCTATTTATTGGCAGGGTATGTACCAGACAGGATACCCTTGGAGATCCCTACTATTTGACTGTAACCCGAGAGCCGGGGTTTATGTGAGTTGGGCATACTCACTAAAGCGCTCAAGAAATAAGATCTTGTGAAGGTCGTCTATGCGCAACACCGATACGAACTCGTTCTAGTACCCACACTATGGTTGTTTGATTTACTAAGGTCCGAATCAGGGAGTCTAGTTCAAGACGTAGTTCACCACGTCTCTCCGGATTGAAGTGAGTCACTCTAGGCAATGGTTCAAAGCCACAAGCTATCAATACTGAAAACTATAGTAATGTCGCAATTTTTTATTAATTATTGAATTTCCAAAAAGAATTATAGAACATGTGGGAGAATCTTGTATTCATGTTCCAGAATTTAGTTTTCTACATCCAACATTTTATCCCATACTGCCTACAACAGAAACCACACAACTCCTTATATGTGCTAGTGGTCCCCTAGAGGTCAGGACCTCTCAAGGGCATGGGAATTTAAGGTTGTTTGGCTTGTCTTGTGTATTTCTCTCAAATGAAATAAAAACACCCCCCGTGCACGCACGTTCGTTTGTTTGTTCGCTCTCTCACCCGCCCGACCCGACTCGGCTCGGTTCGGTTCGATTCGGTTCTGTTCGGTACGTACGTGGATTTATCTTTTTATGAAATATTTCATTTTATTTTATTTCTCGAAACAACGCTTTGTTTTCTGTGTTGCGTCGTTTGGAGTTCGGTTGACAGAGTTTAAGACACAATAATAAACTTCTCTTGACTACCCGTTAAAGCTGACCATTAAAATGATGTTAATAATTCACGTTGGAGAGACCAACAGGTGCGAGCAGTTACTATGGCGGCTGAGATGCGCTCTATATAAGGAGGCGTCCGATCTCATTTGAGAGATATATACAAAACACATCTAGAGATAGAGAGAGATCTAAAGTAGTTACTTTCCTGATATACACCGGTTCTTTTACTGGTGTATCGTGGTTCCTTTGTTGCTGTACCGCAGTTGATTTAGTGTTGTACTATGGTTCCTTTCCTCTAGTACAAAGTTGCAGTTACTTTATTGTTGTATGATGGTTCCTTCACTACTATACACTAGTTCCTTTCCTGCTGTAATGAGGTTACCTTCGTGGTCCTTTATTCCTTTCTCCACCACAACAAGCCTATTCTGTTAGGCCGCTGCCGCATGGGTTTACCACCATCCTGCCGCATGATTGTCTGATCAACCCACTCTACTCACTCCATGTTGAGTCATCCTTCTCCTGTTTCCTCATCCATATATGCTTTTTTATCTTTGGTAGCGAGTAGCCATGATTCCTCGACACACCCTCCTGCACCGAGTCCAGTAGTTATAGACAATGAAGAGTTGGCCCTTCAGTGTACCTACTCAACTTGCTTGTCGCATAAGAAATATCGGGCCTAGTGCAATTAGCAAGGTACATAAAGCTTCATATAACTTGAGCATATCTATGTTGATCCACATGAGTGCCCTTATGCACAACAAGATGTAAACTAGCATCATAAGGTGTATTGACAGGAGTACAATCAAACATATCAAATTTGTGCAAGATTTTATCAACATAATGAGTTTGATTAAGTACATAATCAGAAGTAGATCTACTCAATTTAATACCAAGTATTACATCAGCAAGTCCTAAATCTTTCATATCAAAATTGGTAGCAAGAAAAGATTTAGTTTCAGATATAATTTCAGAATTAGATCCAAACAACAATACATCATCTACGTATAAACACATTATTATGCAGGAATCATTAACAATTTTAGAATAAATACAACGATCAGATTCATTCACAATAAATCCAGCAGATAAAACAATTTTATAGAACTTATCATTCCACTGTTTAGGTGCTTGTTTCAGTCCATACAAGGACTTGACAAGTCTACATACTTTGTGTTCTTGTCCAGGTCTTACAAAGCCTTCAGGCTGATCCATATAGATCTCTTCTTCAAGATCTCCATTCAAGAAGGCTGCCTTGACATCCATTTGATGGATTTCAAGCTTATGGATCACAGCTAAAGCAACCAGGACACGAATGAAAGAGATTTTGGTTACGAGTGCATATGTATCAAAGTAATCAAATCATTCCTTTTGACTAAAGTCTTTGGCTACTAGTCTGGCCTTAAACTTATCAATGGAACCATCTGCCCTCATCTTCTTTCTAAACACTTATTTACATCCAATAGTCTTGCAGCCTAGACGAAGCTCAGTTAGAATCCAAGTATTATTGCCCATAATTGATTCTATTTTATTATCAACAACTTCCTTCCAAAAGCTAAAGTCTATGGATTTCATGGCATCCTCATAGCTACGTGGGTCTTCTTCTACTATGAAGGTGTAGAAGTCAGGAGCATAATTCTTATCAATTTTAGTCCTTTTACCCCTACCTAGATCACTTAGAGGTTCATTTACTGGGAGTTCATGTTCTACTTCATAAGAATGTGGAACTATAAGAGGTTTAGCAGGAGAAGAAGAAGAGGGATTTTCACTAACTTGCCTAGGAACCTTTTCCTTAAGAGGAAAGATAGTTTCATAATAGACATCATCTACACGTCTAGTCTCAAGTATAGAGTTAACTCTAATGTCTGAGATTTCAAATTTTATTACTAGGAATCTATAGGCATTACTATTTTCAACATATCCTATAAAGACAATGTCAACAGTCTTAGGTCCTAGTTTTCTCTTCTTATTCTCAGGGATCTTAACCTTGGCCAAACACCCCCACACTTTGAGATATTTCAAATAGGGTTTGTTGTTAAGCCAAAGTTCATAGGGTGTTTTGTCAAGGTGCTTAAAAGAGATGCGGTTAAGAAGGTAATTGGCTATATGAAGGGCTTCCCCCCACAGTCTGTGACTAAGTCCAGACTTGGCTAGCATTGAGTTGACCATGTCAATCAATGTTCTATTCTTCCTCTCAGCAACTCCATTAGATTGAGGATTATATGGGGGTAGTGGTTTCATGAATAAGGCCATGGTTCTCACAGAACTTGTTAAGTTCATTGGAAGTGTACTCACCACCTCTATCGGACCTCACTCTCTTAATGTTCTTCTCTAGTTGTTTCTCTACTTGGGTTTTATAAATTCTGAATTTTTCTAATTGTTCATCCTTAGTTTCAAGCAAGAAAATAGCACAATATTTCAAAAAATAGTCTATAAAGGTAACAAAGTATCTCATACCATCACGAGTAAGAACATGATTTAAATCACAAACATCAGTATGAATTAACTCAAACAAGGATGTACTACACTCTACTACTGATTTAAATGGCTTCTTAGGAAGCTTAGCTTGCACACAAACTTGGCATCTATCAGAAATATCAATGTGTCTTAGGAATCAGATCTAAATGAATCATGCGTTTCATCATATTTTTATTCACATGACCAAGACGTGCATGCCAAACATCACTAGTTTCAGAAACTAAAACAGTAGAAGATATTTCATTACTAGAAGAAGCATTACATGAAATAGAAGATAGCTTAATCAAACCACTACAAGTGTATGCAAGACCAATGTAAGAACCATTCTTAGAAATTACAACTCTATTGCCTTGACATAACAAGGTATAACTAGAATGTTGTAAAATAACTTGACTAATTAGATTTCTACAAAAAGAAGGTACATGTTGGACATCATGTAATCTAAGGACATTCTCAGAAGTAAGCTTTATGTCAACACGTCCAAAGCCAGTAATCGGGATGGTGGATGAATGATCTCCCCATTTGATCACTCTGCCGAATTCGGCCTGGTAGGTAGAAAAGAGGGATTGGTTAAAGCAGATATGGCAGGTGGCACCAGAGTCCAAGTACCAAACTGAGGATAAGTCATCAAAAAAGAATAGAATGATTTTTTAACATTTCTATAGAAGACAAAGGGACCACCCCCATAGTGATCATATTTACTTCAGGATTTTTAGGAGCCTGAACATTCTTCTTTCTCTGACCTTTGTGAAATCTACACACATTCGCTAAGTGGCCAGGTTTATCACACACAAAGCAGACACATTTTTCTCCTTGATCACGATTATTATTACTCTGATTTTGGTGGTGCTTGCGGCCCTTAAAGGAAGGTTTAGATTTCTTATGGAGATGGGATTGGTTGGATTTTTTCTTAGTCTTATCACCTATAACCATATTGACAGACGAGTTAGACTTCCTATCTTGTTCCCTATGTCTATCCTCAGTTTGTAGGGATTTAACTAAGGATGCCATGGACATGTTCCCTTGTTTATGCCTAAGGATCCTGGAGAAATCCTTCTATGAAGGAGGGAGTTTCTCTATGAGGGCTGCTACTTGAACATTCTCATCAAGGTTGTAACATTTAGCCATGGATTTAGACACTAAGTTTTGGTATTCTAGGACTTGAGCCGAAACAGGTTTATCATCAACCATATTATATGTTAGCCATTCAATAAAGGTGTAACACTCAAGACCAGTGTCTTCTAGACCAAATTTAGAGTCTAAGGTAGTCCATAGTTTAAGAGCAGTTGGCATCCTATGGTAGATGTCATACAGTTCATCAGATAAGGCTGATAGGATCCTACCATGACAAAGGTAATCTGTTTCTTTAGAAATAGGAGTGGGGACAACCAGTTCAGGAACAACAGGTTCAGGTTGATCTTCTCCAAGAAAGAGGTTTTCTGGTTGTGGTGTAGGCATTGCAGGTGTAGACTCATCAGGAGGTAAGATGGCGGTCATAAGTCTAAGGGATGTGAGCCGAATTTGTATTTTCTGTTGCCAACGATGGAAGTGTAAACCAAAAAAATGTTCTGGACGAAGGGAGGCTACATCGTCAAGCGATAGCATAGTTTTCGAATCTATATTACTCAAATAGGCAGTATGATGTATATCTAATTAACAACTGTTTAGGAACGAACTGGTCTGTCTATGCGATTGTTTATACAATCTAAAGCAGAGAAGAAACAGATTAATCTGTCTTGAAAAATGTTGGAAAATTGAAGTTTCCATAGCTATGTAAGACAGATGTTAATTAGATATTGCAAGCAATTAACCACCAAAACACAACAATAATATTAACTGTAAATCTGATTCGGAGAAAACGGAGAATGAGTTTAGAATTCAAACACCAGAGCTTAAAGATGAAGGCATGTGAAACACTGTCTTCAAGACAGATTCCGCCGCTCCTAGCATGAGCGTCTCTGGCGGTCTATCTCTAAGATTCTTCCACTCCAACTCTAGTACAACCGCTCGGTGCAAGTGAGAGTGATGTGTTGAACTCATTCCTTAGCCCTTGGTCACAAATAGCAAAACAGACGTCGTAAAGTAGTCGCCGACGCAAGACAGCAACAAGGCGTGGTGGTGTTTGGGAGAATAGGCTTGTTGTGGTGGAGAAAGGAACAAAAGAGCACAAAGATAACCTCAATACAGTAGGAAAGGAACTAGTGTATAGCAGTGAAGGAACCAACGTACAACATTAAAGTAACCACAACTTTGTACTGAAGGAAAGGAACCACAGTACATCACTAAAGTAACTGCGGTACAACAACAAAGGAACCACAATACACTAGTAAAGGAACCTGTGTATATCAGGAAAGGAACTGCGGTAGATCTCTCTCTCTATCTCTAGGTGTGTTTTGTATATATCTCTCAAATGAGATCAAACGCCTCCTTATATGGAGCGCGTCTCAGCCACCGCGGTAACTGCCCGCACCTGTTGGTCTCTCCAACGTGCGTCATTAACATCGTTTTAATGGTTGGCTTTAACGGGTAGTCAAGAGAGGTTTATTGTTGTGTCTTAAACGCTGTCAACCAAACTCCAAATGACGCAACACAGAAAACAAAGCGTTGTTTCGGGAAATAAAACAAAATAAAATATTTCGTAAAAAGATAAATCTACGCACGTACCGAACCGAGCCGAGCCGGGTCTGGCGGGGCGGGCGAGCGAACAAACAAACAAACACACACGCATGTGTGTGTTTTTATTTCATTTGAGAGAAATACACAAGACAAGTCAAACAACCTTAAATTTCCATGCCCTTGAGAGGTCCTGACCTCTAGGGGACCACTAGCACATATAAGGAGCTGTGTGGTTTCTGCTGTTGGCGGTATGGGGTAAAAGGTTGGCTGTAGAAAACTGAATTCTAGAACAAGAATACACCATATTTAACTTTTGTGAACACGTCTTATTACACTATACAAACTGTAAAATTTTATCTTGTGGCTTTAATTAATTTTAGTGTCTTTCTTTATACGTACAACTAAGTGGTTGAACTAACATATCTACTAATATATCTCTTATTCACATTACAAAATAGCAACATTATAGTCATGATGTTAATGTCAAGAGTTACTATTTAAACCAATTAGATTACCACATTTTCCCTATCGCCTGTCTCTTACAAAATTTAACTTAACAAATATTATATCAATTTTTGGCATGCTTATACAACTCACTCCCACATTCATAATAAAATCTTTTTATCCACTAAAGGATGTGTATCATCAAAATCTAGAAAAATAATAATATATAAAAATTTCATAAAATATATATATTGTTGATAAATTAACTCGAATCCAATGCATTTTTATTGACTATGTGATTGTAAACAAAAAAATAACAAAATTGAGTTAGTACACTCAATTATAATTACAAGCCTACATAAATCATGATAACCACACATGCACAAACATTCACCTTCTATTAAAATTATTTTCCTTTCAAATCACTTTTCGTCCTCACTTATGAATTACAAAAGAGTCATGCATCTAAATAAAGATGAATGCAAGTAATATTTGTTGATACATGGAATCTTACACATCCTTAATAAGATAGTATATAAAAATCCTAGTTAAATACTTCTTTATTTGTAATTGGGATGACAATATCAATCTTTCAATCTATACAAAAATGAAACGTTGATTTAAACAAAATGTACTGTTATCATAAGATAAAAAGAGAGGAAGGAAAGAGAGGTGAAGTGTGAAATAAGGAGAAGAAAAGAAAATATAGATGATCTTGTATGTATGATTTAAATGAATGGAGAACCAAAAAAGGGATAAATGTGAAAGAAATGATAATAAAAAGCTAACACATCTTTCTTTATTTTCAGTCATCTATTCGCCGACTATAAAATAAATAAATAAAATCTTGTACATGGATATATCTTTTCGCTTCATCCTCCTAAAGTTTTATTCTTTACCTTCCCTTTTCTATCACTTTTTGTTTATACTAACTCAATACATATTATTATTCTATTTTCTCTTAAAATTTCCCTTATTCCAAATATAATGTCGGGAATAAAACATCATTTTGTTAACATTATACATGTATCCTTTATAATAGAAGATTACAATGATACAAAAAATTATCTTGATCTATATTGAGACACTATCCACCGAAGGGGGTCATATTGTACTTGGGTGTTGTGCTCCATTTACAATATGAGTTGTTTCATTTTTATATAATTCATATTTACTCTATGTATTAGTAATATTATGCATATTTAATGATCATGCTAAATGACTATGTTGCCGATTTTCATATTATTCAATTGAAAAAGGTTTAATAATTTATCTAAAACATATATATTACTTTGATACAAAGATTTATTAATTATATTTTTTTTAATATATAAATATGATATTTTATATGTGGGAGGTAGTGAGAACTTATATTGGTTTCATTTTTAGTTTACTCCAAATATTTATTATTTTCCCATATATATATATATATATATATATATATATATATATATATATTTCAAATTTGCCCCTTTCTATACTAGCCCAGCCCCCCTTACAATCGGTTTCCGGATCCGCCACTCCGGGTGCGCCGTTATGGAATGGCATCCAGCCGCCTAGAATGGCTCGGGCTCCAGATTTGACAATTTTCACAAGTACGATCGCTCTCTCGCTCATCCTCCTCCTCTCGCCTCCCCCTCTCTCAATCAATTCTTTCTCGACGACTTGCTGGAGTCACAAAGTTATTTATTTGTTTTAACTTTTAACGGTTACATTCCACAACGGGCTCGAGAATTACACCACGCAAGTTAATATAAAAATACTTGAAACACACACACAGAAAATTCGTATGTTGGTACTCAAAATACTCAATATTATACATAAATATACACATACTTCGATGACTTCATACGTCAAAGAGCAAAGATGGATATTATAAACATTTGTTTTTATGGTGCATGTATCTAAATTAAATTATTCAACTTATTGACAAAAAATAGAGTAAAATACAAACATTTGAAAACACATAAATTAGCGATACAATACACATTAATATTATAACAATTCACAAATCAATAAAGCAATACTCTTAAATATATGAAACAACTCTAAATGTGATGATACCCGGGTTCGAGCTCCATGCTAAGCGCTGTATTTACCACACGCCAACTATCCAGACTATGACTGGGCAAAGGACGCGGGGGCAACATGTAAAGGTTGTCATAATCCTTTTTTTAAATGTGATGATACGATACATAACACATAATAATAAAAAATGTAAATGCTTTACTTAAAATATCTCAATCTATTATAAAATACATAAAGTAACAAAATTCAAAACATGTGCATATAATTACTATAATACAATATTATAGTTGCATCCCTTCTTCTCTACTCCCTCCTCTTCCATTATTTCCTTTTACATAAATAAATTTGCTTAACTATTTCTTTCTATCTCTTAGTTAAGAGGTATTATAATTTAAATAAAAAAAACTCTGTTCCTAAAAAAAGGTGCCGCCGTCTGTGAGCTCTCGCGAGCGCCTGGGCGATTTAGGGCTAGCTCCAACCGCCGGTCCTGTCTGGGGGGGAGGCAGGCTGCCGACGCGTAGCTTCTCCTCTCCCCCTGGGCTTCTCCTTCCTCGACTATCCGTGGAGCTTCGCCGATCGGTGCCTGTTCAGCCTGCCTTCTTCGTCTCGTCCTCCTCAGCAGGATTGGTGCGATGCCTCGCGACTGGCGGCCGTGGAGCTGGTGGTTCGCGGTTTTTTCCCTGGTGAGGTCGGGTTTCGCTCGGGCGGCGCGAGGTGTGGGCGGAGTGCCCAGATCGGTAGTCTTTGTGGGTGTTGAGTTTTCCCCCTTCTTCTGTCTATCCGGTCTTTCCCTTTTGCTTTTTTGCTTCCGTCTAGGTTGGTCTGGCCCGGGCCTTGCAGTGGTGCTAGCGGCTTTTGGGCGGCGGGGTCTTTGCTAGTCGCCTGTGAGGGAGCTTGTTTTTCTGTAGTGGTCGTTTGTTGGTAGTGTCGTGCCTTGGGTTCCTTCTTGGGCGGTCGGTGAGATTGGGCACCCCTTGGTGCTCCAGGCAGAGGAGGAGTAAGCTGGGTTTGGGCTTCGTGCGAGTCCTCCACCCCCTGTTAACAGTGGTGGTCGGGAGTGGTGGTGGAGTTCCTGACACCGTCTACTCCCCGCCTTTGTATCCACATGAGCCATCCTTTGTATCTGCATCGTTGGGGTTTGACCTCCTTCTCGGGTCTCCTGGTTGGTGTAACCTTAGTACTCGTCGCTCGTAGTTGTTTTCTCGTCCTGTTTTGTGGGGCGTTGTGTCTGTGTTGTTTCTTTGTGGTCGAGCTCTTTATCTAGTAATCTTTCGTTGTCTTCATGATGATAATCTCTGTCAGCGGCTTTGCAAACTCCTCTCCAGATATACTCATAGGTTCTTGTAGATTGATGAATTTCATCCCAGATAGCTGTTTTAGACAGCCGCTACAAGAGGTGGACGGTGCAGAAGCGTACCTATCACATCCCAATCTGAGCCTTGTGCTATGTCTTTCCACAAAAGGAGTTGCTGTTTGGTTACTTGATGAGAGATGTCTATCTTGTAGATGTCGTATGACTTTCTTTTAATGATATTGAACTATTTTAAAAAAATGTATTCTAATTTATTACCAGATCTTTACTATTGTGGTTGTTTCAGTTGACATTTTCTCTCCTCTTGTGGAGGTCTAAAACCTCCTATGATAGGGAGTGTGGAGTGGGAGGTATGTATCACTACTCATTTGGACAATGTCGTGGTAGTGGGTTAATTTTTAATTTGTCTCCTTTCATCATTCTTAACAAAGCGTCATTCATGGACTGAAGGTCTCGGCCAAATAAATCCGCTTTTTTTCTTTGGTGGTGTGCCTTCAAAGCATGTTCCATAGGCATACCGTGACACTAGGTGCATATAATTTGTTTGTTTGAAGAGACAATAGAAAAGTTTTCCATTATCTATCTTGGGTTTTGCTATGGCGGAAAGATGTTTGCAAGTGACATAGTAAGACAATAAGTTGGTTGGGGAATTGTTTGACTATGTTAACAACCTTTCAAGGATGAAAAAACACTCCAACATCTAACATCTTAAAGAGATATATGGTTCGGAAATTTATTTGACTAGAGATCAAAACCTGCCAAGGATGGAAAGAAACTCTAACATCTGGCTTAGATGTAACATTCCTACATATATCACGGGGTAGATCAAGGGAGATACAACTAAAATTGTATTTTTAAGGAAAAAGATGGAACGGGGCAGACCAAGATGTGGTCATACATATATGCACATCATGTTTATCTGAATCGGTTGTTCATGAGGGAGAATGGAGAAGTAATTGAGGTTCGACATGAATTGATAAATGCCACCTCTATTTTCATTTTGTTGGTACAAATGTATTGTTTATGAACAACTAGGAATTTACTTGATTCTCTCAATTTTCCATAAAAGTAGTTTGATTAGTGGATGTTAAGGGCTATAATTTGAAACCTAGTCTCTGACTATGAACTTAAAAATTACCTTACACACATCACTGAAAAGGTTATTTGATCGAAATTTCTTTATAAATTTATATTTTGGGATCATCGTGACATCTTCACTTATTTTTGTAACCGCATCCTTATGGTTTTACTGCCTTTGAAAGCATCAAAGATGGAAAAAATTTCATCATTATATAGTTAAAATGTTTGAAAAAAGAAATTAATAATGCATCTGGTACAATTTAGGCTCTTGACTATAGCCCAACTTTGTTCCAAGTTCAGGCTGGTTGTGAGTGTTGTTGTTGGTTGAGGGCCAAAGCTCCATCCCATACATGTGTGATGCATTTTAAGATAATATTATAGGGGGCTACTCTGGAAGGGGGTGTTTGAAGTTTTACATTACATCATATGATAAATTTTTTGTCAAATTCATCGATCCATTAACATGTAGAGTGGTTGAATGTTTTGTTTTTGTTGTAATCACTATTTAGGAATTTGTATTATTGTCCCCTTGTTTCTAGAAATCATTTTTAGATCTTTGATTATGTCATATTTCTTTACTTAAGATGGTAGATCTTGTTGGTCAGTAGATAATATCTTTATGAGGATAGGTCAAGGTCCATCACCTACTTGGCTTGGTTTTGAGAGGGAAATAACTAAACATTGAATGATGGAGTCAAGAGCGTTAATGGATTGGTCCAAGGACTGGAGGCACCATCACCCAAACCATAGGGTCATCATGTAGATAGAAATATACATACATCAAGGATATTGAGGGGTTAAGGTTAGATTCATGTGTAAAAGTCAATGATTTGACAATTGAGGGTTTAGGAAGTTAACATAGGAACACCAAAACAAATATAAGAGATCTAATTTAAACCCAAGAGACTCATCTAGTAGCAAGGAGTAAAGGGTGATTTTTTAGAATTCCATGTTCCAAGTAAAGCTATATGGCTAATGGAAAATAGTCAAACTAACTTGAAGAGGAGAGGAACTATCAAGTTTAACGCTAGGTGAGAGTTAGTGTCTACCTATGCAAATTGGTTGTTTGCATTAAGTAATTCACGAAGAAGTTAGAATCTATATATTTGTTAAACATAGTCATAGATTTTTAATGGAGTGATATGTTCTTTATCTTTAATGTAGGATGTTGGTTAGGTTAAAACATGTAACAATAAACCAAACCTATGAATCAAAAGAATACCCCAACATATCAAACTCATTAAGTAAAATGATTTTATAGGGCTCAATGGAAAACTGTGAGGTGATACGTTTAGTTTGAGTATCTAGCTCTTGAAAGGAAATAAAAATTTTATATATTATTCATCCCATATTGAAGGATGTGGAAGTCTTTATTATGCCAACCCATGGTGATGCCCCCGTTGAGCCAACCAAAAAGGATTTTGACACAAGACTTTATGATCATTACAACCAAAATTTTAAATATATTTTTAGGGTGAGGGTTGTTTCATTTTTTTGAATGATCAGAATGGATATCTGGTATTTATCATACTACATGCTACATGCCCATCAATGTTTTAGGTACACAACATCTTTAATATGAAGTGTTATATGTAATAATCTAGTTTAGCTAAAAGTTAAGGTTTATGTAACATCTAACAAAGGTTTGAAATTAACCTCAAAAATTTTTCAATCATGATTGTTGTGAATTATGACAAGTCTTTCTAAGTGGTTGTGGTCATTAGAAAAATGTATACTAGTTTCTCACGAAAGACTTTTAGTTTGTTCAAAATCAGGGATGGTTGTTTCTGGAATTATAAAGTTCAATTGTCATGGGGGGATGCTTGATAGTTAAACCAAAACACTAGTTTCCTACAAGCTTGATTTAATATTTTACTCTCCACTACTAATAATGTGATGTGGTTAGACATTATAGGAATTTCTACCATGTCAATTAATTGTGGTGGGTATTTTGTGACAAATAGTTTGTTTAGGCATCAAATGTTGTATTAATATTTATATATAATTATATATAATTATTTATTTGTAACCATTAAATGATATCGTCTTACGATCAAGGTCTCTTAATTAATTAGTGAATATTTACTTCTCATCATCATCTCAACCTCAATGCCAACCATGTTGGAATCTGTTACATTGATCCTTCTTTTCCAATTAGCTCTATTGTGGGTCCTATTCTAATCAACATATAAAGATTAAAAACATCGCTTTATGATTTGTTCTCGATTTTAATTTGGTATTCCTCTTATTATTTTAAGTATGATTGACTCAATATTGTTGCTTAAAATAGGTATCTTTCTCGATATGTATTGCACATGTCCATACCATCTCAAATAGCCCTTACAAAACTTCTTCTCAATGTTTTCCGCTCCTCCTTTGTTCCTAATATAGTCATTTTAGAAGAGAAATTTTCATGAATTCCCACAAATCCAAATCAATAGACACATTTCATCGATATTCATCTTGATGAGACCATCTTTCTTCAACACCCAACATTCACTTCCATGTAGCATGGCTGTACATATAACGAGTCTTTAAAACATTCACCCAACTAAACTCACTAATTTAGTTGAACTCCTTCATTTCAACCATCTTATTGTGATCATGTGACAAACTTACTCGTGAATATTAGAATCCATTTAAAAATATAACTCAACTAAAAAAAATATCACATTTTGGTATATCTACTCCATCCAACTTGGACTCACCATTCACAATTCTAGACTAGATGAAATTTAAATCCACATATTTAATTTTACTTATTGATATTAAATCTGATAGATCTGAACATACTTCTCTAGAGTTCAAATTTTATCTTCAATATTTCTATACTTAAATAGTTCAACACAATATCATCAACATATAACATGCAACAACAAAGATCATCCCATATTTTGTCTCCAACTCACCCAAACAAGGATAAATATATATTGTCTTAGTGTTGATTTTTGTGTCCCCACTCATGATTGGTAATGCTAGTATCTCATATCTAGGAGTTGTAGCATTTACAGTGAGCTTGTCTAGGAGTCCTAGTACTTATAGTAAGCTATCAGACATGTATTTAATTGATTCTATATATTGTATTGACACAACTTTTTTTCTCTAGAACCCTCCACAACACTTTCATGGGTAATCAGTCATAATACATTTCTAATTTATAAAAACCATATTAATATCTCTTATATTTTTTTTGTACTTTTCCGTAAGACTCCTTATAAAAACTACATATGTTATTGATCTACAAAGAATGAAACCAAAGATGTTGCTTAATATTTGTATTATAGATGTTAGCCATTACTCATAGATCTAACCTTTTCTCAATAATCCTCTCCCATATAGTAATAGTGTGACTCATGAAATCGACACCTCTATAGTTTGTTCAGCTCTAAACATCTCATTTGTCCATAGATGGGGACTACAATACTATTTATTCACTCAGATGGTATTTTCTTTTTTATCACAATCCTGTTATAGAAATGATACACCACATATTTGATTCATCCCCCATAATCTTTCACACATAGATAGGAATACAATATGGCTTGAATGTCTTTCTCATTTTTAACTTTCTAAAATTGTTTTTTAACCTTAGACGATGAAGCAAGTCATGTGTAAGTGAAGTAGTTTCTTCTTTGATTCGTGATATCGTCATCCTTCATCAAAATGCTACCATCTTTCTTGTTGTATTTTACTTGAATCAAGCCTCTTCCTTTTGCTTTTTCTTTTATATATATATATATATATATATATATATGACAACGATCCAGTGAGAAACAAATCTTGGTGAGAGCATGAGAGGCATTTGAATAACTCTCCACATAGATCAATTTTTCATAATCCAACCATATAGATTACAAGTATATCTAAATATTTACCTTCCTACAAAATTTTATCACCATCCAATTTGTATATCATTCACAACAAAAGAATACTTTTTGACGCTCTATAATGAATTTTAGGATGACCGTTTGATCTTAAAAGTGTATATTTTACATATGGACATGCAAATAATGTTTGATTACAATCATTTTTTGTGAGAAGGTAAATGAAATGATGTTTTTTCTATCTATACAATTGGATTTTAAGAAATCATTCTGAATTTTTAGTTATTCAAATGCCTCTCATACTCTCACCGTAGGATGTTTCTCACTGGATCTCTACCCTATATATATCCTTCTCTATTGTCCAAATTCTTATATATCTCTTCAAACACTAAGACCTTGTGCTTTCTCAGATTCTTTGAATACTTGCTTGTATCTTTAAAAAGTTTCATCATCTCAAGATTGGGGAAAACTCAACAAATTCCTTTTTTAGTTTGATATCCTTTTGTACTTCATAACTTCACATCCAAGTCTCTTCCTAGAACAAACCACATCTTTGGACTCATCTGAACCTCTTTGGCAACCTTCTTTTGATTAGTAAGCTCGATTTTCATTTTTATATGATTTTCTATAATATAGAACAAAAAGAATGTACACAATGTTAGAGGAGGAATAAGGGAGAACAAAAAACTATATGTACAACATTACTTTAGATAGTCATAATTTGATTGTATGGATTTCCAACAAGCACTCTGTTCATAAGCATGATTGTAGAAAAGTCTTCTTTTTGTTTCCATCTAAACATGGTATAACACAACAAGAGAAATAATACAATGAACTTTACTACTATCACTAATTAGATCTTTAATATCTTCAAGAATTTTTGGTATTAACCCCTTCTTAATAACAATTTTTTAGATAACAACAAGGAATTCATATTCAAAATCATTGTATTTGGTGTCCTCATAAGCTTTAGATCATAGAGAGCAACTAGACACAATGTACATGACTTTTTTCCTTAGTAGATATTGAGTAGCTAAACACTTCATCATAGTTTTCCAGCCATTCAGAATCAAGCTCATAGGGACCTTATGTTAGTATAATCAAGATGCCCAATCCAAATTAAGGAGTGGTTGCATGCAAATGTTCCAACAATTTTTTAGATTAACTTTCATCATATTATAAGCAACTTTTCATCATTTTTAGCAAGTTCAACATTCATTTCTTTGACAATCTGTTATGCATGAGGTCATAATATGATACATAATGTTAGCTTTAGACTTGTCCCCTCCTTGATAAGTTTATCATAAAGTTCAATTTATTTCTCATTTAACATTCCACTATTTGATCTTCCCATCTGGGTTTTTCTATTCTTATGTTTGTTGATGTTGATATTAATATATATAGCCTAACCAACCTATATTGAGTGGTGAGTTTTTGACACTGATCAGTTCACATATGTTGCATACTTATTAATTCACCCACCTTGTAAATAATCAATCAATTTTTTCTACAATCACGCTCAATCATGAACATTATGATATGAGAATCTCTTTTTTAAAATGTGTGCTTGACAAAATCATATCATAGGAAACTATAAAATCTAATAACTCTTCCCTACTCACTTTTAGTTGACATATCAAAACCAACATGAAATCTCTTATATCCATTATTTCTAATCTCCACATGGCATTTGAATTGTTCCCAACAAGGATCTTCTCATGTATCGATATTCCTTGCGTCATCGCACATATGCTATAAAAAAAACCATTTTAGCTTCTCCCTAAACATAACTTGAGGGACATAAGCTTAAATAATATTAAAATAATACTCCTAAGAACAACCTTGGTATCGAGATTCTATAACCCATTCTTGTGATCTTGAGGACATCTTCTTTCAACATCTTATCAACAATAACACATGTGTCATCTCTATGTTTATCATTACCTAGAAATTATACATGAATAGTTTTTGAGATAATGTTGAAGAATGATGTCTTCAAGATCAAAAGGGTGGATGATAAAATCATAGATATAATGGTTGTTCTTGGTGAAAATGTTTCCATAGTGCTTATTACCCCAAATATAGTTATTTTGATGTGAACATTTCAAAATTTAGTATCTATGGCATGTATCTGACATGGGTGATATATATCAAGAAAGATGCCAATACTTTGAATCTCTATCTATGAAGTATTCAACACAAATTATGAGATATATGAGCTTCAATTTCATTTACATACTAAACTCTCCACATCACACGTCAATTGCAATGAAACATATTCTAAACATAGATATAATTTTCTTGATAACCATTCTCCCATGATAAGTCAACTGGAGCATTTAGAAGTATCCCTACACATGGGTGTCACATTACATGTCATCTGCATTTGATGTTCTCTATATCAACTACCAATGTTAACTGAGTCATGACATGCAAGGTTAGTCTAGAAAAACTTCATGAATGTTGGTAATTCTATGATACACATTAGAAATACATATTCTAGTTGCATTTTTATCTTTATGGTGATAGTTGTGTCTCTACTCATAGATTTAAAAACAACATTGAAGTGTTCCCTCCCCTCCATGCTTAGATTCAAAGTGTTACTAAGGGTTTCCTAAAATTTCTTATATGATTATATACATACTCATTTATTTTGGAGTTTCTGATGTCAAACTCCATCCTGACTAGGATTGTGTTCACAGATCTTGGAGTGGAAAATGAAACTTGTGATAATTTTTTGAGAAATATAGCTCTTAGACGGCTTCACCTTAGTGGGTTATTTTTCCTACTCCTAGGCCATAGTGACATGAAAGCAAGTAACTAAAGAGATGCTTTCTCTATTAACTTGGGTTATCCAAATGTGAGATGAGTGAAGAGTCATATGAAATATAAAATTAAGTTCTTTTTTTAAATTGCTGACTAATTTGACTATGGTTAGGGTACATTTGATAGGACACAAAACAAACTATTACCAAGAACTGTTAAGCAATAAATACTAACATGAGATTATATACACATTATTTTTTTTATTTATCAAGAAATAACTATTATATATTGATGGAATTCTATATTTTGGTTAAATTAACAAGCAAGAATAATGAAATAATCACTTCAATTGGTTTGATTACCAGATAAAAGTTTTTAATCAAGAATGAAAAGTAATAAATATTCTATTTCATTAGGCAATTATTCATCATGATCATGTTATTTTATGATACAAAAATGATATTTTGTGGTATGTATCTTGGGGGCACCTTGTAGGGTAATATAACATCAGATATGGTAGCAGAAATAAAAAATTTAAACACCATATACCCCTTTGAACAATATATCACATCAACAACTAAGTAATAGGAAATGGGTTTGCAAGATTTATACCTAATCTTGTAGCAAGTCCAATGATTATTCCTTGTTGTAGCATGCTTCTTTCTCAAGTCACACCTGGATGACTGTCAATAATGACCGCTTGGTTGATCACCATGGAAGGCGGTTGACTTCATCCTCCTATCGGGTGGCAAAGACCTCCTCACCTTTGTACTAGTCGACACAGACCACTGGGAACTCCTTTCTTGCTCAGTGAAGAGAAAGAAAGGAGTTGTCCCTTCTAATCAATGTGCTAGTGTTGACTTTCTCTCCCAAATGTCTTTCCCTTATTGTTCCTCCCTTTGACGGGTAGAACTTGGTCAAGTTCTCATGTTACCACAATTTTGAGAAGACAAAAATTGTTAAAACTTATTGTTTGTCTCTAGAAAGCCTATACTACTACTTTATTTATAGGTAGGTTAATGTCAGGAGTTCTAGTCTTAGTGGGAGTTGAAGAGACGAAATTCCATGAATTTTTCAGAACCTGCAAACATTGAACCGACCAGTTCACATGTGAGTTGATCGATTCCACCCTTGAAATAATCATTTCATATTGTTTCCTATTCACAATTGTATTAGCAATTAATATTTGATTAATGCACAATATGACGTCAATATCAATATTTGATCCAATCACATTGATCAACCAAACGGTCGGTTCACAACCTGAACCGGTTGGTTTAGACATCTGAGCAGATTGGTTCACTTGCTGAACCAGTCGTTTCAGAGATATGATTGCCAATGTTGGTTCAAATTGACCTAACATTTGAATCGATCACTTCAACACTTCAACCGGTCGGTTCACAACTCAATCAATCAACTTTTAGTTATTATTGCTTAAACTAAATACCTAAACTCTTTAGTAATCAAGTTAAACATATTTAATGAATAAACTCCTATTACAAGTCTATCCTATGTGTGTGACCCTATAGATTCTAAGTTACATTGGCAGTGAATGTCTATAACTTATTTATGACGTCACAAGAAATTAGTGGTATCTAGAACGACATCATTGCTATCTAAGTAATTAGAAAGTTGGAGAACAACTTCAAGCTACAATCTGTGAGTGGTGTTACAATGACGGTATAATTCCTTTGTCTTTGATATCCAAATTGAAATTGATACGTGGAATTCTCATCCTCTTCAACGTTCAATCCATGTTACTTGAATTAGAGAAGACTATCTGAGATCTATGTAAGCTCAATATCACATGTTGACTCACATGAGCATGGACATGCATATCTCAGTCTCTCTTATCAAGTGGTCAGGATATCAAACTCATGTAGGAGGAACAGATCCCATCTACATCACTCACAGTCATACCCATGTGTCACAATACACTTGAACACCATATTTATGGAAACCTTTGTTCAAGGTCACGATGGATGATGTCGAAATACATCAAACGATATGTGATGAGTGTAGTGATTTCAGGTCTAAGAACCACAATCACCACCATCACTGTGAGAGATGATTCTGACCACCAATCATGATTTGCAAACATCACTCTCATGGTGGGTCTATCAGATACATAGTTCTCTAACAAGTATCTATGTGTTTGGTTTGATATCACATATCATAACTTGATGAGTTTTTGTCATCAACTAACACACACTCTAATCTTATGTGTTATTGTTGTGTATCAGCCTTTCATAATAACATCTGATTAGGGCCACAACAAGAATGTATATACTCTTAACATTCATATGATCTCATTATTCAGGTCCTCAGTCAGAAGACATTCTTCATTGAGTCATATACTTCATTATACATTCATTATGTTACATCATTATATCATAATTGAATGAAACAAAATAAATGGGAAGATTGCCTTTATTTTTAATCAAATCTTTTACAAGCTATGCCATTACAATCATCATATGTTTGGCTCTCTGGGCATACATACCGACTCACCTTGAGTATTCTAGGCTTGGAACTAGAGAAAACAATGACATGGGTAGAACCGACATATGTGGCATTGGAAACAACACTTACAATATCAGTATCTCCATCACTAACGATAGTACAATGATGGTAAGATATGGGTAAACGGTGGTGATAAAGGGAATAGAATAGGTTACAAGTGATGGTGGCTGCAGATTTGTGAAGGATTGAAGGTGGTGGTAGTTGAGGAGTTTGAAAACAAAGTTGGTGGTGGAGGTTTATTTTGGAGAGGTCGCATGTGTGATGGTGGGCTTGGGGGAGGCCGGTGGTTGGTACAAAAACAAGATAAAACTAATGGTTGTTGGGTCATGATCTAAATGTGTCCTAGCCTATGAAAATAACAAGATATAAAAGTGAAAACTTTATGTGCACATAATCTATAGCTATATCAAATGCAATAGTAGAAATAAAAGTAACGATCATCTATAATGGGGGGATAATAGATGGAACTAGCACTAAAGATAATGGAATTGGAAGCAATGATAGGCTCAAAAGGTTTTTATGGGTGGCAACTGATTAGGGGGTTTTCCATAAGCAGAGAGGGGATGAAATTGATGGAATAAAAGGGAAATGAATGTCATAAATAAGTTTATTGGTTAAATAGTGACACTTATGTAAAATAACCATGGTGTATAGTGACAGATTTTTAAAACATGATGTTCGACCAAGAGACACCCATGATTTTGTTCCATCAAAGTTTTATCTAAAATCCATCATGGGAACTTTCATCAATAGTCTTTATTTGAAAATTCACTATATGAATCTCATTCATAACTCTAATTTGTAATTGCTATCCAAAAAAAATATATGCTTGAATTTAAATTCTTAATTACAAGAAGTAAAAAAATTAATAGGTAACCATAGATTGGGATTATGGTCATGAAGAAAATTATGATTTTTTCAATCATATAGAGGAAAACAAGCAACACCCTAAAGTAAAAGTGCACATATTTGAGAGGGGTTGTTGGTAACTAAAGTGTTATTTCTATCTTGGTCAACATTAGGGTTTATAAAGTCCCTCACTATGAATAATAAGAAGTGATAATATGATTAATAGTTAGAGTATCGTGAGAGCCCATGGATGGTGGTGGTGCATGTTCATGTACATGCGCATTTGCATGTGGTACAGAGTGTGGCGACACCAATACCATAAGAACTAGGGATTTGAGTGCCACGCAGGATGTAAACTAACCAAAATACCTTTAAGGTGAATCAAATAGAAATAATAAATTTATTTTTTTTACTATACCATTTAACCTATATTTGAAACCCAATGGAATTCCAATTGCAAAACAAGGATAATGTTGGTATATTATCATTTGATTAAAAGTATTGATGTTTAATATATAATCAAAGTATTACTATGTAATTCAACATTTATTACATGAAGCATGCATCATACAAGTATAAATTTCTTTCTAATCTCACTCTCAAGACCCTAGTGATCCCCACTAAGGTAAGATCTACTAGTCTCTGCATTATCCACTACACATGACTAAAAAATTCAATACTTTATAAATTTCATTCAGTTTCAATAAGACATACCAATTTAGGGTAAGTTGGATTGATAAAAAGCACAATAACACCTCAAATATCCTTAAAATTGTGATGAAACACCAGACAAATCAAATACAAATTATATGCATATATTGGTGAATGTTATTAAGTATTAATGAATCTACTATGTCACTCAACAATGTAGGCACATAATTTTTTATACAATCTAGTCCTCACATAGTACCCATAGAAAAATCTTTACATTATTACATGTCTTCAACAAACTCAATTGTTCAATCAAATGATAAACATGGCATTTTCAACATAATTCTGCATGTATACAATGTTACACCAAAATTGTTGGTCAGATCAGTGTTTACTTAGACGAAATTTAGTTGGTTGAACTAGAGTGGTCGAACTAACTAGATTATAAAAGACATGAGCATGACATTATCAACAATTTGAAATAGAAAAACCAAACTGGTCACTTTAACATAAGAATATTATCTGTTAGACTAACCGAACCAGTTGAATCAAGCATATATACACACACTCTCTCTCTCTTGAAAGAGCTAGAGGGGGGTGAATAGAGATTTTGGTACTTTTAAAATTTAATTAAAAACTTAAATCAAAGTAGGAGGAGATAACAAGGAAAACACTTCAATTTAGAGTGGTTCCAACCTTTGAATCAAAGGTTGTCAGTCCACTACTCAATTGTTTCCAATTGGGATTTGGAAAGTGATTTATTTTATTTACCTCGCAAGAATGTTATGACAAAATACAATCACCTTCCACTTGAAGTAGCCTTCACCTTGAAGTAGCCTCAACCTCTTTGAAGAAGACTTCTTGAAGTAACCACAACAACCTTGGAGCAGCCTTCACCACCTTAAAGTAGCTCCACCACCTTGAGATAGCCTTCACCTAGAAGTAGCTCCAACCTTATTTGAAGCAGCATTCTTGAAGTAACCTCAACCAACCTTGGAGAAGCCTTCACTTCCTTGAAGTATCTCCACCACCTTGAGATAGCCTTCACCTATAAGTATCTCCAACCTCCTTTGAAGCAACCTTCGTGAAGTAACCTCAAGCACACCTTGGAGCAGCCTTCACTTTGTTGAAGTGGCACCAAGAAACCTCCTTTCAACATCCTCCAACCCTAGTAGTCAAGGATAACAAAGTACAATATAAAAGAAATAGATTAGAAGAAAGAAAATACTTAACCAATGAAGTGCAACACTTTTATCCAGTATCAAGCATTTAGATCTCCTATCCACTTAAGATGGATGTGGCTATTTGTGGTGTCTAGGAGATTGAAGCTATAGGACACAACACTAGAGCATAAGGAAGAAGATAGCAAGTAAATCTCAACTTTGTTGTTCTCAAGAATGGATGCTCAAGTGTATCTTGTGTATTGTGTATGCAAGTGACGATTTGGGTGTCCTAAGGCCTCTCCTATTTATAGGAATGGTTTACAAGTGAGTAGGGACATTTTAGGGAGTGTCTAGAGTGTTCTTAGTGCTTAACTAACCATTAGATAGAAAGTAATTCAGTTGTGACAGCTAAAATGTTCGTTAAATGTGATGTTTCCAAAACTTTTCTCAGTCCATAATATTGTCGACCGGATGACTCTCGGTCTACAATATTGTCAGTCGGATGACTCTTGGTCCACAATATTATCAATCAGATGACTGTCTGGTTTTAGCTAGATACATGTATGTTTCTCTCTTGTTTAAACCTATTACGAAGGTTATATCTCGGTCCACAATATTGTCGATCGAGAAGGACTTTTTGCAAGGACTTGCAATGTATGTGAGGTCCTATTGATGACTCATATAAAACCTATCAACCCTAAAGTCTTTATATGAGTGTAATATAGGGTTTTGGGTGGATAGGGAAAATCTATTGCTTTATTTACATGACATCTAAGTACTTGCACATTATATACTTATACAAGTGTTTACATTGAGTACAATCATGAAAATATTAAACATTTAAGCACATTGTTTTTCAATTTGTATTGATCTTCAATTATCCACTTAGTATGATCTCCTTATTTCCTTGAACCCTAAAATACTCAAGTAGCACGTTAGATCCACAAGAATGAAATGTTTGTCATCATCAAAACAAAGGGTATGCTAATGCCCAATTTATCCAACAATCTCCCCCTTTTGCAAGATGACAAACATTCCTAAAATATAAGCAGAATATTTGAAATAAAATGAGTTTCATACATGTGATGTACGTGAGTTAAATAGATTCTTTTGATCTCATAAAATGTTTGCTAATATATGTAAAGAGATATTGAACGTGATATCCATATCTTAAGGTAATGCAGCACGAATTAATGTCAAGCCAAGACATCATGAAACTCATGAGAATATTTTACTTTATTTTGGTTTATTTTATTTCTCCCCCTTTGTCATTTCAAAAGGATAATCATATGCGTAAGACAATGAGACTCCCCCTAAATCGATTACTTAACATTAATTGTTTATTTAAAAAAGAATGTCAAATTTAGCCACAATTCAAAAACCATTATTAATTTCTCAACCATTTGCAAGGGATCTTAATCCTTGAAATGATATGAGATTCCTTTAGGTTCATTATGGGATCAATAAACATATTTCTAACTAGTTTTAAGGGATTTTAAGCCCATATTGGTATAGAGAATCCAATTAAGAGCAAGATCAAAATATATACATTATATCCAAATAAAAATTTTAGCCCCCCCAATCTCATAACAAAAGTGATCTTAAAAATACTTAGGTTTTTAAAATCATAACCAACTTCAAAATCAATTAATTAAGTAAGACTATGAGTCAATTGTTTATAAGAAATCTTGTTTCTTGCACTATTTTAAAAATTTTCTCTTATTCTAAGTATTTAACATGATGAGCAGATTTAATATACCCATGTTGGTTGCAAGTGAATTATGTGATTTACAAATAAGCATTTTTGTCATGCTTATTTTCGGTCGACCATGACTTCGACCGGGGTGCCTCTCGGTCGAACTCCTTTTCGGCCGAGAGGCATTTCTACAGATTTCCAATTAATGCAGTTTTATCAAAAATGAACCAAGATATAAGATTTATTGACATCAATCAACTTCTTTTTGTATTGCATATTCAATCTTGTTTCAAGTCATGAGTTTAAGCAACATAGATTTCTTCTGTAATGATCCTCTTATTTTTACATCCATTTGAAGAGTTTGATGTCCTTATGACCTCAAGTCTTATCTATTAATGCATAAGTCATATCAAAGTCTATTTCCTTTCATTACATCCTATCTTTATTTATTTCATCATGCCCATTTAGTTTCTATTGAATGTTTGCTTTTAGGCCTAGGAGTTGAAACTTATCTATAATTTAAGCTCATATAAAAAGTTTCCAATAATCAACTCCTTTTAGGATATAATTAAGTCTTGTTGTGTATAATTATAACTTATTCTTCAATTCTCTTAGGTGTAGACTTATAAATCTTGGATATTTTGTTAGATGTTGAATTTTCCAGGATAAAGCCTTTTTATGACTTAAGATCAAATTTATTTTCACCATCTTTTGTTATAGAACCATATTTATGTGAATGAGTCCTAGTGAGCACAATGTTAGTTTTGCCAAGAAGTCTTACTTTTGATCTGTAGGATACACAAATTTGATATTTTCTTATGAGTCAACCATTTTCATAGAACTTATGATGTAATTCTTTTGCAAATAGCACAAAAACATTGTACCAACATCACCTATGCCAATAGTTTTACCTTTTCTTTAAATGCGTCCAATTATTTTACATTTTCTCCATGTGTGTGGAAATCTTCTTATTTTTGGTCATATGTTAGTTGGGGCAATCTCTATAGGCCATCTAAACCAACAAAGTATAATGTTTTGGTCCCCATATAGTGGTCCTTTTGATTTGTATCATTCAAATATTTAGAACAATCTAATATGAATAATCAATTACAGGTTTGGGTCACCAAAGTTAATTGCAATTGAATGGTTTTATTTTCAATAAACAATTATGACATAACTATCTTCGCTCAAACTTTTCTTCAACTGGAAGAATTCTTGGTCAAATTATTTTTCGATCGGGAAGAATTCTTGGTCGAATTATTCGTCAACCGGGAAGATTTGTCAGTAAAAACAATGTTGATAGAACTACATTTGGTTGAACTTCTCTTCGACCGGAAGATATCTCAGTCGATCATTTTTTCGACCGAGATGAAGTTCTATGCATTTTCAATAAATTAACATCTCTAATGTAAACATATCACCCATTACTTCTGGATAACACAATTAAGCAATCAAAACATATAAAAATATACAATTCAAGCTTAATTCAATTGAGATAAGACATTATAAATTCCAAGGTGAAGTTTTGGTCAAATCTCAACTAATATGTACAACATTTCTAAGTTTGGGTTCTTGGAACCCAAATCAAGTCAACATCCTTTTTCTTGTGTGGGCAAGAGAATAAATAATGTCTTAGATGTAAATAGTAATGACAACAAATAGAATCAATTTCATTTTTCTTCTTATCTAGATTGTCTTTAGGCACATACATGACCTAGGTTTTGGGTTTTTGTGTTTTTCTAGCTCTAGGATTTTGGTAGGATTTCTCTTTAGGTACATAGAATAGAACACTTCTTCCTTTTTGTCCAAAAGAGTCTTACAAGATTTTGTCAAGAATACGATTACTCTTTAGACTATCATCATGTTTTTGTAACTTAGTAATTTCATCAATTTTCTTAGCAATGTCTTGCTTTCGTTGATTTAAAATTGAAAGCAAAGAATCTCTTTCTCTAACAATGATATCATAATTTGAATGAGAACATAGAATAGGTTGAGTTTGATAGTTATTCATCTTACCAAGCAATTCAACCTTTTCTTGAGAAAGAAGAGTATTGTTGGTTTCTAAAGCAATAAACTTGATATTGTAATCATTAATAGATGATTTCAAGGTAACTTTTTCAGGCATAATACTTTCTTTTTCAAAATTAAGATCATTCAATTTAGCATACAAATCGTCATTAGTTTTTTTATTTCTTTTTACAATTAACATATTTATCATGTAATTCTTCAATACTAGTGACTAACTCTTCTTTATATAAATCAAGAAGACTCAACTCATTTTCCTCTTCATTGGTTGTTGCAATGAAACAACTTACCTTGTCTTATTTAGTCATGAGACATTCTATTTCTTCTCCACTCTCACTATCGCCACTTGAGTCATCCCAAGCATCTTTGTATGCATTTTCTTTCTTCTTGAGAGAGGATTTCTTTCCCTTCTTGACTTTAGGACACTCAATTTTTAAATGTCCCTTCTTGCCGCATTCAAAGAACCTAAGGGAAGAAGAAGAAAAACAAGAGTTTTTATTAGATTTAAATCTTCTATATTTCTTACCATTTACAATGAGTGCCTCCTCTTCACTATCTTCTTCACTTGTTTCATTACTTTCTTGAGTAATAGCTTTCGTTTCTGCCTTAAATGCAATGTCCTTCCTTTTATACTTTTTGTATTTAGCTGCAAATCTTTCTTCTTCTTCAAGTGTGACCTCATGTGTCTCTAGATTACCAGTGAGTTGCTCCATCCTCATTGTGGTGAGGTCATTTGCTTCTTCAATAGTCATCACCTTTGGCTTGTATTTTGCAGACAAGGATCTAAGGATCTTGGACACCTGATCTTCTTCACTTATATACTTACCTAATGCACTCAAGCTATTAATAATAAAAGAAAATCTTGCATACATTTCACTAATGGATTCATTAGGTTGCATGTAAAATTGTTCAAACTTCTATTTAAGCATGTTAATTGTGGTATTTTTGACTTGAGTGGTACCTTCATGTGTAATTGATAATTTATGCCATATATCATAAGTTGTTTCACATGAAGATATCCTATTGACCTCACTAATAGAAATATAACAATATAATATGCTTACCGCTTTTGCATTTAATTGAACTTGCCTTACCGTATCGGGATTCCATGTTGCATATTTAGTAGTAGGAAGTGCATAAGGTAAAGATACCATCCTCCAAAGCTCTAGGTTGATCCCTTGGAAGTAGAATTGCATCCTTCTTTTACAATAGGTGTAGTTTCTTTCATCAAAAGGTGGTGGTCGGCTCACGTGAGTTCCTTCAAGGTTAAGGTTGTGAAGTACACTATCCCCCATGCTTGAAGACTTGTTAGGGCTCCTTGAAGACCTGCTCTGATACAAATTGAAAGATTTGGAGGGGGTGAATAGAGCTTTTGGTACTTTTAAATTTTATTAAAAACATAAATCAAAGAAGGAGGAGGAAACAAGAAAGACACTTTGATTTAGATTGGTTCCAACCTTTGAATCAAAGGTTGTTAGTCCACTACTCAATTGTTTCCAATTGGGATTTTAAAAGTGATTTGTTTTATTTACCTCACAAGGATGTTACTACAAAATACAATTACCTTCCACTCTAAGTAGCCTTCACCTTGAAGTTGCCTCAACCTCTTTGAAACAGCTTTCTTGAAGTAACCTCAAGCAACCTTCACTACCTTGAAGTAGCTCCACCACCTTGAGATAGCCTTCACCTAGAAGTAGCTCCAACCTCTTTTGAAGCAGCCTTCTTGAAGCAACCTCAATAAACCTTAGAGCAACCTTCACTTCCTTAAAGTAGCTCCACCACCTTGAGATATCCTTCACCTTGAAGTAGCTCCAACCTCCTTTGAAGCAGCCTTCTTTAAGTAACCTTAAGCACACCTTGGAGCAGCCTCCACTTTGTTGAAGTAGCACCAAGAAACCTCCTTTCAACAACCTCCAACCCTAAGAGTAGTCAAGGAGAACAAAGTACAATATAAAAGAAATAGATTGGAAGAAAGAAAATACTTAACCAATGAAGTACATCGTTTTGATCCTATTTCAAGCGTTTAGATCTCCTATCCAATTAAGATGGACGTGGATATATGTAGTGGCTAGGATATTGAAGCTATAGGACACAACTCTAGAGCACAAGGAAGAAGATAGCAAGTAAATCTCAACCTTGTCGTTCTCAAGAATGGATGCTCAAGTGTAGCTTGTGTATTGTGTATTCAAGTGATGATTTGGGTGTCCTAAGGCCTCTCCTATTTATAGTAATGGTTTACAAGTTATTAGGGATATTGTAGAGAGTGTCTAGAGTGTTCTTAGTGCTTAACTAGCCGTTAGGTAGAAAGTAGTTCGGTTGCAACAGATAAAATGGTCGTCAATTGTGAAGTTTCTAGAACTTTTCTCAGTCCATAATGTTGTCAACCGGATGACTCTTAGTCCACAATATTGTCGACTGGATGACTATCTGGGTTCAACTCTATATATGCCTATTTCTATCTTGTTTAAACCTATTTCAATGACTATATGTCGGTCCACAATATTGTCGGCCAAGAATGACATTTTGCAAGGATTTGCAATGTATGTGAGGTTGTATTGATGACTCATATAAAACCTATCAACCCTAAAGTCTTCCTACGAGTGTAATATAGGATTTTGGGTGAATAGGGAAAATATAACACTTGATTTACATGATATCTAAGTAATTGAACATTATATATTTGTAAAAGTTTTTACATTGAGTACAATCATGAAAATATTAAACATTTTAGCACATTGTTTTTCAATTTGTACTGATCTTCAATTATCCACTTAGTATGATCTTCTTATTTCATTGAGCCCTGAAATACTCAAGTAGCACATTAGATCCACAAGAATGAAAGGTTTGTTATCATCAAAACAAAGGGTATGCTAATGTCCAATTTAGCCAACATCTTTGTCTCTCTCTCTCTCTCTCTCTCACACACACACACACGCATATATATATATATATATATATATATATATATATATATATATAAAACCTATAGTTAAGGTCATACGCTCAGGGAGGTATTAATTAATTAGAAAATATTTGTCCAACTATTTGAACCTATAAGGAGTGGGATGCAAGAAGGGACCCACTACCTACTAAATTTGAGGAATAAACCAATCTAATTTAAAAACACTAAGAAGGTATGTTGGAATATGTTTTTTTATTTCCTAAATTATGGTATATCAAAGAACAAAGTATAGAAAGATAATAATATCTCATGACTATATCCAATTCATGTAAGATTGCAAACTATTCTCCCATTAAGGGGTTTACATGAAAGAAACTACATCAGGATCTAAGTAGAGGTATATCCATCAATATCAAGTCTATCTCCTAGAGAGCTCCACCTAGCTAGGTTAATGTCATCATGCCATGTTTGCCAAGTTCTACACCAGGAGTTTGAAGCATACCCCATAAGAGAAGACAAAATAGAAGTTGTTAGTATAAAAGTCAGTGTGTGCATATTAATAGGGAATTTAGAAACATTAAAAAATTAGAAAATCAAATATAATAAAGCTTCCCATAGAAGATAAAAAGTACAATCCAAGTGGATATAGAAAGAAAGACATTTTATGAAGATAAGCAGTAAGAGATTTCTTGCCTTAAAACAAAGTCACAATAATATCACAATTCATAAGCAATGCATGTAAACAACATAGACTAAGGTTATTTCAAAAAGGTCGGGAAACCATAGGAAATCAATCTAAAAGTATTGGGTGAAATACACACACCCTACATGGAATATGCGTGCCCTTTATATATACGTGTGGAATATGTGCACTGAGGAGGAATATGCACATCCAAAAATATAGTTGTACAAATGTACTAATACTAGAAATAAAATTAGTCTAAGCCATGCACAATATAGAGACAAGAACAAGTTCAATAAAGACCAAATAAGAGATGGGAACATCTAATAATTATCGGGTGGGGTCATAGGGCCCATAAAAAAATATCCAACAATCTCCACAAATAAGATGCATAAGACTCGACATTTAATTCCATATATCAAAATTAGGATTCCCCAAGGAATAAGAATAATAGGATAAAAACAAGAGTCCAATAAGAATACCCAACAAAGTAAGATTACCCAACAAAGTAAGATGATCACAAGATAAGAATCGACATAGAATCTTTCACATCAAATAAATTCTAAGAAGAGAGATAAATTGTGTAAGCTAATGAGAAAGAGGGAATATAGATGATTGCTTAATATGATGAATAGGGATGAAGCATACCTCATATCAGGTCCACTGTTTGGGAAATCAGTCCGCACGACCACATATACTCCCGCATATACATATTCAGTCACCCTACCACACCACATATTGCTAAACGGTCCACTAAGCGGTCATGAGCCGTATATACTCCCGCTTGGCCGATTAAGTAGCTGATTAAGCAACCGATTAAACTCCGCCTTTTAAAAGTCCAGAACTTATGTCCATGTATTTCATACATACATGCATAAATAAAACACACATTTTATTATATATTTACGTTTAAGTATATAGTCATTTATTTATATATATACATTGTAATACATATAAAAATGTCCACACACATTTGTGCATTTATATGAATACCTTTTGATATATTAACATATATACATACATATACAATATACCTAAATATACAGTCACATATGTGTACACGTATATATACATTTTGATTTATTCACATTTATAACATTCTCTAGACATATTTTTACATTGATTTACAAAAAAATTAGTATTTGTACATGTATTACAAACACATTCCATATATATACATATATATACATATAATTACATATATAAGCATATCATACATCATACATGCATATTAAAATGTTTATATGTAAAAATGTATACGTGCCTACTCTATATCTTTTAATATATAATCTCAATATATTATTTTACATATAAATAGTTTATTGAAATAAAAAAACCTAGAACCGCATATACTCCCGCATACTGCATATACTCTATGCAGTACCCTCACCACCCGTACACCGCATACCACTTTCCTGAACATTGATCAGGTCTATATATGTCCAATGTCAATACCCTAAAATCCATCCTAGTCCACAAGAAACCAATTAAAGGCATATATGAAAACTAGGGTCAAATTCATAATAATTGCATAAACCCTAAAAAAATCCTTTTTGGTATTAGTGATTTAGGTTATCGATACCACATAATATTTTAAATTATATTGTTTTGAGTTTATAACATATTTTACTTTATTTTCCTAACTTATAGTATATGAGTTATGACTTGTAGAAGTATTAAATAATTAGGAAAATCCTTGTAAAGTCACAAATTTATTATATATGATTAAGGTGTTAAAAGTGATACCATTGTGTATAGAAAAATCTCACAATCCAAAAATATATTATATATATATTTTTTGATAAGAAAATATTTAGTTATGAAATATTTAAGATAAACCCAATTATTGAATTATTGGAAATGAATTTGTTACTATTATCAAAATTCCCTTGTATCACACATCAACACTTTGATGCGTGAAGGGGTACATTGGTAACCTACCAACAAATCAAATGTCGTGCATTAGCAAATGAACTGGAGGGCAAAAAGACAATATTGTCCATGGCAGACGTGACACAAATAAAACTAGTTGAAGGGTGTTATCGAGAATTGTCATCCATCTTCTTTGTTCATCTAAATGCAAAGACCACACAGTATACAACGTTCTAGAGTCCCAGGAGCTCCAGAGTATGCATCAAAACTCTATCTCTCGATCTCCACACAATGAGAATTGATCTCATGGAAATTGTAAGAACAAACCAGGGTCATAGAGATAGAATTCGAACCCAAAATGAGTATGATCCTCACAATGAGACCTCACCCAAAAGTAGTATAATGAGGAACAAGGGAAAACTCTAGCTCATATAGTTCATACACCCATAATAAAAAAACCTTTCCACCCTCTTTGCTATCCTCCAACAGACTTAGAGAGCACAAGCTCATAGCTTGAAGGGGTTAGAAACCTAAGGACTACCCTCGCCATTACTGTCATGGAGGATGGAAAGGAAACAAACTACGAGACCACAAAACACCAACCTAGATCAAAAGCTAAGACAACAATCACATATTATTCTAGTAGATCTCCAAGAGATCAGATGAACCAAGTGACTAAAGAAAATCCAATACACAATCCATGGGGAGGCTCGTCGAAAGACCTGAAGACTCTAATACCATAAAGGAAAGGGAACCAAGGATTACCTGAAAACAAAAAAGGAAAGACATTGGAAAAGTATCAAGGGCCCATGCCATTCGTGAAGACTCCATGAGGGAAGGGACAAAGAACTTCTATCGATTATGTACTGACAACCAACGACAATTAGGGCTCTATGGCTGGTAATCATCATCCCTATTTTTAGGGATAGATCGTGTAATCACGCTGCTTTAAGAAGCATCACATGTTGAAGGAAGAATCACCATCCATGGGTGCAAGACATATGACATCCCTACATCATGGAGGTGTCTCAGAAAACCAAGAGGCTTGATAGGAGTACATGAAGGTCTAGGGTGGCGAACTTGGAGAATCTGGGCAAGATAGACGACAAGGTACAATTTTTAGGTATCTGACACCCTAGAGCGACAACAATTTCATACATACATATATATGTATATATATATATATATATATATATATATATATATATATATATATATATATATATATATATATATATATATATATATATATATATATATATATATATATATATATATATATTGGAAGAAGTGGTGAGGGTGAGGGAGAGGAAAGTAGAGAAGGAGAGGAAACTAGGGGAGAGGAAATAATAATTACATCCTTTCCTTCCCTGTCTACAATGCTCGTAGAGAAAATATCAGGGAGGAAGATGATTCCTCGATCACCTGATCCAAGGAAGTCAGTTCAGGAGAAAATCCCAGTCATCCCTCACAATTAGCACGTGCCAAGATACAAAAAGGAAATGTATGACATACAACAAGGTTGAAACCATAGTGGAAACAAACTATATATGGTAAATTGCCTAATTTTGATTAATGGATTTATATCATTCTTTTCTCGTCAAATTGGGATAGCAATTGATGCCCAAGCATAATGAAAGTTAACGTGTAGATTAATTAAGATGTGTAGTTTTTGAAATTTGGATTATTTTCCATTTTTGGGGTAAACCATTAACATATTTAATATTTTTGAGTTATTAAATATTTTCTTTCCTAAATGAAATTAATATAGTTGGGATTATGAAACTCGACACCAAAAGCTAATTGGGACCCAAGGAACACTACTTTCACATTAGATTTGGGTTTTGGAATTTCTTTTCATGAGTTATATTAAAATTAGGATTTAGGCTTTTCATCATTATGTTTATTGTATTTTATATCATTATTATTAATACCATTAAATTTTATTATATTCACATTGTTGCCAAAGGAGTTATATTATATTATTATGCACAAAATTCTATTTTTTTGCTTATTTATCAATTTCGGCCCATTAGTTCAATATTTATTTAAATAATTGAACATTACTAATATTTATGGACATGGAAATACCAATTTTTAAATCCAAAGCATATTATACCTTTTGTTAAATGTATTTTAACCATTATATGAATATTTGTTATCAAAGGAAACATGTGTGACATATTTAATGAATTTACATACATGTAGCACCTAATTAAATTTGTTTGTTAATGTAAGTTATTATTATATGTGATGTTCATTTTGTAACTTATTGCCACATAACATGTAATATGCATTGATAATATTAAATGAGGTATAACTTTATCCTTGTTTGGTCAAATCAAAGGAAGAAAGCATACCAATATCTTATCCATGAGGTTAGGATTACTAGATTCACGATGCTAAGTTTTGGTATGTTACTACTCTCCACTCCTTAAAGAGCATTTCATCCTCTAAATCTAATCATTCAAAACTTAGAGTAAAGAGTCTCAACTATTTAAGATGTACCTATGTTAGTCCAAGCATTTTATTTCTACCATATTCTCTCACTAGAAGATAAACTTAAAGAGTTAAGTAAAAACCTAGGTCTTTGTTAACATGATCAGACTTATTAGAGTTAAAAACATTTTGATGGTAGTTTCATCATAATTGTGTTCATATACATCTTCTTTTAAGGTTTAAGAATTTGGGTAATTCAAGAGTATATTATGAATATATATTATTTTTAAAGTATTATGCTAATTAAGTTGAGTACATTTTAAATCACCATAGCGAATCAAATATTGTGTATCTCTTGACCGAGCCATTACTATAGTATACTAGTTTTTGCATATTAAATTTTGGGTGCAAAATTTGGGTTTGATCATATATTTGAGCACCATGTTATATGTAACCAATTGAATGAATTATTCAAAATTTTGATGCACACACTAATTTTTTTTTTTGAACAAAATGGAGCAATATCATTACTCATAAGCCATACGACATCTACAACCAGTAGAAAGACCTCTAAAAGAGCATACAACAATCCAGTACAGAAACAACACAGCCCCCACACTCATATTGGAATGAGAATAAAACACTTCTGCATTGATCCCTAAACTAAGGAGCTGATTCAAACAACTTTTCAAACGAGATTCCTTCAACCTGAGCCTGCAATGAAGGGGTGTAGTCTGCCACCAAGAGAGAAAACCACTAGAGTTTTCCACCGCATGTATATCCATAAGACAAAAGGAACGAAAATTGCCCCAATACAGAAGAAGACCTAGCACAGCTAGGGACTCAAAACTCTCACTGGAGGAGAGGATAACACAACCTGCAAACAATAGGAGATAAATGCCGAAGAAACCAATGACTGAGTGGGAGAAGAACCTGCCCTAACTAAAGACCAAATCAGCGACAAATGAGAAAAAAAGACACAAATAGAACGCAACAGGAAACCCGAGAAAACACCTGAGGCAGTTGGCTTGGGAAAGGAGTCATCGGAGCCCCTAGGAGGTTGACTTGGCCGCAGGGAGGAGCCAAGGTGAAACCACGAAAACCCCGGCGAGGCTGGGAGAAGATGCCCCACAGACCACCACCGGATGCACCACCGACTGAGGGACTCGTCTTCTGGAGCGCGGAGTCGTCGGGGCAGTTACAGAGGAGGAGATGAGCGAAAAATGCCACCTAGCCCACGATCCAACTTCACCGTCGGGTGAGGAAAGCCTGGGGGAGCGGGTTGGTGCTCACCGGCTGCCCAATCCCCTCCCCCAAGTCACCGTCACATAGAAAGGTTACGCCCTAATCGCCAGAGCGAGGGGAGTAGGGAGCGGGCCACTCGTTCAATGGAGTATTGATGCACACACTAATTATACATATTAGCATTATCTATTTCTTAATTTATTTGCACATCAATTTATTTTGACCAAGTGGGTCAAGGTTACATCTATGAAATTTTTAAAGTGTTTACCTAAGTTTATAATTATTATAGTAAGTTAGTGAAAAGGGGCAACAAAAATGATCATTTTAATACTTTTCAAACCTAATTACTACCTTGCAATATTTATGGTCACCGCTTTAGGTAAGTTAAAATTCAATATGAAAAACCCTTTTTTAATTAGTATTCACATGGTTAACTTAGATGACTTCATTAAGTATCTTAAATAGGTGATCGTTATGTCCATCCATCATTTTTCGGTAAAGATACTAAGAGTTAGTTAATGCATCTATCATTATGCATGAACAACCCTTATAGTTGAATTACAACCTCAAATATGTAGGTCACATGACTCCACCCCATGAAACATTTAACCTAACAAGCCAAACTAGACAAAATTAAATGTATTAGGATTTTAGATCAAACACATGGGTATTCTTATGATATACATAGGTCATGCTTCCAACTAGATGATCTAATCCACCTAGTGAAGTTTTAGGTCCTTGTCTTTCTAACCTAATAACACTAATATTCACATCTCAAAACTAGAGATCACAGTCTACAAAAGGTCTAGGTCAACTAAACCTTTAAATAATTCCACATATTCCTAGCCACCACTTCATAGACAAAACTAAGGTTTAGGATATATATGATCATGAAATCTAGGGGCTCTCAGTCATCTCTTTCTTGTGAGTCAGTTCAATAAAACATCGATAAAATGCACAAAATTTCTTTGTACATATTATAGTATAATGGAAATTAAATTTTTATGGTAACAAATTGTGCGAGGTAAAACAAAAGTGGTACCAAAATCAATATGAGAACCAAGTCATAATTTTTTTCCTTCCATAATAAGATCTCCTTATCTTATCCCTGAAATTTGGGATCATATGAAGGCATCGATGGAGGTTGTCGGTACCCTCCAAAGTACCCTTGGCTCCAGTAGTGGTTGTAGAAAGGTTGTTGGTACTACTCAATGTGTTGTAGGCGAGTGTGACCATTCTCTTGGTTGGACAAGAGAAGACGCTCATTCTCATAGATTGCCTACTGGTTTGTGTAAAGCCTTCCTTGGATGTCTTGTATACCTGCCAAAGTTACCTACTGCTGCTGACCTATATGGATGTCATGAATCATCCCATACATGCCCGCCATGTCAAAAGTGTCATGCTCATCCTGGGACAGTGGTGGGGCTGAGGAACTCAAGGCAGCATATATATGTGGTCACTTGCGCGGTGTAGGTTGGCGAGTGATAGGGATGGTATCCACCTCCACCACCTCATCGTCGGTGGCGGCTTGCTGTTCGGATCCTCTGCGGCTTCCTCTGCAACTGCATTAATGTCATCATCATCTAATGGACACTACAGATGCCCGACTCCTGGATGCAGAAGACTGGGTCAGGGGGTGACCGCTCCCTATACTGGCCATCCACTGCACAACAAGTGTACACAGTGTTGAAATGAAAAGTGAGGAGACCTACCTTTTGGAAATGTGTGAGATCCAGATATCGTGGTCCCACTGGATGTAAGATAGAGAGGTCTAGCCACAGATGAAGAGCAATGGGAATAATGAGACCCCCAAAAACAATTGGTGCCTTTCTGGTCTCCAAACACCGGACTGATAAAACATGAAGGAGGAAGAAAGAACAAAATTTATCAGCTCCCCCTTGAGAAGCTGGTGGAGAAAGAAGGGGCCAGTATTCTGCACCTTTCCTTGGCCCTGACTGGAGCAGACAAAAATAGTGTTGGTGAGGATGTGGTGAAGGATGTGAGTAAAGGGATGCTCAATGTTAGTGGAGTTGATGTGTCAGCTGATACAAAAACCTTCTGGCACCTCAGTGAAACATTCCCAGACCGTCTCATAGTTCCATCCCAGGGGAGATGAGCGGTCTGGCATGTGTGGCCAGTTGAAGATACAATTTAATTCACAGAGGGTGAAGGAATAGTTGGTGTTGTAGAGGTGGAAGTCAACCTTTCCTTCCCGCCATTCTCTTCCCATCTGCTACTAGGGGGCGACGAGAACATCGAGAGACGCCATGAACTCACAGACGAGCTCCTGGTATGTGGGCCACCCGCTAAAGAAGGGGTCGTCCACCTACATCTATTGACCATTGTGCATCCAACACATGTACTCGGTGAATCCTAGGCTCTCTAGTTTCTTGATGAGGTCGTGGTTTCCATACCGCATGGGCTCCATCTTCCTAGTCAGCAGCTCCTCATAAATCTTCTAGACCTCCAGAGTTGGGTGATGAAGGTGGTTTGGTCGAGGGACCATCTCGCCTTGCTCATTCAATGTAGAAGCACCTCACTGTGGAGCCATGTGAACCTTGAAAGAATGAGGAAGGGAGAAATGATAGCTCGAAGCAGACCACTGGCACTCAGTGCAGTAGTGCTCGTAGTTTCTCTGGAAAGGAGATTGAAGTTGTGAATAGAATTGAAAATCTCTTCTCTTTATATAGGCTTCGGATCGCCCAGCCATCCAAAGTCAGTACTACCAACTTGGAACCTAACTCCACCCTCAAGTCAAACCTCATTATATTCAAAGACACATGTCATAACTAACCTACATCAAAGGGTATGAGCAACTAGAATCTCATCACTTGATGGTTTTCTATTCATGATTCTTATGTGTACCTCATATGATACTAAATTGACCTTTCATCATCTTGTGAATAACATACTCCAATTCTAGGGTAAACATGTCACTTGAAGTATGACTATGTACTGTATGTGTTCTAATTAGGGAGACAAAAATGAAATAGTTAGAATTTGAATATCATGGCTCTAATACCATCTTGTAAGGAGTGGGACCCAATAAGGGATCCACTCCCTACTAAATTTGAGGAATAAACCCATTTAATCTAAACATAGTAAAAAGGTATGTTGGAATAGTTGTATTTTTTAAATTACCCAAATGATGGTATACAACAGACCAAAGTATAGCACCGAAATAGTATTTAATGAATATATTCAATTTGTGCAAGATTATAAAATATTCTCCCATTAAGGGGTTTATAGGAAAGCAACTACATTAGGATCTAAGTAGAGGGATATCCAACTTTCTCAATTCTATGTCCCAAAGAGCTCCACCTAGCCAGGTCGATGTCACCATGCACGATCTTCCAAGTCCTACACCTAGGGTTGGAAGCATACCCCACCAGAGAAGGCAAAATGGAAGTTGTCAACATAAAAGTTGGTATATTCATATTAATAGGGTATTGAGAAACATTATTAAATAAGGACATAAAATTTAACACAACTTCCTATTGAAGAGGAAAAATACTATCCAAGTGGATATCAAAAGAAGACATTTAATGAAGATAAATAGTAAGAGATTTCATGCCTTAAAATAATATCACAATAATATCACAATTCATAAGCAGTGCATGCAAACAACATAGACTAAGGTTATTTCAAGTAGGGTTGAGACACCATAGGATCACATCATGAAGGTATTGGGTGGAATACACACACATGGGGAGGAATACACACACCTTTTATATATATATGAGTGGAATATACACACTCAGGACGGAATATACACATCTGAAAATATGGTTGTATAGATGTACCACTACTAGAAATAAAATTAGTTTAAGTTATGCACAATGTAGAGGCAAGTAAAAGTTCAATTATGATTATATAAGAAATGAGAACATCTAACAATTATCAGGTGGAGTCAAAGGACTCATAAACAAATATCGAACAATCTCCACAAATAATATGCATAAAATTCCACATTTTTAATTCATTATCTCAAATTAGGGTTCCACAAGAAACAAGAAGATCATGATACATATAAGAATCCCATAAGAATATCCAACAAAGTAAGATGATCAGAAGATCAGGATCAACATAGAATCTTTCACATCATATATTCTTAGAAGAGAGAGAGGAATTGTGTAGTCTAATTTGTCTATAGGACCAAGAGAGAGAGGGAATATATGTGATTTCTCAATATGACGAATAAGGGTGCAACATCCCTCATATAAGGTCTATATATGTCCAAGGTGAAAACCCTAATTCCATCCCAGTCTAAAAGCAACCTATCAAAGACATATATGAAATTAGGGTTAACTCCAAACTAATTGCATAAACCCTAAAAATTGCCTTTTTGTCATTAGTGATTTAGGTTATCAAAAACTATCATTCATATTATATTCTTTTGAGATCATAACATATTTTACTTTAACTTTTACTTATAGATTACTAGTTATGAATTTTAGAAATATTATACAATTAGAAAAATACTTAGAAAATCACATATTCATTTTATCTGATATACGTGATAAAATCAAATCATTATGTAGATAAAAATCTCACGATCCTAAAACATATTTGATATAATTTTTCTGATAAGCAAATATTTATTTATGAATTATCTAAGATAAACCCAATTACATAATTATTGGAAATTAAATTTGTTACTATTACCAAAATCCCCCCGCATCACACTTCGACACTTTGATGCGTGATGGGGTACATTGGTAACCTACCAACAAATTGAATGTCGTGTATTAGCAATTGAACATGATGGTGAAAAGACAATATCGTCCAAGGCAGGCATGACACAAATAAAATTAGTTGAAGGGTGTTATAGAAAATCCTAATATGTCTTCTTCATTCATCCTCGTGCACACACGACACGATATACAATAGTCAAAGTCTCAGGAGCTCTAAGACATGGATCAAATATCCAACCCTCAATCTCCACACAATTGGGAATCAATCTCATGGAAACCACAAGAACAAACCATGGTCATAGAGCTCAAATTCAAACCCAAAACGATTATGATCCTTACAATGAAACCTCGGTCAAAAGCCAATAGAATAAGGAAAAATGGAACACTCTGGCTCGTGTAGTTCCCATTACGAAGGCCAGAAAACCTTGCCACCCTCTCCACTAGCCTCCAACGAATTTAGAGAGCACAAGGTCACAACCTGAAGGGGTAAGATACCTAAGGACCCCCACCATTGTTGCTAGGGAGGATGGATAGGAAAAAAACTACAAGACCACAACAACACAAACCAAGACCAAAAATGAAGACAACAATCATGTACAATTCTAGTAGATCTCTTAGAGGCCAGATAAACCAGGTGATTAGAGAAATTCATACCGACAATCCATAGGGAATCTCATCAGAAGACCAAAAGACTCAAAGGCCATAGAGGAAAGGGAAATAAGGATTACCTATAAACTAGAATAGAAATGTGATGATCCGACAACAAATCAAACTGTCACCAGTAAGTAATTACAGAATAACCATAAGCAGCAGATTAACAAAAATCACTAAAAAATAAAACCATTTGCAAAGAGATCCATTTCTAGGAAACTCTTAAGAAGGGAACCAAAGTACTACATACATCATGGTTCACATGGTACATACCATGTACCATCTCATCTTGAGGGTTACATACAACAGTTGCTTTGTCAAAACTATACATAAGCAACATAAAACCTCGAGGCATATAAGCTAAAATCTCAGATCATTTCTAAAATCATTACGTAGTGACTCCAAGGACCTGAGAGTACAGACACGACACATAGGAATTATATCTACAAGACATGATAGACAATACACTCAACCTGAGATGCTACTGTTACTCTTGATGTTGTTGTTCTCCCTCTGTTGTATGGTCCCTACCTCCTCGTCCGCGTCCACCTAAAAATGTTGGTGACCAACGGGGTGAGACCCATGTCCCAACGAGAGATATAACTCTCCGCCAACAATATTATCATTGCAGATAAATAGTAATAAAACTGAGCAGAGGATTCCTTTATATTAATAAGCCGAATTTAATCACTATTTAAGCAGAATAGAGCAATATCATCATATGAAACATTGCATCTATATTTGATAACGTAGTAATTCATGATTCATTTTATAAGGAATATGAAGAACATGTATAACATCTATCCATTTAAGATGAAATAAGAAATGTAACATCAACCAATGATTTCCATATTCCATCCTTAAGCAAATATGCTACATGGTTGATTACATTTTACAATCACACTTATGCCCTGATGAGATGAGGTATACCGCTCATACTCCAACTGACCAGTGCAAAGTCAAAATCGGTACCATACAAGGTCAATGGAAGAGACGACTGCCATGACCTCTACCATCTCGATCAAAACGAGAGGACTACATCAACTGCTTAAATAGCTTTCCAAGGTATACTGGCAACTTCACAATAGAGCTACAACGGCGGTTGCACTCTCTTCGGGTTTAGAGATCTCGTGTTTATCTACCATCAATCCCGACATTCATCATCGTCGGGAGATTCGTGACACATCCATCCTGGCATTCATAATGAAGGAAATCTCACATCAATCCCTCATTAGGGCGTAAGGATATTCGAGCCCATCACCCCCGCATACTCAAAAATATGCGCTTTCCAAGAGATCCCATGGGAAAACCCGGTTCACCATCACCAGCTGCCGACGATGATGCATCTATGGTCAGGGCACTACATGATAAGATTCCACTAGATTAATTAAGTGCATTATCGTATTCTTTTAGCATCAGTCAAGTTTTCAAACATGAATTATTATTACAAATGCTACAAAGAAAAGTGTAATACATGTATCAAGTACTTTTCAAATCTTTAAAACACATATAATATTTAGGATCTCAATCCCTTATCTCATTACTGGGAATTCTCATCCCTCAACATTATTATCATTATGATTACTAGATCTGGGTATTCAACCCTTAGTTCATCACTGAATACTGTTACCACTTTTCAGGTAACTATTACCTCTAGGTCCTCAGACCAAGGTGTACATGATACTTGTTACACAAGCATCTCACATGGATCACAAGGCCCATTTAAAATCTTTATCATATAAAACATCATAGCTCATGCCTGGCTATACTCATCATCTCATGATACCTGCAGGGTTAGTATACATGATAACATACATATCAAATACATATCAACACCATGCAATACAAGGGTAATACCGCTATTCCCTCATTACGGTTAGGGTTTCCCTTTCTTATCGATTAGGGTTTAAAAATCATACCATCACCCTACATTAGGGTTAGGGTTTCCCTTATTAACCATTTATGGTTTCAAGATCACATTATCAAGAATCAAACCCTAATTCATACCCTACACATATTAGGAGTTTTAATGTATGCCCATTGCATGTTTATCACAAAAGTAGGAGTTTCTCTCTCATCTTTGCTAGGATGTTGATTACTCCATACTTTATTAAGTTGGCTCAACCTTTCCTTCAAGGTATATTAGCCTACTTAATCATTATTCATTAAACTCCATACTTCTTAATGTATGACTTGATATAAGACACTTCATGTGTTACTCCCTCAAGTATATTGCATTTAAAGTGCTTTCCTTCATATGGATTTTGAGGTTCTTCCACCATATCGGGTATGAGGTGTGTGCTTGCTACCCATATCAGGTTTGAGGTGTGTGTGTTCTTCACACCATATCAGGTTAGACCCTTATGCTCATGCCTCTTCAAACCTTCATGGCATCGACCTACCCTTCACCATGGATTAAGTGACATGATAGACAACTGGTTGAACCTTTGTCAACCCATTGTAAAAACCAATGCACAACCCTATCAGTTTCCAAGTCATTTAGGGTTACTTCACCATATCGAGTAGAGAGGTGTGTGCGCTTCACACCATATCGGACAGAGAGGTGTTTGTGTGCTTTACACCATATCAGGCAGAGAGGTGTGTGTGTGCTTCACACCATATCAGGCAGAGAGGTGTGTGTGTGCTTCACACCATATCGGGCAGAAAGGTGTGTGTGTTCTTCACACCATATTGGGCAGAGAGGTGTGTGTGTGCTTCACACCATATCGGGGAGAGAGGTGTGTGTATGCTTCACACCATATCGGGCAGAGAGGTGTGTGTGTGCTTCACACCATATCGGGCAGAGAGGTGTGTGCTTAACCCAATATCATTTTTGAGGTGTATGCTTGACCTCCTATCGTGAAAGAGGTGTATACTACACCACCATATCGTGCAAGAAGGTATAAAATCATATCAATATCGTTTTAGCGGAGCAGGTACATCACCATATCGGGTTAGAGGTGCTTGCTTGTGTGCTTGAACCCGATATCACTTTACCTTTGATGATGTCATCACCATCAACCTCTAGACCTTTGTTATTACTATTCTAAGTCATGGACAACAGTCACATGAAGCTTTTAGAACTCAAAGGATCATTAATTATTCAATAGAAATCGAAATTGCAAGTAGATCAACAAGTATGACAAAATTGAAGGTGCATAATAATATAATTGGGTTCAAGTTATATAACCTGCCTCAAGAACAACTTCAAAGCTCCAAGCTCCAAATCTTCACGTTCCCAAGGTTGAAGATGAATTTCACAACTCCTCTATATGCAAAGAATCACCATGGATAAGCAATTGGTGAAGAAGAAAAGAAAGGAAGATCATAACCCTAAAATCATGCTTCAATCCAAGGTTGAAGATGATCATTGCCTCACCTTAGGGTTAAGTATGAGCTCCGTCTTGCTCTTTAGCATCTTTGCACGATACCCTACTACTCTTGCACGATATGCCACCACTCATTCATGATATACCACCACCCTTGGCCGATATACCCCTCACTTTTGATCAAAACACTTCACTATGGTCGATATCACCCTACTTGGTCGATACCACCTTACTTGGCCGATATGAACTTGCTATGGATGATACCCAAGGCCCTATGCATAATAACACTTCACTCCTGCATGATACAAGGACCCTATTCATGATACCTTAGGGAAGGAGGGTGGTAAGATTCGAAAAAATTCACTAAGGGGTGAAAGAAGGGGTATATATACTTGTTGTTCATGCAGAAGTGTGAAAATGAGGTGTCATCAATTTGAGCTACTAGGTGCCACGTTTCCATGCATGGTTGACACGTGTACATGCATGAATTAAAATTAATCTTGACATGCAAAATCTTGAGGATAATCTAGGGATGAATTTTCGTCAATTACTTATCCCTTTGAATAAAATATATCAACTAAATCACCACTTTATTCACAACCCGATACAACTTTTCTAAGGAAGATGTAACCCGATACACTTCACCTCTTTGAGGTGATTTGCACATCATGGGCATTGCCAAGAGTTCATAAAACGATATGGGACTCCTCCTATGGCTCCTTGTCCGATAGGCACTCATATATAAGCTTTTCAACTAGTTACAACTCAAGTTAGGGTTTCACAATTAACCCCTTTCTTGGTCATTTTATCACCAAGAGTGCCATCACTCATAAATGATTCAACCATGGTGTCTCCTACTTTATATCTCCTCTATATAACACTAGGAGGGAGTAGGTACATTCTATAGGTGGTAATTAACATATTAACCCTACAATTTGGGTAAATTACAATTTGTACCAAAATTGGTGCACAATGCACTAACATTATTCAAACAGGTTGCAACTTGAAATTTAGGCTTTCCACAAGCCATACTTTAACATCATTCTCTCCCTTATGATGCTAAAACACATGAGGTACATTCAACATGTGACATTTTGCAATATAGCCCCTCATCTTGGGTAAATTTCACTTTATGCCCAAACTATCATATAATGCACAAACAGGTTGCAAATAAGCTCAAACTTGAAAATTAAACTCTACAAGAGTCTTAATTACTTTTCAAAAGATTAAAACAAGTTTATAAAAAACTTACTTAAGCAAAACTTCTAGGGTTAAGCCATAGCCCAGGTCAGGGATATTACAATTATCAACCCCTAACAGGGATTTCGTCCCCGAAATCTCAAGAGAAAAGAGAAGGGTACTTCCTCCTCATCTCTTCCTCTAGCTCCCATGTGGCTTATTCAATGCCACGGTGATGCCATAGAACTTTCACAAGAATTATTTCTTTCTTTTTCAACTTCTTGATTCTTCTTTCAAGAATCATCATTGGGCCTTCCACATAGGATATATCCTTGTTTAATTCTACCTCTAAATGTTGCAACACCAACTTTGTATCGGGATGACATTTCCTCAACATAGATACACAGATCACTAGATGTGGTCTATGTAGCTCAGGTGGCAACTCCAACCTATAAGCTACCTTTCCAATCTGTGTTGTCACTGGATAGGGTCCCATAAATCTAGGAGCTAACTTACCCTTTTTCCAAAATCTGATAACACCTTTTTAAGGAGAGACTTTGAGATACACCCTATCTCCAACTTGGAATTCTAAAGGTCTATGATGCTTATCAGCATAAGACTTCTATCTATCTTGTGCGGCTTTCAATTGTTGTTGTATTACTTTAATCTTCTCAGTTGTCTGTTGCACTAACTCAGGACCCAGAAGTTGGTATTCTCCTATTTCATACTAGCATATCGAAGATCTACACCATCTACCATATAATGCTTCATATGGTGCCATATCAATACTAGCCTGGTAACTGTTGTTGTAGGCAAATTCTATCAAGCTCAAGTGTATGTCCCAACTTCCTACAAACTGAAGAACACATGCTCTAAGAAAGTCTTCCAAAGTTTGTGTAGTTGTTTCAGATTGTCCATTTGTCTGAGGGTGGAAAGTGTTGGGTTTTAGGGGAGATAGAGAAGGCAGCGGAAACAAAAAAGTTCATCTCCCAAACCCAGAATAAAGGAATCGCGTAAACGTCTATATAATAGGAAGGATGGTTTGTAGAGGCGTACCTTGTCCTGAGGCTTGCTCAGCGACGTTACCTCACAGCTTGTGCGGTATTCACCTCCAGTCTTGGACGGTGTCTGTGCAGCTCCTGGTCTCACTGGGACTGTCGGGATTGACAGTTGTCCTCCGAGCAGAAGAAGTCTCCCTCCTCTATAGTCATCCACACAGACTGCCTGGAACTCCGATCTCCTTGTCCCACAAGGAATCGGAAGGAGTTGCACCCTCCTATCTGTGTACTAGTCACCGACACACTCTCCTGCCACCAGTTGCCTTTCTACAGTTGTCTTTCCCTTGCTGTGCCTCCCTTATTGGGTAGCACTTGCTCGGGCTCTCTCGGTTACCAAAACTAGAGAGAATGACAACTTTGTAGAGCAACTGGTGTTCTGAGTTGTACTTTGAGAAGCCCCCAATACCCCTATATATAGGAGGGTCATGGGACATGGTTCTCTACCCCAGGAAATGCGAGATTAAAGCAGGAGTAGAAGGGTTCATGATTTTCCACAAAACAACCAATCTGCATCAGCTGAACCGATCGATTCTCACCCTGAAATGATCATTTCGGGCCCTGAGCCGATCATTTGGGACCTGAGCCAATCGTCTGGTGCTCTGAGCCGATCAGTTCATGCCTGAGCCGATCGATTCGTGGTCCTGATCCAACTCAAATTAACTTTCATATTTGTTTCCGATTAATCAAATATTAATCCTTGTCCAAATCGAATTTGTACAAGTGAAACAAATTGTATTTGCAAAATAGTCTTCTGACTTTCCAAACGATCTCGGTTGGTCACATGAATTGACCAGTTCAACAATTGAGCCAATCATCTCATTGATACATGAGCCGATCGTCTCACCAGTTGAGCCGATCGGTTCACCAACCTGAGCCGATCGGTTCATCACATGAGCTGATTGGTTGGAAGTGCAGACTGTGTAAAATCAGTCAATTATAGTTTCAATAAATCCGATACTCTAATCAATTGGTCCAATACCTTGAACACTATGATTTTGAGCTATCAATCAACTGAGTGTTTAATTGAACTACTAAACTCATTTAGTAATCAATCTAAACATCATTTGTGGTTAAACTCCTCTTCCAGGTTAAATCCTATGTGTGTGACCCTGCAGGTCCATTTCACGTTGGCAGTGAAAGTCCATAACACTTATGACTTCACAAGCAAAGAGCAGTGCCTAGTCGCACATCAGTGCTACCCAAGTGAAATAGAAAGTTGGAGAACAACTTTCAATCCTACAATCCGTGAATGGTGTTACAGTGAATGTATAATTCCTTTGTCACTAATGTCCTAAATGAACTCAAGTCATGGTACAGTCATCCTTTCAACATTCATACATTTCCTTGATCTCAGAGTAGACTGGGTGAGATGTGTGTGACATCAATATCTCATATTGATTTACACATGCATGCGCATGCCTTTCTCAATCCTACTCATCAAGTGGCCATGGACATTAAACTCCCTTAGGAGGGAAAAATCCCATATCTATCACTCACCCCTCAAAAGCCCCATGTGTCAAAGTCACCCAATCATCACCTTTATAACAACCCATGTTTCAGGACTGTGTTTGATGATGTCAAAGTGTACCCAACGACATGTGTCGAGTGTAGTGATTTCAGGTCGAAGAATCACACTCACCACCATCACTGTGAGAGCTGACTGTGACTACCAAATCATGGTTCCATGTGTCACTCTCACGGTGGGTCTATCTGGTACACTTGTTCTCTAACAATTACCTATGTGCTTGGTTTGATATCACTATATCATGACTAATGAGATTTTGTCATCAACCAACACACAATCTAGTGTTTAGTATTGATGTCTATGGTTATTTACAGAATAACCACTGACTAGGGACTAAACAAGAATGTATACTCTTAACATCCGTATGATCACATCATTTAGGTCCTCAACCCAAAAGCATACGTCATCGAGTAAAACAATTCTTTAGACATCTATCATGTTACACTATCATCTCAGAAATAGTTAAAACATATAGATCGGAAATTGCCTTTATTATTATTCAAATCATTTACAAAGTATCCCATTACAATCATCACATGAATTGCTCTATGGGCATACATACCAACAGACTCCCACTTGTAGTTAGATCGAGTCACTTAGGAACCTCAGTCCTTGTGACCTAGCATGACCATCATGCTTCTGCTGAGCAAGGGCCTTCATCAGTGGATCAACTATGTTGTCTTCAGTTGGTACTTTGAAAATCTTCACATCTCCTCACTATACGATCTATCGTATGAGATGGAAGCTGTAACATCCCAGGATTTGAGGCCTCGGATAACATGATCTTAAAAGGAATGATTGGACTACCCATATCACCAAGGTGCACCTCCTTTTCAGGGAGCCCATCTCTAAAGAACTCCATAGTTAAGCGTGCTTAGTTGGGAGTAGTACTAGGATGGGTGACTAGTCGAGAAGTTGATCCTGGCTTGCGCGTCAGTGTGGATAAAGTGCGCAGTTAAGGCTAGTGGTGGTCTGTGGGGCCAGTCGTCATTCCTGAAACTCTACTAGAGCCTTGGGCAGTGGGCCCAGGCATTACAAGTGGTATCAGAGCCATAACCCCTCCAGTAGGTGGGGCCCACATGGGCATGGCATGCCAGTCTTGAGCCGTGCAGTCCAGGCATGTAGGAAAGGGTTGTCCATGGTTGACGTAGACACCCTTGTGCTGGTATTCCGTGATTGGGAGCTGGGTGTCCATGGGCCATTGTGGGTCTGCACTGAAATGGGCTCAGATTATGAGGCCATATAGTTGAGCCTTGACGAGGACGTCAAGAGTCTAAGTGGGGGAGATTGTAACATCCCAAGATTTGAGACCTCGGATAACATGATCTTAAAAGGAATGATTGGACTACCCATATCACCAAGGTGCACCTCCTTTTCAGGGAGCCCATCTCTAAAGAACTCCATAGTTAAGCGTGCTCAGCTTGGAGTAGTATTAGGATGGGTGACCAGTCGGGAAGTTGATCCTGGCTTGCGCGTCAGTGTGGACAAAGTGCGCAGTTAAGGCTAGTGGTGGTCTGTGGGGCCAGTCGTCATTCCTGAAACTCTACTAGAGCCTTGGGCAGTGGGCCCAGGCATTACAGAAGCACCGCAGTATGTGCTTGGACCGCTGATGTGATCTGGGCTCCTTAGCTTGAGCAATAGATCCATTATTGTCACAATAAACCTCAATTGCATCACAACTACTGGGAACCACACCAAGTTCAAAGATGAACTTCCTGATCCACATAGCTTCCTTTGCTGCATGTGAAGCAGCAATATACTTGACCTCTGTAGTAGAATCAACAACTGATTCTTACTTGGAACTCTTCCATCTCACAACTCCATTGTTTAAGCAAAATACAAATCCTGATTGTGATCTGTAATCATCTTTGTCGGTTTGGAAGCATGCATCAGTGTAACCCTTTACAACCAGTTCTTCCTCGCCGCCGTATACAAGGAACTGATCTTTTGTCCTTCGCAAGTACTTGAGGATGTTCTTTATGACTGTCCAGTGAGCATCCCCGGGATCTGACTAGTACCTTCTCATCATGCTAAGGGCATACGAGACATCTGGGCATGTACACAACATAGAGTACATGATGGATCTAATGGCTGATGCATATGGGATCCCATTCATACGCTCCCTCTCTTCACAAGATTGGGGACATTGAGCTCTAGAGATGGTGGCTCCATGTAGCATGGGGATGTTGCCTCTCTTTGAGTTCTCCATGCTGAACCGCTTCAACACTTTGTCAATGTACATGCTTTGACTTAGTTCGAGAATCCTTTTAGATCTATCTCTATAGATCTTAATACCTAGTATGTAGGACGCTTCTCCTAAGTCCTTCATTGAGAAAGTATTCCCAAGCCAAGTCTTTACCTTCTCTAAGGCTGAGACATCATTCCCCATCAATAGTATGTCATCCACATACAATATGAGGAATGTGGTCATGCTCCCACTAACCTTCTTGTACACACAAGGTTCATCTTCATTTTGAATAAAGACAAATAGTTTGACTTCCTCATCAAATCAAAGATTCCAACTCCGAGATGCTTGTTTCAATCCATAGATTTACCTTTATAGCTTACAGACTTTATTGGCATTCTTTGGATATACAAAACCTTCAGGTTGTGTCATGTACACATCCTCATTTATATTCCCATTAAGGAATGCAATTTTAACATCCATTAGCCAAATCTCATAGTCATAATAAGCAGCAATAGCAAGCATAATCCTGATGGACTTAATCATGGCTACTGGAGAAAAAGTTTCATCATAGTCAACACCTTGAACTTTTCAAAAATCCTTCCCAACCAATCTGCCTTTATAAGTTTTCACATTGCCATCCATGTCGGTCTTCTTCTTGAAGACCCACTTACACCCTATGGGTTTTTACCCCTTGGGGTGGTTCCACCAAAGTCCATACTTTGTTGGAGTACATGGATTCCATCTCGGATCTCATGGCCTCAAACCTTTGTCATAATATGGTCCCTCCATAGCCTCTAGATAGGTAGCTGGATCATCATCTATGATCAACTCACCGCCTTCCTGAGTGATAAGGTATCCAAACCTTTCAAGTTCAAGGTGTGCTCTACTAGATCTACGAGGTCCTTGTGTTACTTGAGGAGGTTAAGATTCCACAACACCTTGTGAATCTCTATGTTCCTCTTATACATCTACCGGTTTAATGTTTTCTTGTTGGGCTTGAACCTCTTCAAGCTCTATTCTCCTCCCATTGTTTCCTTTGGAAATAAATTCCTTTTCTAGGAACACAGCATCCCTGGAAACAAACACTTTATTGTCAGTTGGGTGGTATAAGTAATATCCCTTGGTCTCCTTAGGTAATCCAACAAAATAATATTTATCAGATCTAGGGCCTAGCTTGTCAGGAAACATTTTCTTGACATATGCCTCACACACCAAAATCCTCATAAAAGACATATTGGGACGCTTCCCAGTCCATATCTCATATGGTGTCTTTTGAACCGATTTAGATGGTACTCAGTTAAGTGTAAATGTGGCGGTTTCAAGAGCATAACCATAGAAGGAAATCAGAAGATAAGCAAAACTCATCATTTCACACCATATCTAATAAAGTGTGATTCCTTCTTTCAGACACACCGTTATTGTTACGACCCATATCAGGGTTAGTCATTAAATACCTCGAATTACGTGAAACACCTCAATTAGTGCTAAGTTTTTGTTAAACATCATGAATAATCAAGATAAGACAACATGTGAATCAATAGTCAAGATTTAATCATCTGAGGTAATTAATGGTAATGGCAATGATGATCGTTAGGTTAATTAAGTTAAGTGCATCATCAAGTTGATTAAGTTGAATTAAATATATAGGATATAAATAGTGCTTAATTAAGATGATTAAGTAAAGTTAAGTGATCACAGATGCAGTTAGAATTTTGATTAGCTGGGACAAGATAAATAACATGATTTCTTGCTCTAAGGTTGTAGAGAATTTCATGCTTGAAACATTGCAAAAAGAATCAGTCGATTTGGACTCTCGAGGCGAAAGTTATAACACTTTTGTTTTCCTTGGATCTAATATGCAATTTTCCCAAAATTATTTGATACCCTTTTAAGTGGGTCGGCTACTTATTCCTTATCTCCTTCCTCGTTAAACCGATAAAACAGTAGAACAGCCGCAAAAGCGGCGCACGGCTGCGCCTGATCGAGCAACAGCGAGGGGGGGGGGGAATAGCGGGCGATCTCTTGGCTTTTTAGCTCCGATGAGCAGCACCCCACCTCCCTTTCTCCTTCCCCATCCTTCCTACCTCCTCCTCCTTCGTTTCCCTTTCCTTGTCTAGGGCGGCGCCCCATCTGCAGCCGACCTGCTGCTCAGGGCTGCGGCTAGCAGCTAAGGGGGAGAGAGGGGTGGCTTCGCAGCACCATCTAGCCAGCAAGGCGTCGCCAAGCACTATCTCCTCTCCTTCCTTTCTTCTTCCTCTACCCTCGCCCTAGCTGCGCCCCTCTTGCAGTTGCAGCCAGTAGCCCGCCGTAGCCATGGTGGCCGGCCAAGCAGCAGTTGCTGCTGCGTGGGCCAGCGATCAGTGGCCATCTTGGGCGCAAGGAGCAGCTACAAGCTACCCTCGAATCCGGCCAAGGGTCTAGAACCCGTATCTGCTGTCAATTAGCCGCAAGCAATACCCAGTCAGGGTCCCCCTTCAACCTGTACGTAAGAATGATGCTGCTGCTTGCAGTAACATGCTTGATTAGGATCATGCTGGGCATAAAAGGTATTAAAGAAAGGTAGTTTTATCTTTTGATTGAGATTCCAAATCTAGAATCGTCACGCCCCAATCTCACATTAACCACAAACCACAAGATTAGGACGCAACAGGATGGGATTTATACTTAAGCCAACCACTCTTCACTTTTTAAAGCATTTTAAAGAGATTAATAGGATAATCCGATTTATGCTGTAAAATGAAGCTAAACAAATTGCGGAAGCATCTTTATTAACTGACTAGCAATATAAACAGAATCTACAACAAATTACATTATCTGACATAAAATAAAGCGTAACAGTTAATTTACATCTCTGTACACATTCTCTCTCTCACTCACACCTTGTCCCAAAGATCGAGGGGAAAGGACTAAGAGACCTCTACCTACTAACTACGAACCTTCTATCGACTAGGCGTAAGGATAAATCGATCCTTCTGATTTCCTGCTACTGATGATAACCTGAAAATGTTTTGAGTAGAGGTATGAGCCTACTCGCTCAGTGAATAGCATTTCACTTAGCTATCATTAAACAACTCATCAGGTTTATAAATTGAAAATAAACATAAATGCAGAACTAAGCAAGGCAGTTCTAATAACATAACAAATATACAGATAATAACCACATTTTTAAGCATCAACTGGTATTTCAGGTAAATAAACAGTTATATAAATTTACTGTGAACCTACATGATTATTTATTCATTTTATTATTATGCCCTAAATATATGCAGTGTACTCTGCATATAAAGATCCGCAACAAGTCCATGCTACGGTCCCACCGTACAAGACTTAGCGACACACCCGGGAAATGCTAAGTCTGACGCCAGCCCTGCTCTGCTACAGGACCCCTGGCTCTCCGGCCAGAAACATAGGCTCTACGGCCTCAATGCACAACCATGTGTGCTCACGACTCCTCCTTTAACCGGAGTACACCGGCGGAGGGTCACAGGGTTACCTTCGTGACACACGCACGAATGATGTTAGATAATCAAGTTTTCTTTTTCTTTTCCCCAGTGCCATCGTGACACACGCACGATTGTTGTTAGACACTGCCTCTCTTTCTATCCTCCTGCCACCAGAATTACTCAACCGGTTGATGTTGGACACGAGTTTCACCCCTAAGCAACAGACCTTCCTTTAGGGGTTTTACGGTGTTAGGGCACTTAGGTCTATTAACCGATTAACAAATAACATTTAAACAGGAGAATCACATTTCATGCATAATGCACAATCTAAATAACACATGAAGAAAATATATATCCTTTATCATCATTAAACATGATTCAGTATCATTTATCCAGTTTCGATGCTAAACATCTATTTTGAAATCAGTAAATATCTTGCAACTATAATACATGAAATTTTATCACTTTCATTATGCATATCACGTAATTCAATTCCAATGAATCTAACATATTCTATTGTATATACTACACTGTTTAGAAGTTATATCAATTGATACAGAAGTAATTAAACATCTAAAATGAGTTAAATAATGATTACTAAATGAACTACTACTCACCCACTTCGGTGTGTTCGTATACACCAAAAAACGTCCACAACCACGCCTAATTCTGCCCTTTACAGCAGAGTGCACGCCGTGCACCTGGGCTGCACGCCGTGCACCTGGGCAGAAACTTGTTCTGCTATCTGTAACTTTGCACGCCGTGCAAACTGATTTGCACGCTGTGCACCTGCGCAGAAACGCAAATCTCATTGTATGTGAACTCGATTTAGCACCTAACTAAGGCTATAATCTATAGATTCTAGATTTGGAATCTCAATCAAAAGCTAAAACTACCTTTCTTTAATACCTTTTACGCCCAGCATGATCCTAATCAAGCATGTTACTGCAAGCAGCAGCATCATTCTTACGTACAGGTTGAAGGGGGACCCTGACTGGGTATTGCTTGCGGCTAATTGACAGCAGATACGGGTTCTAGACCCTTGGCCGGATTCGAGGGTAGCTTGTAGCTGCTCCTTGCGCCCAAGATGGCCAATGATCACTGGCCCACGCAGCAGCAGCTGCTGCTTGGCCGGCCACCATGTCTACGGCGGGCTACTGGCTGCAACTGCAAGAGGGGCGCAGCTAGGGCGAGGGTAGAGGAAGAAGAAAGGAAGGAGAGGAGATAGTGCTTGGCGACGCCTTGCTGGCTCAATGGTGCTGCGAAGCCACCCCTCTCTCCCCCTTAGCTGCTAGCCGCAGCCCTGAGCAGCAGGTCGGCTGCAGATGGGGCGCCGCCCTAGACAAGGAAAGGGAAACGAAGGAGGAGGAGGTAGGAAGGATGGGGAAGGAGAAAGGGAGGTGGGGTGCTGCTCATCGGAGCTAAAAAGCCAAGAGATCGCCCGCTATTTCCCCCCCCCCCCTCGCTGTTGCTCGATCAGGCGCAGCCGTGCGCCGCTTTTGCGGCTGTTCTACTATTTTATCGGTTTAACGAGGAAGGAGATAAGGAATAAGTAGCCGACCCACTTAAAAGGGTATCAAATAATTTTGGGAAAATTGCATATTAGATCCAAGGAAAACAAAAGTGTTATAACTTTCGCCTCGAGAGTCCAAATCGACTGATTCTTTTTGCAATGTTTCAAGCATGAAATTCTCTACAACCTTAGAGCAAGAAATCGTGTTATTTATCTTGTCCCAGCTAATCAAAATTCTAACCGCATCTGTGATCACTTAACTTTACTTAATCATCTTAATTAAGCACTATTTATATCCTATATATTTAATTCAACTTAATCAACTTGATGATGTACTTAACTTAATTAACCTAACGATCATCATTGCCATTACCATTAATTACCTCAGATGATTAAATCTTGACTATTGATTCACATGTTGTCTTATCTTGATTATTCATGATGTTTAACAAAAACTTAGCACTAATTGAGGTGTTTCACGTAATTCGAGGTATTTAATGACTAACCCTGATATGGGTTGTAACAATCTCCCTCCCTTATAAGAATTTCGTCCCGAAATTCCTAAAAGAGAAAAGGAAACTTGTTACGCACATCTATTCCCAAAACTCCCCATGTGGCTCCTTCTAGGTTAAGATTTCTCCACAAAACTATCACTAACGGTATCTCACAATTTGTGAGTTTCTTGATCCTCTGATCAACTATCGGCATAGGTCCCTTAACCTAGGACACATCTGATCTGATTCCAGATCAAACCACAATACATTGTCTTTCCAGAACTGTTATAACAGTATCACAATTTATGGTAATTACCAAGGAATTATTATACTATACATGCAGACAACTAAAATTCTTTAAATAAACAGAATGCATGTCAATTTGGTACTAAAATTAAAATCATGCAATTTAACTGTTAAACATCATCACATCTTATAATGAAAATTGATATCAATATACTTGATTCATCGTACACCCTATCCTTAGGGTTTCATTTGCCTTATTCATTCATCACATGCCAACACCCTACTCTTAGGGTTATCTCATTCACTAATCACATGGAAACACCCTACTCTTAGGGTTTCCATTATCTCATCTGTTTGATTTCAATTCAAATCACAATACGGTATCATTCTACAACTGGCAGAACAGTATATTTCAAATCATTGTAATTACTGAGTAATGTTTATATCATGCATGCAGACAGATTAAAAATTCATAAATATTTCAAACTCAATCAATTTTGGCACATACATACTGAATTTCATGTAATTGAACATCTTATTACACCAATAAGAGTAATTTACTTCACCTATAAGAAACCATCTGTAATATTTATCAATTGTCTGAAATTTCTCGAAGTACGTGCATGTCAACCAAATTCCTGGTTTGTGCATCACATAACTCAATTAAGAGTTATTTTCGTATCATAACACAAATATTTAAAAGTACTTGAGAATTCTAATAGTATCTCAGAGAAACGTGTCCATTCATGAAAATTTTAAGTCATACACATTTACATAACAGGAAGCATGCAACCAGGTTTATTTGCATATTTTAATGCTATCTTACTATCTTGAAATCATGCACCTAATGGTTTACCAAATTTTCATTGCCTGGGTTTATATTCAAACCGAACCATTATCAGTTGTGTATTTCTAAACTCAACATTCATACTAGCAAACTCTATAAGACTTAAATGTTCTTCCCATTTCCACTGAAAAGCAAAACACATGCTCTCAACATGTCCTCAAGAGTCTGAATGGTTCTCTCAAACTAACCATCCGTCTGCGGATGAAAAGGTTGTATCGAATCTTAACTTTGTGCCCGAAGCACAAAGCAACTGTTTCTACAATCCTAGATGTGAACTTAGGTTCTCAAAATGACATGATTGGAACTGGATTACCAAGCAACCTAATTATTTCATCCATGTATATCTTAGTCAAGTTTTGAGACATCAAAGGTTGACTTAATATGAAGAAAGTGAGCAGACTAAATTAGTCTATCCACAATCATTCATATAAAATCACAACCTCTAGGTGTCCTGGTTAATCTTACCACAAAATCCATTGTGATAAATTCCCATTCCCATTCAGGCATAGAAAAAGATTACCAGGTAGCTATAGATTTCTAGGGTTCATCCTTAACCTACTGGTACACACTACTTCTAACCATATACTCAGCTACATCCTTCTGCATATCTGACCATCCATTTCAACTACTTGGGATTCATATTCATCTTAGTGTTTCCATAGCATACCTCGATACATGCACTTCCATAAGAATCTTTTCTTTCAGCCTTTTCCCCTTAAAAGAATTTTACACTATCTCGAGGTACACACAACATGTCATACATAGTCTGGTTTAATTTACTATCACCCTATAGTAGTCCCTTGATCTGATCATAAGAAGTAGGATTAACTTACATCTATACAATCAAATCACCTTGTGTTGTCACCCCTAAGCCTAAGTTCCACTTCCACATTTCTACTAACAGGTCTCTATTGAAACCTGCCATAGAGAATGCATTAACTGTTGAACTTGACTTTCTACTGAAAGCATCAGCCACCATATTCTCTTTACCAGGGTGATAATCTATTATCACATCATAAAGATAATGACACCATGTCTTAAAAACATGAACTACATCAACTATCTTCAGGTCATATATCGGATAATACTCCGCTTTCTATGCTACTTTCTTATAATTATATTTTAGATTTATGTCTTACTCTTTTCTCTAAGTCATTACATATTGCTCATGTACCGTTCAGATTATCTACCTCAAAACCCTAGATCACTATCAAAGCCAGTTTACTTTACATAGATCAAATCTCAAGATCTTATTTTACAAAGTTACTAGTATTTAAGGTTGCATCACTAATGATATCCCTTAAACTACTACAACTTTAATCATTCTAGGGTTTGATCCTTTATTAATAGCATAGCATTATTGTGTGTGTGTAGTCGATTATATAAATCAAATTGAGTTGCTTGATACTGGTCAATCTAAGCATTCAGACACCTGGCCAGGGTATCTAAACACTCAGACCTTCCAGAGCTAAAACTCATCATTTATTATTCGTCTCACTTATAACTTTATCTTTTGACCTTAATTGTTCTTAACGACTCAACTTAAGCTCTTTACTTGATTCTCGTGACCACATCCTCTTCCTATTATCTGCAATAATATAACAGAACACTTCCTGTTAGAAAATTACAGATAGAAGAAAGACTCCTAAACCTTAATCCTATTGGTCTCTTATCGTCCCCTGACCTTGAGTAACTATGTACTCAAACCAAAGCTCATTGTATATGAACTCGATTTAGCACCTAACTAAGGCTATAATCTACAAATTCTAGATTTGGAATCTCAATCAAAAGCTAAAACTACCTTTCTTTAATACCTTTTACGCCCAGCATGATCCTAATCAAGCATGTTACTGCAAGCAGCAACATCATTCTTACGTACAGGTTGAAGGGGGACCCTGACTGGGTATTGCTTGCGGCTAATTGACAGCAGATACGGGTTCTAGACCCTTGGCCGGATTCGAGGGTAGCTTGTAGCTGCTCCTTGCGCCCAAGATGGCCACTGATCGCTGGCCCACGCAGCAGCAGCTGCTGCTTGGCCGGCCACCATGGCTACGGCGGGCTACTGGCTGCAACTGCAAGAGGGGCGCAGCTAGGGCGAGGGTAGAGGAAGAAGAAAGGAAGGAGAGGAGATAGTGCTTGGCGACGCCTTGCTGGCTCGATGGTGCTACGAAGCCGCCCCTCTCTCCCCCTTAGCTGCTAGCCGCAGCCCTGAGCAGCAGGTCGGCTGCAGATGGGGCGCCGCCCTAGACAAGGAAAGGGAAATGAAGGAGGAGGAGGTAGGAAGGATGGGGAAGGAGAAAGGGAGGTGGGGTGCTGCTCATCGGAGCTAAAAAGCCAAGAGATCGCCCGCTATTCCCCCCCCCTCGCTGTTGCTCGATCAGGCGCAGCCGTGCGCCGCTTTTGCGGCTGTTCTACTGTTTTATCGGTTTAACGAGGAAGGAGATAAGGAATAAGTAGCCGACCCACTTAAAAGGGTATCAAATAATTTTGGGAAAATTGCATATTAGATCCAAGGAAAACAAAAGTGTTATAACTTTCGCCTCGAGAGTCCAAATCGACTGATTCTTTTTGCAATGTTTCAAGCATGAAATTCTCTACAACCTTAGAGCAAGAAATCATGTTATTTATCTTGTCCCAGCTAATCAAAATTCTAACCGCATCTGTGATCACTTAACTTTACTTAATCATCTTAATTAAGCACTATTTATATCCTATATATTTAATTCAACTTAATCAACTTGATGATGCACTTAACTTAATTAACCTAACGATCATCATTGCCATTACCATTAATTACCTCAGATGATTAAATATTTACTATTGATTCACATGTTGTCTTATCTTGATTATTCATGATGTTTAACAAAAACTTAGCACTAATTGAGGTGTTTCACGTAATTTGAGGTATTTAATGACTAACCCTGATATGGGTCGTAACAGTTATACTGTGGTGTTCCAGGTGGAGTCCATTGTGATACAATACCACGGGCTCACAGAAGGTCCTTAAACTCTTGGCTTAAATATTCTCCACCTCGATCGGATCAAAGTGCTTTAATACTTTTACCAAGTTGGTTCCGTACCTCATTCATGAAATCCTTGAACCTTTCAAGGGTTTTTGACTTATGTTTCATCAGGTACACATAGACATACCTACTGAAGTCATCAGTGAAGGTAATGAAGTACTGATACCTACCTCTGGCATTAGTTCTAAAAGGCCCACATACATCATTATGTATGAGTCCTAATAGATCACTAGCTCTCTCACCTTTACCTGAAAAGGGAGACTTAGTCATCTTGCCCAACAAACAAGATTCACATATCTCTATTGATTCATAATCAAAAGAGTCTAGATAACCATCTTTATGGAGTCTAGAGATGCACTTCTTATTTATGTTCCCTAGACGACAATGCCAAAGATATGTTTTGTTTGAGTTGTTGAGTTTTTGCCTTTTGGCGTTTACATTGCATACGCTTGTTTATAGATCTATCAAGTATAGACCATAAGACATTGGGGCACTTCCATAAAAGATGCCATCTTTTGAAATGGAACACTTTTAATTCTTAATAAGAAATTCAAAACCATCCTTGTCCAAACAAGAAACGGAAATGATATTCCTATTTATGGCAGGTACATAATAGCAGTTCTTCAACTCTATTATTAACCCACTAGGTAGAGTTAACTCATAGGTTCCTACGGCACTGGCGGTAACTCTTTCCCCATTGGCAACACGTAGTTCAACCTCACCTTTCCCCAAAGGCCTACTTCTTTTAAGATCCTTCACATTTGAACAAATGTGAGATCCACATATGGTATCAAGTACCCATGACAAATAAGTAGTAAAGTTAATCTCTATCACGTATACACCAGAAGTAGAGATCTCTATCTCTCACTTCTTCTGCCATCATTCCTTCCATCCTCTCCATGTTTTGAGCACAGAAGATTATGACATTGGTTTGGCGAGAGAACCCTTCTCTCCCTCACCTTTGTCCTTAGACTTTGTTCCATTGATCTCCATCAATGAACTATCCTTCTTCTTAAGTGAACATAGAATGGATTCAAAGGCTACTGATATTTCTGGAGTGTGCAGAACACTTCTCGCAATCCTCAACCAGTTATGAAATTTATTCTCAATTAATTTACCCATTTTAAAAGATGATTCTTTTGCCATTCTACAAGAGAAAATTGCATTTGTCAAAACTCCTTTTGATTTGATTTGATTTGAATAAAATTTGACAGTAGTTAATTAGGCCTTTAATTAATTACCGCTCCCACTATTTTGATTCAAATTGACAACCCTCACCATCAATTTGGAAGATTGCAGCGTACAATCTCCTAGTGGGTCAAGATCTGTATTTCATCAAGTCATGAGTCAGCTTTGGCTGATCGCCCACAACTTGACTATTTAGGTAGGCCATCATGCCAATTGCATCATATGCAACTCTTGATGAATGAACATGTGCAACACCTTTCCATGAACATTTTGTGCCTTTGGGCTTAGACGCTCTAAGAATCACCAGTTAAGTCTGACCCAAAAGCTGACACGGTAAACATGCACCCTGCTTTGGCAGATTCTACATGTTTACCCTTCACACTTCTGCGAGATAGATGACGCACCACGCTTTGGCGTAAACTACGCTTGGTCGATCAGGTTTTTCATGTGTGTCGCTAATGGAAGGCGTAAAAGACTTAATATTTAGATGCGGGATTTGGTTTTTATAGGTACATATACATATCCAATCACCACAATATAGTAAGTATCATATACATGTTATATCCCACAGAAAACATGCGAAACAATAAAAGCAATGATTATGGCCATCCTAATGTGATTCCTCGAGCCAAGAGGAATCACGGTCATCTAGGTCCACATCACATGCAACTTGTATAAGATGAACTATGTTCTTTGCCTTTATGGGTTTGATCCATGATTGATCGGCTCGCCATCAGGCCGGTCGGTTGGGTGCCACCAGCCGATCGACTGGCGCCTCCCACCGATCGGTTCACTGGTCGTCGTGCATCTCCTCAGGCCGCCACCTGCTCGTCTCGCTCATCGAACCAGTTGTCAAAATGTCCTCCGTTATTTGACATAACATGAAATAAAAATCTATCCTAATTTACATTTGAAAAAGGAAACCCCGAGTTACATTCGGGGGGGGGGGGCAAAGGTAGGAAAGAAATCTTGAGTTATCTCGAGTTACATCAGGAATAGGAGATAGGGAATCGGTGCGTAGACCGAGTTGCAAGCGACCACATTCAACCAAACACACATACATCAGGTTTATTGGCCATAACCATGATGTACATCCACCACAAAACTCATTTAAGGGAGGTGCGTATTGAGTGCATTCATATTACATATCATATATGTATATTGGGATTTGTGGATTTAGGATTGGACATGCATAAAGCCAATTTTATTCACATCGTATGCAATAAATAAAGGAGAAAAACCAAAATCGATCACATCGATAATCCTAAAGTATAGAGCAGTTAACGTGCCTCTGATATCACTGTTGGGTTTTAGGGGAGACAGAGAAGGCAGCGGAAACAAAAATTTTCTTCTCCCAAACCTAGAATAAAGGAATCACGTCAATGTCTATACAATAGGAAGGATGGTTTGTAGAGGCGTACCTTATCCCGAGGCTTGCTCAGTTACGTTACCTTGTGGCTTGCGCGGTCTTCACCTCCGATCTTAGACGGTGTTTGTGCATCTCCTGGTCTCACCGGGACTATCGGGATTGACAGTTGTCCTTCGAGCGGCAGAAGTCTCTCGCCTCTGCAGTCATCCACACAGACTGCCTGGAACTCCGATCTCCTTTCCCCATAAGGAATTAGAAGGAGTCACACCCTCCTGTCGGCGTACTAGTCACCGACACACTCTCCTGCCACCAGTTGCCTTTCTGCAGTTGTCTTTCCCTTACTATACCTCCCTTATCGGGTAGCACTTGCTTGGGCTCTCTTGGTTACCAAAACCAGAGAGAACGACAACTTTACACAACAACTGGTGTTCTGAGTTGTACTTTGAGAAGACCCCAATACCCCTATATATATAGGAGGGTCATGGGATAGGGTTCTCTACCCCGGGCAATGCAGGATTAAAGAAGGAGTAGAAGGGTTCGAGATTTTCCCCAAAACAACCAATCTGCGTCAGCTGAACTGATCAGTTCTCACCCTGAAATGATCGTTTCGGGCCCTGAGCCGATCGTTTGGGACCTGAGCCGATCGTCTGGTGCTCTGATCTGATCGGTTCATGCCTGAGCCGATCGGTTCGTGGTCCTGATCCAACTCAAATTGACTTTCATATTTGTTTCCGATTAATCAAATATTAATCCTTGTCCAAATCAAATTTTTACAAGTGAAACAAATTGTATTTGCAAAATAGTCTTCTAACTTTCCAAACGATCTCAGTTGGTCACATGAATCGACCAGTTCAACAATTGAGCTGATCATCTCATTGATACATGACCCGATCGTCTCACCAGTTGAGCCGATCGGTTTACCAACCTAAGCCGATCGATTCATCACATGAGCCAATCGGTTGGAAGTGCAGACTATGCAAAATCAGTCAATTGCAGTTTCAATCAATCTGATACTCTAATCAATTGGTCCAACACCTTGAACACTATGATTTTGAGCTATCAATCAACTGATTGTTTAATTGAACTACTAAACTCCTTTAGTAATCAATCTAAACATCATTTGTGGATAAACTCCTCTTCCCGGTTAAATCCTATGTGTGTGACCCTGCAAGTCCATTTCACATTGGCAGTGAAAGTCCATAACACTTCTGACTTCACAAGCAAAGAGCACTGCCTAGTCGCACATCAGTGCTACCCAAGTGATATAGAAAGTTGGAGAACAACTTTCAATCCTACAATATGTGAATGGTGTTACAGTGAATGTATAATTCCTTTGTCACTAATGTCCTGAATGAACTCAAGGCATGGTACAGTCATCCTTTCAACATTCATCCATTTCCTTGATCTCAGAGCAGACTGGGTGAGATGTGTGTGACATCAATATCTCATATTGATTCACGCATGCATGCACATGCCTTTCTCAATCCTACTCATCAAGTGGCCATGGACATTAAACTCCCTTAGGAGGGAAAAATCTCATATCTATCACTCACCCCTCAAAAGCCCCATGTGTCAAAGTCACCCAATCATCATCTTTATAACAACCCATGTTTTAGGACTGCGTTTGATGATGTCAAAGTGTACCTAACGACATGTCGAGTGTAGTGATTTTAGGTCGAAGAATCACACTCACCACCATCACTATGAGAGCTGACTGTGACTACCAAATCATGGTTCCATGTGTCACTCTCACGGTGGGTCTGTCCGGTACACTTGTTCTCTAACAAGTACCTATGTACTTGGTTTGATATCACTATATCATGACTAATGAGATTTTGTTATCAACCAACACACAATCTAGTCTTTAGTGTTATTGATGTCTATGGTTATTTCCACAATAACAACCGACTAGGGACTAAACAAGAATGTATACTCTTAACATCCGTATGATCTCATAGTTTAGGTCCTCAACCCAAAAGCATATGTCATAGAGTAAAACAATTCTTTAGACATCTATCATGTTACACTATCATCTCAGAAATAGTTAAAACAAATAGATCGGAAATTGCCTTTATTATTATTCAAATCATTTACAAAGTATCCCATTACAATCATCACATGACTTGCTCTATGGGCATACATACCAACAGAAAGTTGTGCTAAACTTCAACTGAGTGCACAAGGCTTTATGTAGTCATTCCCAAAAATGACTTGTAAACTGGGGACCTCTATCGGATACAATTGTAGCTGGAACCCCGTGTAATCGCACTATCTCATCTATATAGATCTGTGCAAGTTTCTTAGCAGTATAAGTTGTTTTGACAGGAAGAAAATGTGCTGACTTAGTCAACCTATCAACTATCACCCAAATGGAATCATGACCTTTGGCTGTTCTGGGTAAACCAACCACAAAGTCCATGGTCACATGATCCCATTTCCATTGTGGTATAGGTAAAGGTTGCAATGTTCCTTTGGGCTTCTGATGTTCAGCTTTAACCTGATGACACACTGGACACCGCATAACAAACTCAGCTACATCCTTCTTCAAACCAGGTCACCAATACATATCTTTTAAGTTATGATACATTTTAGTACTCCCTAATAGCATCGCATACATGGATGAATGAGCTTCCTCCATGACTAGCCTCCTTAAGTCATTGGCATCAGGTACTACCATCCAACCATGGTAACAAACTACCTCATCCTCTCACTCATGAAAAACGTCTTGTTTCTCACTACCATACTCTGACCTGATCTGCTAAATCACAGTATCAGCCTGTTGTGCCTCTTTGATCTGTTGTTTCAGAGTAGGTTTCACATGCATCTCAGCTAACAGTCTAGCTAACAAAGATACTTTAAGGTGTACATTGTTTGGCCTCAAAGAGACAAGCATGTCTCATTTAAAGCACACTAAAGAGTTCAATTGTACTTTATCTATGGGTGGCGATGATGATTTTCTACTTAGTGCATCTGCCACTACATTAGCCTTTCCTGGATGATAATCAATTGTACAATCGTAGTCCTTGATTAACTCCATCCAGTGGCATTGTCTCATATTCAACTCATGTTGTGAGAAGATGTACTTTAAATTCTTATGGTCTATGAAAATATAAAATGTTTCTCCATAGAGATAATGTCTCTAGATCTTCAACATGTGAACCACTACAGCTAATTCTAGATCATGCGTCAGATAATTCTCCTTGTGTTTCTTAAGTTGTCAGGAAGAAAAAGAAACTACATGATCACTATGCATCAACACACATCCTAGACCATTCTTAGAGGCATCACAGAAAACAATGTATTCCTTTCCCTACTCAGGTAAAGCTAACACAGGTGCACTGGTCAACCTTTCTTTCAACAACTGAAAAGAATGTTGACACTTTTCATTCCAAACAAAAGGAATATCCTTCCTAATCAAATTGGTTAGGGGTAAGGCTATAGAACTGAAGTCTTTAATAAACCTCTTGTAATAACCTGCCAGGCCTAAGAAATTGTGAATCTCGGTCGGTGTCTTGGGATGTTCCCACTCTAACACATATTCCACTTTCTATGGATCAACACGAATACCTAAAGTAGATATAACGTGTCCAAGAAAAGACACTTCTGACAACCAAAACTCACACTTGCTAAACTTAGCATATAGCTTGTGCTATCTCAACAAAGTCAAGGCTTGACGAAGGTGTTGTTCATGTTGTTGACCATCTGTATTGTATATCAGGATGTCATCTATAAAGACCACTATAAACTGATCAAGGAATTGTAGGAAGATCCTATTCATCAGCTCCATGAATGTAGTCGGTGCATTAGTTAGTCCAAATGACATAACTAAAAACTCATAATGACCATACCTTGTCCTAAAGGCTGACTTAGGTATGTCACGCTCCTTGATACATAAATGACAATATCCTAACCTTAGATCTATCTTAGAGAATATGGTTGCACCACACAACTGGTCAAACAGATCATCTATCCTTGGCAGAGGATATTTGTTCTTAATAGTCACCTTATTAAGCTTTCTATAGTCTATGCATAATCTCATAGACACATCCTTCTTTTTTAAAAAAGAACTAGAGCACCCCACAGGGAAGTACTTGGTCGAATCAAACCTTTCTCAAGCAACTCCTATAACTGTTTCTTAAGTTCTTCCATCTCAACTGGAGTCATCCTATAAGGTGTTTAAGCTATAGGTTGCGTACCCAGAATAGATTAATCTCGAAATCGATCTCTCGAGGTGGAGGAATGTCTGGAAGCTCGTTAGGAAACACATCTTCGAATTCCCTGAGAACATGAACTTCATAAAGACTAGTACTCTCTACTCTGGTATGTACCACATGTGCCAAGAATGCTTCACATCCTTGTCGCATCAGCTTCTCAGCTATCATTGCTGATACTAGACAGGTTGGAAGAATCTTTCTGTCCCCCAGAAAGTCCCATGTCTCACCATTGTCTGTAAACATAGCTTGCTTGGAACCACAATCCAAGAGAACCTTATACTTTTCTAGGGTGTCCACCCTAAGAATTATGTCAAACCCATGCATCTCAAGTGGAATAAGATCCACCTAAATGTTGTGTTATGAAAAGGAAAGAACATAGGGAGAACATACCTCCTGAAACACTACAGATCCGACTAACAGAGTTTCTAATAACTCTAGGACTGACAGTCTTATTGTAGTCATGAATCACTTCTTGAGTGATAAAGGAATATGTAGTACCCGGATCAATCAAAACAGTTACGAAACAAGATGAAGACATATCAGCATGAAATAATTCCATCTGACCTATCACGAATCGTGGGTTGACCACTACCTCTGGCTGATTAATAACATAGAATCTCACCGTTGGTGGTTGCCGGTCACGCATCCTATTGTTGGGGGTAGATGAACCAGCTTAGGACGCCTGTCCACGTCCTCATGTGCCACTGCTAAACTGTTGCCTCTGAGAGCCTTGTTGACTCTGCCTCGGTGGTTGGGTTACATTCCCGCTTCTATAAGGACAATCCCTCATCATATGTCCTAGCTTCCCACACTTATAACATCTTAGGTTTTCCCATTTCAGCCTCGATGGTCCTGTTACTGGCATTGATGCTAAGTTGTGGGCTCCATCTGGTGGTATACTACGACCTCTACCCTTATTGGATGTCCACTGTGTTTGACCACTGAACCTCTGTGGTGCTATTGGTGCAGAAAAATTTGGTTTCTTAAAACTTTCGAACCTCTATCCTTGGAACTATGCATGCACTTTCCTACTATTGGCTTCACGTTTCTCAGTCACAAACCTTTCTATCTGCCTAAATGACTCAACAAAGGTGGAAAACCTCTCTCTATTCTCTAGAGTAGATGTAGGTGTGGTTAAATTAGCATTCAAACCCTTCTCAAAATGCCAAATTCTCTCCTCATCTATAGTATCCATGTGTGGACAAAACTGTAGAAGCTCCATAAACTTAGCTTCATACTCACTAATGTTCATTGGTCCCTGCCTAATCCGCTAAAACTACGATAATTTCTCATCCAGATAAGTCTTGGGAAAGTATCTACTGACAAACTCACATTGGAACTCTCTCCATTCGACGTCAACACCTGGTCATTTCTGTGACATCCCGCTATCACACAGACAACGAAATGCCACGCGAAAATGTGCAGAACCATCATAAACATCATATTCCCAAAAACACAGGTTTATTAAAACTAATTACAGAAAGTAGATAAGAAAGGAACTATTACATTTAGATCCACATCCTGCAAGGAAACATGTTATATAAATATACATCAACGTAACACATATCCACGGTTCATAGGATCTAGCTGTCCTTTATCCATAAAGGATGCATCACCTATTTATATACAAAATAGACCTAGCCAGGTCAACAATAGGATAAGAAAGCCATACAAGATCATACATCGTGAAACTTTGTCAAAACACCTCCAAGGACCTGAGAGTACATGGATGACACTAGACTCTACTACAAAACACCCAACAACAGCAGTAGCATATCCAACCTTTCTTTCTATTGTTCTTCTTGCTGCTCAACCGCAACCTCACGACCACCACCATGGCTAGCTCGATCACCTAAAAAGGTTTGAAACCAATGGGGTGAGACACATAGTCCCAGCGAGAAACATAACCCCCGCCGAAACTATAAAACCTCAAAAGGGAGCTATAATAGATAAAACATGTAACTGATATAAGAAAATCGTATATGAGCAACATACTGAGCAGAACTAACTTTTTATAACATCTTACCAAGATATCCGAGAGGTATATAACCAGATATTTCTTATGGAACATGATTGAAAAATTGAGTTATATAAGAACTTATCATAAGATATGAGGAATATGTAATTAACTTTTAAGATATAACTAGAGCAACTATGCAAGAAAGGTCTCAACCAATGTTTCGTGTTTTTCCCTAATCAATATATACTATACGACTGGATTACCATTTATTATGCCCTGAGGAAGTGAGCCGTACCGCTCAAATCCAACCTTCGGCTGCGAAGCCCAAAATCGGTGCCATACAAGGTCAATGGAAGAGCCGGACTCCATGACCTCACCTCCTCATTGTTAGTGTACGATATCCAAAGTAGGACCGCAATCTCTTGCTTAAGTGGCCTCAGCCACACAGGGTCAGGCTACCCTCTACCTAGCCCACCTTGGTACATGTATCAGTGCTAGAAAATGAGCCACGGGTCTGTTCACCGTGCTCCATCATCACTGAGCCATGGGTCTGTTCACCATGCTCTATCACATATCCTGAGCCATGGGCCTGAAACCATGCTCTAAACATGCACTACTACTTAGGGCGTAGGTGCACCCCGCATATTCAACAATATGTGTTCCAGGTTAACCCTTAGGAGAACCTATTTCACCATCACCCAACTCCTGACGCTGATGGATCTATGGCCAGGGAAAACTACATGAAAGATTCATCTATAATTAATTAACATATTTTAAGTGGATTTCAAGATTCAACCAAGCTATGTAACATGCAACTATATCAAGAATGAATAAACATAGAACTCATTATCTTGTGTTACATTGTCACTAAGGCCTTCAGTGCCATTGACATCATCCTGATCCATCACAAGGATCCAACGTCACATGTTACCACTTGGCCTCTTGCCAATCATCAAGATCCATCTCAAGGATCACCATCACAGGGACTCAATCCCATCATCAAGACACACATTGCCATTCCATGGGTAACACCTATCATACATCACTGGGTTCATCACAACCCTTGATATTCCACATCATATCATTATCATGCCATCGTCATAGCGTCATCTTACAAATGTTACCTGCATGGTTAGTGAAATCACAAAGGAGCAATGATACTTGTACAAGGAACATTTACAACTCCTTACTTTATTATGAGAGTTAACCATGCAACATGGATGAGTATATCAAAGCATAGCATTCATATATATATCAAGCGTAACAACCTCATATATTAAAGCACAACAAGCATTAGGGTTACCAACCGAACACAAGATACAACACTCACTAAAGGAATATCGCCCAAGGGACAACCCTCATCAAAGGTATAATGTCTCTCACCAAAGTGTGTGATGCCCATCACTATATCAGTTAAGCATTCTAATGTATCGGCTGGCATACATCTACGGCTACAACCATATCTCCCAAGCCACTAAGGCACTATGTCGGGCAGCACCACAAGGCTAATAACAAGAAGCACCTCCTGTCGGGAAACACCATAACATGCCACGCCTAAACAACACACCCATGTCACTCATTAAGCATTGTGTGGGGCAACACACCATAACGCCCAAGAAGATCACCTCTCAAGGTCAAAACGGCAAAGGGATATAACCCTATCATCCCCAAGGTCATCACAACATAAGCATCCATATCGGGAAAGGCACCATCCAACAAGTTGTCGGGCAGCACCATCTAAGAAGATGTCGTGCAAAGCACCAACATGCCATGATGCCCAACACAGACCACCTAAAGCTCAAGGGACTAAGACCACAGCTAACACCCTTCCCGGGTTATCACTCCTTATGGGTTACCTCTCAACAAGTTGATAATGCCCAGAGACAACGACTAACACTATGTCACCTCATCAAGCCGATAACGACCATAAGGCATATCGACCAACCCATCATATCGGGAAGCAAGACATCTTGGGTTGTCAAAGGTATCAGATTGGTCATCTTCAACCTCAAGACTGCCAACAAGAAACCCTAATAGGTCAAGAGAGTTGGCTCACCTCTCAACAACCAAGTGAGAGGGGTTTTGCACAACTTCTATCACATATCGGGCAACAAGGTGGGTCATCACCAACCAAAGGCTCACCTCTCAATTCCATGGTAAGAGAGGGGTATTGCCCAAGAAACTAGATCTTAAGCTCACCTCTCAAGACCAAAGGGAGAAAGGGATTTTTCCCCTAGAACACACCACACGTACCATGGAATTATGAACCCTAGGCTCCCCTCTCAAAAACTAAGAGAGAGGGGTTTTGCCCAAGGAACCCTAATCCAATGATTCAACCAACAAGGTCCAAGAACACATCTAAACAACATAACCATGTCATCATACCCCACAACGTCAAGGCACATACTAGAGCAAGGATATCACTAACAATATAAGCATGGCCGATCAAGATAGCATATAAACAAGCAACACGAAGAGAAGGTAATATAGCTAGGGTAGGAGTTATGTAACCCGCCTCAAGCACAGTCCTCAAGCTCTAAGCTCCAAGCACCAAGCTCCAAGCTCTAAGGCACCACCTTCGGCCACCTCAAGAAGAGAAGAACAACTCATAACCACCATGGACAAAAAACAAGCAAGAAGGAGAAGGTGCTAAGGAAAGAGAGAAGGATACTCACCAAGAGAGAAGGAAAGGAGCAAGGGATACTAGGGTTTCGGCCACCACTAGAAGAAGAAGAATACTAGAGCTATGTCGCCCTCCAAGCTTCACCAAGGAGAGGGTATCGGCCAAGACACCAACTGTATCGGCCACCACTCCCTCTTCTCTTCTCCTAGTTCGGCCACCATGGGAAAGGAAGCAACTAAGGGAACTAAAGGAGCTGCTAGCAAGCAACAAGGGTTGTATATATACAAGGGGGTCAAGTAGGCATCCACTAGAGGGCTGCTCCACATGTGCTCGCCCAAGCCACCACTTGTCCAAGCTATGCCACCTTTCTAGCAAAAAGCACCAAGAGTCACTAAGGGTGACACAAACGAAGCTAGGTCAAGAAGGTTGTGTATTGCCCAACATGGCGCCATGGCCGATACACCACTGCCTGTCACACCTCTTAGCCGACACACTCTGCCCGACACACCTCTTGGCCGACACAGACTGCCCAGCACACCAAGTAAGGAGGCGGCACTAAGCTCAAACTAGGCCTAAGAAAGCCCAACAACAAACCTAAGCTTCAACAAGCTCAAACAAGGCTCAAAGCAAACCAAGCAAGGCGCCCAACCCATCCTCTCAACCCTAGAAGATGCAAGGAGAGAGAAAGATATCTCTCAAGGTGACTAACTTGCACACCAACCCTAGAACTTGGGTAATTTGCAAGTTGCACCTCAACCTCTTAACAGAGCACAAACAAACCCTAATCACAACTCAGGTGATTAGGCAAGCCTCTAAACATAGGTTTTAGGCAAAGCAAATAGGGTAAGCCTAAAATGGAGGTCAGGATCCTTACAAGCCATAAACCCCTACAAAACGATTTTGTCCCCAAAATTCAAAGAGAAAAGTGAGGGATACTTCCTCCTCATATCTTCCTCAAGATCCCACATGGCTTCCTCAACGCCACGATGATGCCAAAGAACCTTTACAAGAACCAGGTCCTTCCTCTACATCTTCTTCACACTTCAGTCAAGGATCAATACTGGACCTTCTTCGTAGGTCACATCTTTGTCAAGATCAACTTCAACTGATTGAATCACTATCTCTGTGCCCGGATGACTTTTCTTTAGCATACTGACATGGAACACTGGATGCAACCTGTGTAACTCTAACTTGTAAGCCACTTTTCCAACACGTACTATCACCGGATATGGCCCCATATACCTGGGAGCCAACTTGACTTTTCAGCCAAACCTCAGCACACCTTTCCATGGAGAGACCTTGAGATACACCTTGTCTCCCACCTGGAACTCCAGAGGTCATCGACGATTATCTACATATGACTTCTATCTATCCTGTGTCTCTTTCAACTATTACTGTATCACCTTGATCTTTTTTTTTGTTTGCTGCACTAATTCAGGACCCAAAAGCTGATACTCGTCAGACTCATATCAACATAGAGGAGATCTACACTTCCTTCCATATAAAGCCTCATAAGGTGCCATGTTGATACTTCGTTGGTAACTGTTGTTGTAGGTGAACTCTATCAAACTAAAATGCACGTCCCAACTTCCTAGGAACTACAAAACATAAGCTCAGAGAAGATCATCCAAAGTCTAAATAGTCCTTTTAGACTATCCATCTGTCTGCGGGTGGAAAGTGGTACTGAACTTTAACTGCATTCCCAACACTCTGTGCAACTGTTCCAAAAAACAACTCATGAACTGGGGACCTCTATCAGAGACTATCATCGCTAGCACACCGTGCTAAAGTACAATCTCATCTACATACACCTGAGCAAGCTTCTCTACTGTATATGTTATTTTCACAGGTATGAAATGGGCAGACATCGTCAATCTGTCCACTATTACCCAAATGGAATCATGATTTCTAGCTGTCCTTGGAAGACCAACTACGAAATCCATGGTTACATGGTCCCACTTCCACTATGGTATCAGCATGGGTTGCAACGTACCGGCCGGATTCTAGTGTTCAACCTTAACCTGCTGGCATATCACACACTTAGCCACAAACTCAGCCACATCTCTCTTCATACCAAACCACCAATACAAGTCCTTTAGATTATGATACATCTTTGTGACACTTGGATTCATATCATACATTGATGTGTGCACTTCCTCGAGTACTAACTTCCTCAGATCACCCACATCGGGAACCATCATAATGTTATGATAACAAATTATTCCATCCTCAGACTCATGGAAGCCATCACGCTTCTCATTGCCAAACTCTGATCTGATCAACTTAACTGTAGCATCTGCCTGTTGTGCTTCTTTGATCTGTTGCCTCAACGTAGGCTTCACTTGCATCTGTGTCATCAGTCCTGTCAACAAAGAGACTTCCAACTGTACATTCATCTACCGTAAAGAGACGAACATATCCCGCCTATGTCATATCAAAGAACTCAACTGTACCTTTTTCGTAGGAAGAGAAGAAGACTTCCTGCTAAGCCTAGAAAATTGCAAACTTCAGTTGGCATCTTCGGTTGCTCCCACTCTACAACTGACTCCACCTTCTTGGGATCCACTCTGACTCCTTCTGTTGATATCACATGACCCAAGAAAGTCACTTCCTTCAACCAGAACTCACACTTACTAAAATTAGCATACAACTGATGTTGGCGAAGGAGATTCAATGCTTGTCGAAGATGTTGTTCATATTGTTGACTGTAACGACTATAGATCAAGATGTCATCTATGAAGACCACAACAAACTAATCTAAAAACAAACGGAACACCCTGTTCATCAGATCAATAAAAGTAGCAGGTGCATTGGTTAGCCCAAATGGCATAACCACAAACTCAAAGTGACCATACCTAGTCCTAAAAGCTGACTTTGGTATGTCATCCTCCTTGATCCTCAACTGATGATATCCAGATCATAGATCGATCTTTGAGAGCACTGTATCACCATGCAACTGATCAAACAGATCGTCTATCCTTGGCAAAGGATACTTGTTTTTTATTGTGACTTTGTTCAACTGCCGAAAATCTATGCACAATCGCATCGATCCATCCTTCTTCTTCAAGAATAGAACTGGAGCACCCCGCGGTGATATGCTCAATCTGATGAAAGCCTTATCCAGCAGCTCCTATAACTACTTCTTCAATTCTGCCATCTCAGCTGGAGCCATCCTATACGGTGTCTGAGCAACTGGTTGTGTCCCTGGCACTAGATTGATCTCAAAGTCAATCTCTCGAGGTGGGGGAACACATCTGTGAACTTTCTAACAATAGGCACATCCTCAAGGCTAGAACCTTCTGCTTTGGTATCCACAACATGATCTAAGAACGCCTTACATCCTTGCTACAACAACTTCTCTGCCACCATAGCTGATATCAAACACGTCGGAAGAATCTTCCTATCTCCTAGGAAGATCCACTTCTCCCCACCGTCAACCAACACTGTTTGCTTGGAACCACAGTCCAGCACAACCTTATACCTCTCTAAGGTATCCATCCCAAGGATTACATCGAATCCATGCATATCAAGTGGTATGAGATCCACTTGTATGTTGTGTCCTAAAAAAGATAGAACACAAGATGAACACACTTCTCGAAGCAACTTCGGCCCAACAAGAGGGGTTTCTAACAACAAGCTATCTTTCATACAACTAACAGGTAAAAGACAGCTATCAAGCATACTACAAGCAATAAAAGAGTGCGTAGCACCCGGGTCAACCAGAACAGATACAAAGCAAGAAGAAGAAAAATCAGAATGAAATAACTCCATCTGACCTGCAACTACTCGCGGGTTGACTATCGCCTCTGGTTGACTCATAGTATAGAATCGAGTTGTTGCTTGTTGTCATCCACGTCCTCTGCTTCCTTGAGTAGATGATCCTGCTTGCGACGCTTGACTGTGCCCTCGCCCTCTGTTACCACTAGACTACTATCTATCTAACCTTTGTTGACTCTGTCTCAGTTGTTGCGTCACTTCAACATCTCTCCTTGGGGAATTCCACCTGATATGCCTGACATGTCCACAGAGAAAGCACAACAGGTCTCTCAGTTGCGGCCTAGATGGCCCTGTCACTGCCACTAAAGCTGTGTTCTATGCCTTTGATGGCAAAAAAACCATGCCCTCTTCCCTTACTCAGAGACCACTGTGACGGTGCCCTAGAACCATGTATCACAGAAGGTGTAGAAAACCTCAGCTTCTTGAAGCCATCAAACCTCTGCTTCTGGAACTGAGCAGGCTTTTTTGTGGACATGGTTGTTCAATCCTTCAGACAGACTCCACAAACGTGGCAAACCGCTCTCGATTTTCTAAAGTAGCAGCAGGTGTCGTCAGCTCAACACTCAAACCTTTCTCAACCCGTCTGATTCTCTCATCATCTGTCACTACCATGTGAGGACAAAACCTCATAAGGTCCATAAACTTGGCTTCATACTCAGTGATGCTCATAGATCCTTGGCACAGACGCTCGAACTGGCTAATCTTCTTGTCCAGATAGGTCTTTAGGAAGTATCGAATCATGAACTCCCACCGAAAGATGTCCCAATAGATCACCTCACTGGGTCACTTCTCCCCCTTGATGGCCCACTAGTGGCCAACACTACCCTTCACAAGGTAGACAACATGCTTGACTTTGTCTGCTTCGGGGATGTCGAGAATCTGAAAGGCCTTCTCAAGACCTATCAGCCACAGATCAGCATCCGTTGGATCAGTCGTACCAGCATAATCTGAAGCTCTGACTTGGTGAAGCTGCTCAAAGGTCTTCCCAATACCTAAAGATTCACCATGGGGAGCCTATGCTCTTGGCGGAGGCACTGGCAATCTTTCCACCTTGAGATTCATTGTATCCATTACCTGTCCCATAAGGTGTTGGTAGACAAGATTCTCAAGAATGGCTAGGTCGATTTGGGGGACCTCAAGCACCCGATCTTCATGTGCCTGCATACTCGCTCCATCAACTAATACAGTAGCACTTCTTTAGGCAGCATGTTCTTCATGATTTCCATACATCTTTTAGCTTTATCTACTACTGGGGGCAGAAGTCATTATGAGAAAATCTGGAGAAAATCACAAGAACAGACACAAACCTAGTCCTAGATCCATGTAGACTCAGTAAACCTAGAGCTCTGATACCAACCTATTATGTGACATCTCGCTATCACACAGACAATGAAATGCCATGCAAAAATGTGTGGAACCATCATAAACATCGTATTCTCAAAAACATAGGTCAATTAAAACTGATTGTAGAAAATAGATAAGAAAGGAACTATTACATCCAGATCCACATCATGCAAGGAAACATGTTATATAAATATACATCAATGTAACACATATCCACAGTTCATAGGATCCATCTGTCCTTTATCCATAAAGGATGCATCACTTGTTTATATACAAAATAGACCTAGCAAGGTCAATAATAGGATAAGAAAGCCATACAAGATCATACATCGTGAAACTTTATCAAACCACCTCTAAGGACCTGAGAGTACAGGGATGACTCTAGGACTCTACTACAAAACACCCAACAACAACAACATCATATCCAACCTTGCTTTCTACTATTCTTCTTATTATTCAACCGCAACCTCATCACCACCACCATGGCTAGCTTGATCACCTAAAAAGGTTTTAAACCAACGGGGTGAGACACACAGTCCCAGTGAGAAACATAACCCCTGCCAAAACTATATAACCTCAAAAGGGAGCTATAACATATAAAATAGGTAACTGATATAAGCAGATCGTATATGAGCAGCATACTGAGCAGAACTAACTTGTTATAACATCTTACCAAGATATCTGGGAGGTATATAACCATATATTTCTTATGGAACATGATTGACAAGATGAGTTATATAAGAACTTATCATATGTTATGAGGAACACGTAATTAACTTTTAAGATATAACTAGAGCAACTATACAAGCAAGGCCTCAACCAATGTTTCATGTTTTACCCTAAGCAATATATGTTATATGATTAGATTACCATTTATTATGCTCTGAGGAACTCAGTCGTACCGCTCAAATCCAACCTTCGGCTGCGAAGCCCAAAACTGGTACCATACAAGTTCAATGGAAGAGCCGGACTCCATGACCTCACCTCCTCGTGGTGAATGCACGATATCCAAAGAAGGACCACAATCTCTTACTTAAGTGGCCTCAGCCACACAGGGTCAGGCTACCCACTGCCTAGCCCACCTTGGTACAGGTATCAGCACTAGAAAACTGAGCCACGGGTCTATTCACCATGCTCCAACATCACTGAGCCATGGGCTTGTTCACCATGCTCTATCACATATCCTGAGCCATGGGCATGTTCACCATGATCCAACCACACTGAGCCACAGGCCTGAAATCGTGCTCTAAACATGCACTACTACTTAGGGCGTAGGCGCACCCCGCATATTCAACAATATGTGTTCTAGGTTAACCCTTAGGAGAACCTATTTCACCATCACCCAACTCCTAACGATGATGGATCTATGGCCAGGGAAAACTACATGAAAGATCCATATATAATTAATTAACATATTTTAAGTGGATTGCAAGATTCAACCAAGCTATGTAACATGCAACTATATCAAGAATAAATAAACATAGAACTCATTATCTTGTGTTACATTGTCACTAAGGCCTCCAGTGCCATCGACATCATCCTGATCCATCACAAGGATCCAACGTCACATGTTACCACTTGGACTCTTGCCAATCATCAAGATCCATCTCAAGGATCAACATCACAGGGACTCAATCACATCATCAAGGCACACATTGCCATTCCATGGGTAACACCCATCATACATCACTGGGTTCATCACAACCCTTGATATTCCACATCATTTCATTATCATGCCATCGTCATGGCCTCATCTTACAAATGGTACATGCATGGTTAGTGAAATCACAAAGGAGAAATGATACTTGTACAAGGAACATTTACAACTCCTTGCTTTATTATGAGAGTTAACCATGCAACATGGATGAGTATATCAAAGCATATCATTCTTATAAATATCAAACGTAACAGCCTCATATACTAAAACAAAACAAGCATTAGGGTTACTAACCGAACACAAGATACAACCCTCACTAAAGGTATATTGGGCACATGACAACCCTCACCAAAGGTATATCATCTCTCACCAAAGAGTGTGATGCCCAACACTATATCAGTTAAGCATTCTAATGTATCAACCAACATACATCTAGGGCTACAACCATATCGCCCAAGCCACTAAGGCACTATGTCGGGCAGTGCCACAAGGCTGATAACAAGCAGCACCTCCTGTCGGGCAACACCATAATGTGCCACACCTAAACAACACACCCCTGTCGCCCATGAAGAATTGTGTCAGGAAACACACCATAATGCCCAAGAAGATCACCTATCAAGGGCAAAACGGCCAAGGGATATAACCCTATCATCCCCAAAGTCATCACAACATAAGCATCCATATCGGGCAAGGCACTATCCAACAAGGTGCCGGGCATCACCATCCAAGTGGATGTCATGCAAAGCACCAACATGCCATGATGCCCAACACAGACCACCTAAAGCCCAAGGGAACAACACCATAGCTAACACCCTTCTCGGGTTATCACTCATAATTGGTTACCTCTCAATAGGTTGATAATGCCCAGAGGCAACAGCTAACACTGCGTCACCTCATCAAGCCAATAAAGGGATTTTACCCCAAGAACACTCCACACGCACCATGGAATTAGGAACCCTAGGCTCACCTCTCAACAACTAAGAGAGAGGGGTTTTGCCCAAGGAACCCTAATCCAATGGTTTGGCCAACAAGGTCCAAGAATACATCTAAACAACATAACCATGTCATCATACCCCACAACGTCAAGGAACATACTAGAGAAAGGATATCCCTAATAAGATAAGCATGGTTGATCAAGATAACATATAAACAAGCAACATGAAGAGAAGGTAATATAGCTAGGGTAGGAGTTATGTAACCCACCTCAAGCACACTCCTCAAGCTCTAAGCTCCAAGCACCAAGCTCCAATCTCTAAGGCACCACCTTCAGCCACCTTAAGAAGAGAAGAACAACTCATAACCACCATGGCCGAAAAACAAGCAAGAAGGGGAAGGTGCCAAGGAAAGAGAGAAGGATACTCACCACAAGAGAAGGAAAGGAGTATGGGACACTCTAGGGTTTCAGCCACCACTAGAGGAAGAAGAAGACTAGAGATATGTCTCTCTCCAAGCTTCACCAAGGAGAGGGTATCGGCCAAGACACCAACTATATCGGCCACTACTCCCTCTTCTCTTCTCCTAGTTCGGCCACTAAGGGAAAGGAAGCAACTAAGGGAACTAAAGGAGCTGATAGCAAGCAACAAGGGTTGTATATATACAAGGGGGGTCAAGTGGGCATCCACTAGAGGGCTTCTCCACATGTGCTAGCCCAAACCACCACTTTTCCAAGTTATGCCACCTTGCTAGCAAAAAGCACCAAGTGTCACTAAGGGTGACACAAACGAAGCTAGGTCAAGAAGGGTGTGTATCGCCCAACATGGTGTCATGATTGATACACCACTGCCCGACACACCTCGTGGCTGACATGCCCTGCCCGACACACCTCTTGGCCGATACACCTTGCCCGACACACCAAGCAAGGAGGTGGCACCAAGCTCAAACTAGGCCCAAGAAAGCCCTACAACAAACCTAAGCTTCAACAAGCTCAAAAAAGGCTCAAAGCAAACCAAGTAAGGCACCAAACCCATCCTCTCAACTCTAGAGGATGCAAGGAGAGAGAAAGATATCTCTCATGGTGACAAACTTGCACACCAACCCTAGAACTTGGGTAATTTGCAATTTGCATCTCAACCTCTTAACATAGCACAAATAAACCCTAATCACAACTCAGGTGATTAGACAAGCCTCTAAACACAGGGTTTAGGCAAAGCAAACAGGGTAAGCCCAAAATAGAGGTCAGGATCCTTACAGTTTCTCCTCCTCAATGGCCCACCCGTGGCCAACACTTTGTTTTAACAGGTACACATCATGCTTAACTTTCTCAGTGTTTGGAATAATGAGGATTCTAAAGGCTCTCTCCAACTCAGTAAGCCATGACTCTGCATCTATTGGGTCAGCTGTATCGGCATATTCAGTGGCTCCTACCCGACATAACCGCTCAAAGGTCTTACCAGATCCATGCCCCTCATTGGGAGTTGGTGCCGTAGGTGCTGGTGCTAGCATTTGATCTTCCATATGTGTCATTGTGTTCATGAACTATCCAAACATAGCATGAAAAGCTGGGTTTTCTATCGAAGCTTGGTCAAGATGGGGATTCTCAGGTACTAGTTCCTCTCTAGCTTGATCCCTTACACCTCCCCCTGGTGCAGTAACACTACTTTTAGTAGCATATTCTTTGTGTGATCCAACCATCTTTAAGCTTTACTTCTTCTCCTATATGGGCAGAAGTCACTATTAGATAAACTGGATGACACTTAGAACAGACTCAACAACCTTAATCCTATGTCTCTATAGACTCAGCGAACCTTAGGCTCTGATACCAAAACTTTGTGACGATCTGACAACAAATCAAACTGTCACCAGTAAGTAATTGTGGAATAACCATAAGCAGTAGATTAAAAAAATCACTAAAAATTAAAACCATTTGCAAAGAGATCCATTTCTAGGAAAATCTTAAGAATTGAACCAAAGTACTACATACATCATGGTTCACATTGTACATACCATGTACCATCTCATCTAGAGGGTTACATACAATAGTTGCTTTATCAAAACTATACATAAGCAACATAAAATCTCGAGGCATACAAGCCAAAATCTTAGATCATTCATAAAACTGTTACGTACTGACTCCAATGACCTGAGAGTACAGAGACGACACATAGGACTTATATCTATAAGACATGATAGACAATGCACTCAACCTGAGATGCTACTGCTGCCCCTGAAGTTGTTGTTCTCCCTCTGCTGTATGGACCCTACCTCCTCATTTGCGTCCACCTAAAAATGTTGGTGACCAACGGGGTGAGACCCATGTCCCAGCGAGAGATATAACTCTCCGCCAACAATATTATCATTGCAGATAAATAGTAATAAAACTGAGCAGAGGATTCTTTTATATTAATAAGCAACATTTAATCACTATTTAAGCATAATAGAGCAATATCATCTTATGAAACATTGCATCTATATTTGATAAAGTAGTAATTCATCTATTCATTTTATAAGGAATATGAAGAACATGTATAACATGTATCCATTTAAGATGCAATAAGAAATGTAACATCAACCAATGATTTCCGTATTCCATCCTTAAGAAAATACGCTACATGGTTGATTACATTTTACAATCACACTTATGCCCTAAGGAGATGAGGTATATCGCTCATACTCCAACCGACCACTGCGAAGTCAAAATCGATACCATACAAGGTCAATGGAAGAGTCAGCTGCCATGACCTCTGCCGTCTCGGTCAATGCGATACCACAAGCATGACTACGTCAACTACTTAAATAGCTTTCCAGGGTATATTGGCAACTTCACTATAGAGCTACAACGGCGGTTGCACTCTCTTCAGGTTGAGAGATCTCGTGTTTATCTACCATCAATCCTGGCATTCATCATCATTGGGAGATTTGTGATACATCCATCCTGACATTTATAATGAAGGAGATCTCACATCAATCCCTCATTAGGGCATAAGGATATTCACGCCCATCACCCCCGCATATTCAAAAATATGCGCTCTCCAGGAGATCCCGTGGGAAAACCTGTTTCACCATCACCAGCTGCTAACGATGATGGATCTATGGTCAGGGCACTACATGATAAGATTCCACTTGATTAATTAAGTGCATTACCATATTCTTTTAGCATCAGTCAAGTTTTCAAACATGAATTATTATGATAAATGCTACAAAGAAAAGTGTAATACATGTATCAAGTACTTTTCAAATCTTTAAAACACATATAATATTTAGGATCTCAATCCCTTATCTCATTACTGGGAATTCTCATCCCTCAACATTATTATCATCATAATTACTAGATTTGGGTATTCAACCCTTAGTTCATCACTGAATACTATTACCACTTTTCAGGTAACTATTACCTCTAGGTCCTCAGACCAAGGTCTACATGATACTTGTTACACAAGCATCTCACATGGCTCACAAGGCCCATTTAAAATATTTATCATATAAAACACCATAGATCATACCTGGCTATACTCATCAGCTCATGATACCTGTAGGGTTAGTATACATTATAACAACCATATCAAATACATATCAACTCCATGCAATACAAGGGTAATACCACTATTCCCTCATTAGGATTAGGGTTTCCCTTTCTTATCGATTAGGGTTTCAAAATCATACCATCACCCTACATTAGGGTTAGGGTTTCCCTTATTAACCATTTAGGGTTTCAAAAGTAGGAGTATTAATGTATGCCCATTGCATGTTTATCATAAAAGTAGGAGTTTCTCTCTCATCCTTGCTAGGATGTTGATTACTCCATACTTTATTCAGTTGGCTCAACCTTTTCTTCAAGGTACATTAGCCTACTTAATCATTATTCATTAAACTCCAAATTCTTAATGTATGACTTGATATAAGACACTTCATGTGTTACTCCCTCAAGTATATTGCATTTAAAGTGATTTCCTTCATATGGATTTTGAGGTGCTTCCACCATATCGGGTATGAGGTATGTGCTAGCTACCCATATTGGGTTTGAGGTGTGTGTGTGCTTCACACCATATCGGGTTAGACCCTTATGCTCATGCCTCTTCAAACCTTCATGGAATCGACCTACACTTCACCATGGATTAAGTGACAGGATAGACATTTGGTTGAACCTTTGTCAACCCATTGTACAAACCAATGCACAACCCTATCGGTTTCCAAGTCATTTAGGGTTACTTCACCATATCGGGCAGAGAGGTGTGTGTGTGCTTCACACCATATCGGGCAGAGAGGTTTGTGTGTGCTTCACACCATAACGGGTAGATAGGTGTGTGTGCCTCACACCATATCGGGCAGAGAGGTGTGTGTGCGCTTCACATCATATCGGGCAGAGAGGTGTGTGTGTGCTTCACACCATATCGGGAAGAGAGGTGTGTGTGTGTTTCACACCATATCGGGTATAGAGGTGTGTGTGTGCTTCACACCATATCAGGCAGAGAGGTGTGTGTGTGTTTCACAACATATCGGGCAGAGAGGTTTGTGTGTGCTTCACACCATATTGGGCAAAGAGGTGTGTGCTTAACCCAATATCATTTTTGAGGTGTATGCTTGACCTCCTATCGTGCAAGAGGTGTATACTACCCCACCATATCATGCAATAAGGTATAAAATCATATTCATATCATTTCAGTGGAGTAGGTGCATCACCATATCGGGTTAGAGCACTACTACAGAAACAACATTCAGTGTCACTTTTTTGGGCGTCGGTTATTTAGGAAAACCGACGCCTATAATATTAGATGTCAGTTATTTATGCAAATCGACGTCTATATTTGAAGACCAGCCAGACACGGGTACCGCTTTGTATTCAGCGTCGGCTGGTTATAACAGACCGAAGCCTAAAATCGCCCGCGTAATCCAATTTTTGAGCGAAAACATTTTAGGTCACCTACAGCGTCGGTTTTTTAACTATTCATTGACGCCTATTTAAAATAAAAATTTGGGTGAAAAGTCCCACTTTTAGTGTCGGTTATCCTTCGATAACCGACGCTGATAATGGTTCCCACCAAATAATTTAGGGTAAAGGTTGTCTAGTTGGGCGTCGGTTGTTTACTATCAACCGACGCTAAATCATAATAGGCGTCAGTTTTGTAGATAACCGACGCCGTTGACCAACTTAATAAACCCGATCACCCGGCTCTTCCTCCTTTCTTCCTGTTTCATCGCGATATTGTTGTGCTGCTGCTCGCCGCCGCTCTCCTGAAATCGCCCGACGACCCCACTGCTGCTCGCCGCCGCTACTGCTGGTGCTTCTCCGCTCGCCGCCGCCACTGCTGCTGGTGCGCAACTGCTGCTGGTGCACCTCTACTCGCCGCCGCCGTTGCTGCTGGTGTGCCGCGCGCTGCTCTGCTCATTCTCGATGCCACTACTATTCACCGCCCGTCGCTATGCTCTCTCTTCTTCCGCCGCCACTGCTGCCGCCGCTCGCCGCCACACTTTCCACGCTAGCTCCAGGTAGCCCTACCTCTTTGCTTCCTTCTCCCTAGCTATTTACCAACAGCAAGCACGGCCATGGCTGTGTTGGCCTACCATGGCCGTGCTGGACATCACGGCCATGGTAGGCCAACACAGCCACGACGGTGCTTGCTGTTGGTAAGGATATGAAAAAAATTTTATGTAATGCTTTATGTAAATCCTAGGATATGAACACATTTTTTTCTTGCATATATTTGTGCTTCTAATCCTAATGTTTGACTTAATTCAATAAATTTTGATGCATGTTGAAATAAGATTTAAACTTGTCAATTCTAGCATCCTAATTTGATTTGATTAAACCTAACATTGATGAAACCCTAACATCAATTGTGATGAAACCTTAACATTAATTGTGATGAAACCCTAACATGTACATATCTATTATTGTGTTTGTTGGCCTAGAAACCCATCCAAGTTTTACTCATTAGGAGTAAATCTTAGACAGTCCCCGGTTTGGGACTGTTCTTAAACACCTAATCTCACTTAGGATGTAAGTGTATAATGTGTATTGGGTTTTTGAGAAAATTTCGGCAGCATTTCCCCGTTTGTTCTCTAAGTACATATGTACTTAGAGAACAACGGGGAAATGCTGCCAAAATTTTCTTGAAAACCCAATACACATTATACACTTACTAGTGAGATTAGGTGTTCAAGGATGGGATAGGTGGTACACATTTATTATATATAAGAATGACATCACATGTGTTTGTTGGCCTAGAAACCCGTCCAAGATTTACTCATTAGGAGTAAATCTTGGATAGTCCCCGGTTTGGGACTGTTCTTGAATACCTAATCTCACTTAGGATGTAAGTGTATAATGTGTATTGGGTTTTCGAGAAAATTTCAGTAGCATTTCCCCGTTTGTTCTCTAAGTACATATGTACTTAGAGAACAGTGGGGAAATGCTGCCGAAATTTTCTTGAAAACCCAATACACATTATACACTTACTAGTGAGATTAGGTGTTCAAGGATGGGATAGGTGGTACACATTTATTATATATAAGAATGACATCACATGTGTTTGTTGGCCTAGAAACCCATCCAAGATTTACTCATTAGGAGTAAATCTTAGATAGTCCCCGGTTTGGGACTGTAATAGGAGTAAATCTTGGATAGGATGTAAGTGTATACCCTAATCTTGTCCTAATATATACTTGTTTTCTCTTTGATCATAGAATGGATAGATCATGGATGTCCATTCGCAATCGCTGCACCCCAGAGTTTATATCTGGTCTTGATCAATTTATTAGATTTGTCAAGGAACATAGGAAAAAACCTATAGATAGGTTCTACTATCCATGTAGGCATTGCAGTAACAACTTGAAAGTCAAAACTGGTGAGGAAATCAAAAGTCATGTCATGTGCAATGGGATTGTACAAGGCTATACAGAATGGCACTGGCATGGAGAGATTTCAAACTCAAAACCAGTAGATGTCGATAGCAGTTCTTGGGTGGAAGAAGAAATTGCCTCTGATGACGTAGATGTGAACGAACCAGTTCCAATAGACATCGTTGATGCGATGTTGGATAGTTGTAGGGTAGAGCACACCGATCCACCTCCTATCTTTAGAAATATTGTGCATGATGCTGAGATACCGTTATACATAGGCTGTGCTAAGTTTACGAAGCTTAGCACTGTGTTGAGATTGTATAAGTTGAAAGCTAACAATAGATGGAGCGACAAAAGCTTCACTTCATTGTTGACTTTGTTGAAAGAAATGCTTCCTGAAGGAAACGAGCTTCCAATCTCAACATACCGGGTAAAGAAAATGTTGTGCCCAATGGGAATGGAGGCCAAGAAGATACACACATGCCCGAATGATTGTGTATTATTTCAAAAGGACTATGTAGATTTGAAAGATTGTCCAAAATGTGGTGCGTCACGGTATAAATTGACGACTTCAGGGGAGTCCAAAACTGGTTCTCCTGCCAAGGTGTTGTGGTATCTACCTATAATATCACGGTTTCAACGCTTGTTTACAAATCCAAAAGATGTGAAGAATTTGAGGTGGCATGCAGATGTTAAGAAAAATAATGATGGGATCCTACGACATGCGTCTGATTCCCCACAGTGGATAAAGATTGATCTATTGTACCCCAAATTTGGTGAAGAAGATAGGAATCTAAGACTTGGGCTTTGTATAGATGGGATGAATCCGTACGGGACATTGAGCAGCCAACATAGCAGTTGGCCAGTCATGCTTGTTATATACAATCTTCCTCCCTGGTTGTGTATGAAAAATAAGTACGTTATGTTGTCGTTGTTGATATCGGGCCCTAAACAACCCAGAAATGATATCGATGTTTATCTTGAACCTCTGATTGATGACTTAAAGAAACTTTGGGCTGAAGGTGTGATGACCTATGATGCTTCAGGAAGAGAGACATTTCGTTTGCACGCTATGTTGTTTTGCACTATTAATGACTTTCCATCATATGGGAATTTGTTTGGATATAGTGTCAAAGGAGCTAAAGCGTGTCCTATATGTGAAGAAAACACTGATTCAATAAGACTAAAACATGGTGTTACATTAACATGTAGGGGTTTAGATGCATTCAAATTGCTGGAGGAAATGTCCCAAGGAGAAAGAACTAGCCAATAATTTGGGAGAACGTAAAAGTAAGTTCCCGACTCCAATGTATATATTATTTATGTGAACTGTGCTTAGTTGTATTTTTTAATATTTTGTATGTTTCGATTTATAGTGCGCTACACAAGACAACGGCTGGGCATGCACATACTATGTGATGTGATTTATGCAGATGATTATCCGACATGCCGCATTGGATATTAATATCATACATGAGGTATTATATATAGTCTCATTAGTTAGTATGAAATATATCAATCATATTTTTATATTATTACTTATATATATATATACGTCATTCTCTTTGCAGGTGTTTAAAACTGACCACACTATAGGTAAATGCTTAAAAATGTACATGCTCCATATACGATGGAAGCATTAAATGAAGTAAGAGAAGAATGGGAAAAAGCCATACAAGCAGTGGCGATTGTAAGATATAATTGGGATGATGATAGCGATGCTGAATGATATTTTGTAAATGAATATTTCTGAATGTTTATACATGTATGAATGTTTCTACATGTATTTGAATGTTTCTACATGTGCGAATGTGAGAATTGAATTGATGTCTGAATGTATCTACTTGTGTGAAAAAATATTTGTTGATTTTACAGGTTTGTGGTCTGTTTGTAGGCTGATATCAATGGATGTCGTAAACCTGCAGTTCAGAAAACTGAACTGTAGGTTCTCATCCTGCTGACCAGCCACAACAGGCCTGCAAACTGATAAGAAAAAAAAAATTAAAGTATAGGTTTCGGTTATTTATAAAACACCGTCATCAAAGGCCTACAACGTCGGTTATTAGATAAAAACTGATGCCTAATTTGACAAACAACCCGACCGTGCAGGAAAGCACGACCGTGGTGGAAAAGACGTAGCTTATTCATATAAAACTGACGCCTATAGTACTAAACACGGCCGTGCAGCGAAGCATGGCCGTGTCATCTGGGAGTATGGCGTCGGTTGTTTAGTTGTTAACCGACGCAGAAAGTGCCCTAGGTGGTGCCCTTTTTTGTGGCGTGAACCCTATAGACGTCGGTCAACTATATATAACCGACACCTATAGATCATATAGTCATCGGTTAGAAAACCGACGCCGAAGAGTTCGACCTTTAGCGGTGCCCACATAGGTGTCGCTTGAAAACCGTCGCCAAAGGGGGTTAAACAACCGACGCCAAAGGCGTATTCTGTAGTAGTGGAGGTGCTTTCTTGTGTGCTTGAACCTGATATCACTTTGCCTTTGATGATATCATCACCATCAACCTCTAGACCATTGTTCTTACTATTCTAAGTCATGGAAAACAGTCCCATGAAGCTTTTAAAACTCAAAGGATCATCAATTATTCAAGAGAAATCGAAATTGCAAGTAGATCAACAAGTATGAAAAAATTGAAGGTGCATAATAATATAATTGGGTTCAAGTTATATAACCCACCTCAAGAACAACTTCAAAGCTCCAAGCTCCAAATCTTCACGTTCCCAAGGTTGAAGATGAATTTCACAACTCCTCTATATGCAAAGAATCACCATGGATAAGCAATTGGTGAAGAAGAAAAGAAAGGAAGATCATAACCCTAAAATCATGCTTCAATCCAAGGTTGAAGATGATCATTGCCTCACCTTAGGGTTATGTATGAGCTCCTTCTTGCTCATTAGCACCTTTGAATGATACCCTACTACTCTTGCACGATATGCCACCACTCATGTATGATATGCCACCACCCTTTGCTGATATCCCCCTCACTTGTGATCAAAACACTTCACTATGGCCGATATCACCCCACTTGGCCGATACCAGCTTACTTGGCCGATATGAACTTGCTATGGATGATACCCAAGGCCCTATGCACGATACCACTTCACTCCTGCACGATAAAAGGACCCTATGCATGATAACGTAGGGAAGGAGGATGGTAAGATTTAAAAATTTTCACAAAGGGGTGAAAGAAGGGGTATATATACTTGTTGTTCATGAAGAAGTGTGAAAATGAGGTGTCATCAATTTGAGCTACTAGGTTCCACGTGTCCATGCATGGTTGACATGTGTACATGCATTAATTAAAATTTATCTTGACATGCAAAACTCTTGAGGATAATCTAGGGATGATTTTTTTTCCATTACTTATCCCTTTGAATAAGATATATCAACTAAATCACCACTTTATTCACAACCCGATACAATTTTTCTAAGGAAGATGTAACCCGATACACTTCACCTCCTTGAGGTTCTTTGAACTTCATGGGCTTTTCCAAGAGTTCAAAAAATGATATGGTACTCCTCCTATGGCTCCTTGGCCGATAGGCACTCATATATAAGCTTTTCAACTAGATACAACTCAAGTTAGGGTTTCACAATTAACCCCTTTCTTGGTCATTTTATCACCAAGAGTGCCATCACTCATAAATGATTCAACCATGGTGTATCCTCCTTTATCTCTCCTCTATATGATACTAGGAGGGAGTAGGGACACTCTAGAGGTGGTAATTTACATATTAACCATACAATTTGGGTAAATTACAATTTGTACCAAAATTGGTGCACTATGCACTAACATTATTCAAACAGGTTGCAACTTGAAATTTAGGCTTTCCACAAGCCATCCTTTAACATAATTCTCTCCCTTATGATTCGAAAACACATGAGGTACATTCAAAATGTGACATTTTGCAATATAGCCCCTCATCTTGGGTAAATTGCACTTTATGCCCAAACTATCATATAATGCACAAACAGTTTGCAAATAAGCTCAAACTTGAAATTTAAACTCTAGAAGAGTCTTAATTACTTTTCATAAGATTAAAACAAGTTTATGAACAACTTACTTAAGCAAAACTTCTAGGGTTAAGCCATAACCCAGATCAGGGATATTATAGGAAAGACATCAGAAAAGTATCAAGGGCCCATGCCATCTATGAAGACTCCATGAGAGATGGGCCAGAGAACTACTATTGGGGATGTGTTGATGGCCAATGAAAATTGGGGCTCTATGATTAGGATCCACCATCCCTGGTCATTGGGATAGATCATAGAATCACACTACTCAAAGAAACATCGTTTGTTGAAGTTAGAAACACTGATAGTGAGTGCAATACATATGGTATCTCTACATTGTCGAGGTGTCTCAGAGGACTAGGAGGCTTGATATGATTATATGAAGGTCTAGGGTGGCGAACTTGGAGAAGATGAGCAAGCGAGACTACAAGGTAGGGTTTCTAGGTATTTGGTACCCCAGGATGGTAGATGTCCATATACACATATATAGAGTTGGGAAGAACTGGTGAACGTGAGGGAAAGGAAAGTAGAGAAGGAAAGGGAAAGTGGGGGAGAGGAAAATGGAAACTACATTCATTCATTCGTTGCCCGTGTCATCCTCGACCACATGATATCAGTGTTTTTAAAACCGAACCGGACCGGCTGGTCCGACCAGTCAGACCGGTTCGGAAGCCTAAAAAACCGGTAATGTGTCTTTTTCCGGTCCAACCGGTCAGAAATACGGTCCAACCGGTCCAACCAGCCGGTCGGACCGAACCGGATTGAACCAGTGGTTCAAAAAAAAAGAAAAAAACAGAAGGTATAATACATATAGGAATTTACATATATGTATATACATATGGTATATATATGTATGTATGTATTTATTTATATAGAAAATATACATATAATGTAGAATACATATATATATATATATGTATATATGTACAAATATAAGTATATTTGTATATATGCATATATATATGTATGTGTGAATGTATGTGTATATCTATATAATAATATATATGTATACCGGTTGTTCAAAGAGAAGAAAAAACAGAAGGTAGAATACATATAGGAATTTACATATATGTATATACATATGGTATATATATGTATGTATGTATGTATTTATTTATATAGAAAATATACATATAAGGTAGAATGCTTATATATATATATGTATGTATATATGTACAAATATAAGTATATTTGTATATATGCATATAGATATGTATGTGTGAATGTATGTGTATATCTACATAATAATATATATGTATACATATATATTTATATACATACATATATATAATGTATATATATATGTGTACATTTGCACAACAATATATATGTATATATACACACACACACACACACACACACACACACACACACACACACACACACATATATATATATATATATATATATATATATATATATACAATGTATATATATTTAAAATATATATATATATATATATATATATGTGTGTGTGTGTATATACACAAACTATATATATATATATATATATATATATATATATATATATATATATATATATATATATATATAACTTGTGCAGTTCAATCGGTTTGACCGGTCTGACCGCTAATTGCCTTTTATCATGGTGACCGGTTCGGTTTTTTCGGTTCAAATATTTTTTTATGTCATGCTGACATTATTTCCGGTCCAACTGGTTCAACCACTCCGGTTGAACCCGACTCAATCCGGTCTGAGTAACTACCGGTCCGACCACCGGTTCAGTTCTGAAAACATTGCATGATATAGGGAACTCAGCTCGGGATCAAATCCTTGTCATCCCTCACAATGAGCATGTGCTGAGATATAAAAAATGAAATGTGTGACATAAAACAAGGTCAGAAACCTTAATGGAGACAAATAATAAATTGTAAATTGCCTAATTTTGATTAATGGATTTGTATCATTCTTTCCTAGTCAAATTTGGATAGCAATTGATGCCGAAACATGATGAAAATTAACACAGATTAATTAAGACATGTAGTTTTTGAAATTTGGATTATTTCTTTTTTGGTGGAAACCATTACAATATTTAATATTTTGATTTATTTTATATTTTATTTCTGAAATGAAATTAATATAGTAGGGACTGTGAAACTTGGTACAAAATCTAATCGGTATAGAAGGAACACAACTTTCCCATTAGATTTGGATTTTGGAGTTTCTTTTAAACTGTTCCAATAAAACCAAAATTTAGGCTCTTCATAATTATGTTTATTATATTATTATATCATTATTATCAATACCATCATATCATATTATTTTTAAAATGTTGCCAAAAGATTATCTTATATTATTATGCACGAAATTTTATGTGATGCTTATTTATCATACTATGTCCATTAATTCAATACTTATCTAAATAATAAAATATTACTAATATTTATAGATGTGAAAATACCAATTGCTACTCCAAAGCATATTATACCTTTTATTAAATATATTTTATCCATTATGTGGATATTAGTTATTAAAAAACATATGTGATATATTTAATAAATTTACTTATATATTAACACCTAATTAAATTTTAATATTAATATGAGTGTATTATTAGTATGTGGGATTGATTTCAGAATCTATTGCCTCATAATATGTTATATGTCACTAAGGTATAACTTTATTCTTGTTTGGATGATTCTGAAGAATAAATTATACCAATATCTTATCCATGAGATTATGATTGCTAGATTCAAGATGCTAGGTTTTGATATGTTATTGAACTTGAGTCTATTCATTGGAAAATACATAATTCATCATTGCTCTACCCCTTGCCGACATATATATATATGTATGCATATATATGTATGTATATATATATTATACATATACACATAAATACATTCAAACCTATGTATATATATACATAGAATTCAGATGTTCAGTAAAGGATAGCGCAGTGGCAAATTCAGATGTTCCTCAATGAAGAGACCCAAGTTTGAACCACCAGACAAGCATTCCTTAATTTAATACCCCATGTGTCTTTGACCTTTGCTACAAGTTGTGGACGAAGGAGGGGATCTTTATCTTTTAATCTCATATATATGTATACATATTTATATGTATATATGGATGTATGTCAATATATATATGTCAATATATATATATATATATATATATATATATATATATATATATATATATAATGTATGTGTTTTGGGGGGGTGTGCATGTGTATACATGCATGGCAAGTTTTTTCCTTTGCAGCCATTTTCTTTTGTGCCATGAGTAAATGTGGGGGGGGGGAGGGGAGCACATGAATACATGCAAGGTAAGCGTTCTCCTTTACGGCCATTTTCTTTTGTGCCATGAGTAAGTGTGTGGGGGGGGGGGGTGGGGGGATACATGAATTGTAAGTGTTTTCCTTTGCGGCCATTTTTTTGTGTGTCGTGCGGAGTTGTCGGGTGTGTCAGTATTATCTTTCTTGCACTTGGAATATGAGTAACGAGCTAGTGATTCATGAGTTTGTTTTTATGTTCTTTTTCTAATTGAACCACCGGTTGGACCAGTTGAACCACATTTCTGAGCGATTGAATTAGAAAAGAAAAAATGGCCAATTTTTTTATGTTCAGATTGGTCAACCACCGGTTCACTTGTGTGACTTCAATTCTAATTACACAGATATCATATATTACCAAATATAGACCTAATGCATTAATCATCGATTGTTCATTGATTACATTAAATACAAATATAATTATATTATGATGAAATGCTCATATTCTAGTTACCAACTTAATTAGTCAACTATATTTTCATATATAGTAGTGAACTTTATGTCATACAAATAAGACAATCACTTAAACTTGTATGATTTTTTCACACTCATGAATTATGTCCGCAAGAACACAAGTTGATCTCATGTTTTTGGAGTGTAAGGTCCATTATTCGCATTACTTCAGCACGGTCTAGGATTTGAAGAAATCAGAATTTTCTTGACCAAATCATCTCAGGTCTTTTAAATATATCAGATATATTTATCATTTGGGACTCAAATGGGCATCAAGCTATAAAGGTTGGATGTTACACTCTTCCTGTATTAGTGGGTCAAAAAGTAGGATGAAGAAGGATCGAAGTAGTGGTGCCTACCTCCCACCTCCACGGTCATGAAAAATGTAAAAGAGGAAAGGGGAAAACATCATAAAGAGAGGATGTGATTCACAATGAATTTCCATAGTATGATACATGATGGGGATTTCCTTGAGCTCAAGATCATGTATGGAGATGGCGTGAAGCTCAATATATTTCTCATATGAGTTGGGCATTGAAGCATAGACTATAGAAGAGCTGATGTGCTAGTTCGCCATGTCATACTAGAGCTGACCATTTGATTTTAGTTTTGACAATCCAAAACATAAATAAATAATTATCTTTCTTTCTTTTTTTCTGTTTCAACTATTATCCAATTTACTTGGATTTTTCATCATGGACGAAGTTAATGTCTAATTTTTTCTAAAAATATAATATGTAGTTTATTTGTTCCATTTCTTAATTATATTTTAAGAATTTAATATTCTTGAATTATCTTTAGCTTTTTGAAATATTTTGTAACAAAATGTTCACCATTCATTCATAAAGGACCAACTTTTCTGTATTGACCCTTAGATACTTCATTAGTTGGTCCAAATAATTTCCTTTCACAAACATACATCCTGCTATTACTTTTTGTGGCGTAAACTAAAACTGAAGTAACTAATCTTTTGAGTGGAACTTGAACTATCATAATCAATACTAGTATTCCTCACATCACATCATTCATTAGAGAAACACCTATCTAATATATAATACCCTAAATATTTTTAGTATCTAACTATTCACCTCTTCGTAATCATTATCCATATAATTTAGTATCTTAGATCTAAAACATTCAGAAAATGAACTAACATTGCCATTACCATGGTGAATTCAAATAGAGTGGAGTAATTTATATTTCAAGGATTTTTCTAAGTAGGCCGATTCATACCATGCTAACGTTTTCCAATAGGTGCTTGAACTTTTCTAATTCCTCTTGTGGAATACACTTAACCATTATGAATAACATCAATGAGTATGCAACTTTCTGCCTATGACTAGTTTGATGTCATGAAGGAAATTACCTCCTTTACAAGAGATCCTAAAACTACAATAAAATAATGAAGTTTGCATGTAAGAAATGAAAATGATCAACATCTTCTTACTCAATTCCAAGCACATGGAAAAGAACATTGAAAAAGTTGGGTGGCCCATGGCTTTCCCCATGTGGTTCATTTGTCTATTGGTGGAAGCTTCATGATCCTAGCTAGAGTATTAGTTAATAGTACCTTCCTGAAGCAGAACCTAATGTGGTAAATAAATATATCGTAGAGTGACATAAATGAATTAGACTAGCCAAGATAAGCTAAATATATAAAGATTTTTCTTAATGATATAGCATACTAAGAGGGCATGGTAGTGAATATTATGGAACAGTAGATGTCTCCCCTACCCATGACATACATCCACTAAACTTGTATACATCAATGCAAGAAAAAACTAAAATAGGGATTACCTCCCTACCCATGACTTACACAATCATTTAACTTTAGTATAGTCATTAATGTTGTATTGGTGGAGTCAGGATCTTGGAGTGCATGAGGCACGAATATAAGAAAGAAAACTTCCTTACCATATTTTTTTGACAAGATCTTAAGTATCTTTACCATAATGCTTGGTATAAGAAGAATACAAATGGTTTTACCATAATGCTTGGTATAAGAAAAAAAGTTGTATGCATTTTCTAGAAGTAATGTAAATAAAGAGTTGTGTAAGAATAATTAAAATTTACTGAACACGTCACATAGATTCTTCTCTTAGTTAAATATATTTGAGGTTGTTGACACTATGCAGACTCTTCCCTTAGTAAAATATATTTGAGGTTGTTGCATTATAACCTAACTGAAATGGTGGATATATCTCCTAAATGTGAGTTGGCATAACCTAAAAATTGACTAAGTCTGATTGCATTTGATTTTAGACTTTTTGAATGTGGACTCATTCTAGTTTTGGATGTCAATGTCTTAATTGAAAATTGAGTTATTTTCAGGTGTGACAAATTAGCTAAGGTTGGGATGATGGTGTAAATCTTGTTTTCTTAGTAGTTAAACAAAAATTAAAATTTATGTAAGACCACAAATTATCATAATACAATAACAAACAAGTAAACATGTATTCATTACCGCAATGTTAAACTAATAAATATTTGATGAAAAATAGTATTATAAAATCTTAGTTTACTTGTAGGTTGGACAATATAGCTCTGGATACAATTTTTGGATTCAACACTTTGTCAAAACTGAGAGTTGTTCTATTTTATGCAATTTTAAATTAACCCAAATGTTTGTCTTAACCTCATCAAACCTAAAATTTATAGTTTATATGTTTGCTAATATCATATGCCACTGGAAAGATGCTCATTACTCATCTCATTATTGTTGACACGACTTGCATCAGACACCATAACACTACAAACATATCCCCTTTTTGCAAGGCAACTAAATGTATTCCTTAAGCATATTTAGATCACTAGTTTCTTGAATTTATCCAAAAAACTAAGAGCTAAATTTTCCTTTCGACAGTTGTCAACAATAAGGGAACTAGTCACCATCGGCCCAATTAAATGAAAGAGAGTGACTAATAAAATTTTGTGACGATGCATGGTGACACATATGATACTTTCGTAGAAAAGGAACCAATCACCATCCGTCCAACCGAAATAAAAAGAGTGACTAATAAAATCTTGTGATTAATGCATGGTCATATATATATATATATATATATATATATATATATATATATATATATATATATATATATATATATGATACTTGATCAAAGAATGAAAAAATAAATATAATAGAAATAATGATCATTTGTAGTTCAATACTTGGAAAACTTGAAAGTATGAATGAGAGAGTTACATTGTATGACTGAGGTCAAGAGTTCGAACCCCGACAGCAGAATGAATAAATCACTATTTTTTTAACTTGAAAGTAAAATACGAAGAAGACGTGACTTGCTCCCTCTCTGAAATTTCCAAGTATGAGGACAGGATCTGCTCCCTCTCCGCTATTCCTTACATGATTTTGGTAAGGAATATGGCATGTACGCACATCGCTAGAATACAAAACAAACATATTTTATTATTTTTATACAAAATACGATACATAATAAATAAAATATTTTTGGATGATTTTTTATTTTGTGGTGGAATGATTTGTATTTTATTTTGAGTTCTAAAATGAATCTAATCTGACTGCATGAAACCATGCAATGTCTAGTCTGATGGACAACCCCACCATCACACATCCTAGTAAATCACATCGACCGCCACCACAGATATATCTCAAGTTGTAGCGTAGGACCTTGAAGCAACATTAATTGTCGGTCCTACAATCCAAATGGAACTATAAAATGAGGCCGATGAGAATTTAATCACGGTAATACATTATGGCATCTTGTTTAATTTCAACAAATTAGTCCCATAGACGAGATACTTTGAGTCATATTACTTCACATCTATTATTTAGGTGAGGCCTAAGTTTTATGTGGCGCAAAGGTGGCTCCGACAGTGGGGATCACCGGTAAGGTTATAGAGTTTTTTGATGAATTTAGGAGGGTTATTATCAGGTTGTTTTCCTAGATGTGCCGACCTCGGTAGACAAATTTAGACTACCAAAGAAAGTTCAATCGTGATGATCACGTAAATTTGAAGATGTTGAAAAGAACTTAAGAAAAGCAACACACATGTAGGTCATTCCCATCAACACAATCTTATGCAGAAACCAATCACTTGACATAAGTAGAAGAGAAGCATGGGACATACCTTTGTTGACTTTGGTGTCTAGTACTTAGACCATCATGCCGGACTGTTACAGAGGTCCCCTTTGTCAGTTTGTTGTATAAGACAATTTTCTGTTTCGTAAAAAATGGAGTGTTCTTTGTATGACATGCCGATTATCGTTATAAATATTGACTACTCTAGCTATTTCACACCTCTCACAGCAACATAAGAGATAGTCATACTCCTTCACAACGAAGTATTACACCTATACTATGGTACAAAAGACCGAAAATTGGCTCTAACTAAAAGATAGTTTTCAATTGGTGAGATACGAGTCAATTTGGGCACAAATTGAAGAGAAAATGTATAATTTATTAAATCATGTGCAGTTCAACATGCGTCCATAATTCTTTTCAGATTTTATCCAATCAAATATATCCTATTTTGCCTTGATCTCTAATTATTTAACTATATCGGGCTGTTATAAACACCATCATCGAGGTAGCTATAGTTGTAGGAAGTTCAGAAGAGGAATTTTAAAGAAGTCAAGACGTGATGTCCTTCCCACCACCCGGAATGACTTATGGTTGGACTAATAGTTTTTGTAATAGTTGTCCAGTTGCACTCTAGTCAAGATAACATATGCATTGCTCTATGTAGATCTCATCTATTTCCTTAAAAATTAGCTACAAAGAATACGGTTTGGTATCTTTTCCAATTAACTTTCCTTTTATTTAAAATCATATAAATCATCAGGCATGATTTTCACCACGCATGTGATGTAACCCATATTTTTTAATTTTTGTATAAGTTCCTCATTGTCACGTCAAGTGAAATACTAACTCAAGTTCCAAAAAGTTAAGTTTTTTTTAATGTAGAAGTCATTCGTATTCGCAAACCAGTTATTGACAACAAAACAACATAGTTCCCTACCGAGAAAAAAATTGATGACTCCACCATTGCGGTACATTCTCCACTTTAGTAGTTAACATTAGCCTAGAACACAGATTTGGTACGTGGAAATCACATGTGGTTTTACCATGAAGAAATGTAGAAGTAAGCTACAAATAATATTCATAATAACATGGTGAGACGTTGACTTTATAGATGTACCTTGCCCTTTTATTCTCTTCCTTTTATGGAACATGATATACGATCTCATCTTAGTGGAACATCATGATGCATGACTAATTTCGCAACATTTCCCCTGGTCTATGATAATTATATAACTATCACCTCCGTTGGATATATCCTAGTATAGTACGTAGAGTAGTTGTTGAACAAAGTTTCACATGAAAATCCACATAAAAGTCATTGAAATTACAACAATGTACATATTTAAAATTAATGAACATGACTTTCAAATTTAAGAGTCAATATAACAAATTACATTTTCCTAATTATAATATATGAGGACCATTAAATAAAGGATACTACTAAATATGATCATATTTTGATACTATAAGAAAGTTCCTTTTGATTTGTATCAAGAATCACAAAATATGATACACTTCTCATTGCTCTACATCACGAGAACTATTTTCTTTAGTACTTGATAATGTTGCAAGTAACAAATTATATTGAACATCAGTTCCCGTTCAAGATGAGTTTTTAGAGACAAGTAGGAATTAGGTATAGAAAACAACTTATAGAGCCCCAAACACCAAGCTTGCACCGTATGTATGTTGCGTGTCTATCAATAATTGTACTCTAAATGTTTATCTTAGCTTTTAGCTTTAGTAAGTACAAATGTCAAAATAATATAACTACTTTTCTACTTTAGCTAAAATAAATCATATTAAATTTCCATTCAAGTTTAGTTGATAGGACTTTATCTTGCTTCATTTGTCTTATGAGATTAAGAGAGAAAAATTTCCCCACCCTCTCACATGTCTGAGGTGGAGGCCCAACGTCAGGGAGGGTGGTAAATCAAGGCGGCAGCTGTGATTCGAACCTGAGTCCCTTTGTTAGGGGACATTGTGCTTCATTTGTCTTATGAAAAGGAATATAGTGATCTAGCTAAGATTTCATAAATATACTCCTCCATTGTACGTCACTTTTGGATTCAGATTCTAACATAATGTATCAAATGAAATTTGATATTTCCTAAATGACATGTGAATCAATAAGAAGAGTTAGTGAATTTTCTACGCTGAAAGGGAACATGTGAATTCTCCACCTCTAACCATTTTAAAAAGTTGTTGTGATGTCTCAAGCATGAAACTTTGATGTCTTACTCACTCCAATTTTTTTTGTAACCAAGAGCTTTTTCTTCATCCTACACAGTTGAAGCAAGCAAAGGCACGACTACTACATTAGGTTGACTAAACTGCTCGATTTCCTATCTATAGATATCATATAAGAATTCAGGTTGTTGGTTCCACAAATACTTGACTTCATTATGATTGGATGACAATTTAGATAGCAGGTAATCACACCTATTTGAACTCCTACTCATACAAGTCATTGTGATGTTAGCTTTCAACACAAGCAATTTTTTAGATTTTGAAGTAGTATGGATGATACTTGGCAGGAGTTGAAGTATTTTCCATGAGATATCTACATACAAACAAGGTACCCGTCTCGATAAGAACCTTCATGGGATTGTGGATGACTACATGAATATCTCTAATTTAAACCATGAGTTTGGCCTCTACAATATCTATGCTACCTAAAATTTCAGGATCACCAGTTATCCACATGCCCCTATTGTCTCGAAGTTCAAAATTTGTGGTATACTTGTTGTGTCTCTTGAGAATGGATCAATAAATTTATTGTTCTTGGGGGAGATTTGGTCCATTGAATTGTGATTGACCTTTCCAGACAGGGGTTAGTGGGAGTAGCATAAGCATGGATGGATAACTTGGACTGCCTATCAATAAAAATGACTATCTACTCATTCTTGCATTGTCTATTGTAGAAGATTCGTGTGTTCCTTTCCTTCTAAATATGATTAATGGCACACACAAACCAAACTAAATGATGATGATGTTTTTCTTGATTTCGTTTCAGATTTCTATAAAATCATTCATCTAGTGATGATCATTGTATTTGTTTGATATTGTGAGTATTCTCAAGTTTAGATCGAACCCATGAGATATTCTTACATTCATTTAACATGTGTAGATTTGTTTTAGGTAGTTCCCCACATATAGGACAATGATCTTCAATAATAAGTCCCCTATGTTCCATGTTAATGTTTGTGATGAGGCCCTCGTGTAAGGGTCTCCATAATAAGCATCATAGATTTTGAGCTATTGAAATTTTCCAATTGCGCTCCCAACTACCTGAGGTAGTTTTCTTGAGAACTTTAATCATTTTTATAGATACTTAGTGTTATAAAACATCACTTGGGGTCTTTGATGAAATTCCACTGGTCCTCTCCAACATTAGGGTTAGGAGGTAACATATTGGTTATCTTGGCACATGTATTTTCTTCAAACCAATAATTCATATAGTTGGAGACTCAACACCAATTAAATTTTCTCATGGATATGAACTTTAGGTCTTCAGTTCCTATGTGATAGCTCTTCCAAATTTTATAATTGGAGTATGAATGCCATGAACCCATTTATCACTCCATAGGGATAATATTCTCCTAGAGAACCACTCTATCGACAAGACTGTCCACTCCCAAGTTGTGTTGCTGATGAAACTCTAAAGGGTAGATCCCACTATCATTTTCTCATTCCTAAGTTTGTCATATGTTTCTAACATAGCTTCCCTCCTTTGGATCAACCTATTTGTATAATATTCCCAAAATGTACGAGATAGAGACACTTCATTTTGGACCCTAGTTGGTTTGATGTGAAGGCTATTTTTTCTATGTGTCATGATCTTCTTATTGGGAGATGGTACACATTTTGCATTGTTCATTGTTGGAATTCCATATGATGTTTCTTGTGATTTGGTCTATTCTTGTGCAAACTTCCAATGATAAAAGAGTTGTTTCATTAACTATGTTGTAAGTCAATTCATTACAAAATTTTTGAGTGTAAGAAAATGTGGTTTACTTAAGATCCAATATTAGCTTCAATAAAATTGATAGTGGATAATAAAGGGACATATTATCTTGTGTATGCAGAATTGGTACTCTGAGGCGTTTCCCTAGGTTTTTACCTTGAGTTTTCCAAGTTTCCTACTAAATCTTCTTTGCATTGCCTTGTCAATGTTTTTAAAGAAAAACACATAATATTTACCTTTATCTAGAACATGTCCTGATGTCTGACAAAAGGACCACATGAGTAAGGGCTTACTACTTTTTTATATATTTGAGACCATTAATCTTGTTCTTCATAAGACAAGAAGATCGATCAATAAATAATGAATAGAAAAAAGAAAGAATAAATGAAGACGATCCACAATAAGGAGAAATTCGATGGTGCTAAAATATTATGCAAAAGTTAGCATTTTCTTTGTTTGTTAAATAGTAAAGCAAATACAAATTGTATAAATCTGAGTATGTTTTTTAACCTAGAAAAGCTTTAACTGATAAATAAAAACAATTGAAAAAAAAAAGTTTTTCCATATAATGTAAGTTGGTATATTAAATAATAATAAAGTAACATTGATGGATATTGTAGTGAATTATAACAATCCACCCCTTTGTTTTACATCACTTATATCACCAATCTCAGCAACTACACAATGATACTTGCATTTTTTATTCGATGTTTACCATTCTTATGCTCACGTGTAATATTCTCATTGACTATTTTTGAAACAGATGTTCACAAAAGCAAGAAATTAGTTGGTGCTATTGCAGGCATTACCGTTGCTACATGTATGTTGATTATCATGATTTTTATCATATTTCCTTTTTGGAAAAAAAATAAGTTTCAAAATAATAATGGCGAGTTCATGAATTTAACTTGCTATATTGATTTTCTAGAATAAATTACTTGAAATGATAAAAAATATTTCTAAGAACAAGTTTAAGTGGATGCTTATGGAAATATAAAAATAGAGCAAAGAAAATGGAGGAGTCGTGAGTAGAATATTACATGCACATAAAAATTAAATAATATTTCTAGGTATACGTTTATGAAATAATAGTATTCCTAGTAACATGAATAGTATTATGGGATACAAAAAAAGATGTTAACATATTGGGTAGTGCATAAACAAAAATGATATAATGTATTATGATATGACAAAAAAGGATCACACTACAAATTACTTTACAATAAATGCAACTTGAATAGGAAGTATTTAAGAAAACTGATAAGAAAACTATATTAGATATTTTACAAATGAAAACATGTATAAAATAGTTGACATAAGGTTTAATAAATGCATGTGTATTCATTATACTTGAATGAGAATATGATCCTAGACAACTTAATTAAAATAAATATTAAAGTGCCAACCTTGACATAGTTTGAATGAGGCTTACATAATTTATGATTATTATTAAAACTTAGGTGACAATGAACTTTTTTGGTTCATAAAGTGTTTGTGACAATAATGTGTTACCTATACAAGGAGTGCACAATCTAAAATTTCCAATTGTGCAATTCACCTTACAACAAATAAAAGTTGCTATGGGAAACTTCAATCTTACAAACAAAATTGGTGAAGGAGGCTTTGTCCATGTATACAAGGTATCTACTTGTACTTTTTCTCTAAATATTTTTCTATTTACATGAATATTCAGTTTTGTTTCTTTACTACAAAGTAAATTAATTATTTTATTATGTATGAGGAAGTCATTTTTGTGTTTTCACTCCAGGGCAAACTTCCCAATGGATCTTTGATTGTCGTAAAACAACTAACATCCAAGTCTAGACAAGGGAATCGTGAATTTGTAAATGAGGTTGGAATGATATCTTCTTTACAACATCCCAACCTTGTCAAACTATTTGGTTGTTGCATGCAAGGGAACCGATTATTGCTAATATATGAGTACTTAGAAAATAACTATCTCGCACAAGCTCTTTTTTGTGAGATTTGATTAATTTTTATTGTGTATATCTATTATGTTTAGGATTTCTATAAATTATATTGCAATTCTTTAGGTTTGGAAAGTCAAAGAATAAAATATGACCGGAAAACAAGGCATAGAATCACACTAGGAGTAGCAAGGGTTTAGCCTATCTTCTATAGGAATCACGGCTAAAGATTATTTAGAGACATAAAGGCTACTAATATCTTACTTGACATGGATCTCAATGCAAAAATATCTGACTTTGCATTAGCAAAACTTGACGATCAGGAAAACACACATATTACCACACACATAGAAGGACCACTGTAAGTAAAAAGGTACATTTACATAAATCTACTTTTCAGTTCATAAATATTGTAGGAACCAAGAATCACTATTTGTTTTAGGAGTAACATTGCTAACACAATATTATATTACATTGAATACTATTTCATTTGAATTTGTAACATTCGTTTCTATTTAAATAAAATAAAATAAGGAATCACAGTGTTTCCTTCATAGCCAGATATAAGTCCGTGCTAGAGACAAGTTTTAAAAAATTAGATAGCATATGTATTTGATAGCGTTATATTACTTTGAAAATTTTAAATGAGGTGTTGCACCACGTTCTTATTTTATAAAATACTCCACGATACATGTTTCAATGCCTTTTTTGAGTAAATCTTCGTTTATTTTACTACTTTTTCTTGATAATTTATATCATGGTAAAGTATTTTACAAGAAAGAAAATATAATTCCTAGATATGTGTTTGGAGATGCCACATGTAAGATGACATTGTGTTACGTATACAAAGCTATTATTATATAGGAAAAAAAAGCTAGACGACTTAAGACTCATTTCTAATTCTTGTGATTGAGATAAAGGACTCGCCCACTCCAAAAGTCTGTGAATGAAACCATACGTGGAAGGGTTGTAAATCAAATTATGATTGTCTCTACGGTTTGAAACCCAACTTCCTTCATTGGGGACCATCCGAGTTCATCAACTACAATATCACTTACCAACACACATTTTTTATTTTTATGTATTTTATGAATACCAATACACAGTACACAACCTTATACAAACTATAATAATTTTTGAATTTTTTTTTATAAAAGTAAAACATACTACTCTTTGATTTACACAATTCTGTTATCATATTCATATTTCTTAAGTTTTTGTTATTACACTTTTTAGGAGAGACAAATTTAATGACCTCTCACGTTCTTAATTCAATGCACCTACTTGGTGATCCTTCACTTTAAACCACTCTATCACTTCATCTCTACAATATTATTTCACAAGTTTATCTTGATAATTGACACTCACTGATTTATTCTCACCCCCTCACATCTTTCAATGTATTTAATTCCCCTATATTCTCTCGAGTTCAGATTTGTTGTTACTCATTTTGCTAGAAGGAGGTTGTTTTTTTGTGTGATATGTCTACATGTATTCCTACCCATTAAATGGTATGGTGTGGATTTTAACTACTTAACAAGTGGCATCATCTAATACAAGTACAACCTCTCTCATGTCTACCCTACATGGTGTTCCGTCACGATAGGTGAGGCTTCATTTCAATAGCCTAGTCAGTCCACCATGAGCAATATTAATGAATGCAACAAGCACCATGCACAAGGTTAGGTGAGGCAATACAAAATCAACATTGACAATCAGAAATTTTTGAAGGTAGTGGGTGAATCCTGGCCTTGGGTCCACCATGAGCAATATTAATGAATGCAACAAGCACCATGCACAAGGTTAGGTGAGGCAATACAAAATCAACATTGACAATCAGAAATTTTTGAAGGTAGTGGGTGAATCCTGGCCTTGGGTCCACCACTGCTCTTCATAGAAAAAAAGTGTGACGTTTGGCACTAAATAGAAATTTTAGGTCCATGATGAGGGTTTACGTCCTATAGTTTAGTATTCCTTTGTAGTTTGTGTAGATGCACATGAAATTTATACATACTTCATTATAGCGCCCACAAATGACTATGTTGAGTATTAGAGTGAAGCAATAAAATTGGCATGAGGCTCTTCAGACTACAGGATGAGGATGACCAGAGATGAGAAGCTAACAAGAAAGAGTTCGTAGGAATTTGAAAATGATATGTACTAAAGGACACAATACTTATTATTTTAAAAAAATGACATGCCATTGTTATTCTACTTAAAAAGAATAATCATTGAGGAATAAACCATCTATGCAAGAGTTATATCTAAATGAGATCGAAGTCTAGACACATGATAGTATCATTCAGTGGCATTTTCTTCATAATGTCCTATATCAACATAAAAGTTATGTCAGTGTATTGTTAAATATTTACATTTTTCACAAACTAGTATTGTTAAATACTTTTAATCTATAGTAAAATAGAATTTTGAATCTTTAGGATGCACACGATGTCATGCTGCTAAGGTTATTGAGTTCTAAGTTTCACTTCATCTACAACGGATAAATGATACTAGTACAACTTTTCAATTTTCAAAAATAGAATGTTAGTTATTGAACATGAGGGTGTTGACATGGTACATCTTACACTGCCATTTGTATATGTAACAATTCATTGACATTAAATTATTACATATAAACCTATCACTACATATCGATATTCATATTTTTTTATTCCATTAACTCGTATCTATTGGATGATATCTTTATAAAATATTCACAGAGACAAGCACACAACATGCACAAATTTATTTTTATGTGAGATTTTTGTTGGTATGAGTTATTTTACTTTCAATCTCATATCAACTAACTAATAAATAGATTTGTATGCTTATCCAGTAACATTACTAAGTTTAATGCTTTGAGTTATATTTTAGATTAATTTACAAATTTTTTGTATGATAAACAGTCTTTTGGATTTCCACTATTTATTATTGTTCATCTATTAGTGTAATGATGTGATTTTTATTTAAAGTTTATCTATAATTTAAGGATTTTTCACGGATTTAACACCAACCATCTCTATATTATTATAGTTGATGTTGAATTTAATGATATTACTTAGTTATTTAAACATATATGTAATTTGCTAGAAGCTAATTCCCGCATCTAACACATGTCTGTTCTTTCTTTGGTTCATCACACTTGTCAAACTAGGTCATTGACTTATTAATATTCATGGGTCAACCCGTTTAATCTTGAGTGTAATTTTGGTCACCCTTTTAATTTCAGGTAAAATTTGATCCCATTTGTTTATTAGGTGGGGCACACGAGTGACCCACATGTACTCACCGGTGACCATCTCAAAACAAAGAAATTAAATTTTAAATTAAGTACATGTGTGGTTATGAGAATTTTACAATGTGGTTGTATACTTGGTGAGCACTTGAGTACGTTGTGCTTTGCACTTATCAAAAATATTCATTTGAGATACCTGAACTCCCACATATATATATTAATGAATGTATCTTCAAAATTAATATTTACCTCCATTTTTCTTTGTATTTGTTTTTCTCACATTTGTGTATTAGTCATAATAACAATTATTTTTGTATACTATATTTTCTTTATCTAAATAGAATGATAAGATCATTTTAATTTGGTTTTGTCTTTTGAATTACAACAACTTTGTGTTTTTTTGAACTTGTCTAAGTTAAATAACAAAAAACATGTGTTATTTTCGGTGTTTTGGTAATCGACATTCTTCAACAAATTGTTTCTCTTTTCAATTTGACAGTAAAATGCATAATTGAGTGCTTTTTATTGTCTTAAATACCAATTTACAACAAGAAAATCTTATTTTCTATTATGTTTGATGTCAAGTATATACAATTAAATATCCTAAAAAATATAAAACAATTAAGTGTTGTAGCTTGCATTATACGTAGAAAGATAGTAGCATGGCAAAAAATAGATCTGGAATGTTATAAAAGAAGAATTTTGCAATTTACTGCAAGTTTTACATGTATTTGTGGATTGACCCCATGGCCATGGTTGGAGTTTGGGTTTTGGGTTGATTTTTGTAAAACTTATTTAAAAATATATCTTTCAGACCTACACCCACATGATTATAATCCCCGCAATGATCTGAATCAAACTTAACCCAACCCATTTGTTTGACTATTCTAGGTTCATTAGCACAAGAAAGACTGTCGAGCATTTACCAAGCTTAAATAGAGGATGAACCAAACAGACCACACATCGTCCTTTTATAATGAACATGAATACAAATTTCTTTCAAAAAACACCATTGGTTTTTATCTTTCACATTTTTTCATCAATAAACAAGCAATGCTCCAAAAAAAAGTGACGAGGCACTAAAAGGTTTGTTTAGTTAATATTTGAACTTTATTGTGTGGCTATTTTATGAAGATGGAAATGTCAATCTCAATTGTACGTACTAACAACTAGTGCATGGTTCTATGTGAAATTCTAATAATCAAAACATCAGCGGTTAATATTGTTGTACTTTCGTGAAGACACTATATATAATTATCGTAAAAGTAGCACCATTTTCTGTATATATTTATATTTTAGAAAAAATCTCGTGTTTGTTATGCAACAAAATATGCATATCCTTGGCCTTACCGTTGAGTTGAACTGCTATAATTCACTCACCGAGTAATGCAATCAATCACATATCACTATTTTGGATTAAGAAGGTCAAGAAGTCCAAATACCAAGCTTAAAATAGTCATTTTCAGCTTGTGCCCCTCCAACAAGAAGGCAACATTCTATCTCGTGCAAAGGAGGGCATAGAAGTCCAGATTAAACTCAAGAATTGGTTGTGGGACGTTGAGGTGATACCATGTTCTTACAACCGGGGCCGACCCATTGGGAGGGCCAACATGGGCGACGGTCAGGGGCCCAATAAAGAGGGGGCCCTTATTTTTATTTTTCTAAACATCTCTTGTTGTTATAAAATCTCAATTTGTACCATTTGCGACTTTCGCTAAGCCTTCGACAGTCACGCTCTCCGCTCTCATTCTTTTTGTTTGTTCACTTTCGACGGACTCTGCTACAGCGGCAACGCTGCTCCTCCGCAGAAGTCTACGATGCCTCTTGCCATCGTGCACGTTCGGCGCCTCCAGTTCTCATTGTCAGTAGACTTCGTTGCTCCTGCTCCACAGACGTCCACGAGGACCACGACGCCTCTTGTTGTCGTTCTGGTGCATTTGTCGCCAAACTTTTCGTCGGCAACCGCAGATGCGGGGTGAGAATTGAGAAAGATCCATGTTCTTCCCCCTGAAAGACAATCCATACCGGACAATCCAGAATTAGCAGCGGAGGTTCAAGTGTTATATATAATTCTGGCTTGATCTTGACGTCTTGCACTACATACTTCACTGGCTAAGGCCCCGATTAGTTCGCTGGAAGTGGACTGAAAATCTCTTCGCTCATTCTTACCCTAGTTGTCGACTCGCATGCGTTCTTACTCGGTGGCAGATTGCTATTACCTTTCATAACTTGTTGCCGTTGTATACAAATTATTTTGCCAGTCTTCTTTTGAATGTACAACTGAGAAAGACTCATTCACAGTTCTAAAATCTATCACATATGCATCCAGGTGACGGGGAGTAGTTATTAGATGGATTAAATTAATACGACTGTTATTGAACACATATTGACATTGAACAATCTATTTGTACACAACTGTACAAATTTAGAGGCAAAATAGTACTCTACGTTTGTTCTATTGAATGTGTTTCTTCTAGAAAATAAGATAGAAATATATACAAGAAACAAGAACGCGGAGACTGAACCAGATAAGGCAACTTATGTTAAAAACTCAATAATTAAACCGGTCGTTTGAACTTGATTTTCAAGAACTTCAGTTCTAGAAAAACAACTTCCTTAAAAACTCTCATTTCAACAAATCAATATGAGCCACAATATACAAAATTATGGACTAATGATTGCAATGTATTTGGTCACTAGGTTGTGATTTGATTTTAAATATCACATTCTACTAGTCCGTCTCTTGTCGTTGTGTGTATTGAAATTAATTAATCGGAACGTGCAACAGTTAGAAAACAAAGGTTTTGTTCTTATATTCACTTCAATGTATTTCTGTTTCGTATTTGGAAATATCCAAACCAACTAAAAAAATATTTTAGTTTCTATTCTTGTCACGTGTTTGCTTTTTTAAATAATGATTTTGCAACGATACTACATGAATTTTTCAAATGACATAATAAACTCATCACTAATCTTTTACTTTGGTTGTCTTCTATTTGGTAGTGTGGTTTACTCAACATTCTTCTAAAAAATATCTATCTAGAAGTAAGAAAAGAAGAAAGAAGAAGGAAGATGAACAATTTCTAGCTACTCAGAAAGGTGCACTTGATAAATTTATTTCCATTATCCCACGAACTTCTAAAGATGTTGATAATCCTGATCAATTTAATGAAAAAGTGAATGATGATGATCATGTCAGTATAGATGTAACGTCCTAGGATTTGAAGCCTCGGATAAATTGATCTTATAAGGAATGATTGGACTATCCATATCACCAAGGTGCACCTCCTTTTCCGGGAGCCCATCACTAAGAACTCCATAGTTAAGTGTGCTCAGCTTGGAGTAGTACTGGGATGGGTGACCTGTCGAGAAGTGTGGGGACAATCGTCATTCCCAAAGCTTTACTAGAGCCTTGGGCAGTGGGCCGGGGCGTTACAAATGGTATCAGAGCTAAAAACCCTCCAGTAGGTGGGGCCCAGATGGGCATGGCATGCCAGTCTTGAGCCGTACGGTCCAGGCATGTAGGAAGTATTATGTGATCGGGAGTTGGGTGCCCATGGGCCATTCTGGGTCTGCACTGAAATGGGATGATATTATGAGGTCATACAGTTGAGCCTTGACGAGGACGTCAAGAGTCTAAGTGGGAGAGATTGTAACGTCCTAGGATTTGAGGCCTCGAAATAAATTGATCTTATAAGGAATGATTGGATTACCCATATCACCAAGGTGCACCTCCTTTTCTGGGAGCCCATCACTAAGAAATCCTTGGAGTAGTACTGGGATGGGTGAATGGGTGACCTATCGGGAAGTTGATCCTGGCATGCGCACAATTAAGGCTAGTAGTAGTCCGTGGGGATAGTCGTCATTCCCGAAACTCTACTAGAGCCTTGGACAGTGGGCCCGGGTGTTACAATAGAAGTCAAAAATGTAATTGGGAATGAAAATGTTGATGAGGTTGACGATCATACTGACGTCACTGATTTAAATGTTGACAACTTAGATGGTGTTGAACAACTTCTCCCTCCTTTTGATATTTGTGATCCCTTATATTGGGATAATATTGACAACAAAGTTAAGGATATTTTAGTTGAAAAATGCCCTAGAAGATAACTGAATCTTGTATTTTCTTTAGATGAAAATAAGAGGTACTTCTCGTATGCTTATTATTCTAGAAAATTGAGCAATGAAGAGACTCGTGATAGGAAGTGGCTAGTTTACTCAAAACATGTTGATAAAATTTATTATTTTTGTTGTAAGTTGTTCAAGTCTAAGAACAATAAAAATACACTATCTCATAATGGGTTCAAAGACTGGAAACATGCTAGTGAGAGACTCAAAGAGCATGAGAATAGCATCGAGCATCTCACTAATATGAGCACTTGGCATGAATTAAAAGCAAGATTTAGCAATGAGCAAACTATTGATAAAGAATTGTACAAAAAGAAATTTCAAAGGAGAAAGAGCGTTGGAGACAAGTTTTATTAAGAATAGTGGTTGTCGTTAAGTGTCTTGCTAAATGTAATTTGGCTCTTCGAGGATCAAATGACAAACTTTGCCAAGATAGCAATGGAAACGTTTTGGGGATAAATGAAATGCTAGCATAATTTGATTTGGTAATTCAAGATCATGTTCGACACATTCAGGATCATGAGATTCACCATCATTATCTTGGCCATTCAATTCAAAATAAGTTGACATCTCTTTTAGCCCACAATATTAAGAGTTCTATATTGAACATAATTAGAGGGGCTAAATATTTCTCCATAATTCTTGATTGTACTCCTGATGTGAGCCACCAAGAACAAATGACTCTCATTGTATGATGTGTAAACTTGTCTGGTCAGAAAATAAAAATAGAGGAGTTTTTTTAGAATTTCTAAAAGTTGATGATACTACTGGATTAAGGATTTTTAATGAACTTGTAAATGCTCTTGAGTCTCTTGATCTTAATATGGAGAGGTCAATGTTATGACAATAGTTCTAATATGAAGGGAAAACACCAAGAAGTGTAAAAGCGGTTACTCGAGGTAAATCCTTGAGTGTTATATATGCCTTGTGCTTGTCATAGTCTTAATCTCACTATTAGTGATATGGCTCATTCTTGTGTTCCAGCTGTTTCTTTTTTGGATTTATACAATGTATATATATATTATTTATAAGTTATTCGAAAAGGTGGAAGTGTTTGCTTGACAATGTCTCATGTTTGACTATTAAATCACTATCCAATACTCGTTGGGAGAGTCGTATTAAAAGTGTCAAAGCTATTAGATTTCATGCTCCTCAAATCAAGTTGGCTCTATTGAAATTATCCAAGTCTCGTGATGATGCTAAGACACAAAGGGAAGCATATAGTCTGGTTTACTTGATCGAGAGTTTTGAGTTTCTGTTGGGTATTGTTATTTGACATGATATTTTATATATTGTTAATACAGTAAGTAACAAGTTGCAATCCAAATTTATTTGCATTGATGCTATTATTAAGTTATTGAAAGATATGGTGTCTTTTCTTGAGAAATACAGAGATGAATGATTTTCTTTTAGTATTGTTGTTGCTACTGAGATTGCCTCTGAGATGAATGTTGAGCCAACTTTTCAAGTTAAGCGTAGCATTATTAGGAAAAGAAAATTTGATGAGAATGATGATGATGATGATATTATTCAACAAGAGAAAGAGTCTTTTTGAGTGAATTATTTTCTATTGGTTGTGGATATGGCAATCTCTTCTTTGAAGGAGAGATTTGAGCAAGTGAAGATATTTGAAGATACTTTTAGATTCCTATATAATTCAGAGATTTTAAAATCATTGGATGAAACTACCCAAAATTCATGTTGCACTAAGTTTCGTGCTATTTTTTCTCATGAAAGTTCATCAGACATAAACTTAGATTACTTTTTTTCCGAGTTGAAACTATTGCAGGTGAGTTTGTCAGAAGAGCAAAAGTCAGCTATTGAAGTTCTTGAATTTGTGAAAGATGCAGATTGTTTCCCTCATATTTCAATTGCTTATCGTATTTTGTTGACAATGCTAGTGACAGTAGGTCTGCAGAAAGGAGTTTTTCCAGACTAAAGTTGCTGAAAAACTACCTTAGGTCGACAATGTCTCAAGAAAGATTGAACGCTTTGACAATATTATGCATTGAGAATGGTATGTTGAGAAATATTGATGTTGACACTGTTATTCAAGATTTTACATCTAAAATGACTCAAAGAAGTCGTTTTATATGATGAGTGAAGCTTGATAAGGAGATATCTATATTTAATTTGTATGTTCTTTTTAGTTTGATTTGTAAGAACATGTTTTATTTTTTATATAATAGTTTTGACAATTATGACTAAACTTGTGTTTATTTAAATTTGATAAATAGGAGTATCCAGAGGGCCCATTTTTTATCTTCGCCCGGGGGCCTCTAAAATGTCTGCAACGGCCTGCTTACAACTGTTGCACCTTGTTAGAATACAGCTAAAGCTAGTTATGTAGTGGGTCTTTATGTATTGATGTTACTGGCCGTGGGTTTCTATAGCTCAAACCATTGTAATGGAAAGCTAATAAAAATATGTAATGCATGGCACAATTGGCACTGTAGAAAGTGCACAAAACCTTTTTAGATTCATTTCTCTCAGTATCTTCTCACGCACACCTCCCCTGGAAAGCCAAGAACATGCTTTTTTTTCATTTTGATTTTGTTTAAATTTTGAAATGCTTCACATATCCATCTTTTTTAGAGAATGATTTGTATTTTCTACTTGCTCAGCAGGTACATAGTTCCTGAATATGCACTGAGGGGATACTTGACTGATAAAGCAGACGTTTATAGCGTTGGAGTTGTGTTGCTAGAAATTATTAGTGGAAAGAGCAACACCTCTTACAAGCCTAAAGAGGACTTAATATATCTCCTTGACTGGGTAAGTGAGGAAGTGAACTTCCATAAATTGGACCCAGGTGCACTTTATGTTTACTTTGAACCTCTACACAAACTAAGATCAATTTTTAAAATTTTCATCCTTTTTTTATCTCGACTATTAGTTTCATACCCATTTCTTAAAAGTAGGTAGCGCCCCATCAGTTGTATAAAGGATAAAAATCTACTATGTCAACTAACTTAACTTAGTGCCGCAAGCAAATGTCCTTCAAGAGCGAGGGGCGCTTCTTGAGCTTGTTGACCCATCCCTTGGTTCTAATTATCCACGAGAAGAGGCAGAACGAATGTTAATTTTGGCTGTAACCTATAGCAGCCCGTCCCCCTCCATGCGGCCAACAATGACCAAGGTTGTCAGCATACTCGAAGGAAAATCTATCATGGACATCCCGCAGTCCAAGCTTTCACGGACTGAGAGCGAGGAGATGAGATTCAAGGCATTCCGGAATCTGCCGCTCAACAGACAGGTTCAGAGGGCATCAATGGAGACAGTCAGCACCTCAATGGCTATGACCAGCTCTGAGGATGATTCAACTTTACTGGCACCTTCGACATAGCTAGGAAAATGGATTTAGATTGCACCCTGAACTGGACTCTGAAGAAAAAGTGCATGTAAATTTGTACACGAAATGTTGTTAAATAGCTGTTTTACGTGGGTTGGAATATGGGACGGGTCGAGCCAGCCCAATGCTCGTCTCCACTTGCAACAACCCCTCATTCAATTGTAAGCTTTTGCGTTCCAACTACTGTATACTTTGCTTAGATATCTAATTGTCAAACCACTGAGAGGTCAGCTATCCAGATTTTATTATATGCGTAAAAGTATGCAATCCATAGACTCTTTTCTAACAAAAACTGTACTGGTTGAACCGTCATGGTATTGTGGTATACGACCTAGTTGCTTGCAATGGCGCTCTCTAGAGATGTGTACAAGTGAGAATGACGTGCCGTGGCGGTGGCCCCCCTCCGATACTTGATCACTATCTCTTCTAATTTTATAAGTTTATTTTAAATATATATAAAAAAACCCAAGTAACAACTCTGTTGACGATATAGACGTGGACAGATTCAAACCTGCTCCACTGATAGCGAAATTATTTACTGATAGCCAGCCTATCTTGTAATGTTGGGTATTGTTAGATATAATTTGATGAAAAAGAAAAAACAAATATAATCATGCTTTTTGCACTGCTAGATATTTATTTTGTAGTGTGTAATATAAGTTCTTTGCTTTTGTTTGCAGTTATTTGCTAGTAAAAACATCACAGTAGCAGCTTGTGTTGTCATTTGTCCGTCATACAGGGGTGGGACCAGCAATTCTTGTTTATATTGTGGTCCAATCGTTCCGATTGTAGAGAGACGGTTGTGGCCCGTACATCTATTATGAGTGTACAAGTAGGGGTGGCAACGGGTCAGCTTTTAAAAACCAAAACCATACCTGACCCGACCTGAATTTAAACCCAGAAGATCCTAAACCCCAAAAAAACCACAAATACTCAACCCGGAAAAAACCAGACTCTAAAGTATATATCCGACCTGACCTCAAAACATACTTCGCTATCTTGAGGGTGTACTTGTTATACTAATTTTTAGTTTCTCATTGCAGCACAGAAGAAAAATTGGCAGTGTACATATAGAAAAAGGTAAATACTAGCAACTGAATATCGATTCAAGATAACAAACGCATCAAGATAACAAACGCATCGAATCTACAGAAAACCTCCAACTGAATATACAGGAAACCTCCACTGAATATCGTATTCAAGATAATCCTGAGCAACGGTCGGCAATTGTCATTACACGGCGTGAATGATTGATTACCGCTGGGTTGTGATCTTCTCTAAATATTGCGTGCTTCAGTTGCTTATGCTCTTGCCTGAAGCTGGCATCCTGCTCCTCCCTCTAGTCTTTGCAGATTCTGCGACGCCTTCAGGTGCATCATGGGCAGTGGCGGGACGGTGGTTGAGTGTATACTGATACGGTTGATATTGCTTCTCCTGCTACCGGTGTTGTGTCTCTTGTGCGTAGTTCACGTATGTCGTAACCCCGTCGTTGATCCACACACCTCCAGCGCCACAACAGCCAGTGTTCCGACTATCGTCAGCATGTTAAATATATGGCTGTAGCAGCCATCTATTTAGCATGGGTTAAGGCCAATGTAGTACAACAACTTTATGTGAAAAAGTAGTTTTGTCTCTAGTGCAAATGATAAAGAAGTTTTATCTCATATTGTTCACTCCTACAACTTTTGTGGTCCTCATATGTAGGATCATATGGGGCACTAGTGTCCAAGGGGTCCTAGGAGGGAGGTATGCTCACCTCCTTGGTGGGTGGGGTTACCACATCACAACGTACGCACACATTATATATGTCTTCGGTCGTACGTGGCAATATATATGTTTTCAGTCATTAGGGTTAAACACACAACAAAAAAACAGATTTCTGCCGCCGTTTCACGTGTGTTTTGAGAGCCCTAATCCAGAGAGCAAGTGCCTTCGTTCCAAGCCACTTCGTGGAGTTGTTCTCCTGTGTGAAGTGTGGCGTTCTTCTTCCCATCACCGAGACGCGATTGTCAGGCGGTGGTTCCTGCGGTTACTGTGCTGCACTGGTAGCAGTGCAACGTGACTACGTCGAGCGCGAGCGAGACGTGCAAGTTTCAAGTTCGTGCCGGATCCAGACTGGGAGAACGGTGCCTATCCGCGAGGATTGTCGGGCACTGATTTCTTTAAGTATCACGTTCGTATCTCAACGAATGATCTGGTTTGCGAATCTAACTCATGTTATTTCTGTTCTCCTACTTTGTTTGATCTTCGTTTCTTATTTTGGATCTTCCTGAAATTGTTAATAATTTTGCACTTGTCGCTGTTGCATGAACGACGTTAATAAATTTTAACAACAGTCTTAAAGAAATCAATTTCTGTCGTTAATTAACAATGGCCGGTCAGGGTGGTTCGGGATGTAAAATTGATACTAGCAATATGCCTGAAAAATTTACTAGTACCAACTTTGCCCATTGGCAAAGTCGGATGGAAAGTTGGCTTCCTGATAATGCAAATATAATTGCTAATTGGAAGAAGGGTGACAAAACGTGCCGCGGTATGATTCTATTTGGTTTAAATAACAAACTGTATGATTCTTACTCAAATCCGCCAGTCACTACGTCCAAGGTTTTGTGGGAATTGTTGATTAAGAATTTTAGCACTGAAAATCAAGGTGTTGAAAAATATTGCGTGTCTAAATTTCTTAAGTTTCAGATGGTTGAGGGTAAGTCAGTTTCTGATCAAACACATGATCTACAACTCCTAGTTCATGAACTCTCAGATGCCAAGATGGTGTTGCCTGAGAAGTTTTTTGTTATGTCTATCATAGAAAAATTTCCTAAGTCTTGGGAATCGTTTGGTATGTCTCTGAAGCATCGCAAAGGAACACACACCATGAATGAACTAATGATGGATATTAATATACAAGAAGAACACTTAAAGGAGAAAGGGGTCAAGGTGCCTACTGATGCAAATCCAACAGTTAATTTTACTTCTACAAAAAACACCAAAGATAAGAAATCTAAGAATGCACATAAACTTAAGGAAAAGATCCAAAAGAAATCGAAGAACAAACCTTGTTGGACTTGTGGACAGGTTGGCCACTGGAACAAAGATTGTCCTACTAAAAAGGCAAAGAAAGCTACCGCATCTACAACTGAGGAGGTTGTGGTCAACATGATGACTACATCCTTGAACCTCAATGATGGGTACATGTCTATTAAACCTGAAATCCTTTCTATTTTTTAACCACTTTATTGGATAATTGACATGGGGCTAATGTACACGTGTGTGTTGATAAATCTCTGTTTGTGCCTTATTAGGCCTCTCGAGGTCGGTCCGTGAGTTTGGGCGATTCCAACTCTACAAAAGTCAAAGGCGAAGGACGGGTGGACTTGAAGTTCCCTTCGGGGAAGGTTTTGACTGTTAACAGGGGCAGACATGTTCCAACCATTCGACGCAATATCCTTAGTGGCGTCATATTAGTTAGGGAAGGTTATAGAGTAGACTGTAAATGTAATAAGGCTATTATTACACGTCTCTGTGATTCTTTGTTTTTTGACAAGGGGTACTTATGTGATGTGGAGAACTTGTTTAAGATTCATGTTGAACCTGTTTCAAATTCCATTTTAAATTTGAATGATTATAGTTTTGTTTGCATGAATCTTGTTTCATCTGATGTTTGGCATTCACGATTGGGACATGTTAATGTTGTCTCAATGAAACGTATGATGAATCTAAATTTGATCCCTAAATCTGAAATTAGCAACAATAAATGTGAAATCTGTGTACAAGCTAAATTTCCTAGGAAGCCTTTTCATTCTGTGAATAGGAATTCAGAAATTTTGGATTTAGTGCATACAGATATCTGTGAATTTAATGGTATTTCTACGAGGGATCAAAAGCGTTATTTTATAACTTTTATTGACGATGCAAGTAGATATTGTTATGTCTTTTTACTTAGAAGTAAAGATGAGGCATTGGATAAATTTAAAATCTATAAGAAAGAAGCCGAAACTCAAACCGGTAAAGTACTTAAGCGATTAAGGTCTGATAGGGGAGGAGAGTATACCTCGAATTTTTTTTGGAATTTTGCCAATTATATGGTATAGTTCATGAGGTCACTTCTCCTTATTCACCACAATCAAATGGGATAGCTGAATGTAAAAACTGAACCTTAATAGATATGGTAAATACCTTACTCCAAACATCTGGATTACCCAAGTTTATGTGGGACGAAGCTTTGAATACGACTTGCCATATTTTGAATAAAGTTCCCCATAAACATTCAGAGAGTAGTCTGATTGAGTTATGGAGAGGAAGGAAACCGAGTCTTAAATATCTTCGAGTGTGGGGGTGCCTTGCAAAGGTACTTGTCCCTGAACACAAAAGGAAGAAATTAGGACCGAAAACGGTTGATGCCATATTCTTGGGTTATGTAGAGACAAGCTATGCTTACAGATTCCTGATTGTAAAATCAGATATCTCTGGCATTGAGGTCAATACAATTGTGGAATTACGTGATGCAACATTCTTTGAGGATGTGTTTCCTATGAAAAATGGTGTGCCCAATGAAGTATCTCAAGAAGATTCATTTACCACAGGGTCCATTCCCGAGCACGTGGAAAGGATGACAAATGTGGGGGGCGACTCAGAATAAGCTATTTCTGAATCGGATGATTCTGAAGAAATAGTTGAACCAAGGAGAAGTAAACGGCCTAGGACATCCAAAAACTTTGGAAGTGAGTTTCTCACTTACAATGTTGAGGATGATCATGTTACTTTCAAACAAGCTATGGAATCTCCAGAAGCTAAGTTTTGAAAAGAAGCCGTTAATGATGAAATCCAATCAATTCTCTCGAATGGAACTTGAGAATTGGTGGATTTGCCTCCTGGTTGTTCTGCAGTTGGTTGCAAATGGATTTTTAAGAAGAAACTTAATGCAGACGGGACAATCAATAAGTATAAGGCGAGGTTAGTTGCTAAGGGTTACACAAAAAGGGAAGGAATAGATTATTTCGATACATATTCACATGTTTCCCGTATGACCACAATCAGAGTGCTTATAGCATTGGCTTCCATTTATAATCTCTATATCCATCAGATGGATGTGAAGACCATGTTCTTAGACGGTGATCTTCAAGAAGAGATATATATGGAACAACCTGAGGGATTTGTGGGTCGTGGGAATGAATCCAAAGTGTGTAAACTTGTTAAGTCATTATATGGCTTGAAACAAGCCCCTAAGCAATGGCATGAGAAGTTTGATTCTGTGATATCATCCTTTGGCTTTATTTCTAATGAATTTGTAAGTGTCTCTACTGCTTTTTGATTCTGATATGAAAGTAGTAAATGAGACAAAGTCATTCTTGTGTAGCAAGTTTGAGATGAAGGATATGGGTGTCGCTGATGTGATTTTAGGGCTTAAAATCATAAGGTCTACTGATGGTATAACTCTCTCTCAGTATCACTATGTTGAGAAGATACTGGAGAGGTTTGAGTACACATCACGTAAACCTGTTAAGACTCCATATGATTCATCCAAACCCTTGTTCAAGAATGAGACTGGGGTTCCAGTGTCTCAATTATGATACTCTCAGATTATCGGAAGTTTGATGTATCTTATGAACTGTACACGTCCAGACATTGTGTTTGCCGTGAACAAGTTAAGTAGATACACCAGTTGTCCCGACAAGACTCATTGGGAAGCTCTTGATAGAGTTCTGAGGTATATCAAGGGAACATGTTCTCTTGGGCTGCATTATGGTAAACATCCTTTTGTAGTCGAGAGATATAGTGATGCAAGATGGATTGTCGTGAATTCTGGGAGTAATGGTGTCTCAGGATATGTATTCTTGTTGGGAGGACGAGTTGTTTCCTGGAGGTCTAAGAAACAGACCATATTGTCTCGGTCCACTTTTGAAGCAGAGTTGTGTGCTTTAGATGAAACTGGATTGGAAGCTGAATGGCTACATTGACTTATGTCTAGTTTACCTATGGTAATGAAACCGCTTCCTGCAATTTCAGTTCACTGTGACAACACTACAACTATTGCTAAGATAAATAGTTCCAAGTACAATCAAAAATAGCGTAGACACATCCAAGTCAGATTGAAATCTGTAAGAGAGTTAGTGTCTAATGGGGTCGTGGCTGTGGACTACGTCGGTACCAAAGATAATACAACCGATCCTTTCACTAAAGGTCTTACCTTGGCTTTAGTGGAAAAATCTAGGTTGGGGATGGGACTGAAACCCCTATAGATTTACAGGCAGTAGCAACCCAACCCAAAAGAGTGGAGATCCCACAAATTGGGTTCAATGTGGTTATAACAAGCTGTCGGGTAAATTAGATGACACTATGTATTCTTGTTTGATGCTTCCTGCATCTGTGTGTCTATTCCCTGGGAAACCTGTTAGTGTCATGACTGCAAGTTAGTAAGAGAGTAGTCTCTTAATGGTGTCAAGTCTTAGGACAGGATGTTAGCAGTACATCCTTGGAGACTCCAGCTAAGTTATTAATGTTGTGTAGACTGCAACAGGAGAATTGGGTTGTTCTCTGGCCTTAATGCATGGCCTTAATGTATTGTTTTCTTTTCTACCATGTCTTTTTTGTGTTGTTACCAACCTATACTCTTGTACCTAAGGTTCAGGTTCAAGACTTCTGTTCACCTAGTTCCTACGAGGGTTATAGTTGGATAACTCAGGTTGATTCAAATCGAAAGGTATCTGCTGAAAGTACAGTATGGAGGACTGAATGGTAGAGCACACTACACACACTACAAAAAAAATATGATTTACCTACAATTATATTGGCTATATATATTATATGTGTAGTTATATTCTACTTTTCTTTACAAGTATTATATATGTAAATAAAGAAAATATAGTTAATTTTAATAACTACAAGTTGGCTTACACATTGCATTTGACTACAAATAATTTCCTTCCTGGTCTCCCAATCTTAAATAATGAGATGCCCGAATCTTTCAACTTTGCGCGCCCACCCAAATTTTTTTCATGTCGGCGCGGTCAGCCTCCCCCAATCACACCCGATGCTCCATTTTGCACTCAAAACTCCGTCTTCTCTGCCCCACCCATCCACCCCAATATCTCCCTCCAACCCAAAATCACGCCCCCCTTGTCTTACCCTCTTCTCTTCTCCTCATAGCCCCAGACGCAATCCCACCTTCATCATCTTTTCCTCCCCCTACACCCCCATCTCCGCCCCTCCCCCCCCCTCTCATTTAGCCCGAGGCCTAATTGATCGCTGGAAAGAAGGTGTTGGAAGGACGAAGAAACAACAAAGAGGAGATGCGAGGAGTTAGATTGAATCTCAACCATTCAAGCACAAAGGTTTGTCAGATTTTCACCACTCGTAGTAACTTCAGACATCTGTACAGGAAAAACTTCAATTTCTATGTAATGTGAGAGTGTACGCGATAACACCAAATTTTGTGACGTTTTTGCCCTTTATTCTGTTATCAAAACTACCCTTTTCTGCTATTTTCCTCTATTTTATTAGCATTTTCGCAATAATTGGCCAAGCAACGCTCTTATTCCAATTTTTCCTATCTTTTACAGAGTTTCCCTCGTTTTTGTGCAATAAGGCCGATTCCGGCCCACAATAAGTCTAAGCCCGTCTCGGCCTTCCTGACGCCCGATACAACCCAGCCCGACAGGGGCTGGGCGATACGAGAATGATCGGCGGAGAAGGGCGCTGCGCAAGAAGGACGTGTCGGCCGACATACCGTCTACCCGACAGGGAGCCAAAGCCGCATCGACGACCAAACTCGTCGGGCGATACGGCCACCCACCGGCAGGCGTGCCGCCAGCCACGAGACCGATAGCCAGCGCCTCGCGCCGAGACATACCTGTATCGGCCGTCCACATCCATCGACCGGCGTATAAGGGAGCTACGTGGCGTTTTCAGCACCATAACTCCTTCAACCGCCGACTATAAATAGCAGCTACAGGAAGCCGAAAAGACGGGTCGGAGAAGTCGGGTCGTCGTCAGACTAGTCGGAGGGTTGGAGGATTCAGACAAGATGGTTCGAGAGCCACCTTCGAAGGTAGCTGTGAGAGCAAGAGTATCGCGCCCCAGTACTTGTGCCGGGCGACACTAGGTGAGCTTTCCCTCATCCCGAGAGGGAAGGGATGGTTCACTTAGTGTTGTCCCGGACGACACTGCGGGCCGATATCGGCCAGCGAAGATGAGTGACACGAGTGCCCGACAGTAGACTCGTAACTCTTTGCCCGACACGATATCGAACCCGATACGCTCCGCCCGTCGTGCGTGCCGCCCGACATGAGCGTATCGGCCAGGGTCCCCGAGCGATACAGTCAGTCGTCAGTCGTCGCTTCCCGAGAGGGGGTGCCGCCCGACACTGCCGTATCGGGCTCGGCTCCTGACCGATATCGGGCAGGAGAGCTACAGCAGTCTGTCGTTCTTCTACATCAAGAAGGCGACATCTATCTTTAATTCTGTTATTTAAATTCTTAGCTTATGCATTGTATTAAGACCCTTATTGCTTATGGAAATAGAAATGCTTAATTTCTATTTGTTTAATGCTTGGTGCCTTAAGATTGGGTAACTGCTGTGTTGGATATCCGAACTCTAGCTTGCATATTTTGGATCACATTTCGCTTAGCTACCGAATCGTCTTTCCCGTCGCAACTACTTCGAGAGTTGGGTTGTAGCTCTAGTGTTTGGTCCGGTTCTGGAGTACGAGAGTGCCCGGAACGGAGTTGTTTTAGTATCATTCCACTCTAACTTTAGTCCAGCAACCTCGAGAGGGGTGTTGAAGCTCGGTTAGAGGCACCCGCTCTGAGAGGAGGGGTGCAGGGTGTTACTGCTACCGCTTGTCTTACTAAAGACCTATCCCTTGCATTACGCCTTAAACTGCAGTTTATCTTTCTATTTTCTGTTGCATGAAAATTCCTAAAAACTGCTAAACGACAAAATCTTAATCTTTCTTGTAACTCCAGTTGGAGATAGTTTTCTTTGATTTAATCATGACAGCTTGTTGTTCCCCTTCGGGGAACTTTAATATCTCTTTATACCCACCAGAGTGTAGAGTGTCGATTCAGAGTCGTCAACACGACCCACCTTGTCCCTGTGTTCGACCCCGTATGACTACTTCGACCCCGTAAACAAAGTTGCGGGGGCCTAGAAGGATTCAGGTTATAAATGTGAAGGCTCGACTACCTCAAATACGCCTCCAATTTTAGGACGCGCGATTTAGGCCGGTCAGTACGGTAACCTTCTACCCCATGTCCTTAATGCACTGTAATCCCCTCGCCCTTATGTAATCAAACTCTCGTTTGTGATGTCTCATGAAACTAGGCAATCCGAAGAATAGAGAAATTCAATTCCTGGAGATGCTGTTGAAATGGTGAAATTTCAATAAGGACAAGTGGCGGGGGAGTCCGATCTCTGCTAATCTAAAGTTTATCATCAACTCGCTTCTTGCTTCTGCTGCCTATTGGATACCTTGAGGTCAGCAAAGGCACCAACTTTATGATATATGTTATTATCAGCCTATATTACAATATAATATCAATGTCGAGGACCATCTTTGGCACTTTCTCCCTCATTAATCCAAGAAGATTAGTACCCATACACAACTGGTTCATTATACGCAGTTAGGAGGTTAAAGTTGACCAGCTAATCCATTTATTTGTGGTAAATTTGTTGCTGTTTTAAACTTCCACTTGTTTTTTGTTCCACAAACATTGAATGCAATGATGATCATCCTCGTGACTTGGACACTCACTGCACCCGTTGTGTATGGGACATGTCTTCCTCAGCTGCTAGGTGTATGTTTAAATTTCAAGCAGAGTGACCTGCCTCATATTTTGCATTACTTTGTTCTTTGACTACAATAGTTCTAGTTTCTTTTGTAACTAGGCATAAACCCATGCGTTGCATGGGCTTCCAAATAATTAGAACATTTCTAAAATATAGTATGTGAATATATAGGAAAAAGCCTGCAATTATTTTGGTGTAACTGAACTTATATTCATTTCAAAGGAGAAGCAACCTCGAAAACTAATTTGTGATGTATGGTGCTTTTATTCTGCTTCTCTTGTTTATTTTGTCCCCCACCTCCTTTCAAAGGATGTACATGACAGCAAGCCATATGTTCTTAATAGAAGAGAAAACTGATTCAAATCTTCATAATGGGGGTTGTTCATACTGTCATCACTGTCATCGTGCATGCATTGACTTACAAAGTCTATAGAAGGTTATAGAGAATTCCAACCAAAATTACAATCTGAGATCAAGTCATATAACAGAATTTGTATAATTCAATCAAATATCATATAAATTCTCTTACTTTCTCTACTGTCTTTGGTTTACATGTATAGGTTTTGGAAGGTTTGTCAATAATCTAACATGTCAATTGAATTTGCTAGTACCAGCCGTTAATAATTTTGATCACACTGTAAGATGTAAAAAAAGGAAATTGCTGAAGAAATAAAATAAACGGACAAATACGATAACAACTTGAGGTCCTCTTATTGTTATACGCAAAGAGGATGATGAGATAAAAGAGGATCCTGTAGAGGACTACCCAGGCGAACATGTAGAGAAGCATGCTCCACTTGCTGGATTCGTGTGTACTTATGGAGAGCTGGTGGAGAATGTTGGAGCCTGTGATGGCTTCCTCGGTAATTCTATTGATGGTGAAGGTGTGGTTGGTCTGAAACTGGTTCATGAGGAGGCCCTCGTAGGGATACTTCATGGTGGAGATGATGTTCATCCACTTCCAATAGATTGGTATGTTGAGGCTGGAGACGAAGTAACCGCAGAAGAGGAAGAATAGAGCAATGAAGGCGATAACGGCTGTGTAGCCGAGGATGAAGTTTGGGACCTTGGAAATGGAGGTGTGGCTCCTCAGACTGTGGTCAAAGCCACTGTCTCCGTCGTCAAGTCCATCATGAAACTTGTTGGTGTGTCTGGTGGCATGACTGTTGACACAGACATTGCGCCTTTAACGATGTTGGAAACAGCCTCAATCTTTCGAGGCTTGAGACTCATGTAGCAGAAATCGGCGAGGACGGAGACTCCAAGGAGTAGGCAGCGGTCGTACTCCTGTATTATGTTGACAAGGTATTCGATAGAATTCTCACCCTTGGGTACCTTGCGACCCATCTACTGCAGGTGATGCCCCACTTCCTTGGGGGAGCTGATGAACATGAGTTGTCCTTGCGCCAGGATGACGAGGAGGTGAAGAAGCATCTGGATCTGGTAGGATGGCTGGTGGATGGTGAGGATGACCGTGCTCCATGAACAAGCTATCTGGTGGACTTTCTCGATGAGGTTGTGTGTGCTCGTGGAGTCCAGTCCCGATGTCGGCTCATCTACAAGCATAAGCGGGGGGGGCGTGGATGATGTCCTCAGCGATGGACACCCTACGCCTTCCTCCGCCTGACACACAGCGAGTGCCCTCGTCTCCGATGTCATAAAGTGAGAAGTATCGAGAGTCGACCAAAAACCCTCTTACCAAAGGCCGTGAAAATTGCAAAACAGACATAAAATGTTGTATCTCATATAGAAGGACCCATTCGTAATTCAAAAAAATGAGTGTAAAACATTGCACAGAAAACCTCTACGCACTTTCCTATATAATATAGATTATGTGAATGAACGTTGATTTCCATGTACCCTTGATATTTATTACGTGCTTGGTTTTTCTTAATAAGTAACCTCAATCGTTATTTGATCATTCTTACAACAGTATGTGAAAATCAATTTACAGTCGAGAGAGTTGGTAAGGTCTTGCAACAATATGGTTAAACTAGCTTCACGACAAATACAAAAGTTGGGCATCCAATCTCCACCAGATAAAATCCTTACTAATTCATCTTTAACTAAGAGGACCATTCCCAAGCATTTTCAAACATCTGTAGCCAAGAAACAGGCCATGTTGTGTCAACTTACTTTTCTTAGGATGCCACTAGTCTTGCCACATCATGAAGCAACGCTTCGAATGTGGCATAGAAGATGTCTTCCATCTGAAGCATAAAGTACAGAAATTCCTTATAGAGAGACATTATGGTTGAAAACATATGTTTCAGTAGCAGTCCTAACATCATAGAATATCACAAAGGTGTCAAATTAAACTATAGAAGACCATCTAAATTTTTTGTGTTAGGTAGTTATACTCTTCCCTCCACTGTGAGCTGCCTAGACACCCACGCCATTGTCCTGCATTACATTAAACAATGTAGCTAGTGCATCTTCTATCTAACACTGGAAAACGCTGATTTATTGTGAATTTTTTTTATTTGTGGCACGTCCTCCTAATCCTAGTATATTGTCTATATTTGGAACAGGCATCCATCCAAACAGAGACACAAGTTGGCATCCATTACATTCTCTTAAGCTGAAAGTGTTTGATTAGCTATGAACTTCCTGGAATTGCTCAAGTATATGCCAGTTAAATCTAATTGATATTTGATACAGGACAACCTTTTGAAAAACCTATAAAATAAACATAGATAAATCATCCAACAAAAAGCAAGAACACAATAGATCAGACACTATAACTTCCTAGTTTTAGCATCAGAGATATCTATGTCACCACTTCTTACTTCCTCACAAACAATGGCCACCTTAGATTTCATATTGTCTCCGATTTTTCCTTTATCTCAATAATTGTGTATAGGATAACTTCCATTTTAGTGCATTCCTAGATCTTAAGCCTTCTCTGTCAAGTTCTACACATGGGGCCATATGTTGAAGTAACTCAGGATGAAAGATCTTATCTCCCACATGACTCTAATGATAGACATTTTTTTTGTAAGTCACACAACTTCATCATCCGCACCGGTTTCTGATGATGACCTCACACATCAAATGATATCAAATGATACCCTAGGACTTTTGAAACCTTTCAAACATCTTGCTTGAATTCCTTTGACCCATATTATTATTAAGTTACAGTACACCAAAGAGAAATCTCGAGTGTCATAAGATGGCCATGCAGACTATTTGTCCTAAAGCTCACGTCCATGATAGAGGATTTGATTGAAGTGTGCGATGAACTTCTAACCATATGGAAAGAAAAACTACTTTTTTGAAACGCACCATCATGGTATCATCTATTGGATGTAACTCAAAAGACTGACCTCCTTTGCTTGGGCAAGTGGATAAATCAATTGAACAGACACAACAAGACCTTAAAGTAACACACGACATGGATTCCTCAACTGAGAGACACTCCCAAGAGGCTAGTTATTCAAAATTGTCATATAGGTAGGTGTCCATCAACCATACTATGAGCTGCCTAAACAACCAAGCTACTGCCCTGCACTACTGTAAACATGAAACTTGTGAATGTCCTATTCTAACAATTGAAAACCATGATTAAATATGAAAGAAAATCTTGATTGTCACACTTCTTCCTATAAACCTAGTGTACTACGTACATTCAGACGATGCACTGATACAAACAGAGCCATAAGTTGGTATCCTCTACATTCTCTTAAGTAGAAATTGTGTAGCTATTGGAAGCATGTTAGATTCTCCATGTATAAGCATACTTAATTCTCTATCAAGTGGAGCATTATGCAGAACAACACACCCATTGGCATCCTAGCTGACCTGCCACGTTGTGAAGCAGCATTCTGCAGAATTTTGAATTCTCTTGTTGTCCTTACAGTTTTCATGAATGGTTATTCTTCTTCACTTTTTGCTTCATATGATAGAGCCTCTTTCTTCCTTACCTCAACTGGCTGGCCCTAAGATTGTATTTCCAGTGTTTAGATGTATGTTGGATTTTTTCTGCCACTACTATTTTTGTTAATGTGGATACCTTGTTATGACCAATCTCAGCCAAAAACATCCAATCACCTCCTACATTGAGATTCCCTGAATCATATGTACACATTTCAAGGTCACTACTAGCAACTACATTGTTATTTTCTAACATGATATGTTTACTGCAGGGACATCAATTCAGTCAGTACTTTTCCAACTCGTTGTGTTTACATCAGGGACAATTCAATCAATACTTTTTGCTCAAGGGCTCACACCCACATTTTCAATACTGTTATAATAGGTAGTTTCTCCTTTACACTAGTGATTTCGTTGTTCCATAGCATGTTTATACATCTTGATGATTTATATTGTACTAGTCAAACATATATGAAGAAAACAATGCTGAAAATGTTGATGTCGTGCTCATGGTGAATCTTGCACCAAAGGACAAGGTTCTCACTGATGGTTGATGAAGTGAGGAAGAGGAAAAAATCCTTGTCCCAGGTGATATCATCACCATCAATTTTAGTGGCATCATCCCTATCGATGCCCAGGTACTTGAGGGTGACATGCTGAAGATTGATTAGTCCACACTTATTGGTGAGTCCATCCTTATTACCAAGAATCCAGGTGACGAGGTCTTCTTCTGACTCCATCTGCATTCCAAAGGTACAACAGTTATTGCATGACTTCTTCAATGGGAAGGAGCTCTGTAAGAGCATCAACCCAGTTGTTGTTGTTGCTTGTTGCCTATGGTGTAAGAGTTCAACTCACTGTCATGAGTGGTGAGGGTAACAAGAAGGTGCCATAATTTTATAACTATGAATGTTGTATTCTTACCTTTGACTTCATGAACTACTAAAAGTATCATTGTTTAGGATGGATTCGAGAACTTTTCTTTGAGTATTGTTTCCTTGAGTTTCCATAGTTTAAAAATCTACATCCATATACCAACATTGGACTAGTTTACATATTTAGGTAGTGGAATTAGGTCCGCAATACATGAAAAATGTGATGCTTATGGATATGAAATCAGATTTTTTAACATAAGGTTTATCATTCAACCTACAAGTTTATTGTGTTTAGAATACACATGTAGGAAAAATGATATGAAAAACACTTGGCTGATGGAGACAATGAAAATTGAATTGCAAGCAGCCAATTACAGAATTTAGGATAGGTGTTGCAGAAGTTGAAGGTAGTCATATCATCATGAACATCAACTACAACTATCCCGTATGTGTTCTCCTTCACCAAATATCCTTGTCTATCCTTGCAACATGTATGTCCAATACCAGGATAACTAATTCTAGAAGTTCCCATGCTTTCTAGCTGGGTTTTGTTGGTAGATTTCTCACTACTAGATCCCATCTACTGCCACTGAGATCAAGGATCTAGATGGTTCCAGTCCAACTGCTTATCAAAGACTAATCAACAATTGGGATCAGAGTGAAATGGTATATGCACTCATGCCACTAGTCCATTATATGTTGGATTGCTAGAAATAAAACTTGAGAGGGAAATGGATAAGAAGTTGCATTTATTAAAAACACGTCTCACATGAACACGAGAATATGATGTTGGCATATAATTTATATTTTGCTAGTAGTTTGTGTGAAGTTGTTTATGGTATGTTTTGTATTGCATTAGAAGAATAGGAAACAACAACTAAATGAAAGGAATTTGAATGGCTATCCATTTACAGAATCCGAGTTAAACACCTTATCTTTACAAGGAAACAAGCTATTCACTGAATTCTGGTTTGCTATTGGTATACCATCCCTTTTAGATGTAGTTGTTGTCCATGTGAGATAGTCTTAGAAGACTGTAGGGTGATTATATAGACCTTGTTCAACATGGTATTCTTCAATTATGATGATTCTATGCCTTGTATATTATAATATTGGCCTTACTGTTACACACATGACGATTTCTATTTATGCAGTTTAAAAATACTAACATCTAGAATTATATGTTTGATGTGTAAATGAGGGTTAGATTAGTTCGTTGGGTAGTCTATAAATATAGGAAACTATATGATTTAGCATACTGGATACTTACATATCACAATTTTAAGTAGGTAGACCAGTTTGTTAGATACTTGCAAATGTGGCACTACGAAGAATTAAAAGTTTATCAATAATTGATGTTGTTAGATTTACATTTTACATATAAGAATATGTACATAGAACATTTTACTAGGTGAGAATAACATTGTGGGTTTCCACAACTTCTTCCATCTCAACATCAGAGTTAATGTAACATAAGAGTTAACATAAATAGTGCATGGGAAAATAGTCAGATAGGATCTTCTCCCCCAATAATAATAATTATCGTATACTACAAGTAGCATAGAAAAATGGTTATAATGAAGTAACCATTGTCGTGGATTCTGGATTTGTGTTAATTGGTATGGAGTTCTATCAGACTACTAATGCCAACTGAGATATATTTGAATACAATAATAAATAGTAAAGGGTCATTTTTTCACATTAGTAATGGCAGTTGAGCTATTACTTCATTACCCATATTTCCAAACACATTTCTGGACCAACTAGTATGCCTATTTGTAAGTGTTACTCTAGAAATCTGTAGTTGCATATGTATCTATATCTTGAAGAATTAAACTAAACATAAGTGAACTAGGATAACAACCAAGTGGAATGTCTATACATACAAAGATGGACACGATGCCATTGCTCTTTTTAGTAGGATCTTTAAGATCTCTAAATAAATTTGTAAGTCTAATATATATGAACTACATATTTTCAACAACGTTCTAACTGTTACTGGAAAGTTTTTGCTCTCTAACACACTAATATAACTATGAATTGGTATTCTAATATAATTTTTTGTTCGTTTGACTAGGAATTAAGATACTTTAGTGATTTGAGGTTCTTCATTTTGACACTCTATGACCTTTTTCCTTGTCATAATGATCTAATTGGCTTCTAATGCAAACCCAAATATACTTCCTTGGGTTTCTCAATATGAGACTTTGATTATTTTTTGGTATGTATAGAGATATGTTGTTTTCTGTTATGTTTTGTTGAGTGTCATGTGCATAGCATGTGCCTCACCTATGATGTTTACTTTTGTAGTTTAGTCCCATATTTCTCACCTTGACTTTAGTCGCTATTCTCTTCTGTTATATAAGAGACTGCATTGTACACTATTTTACTCACTCAATAAACAAGCCTTGGTTTATCTATATGGTATCAAGAGCAGGCCCAGTCCCCGTTTTACCTTCCCACCCTGCCCCCATGCCTTGAAGTGCCCCCCGCCAACCCCCTCCTCCCCTAGTGCTACCAACACCCTCCCTCCTCCCCAGCGCTGTCGGCTTGCGCTGCCCAACCGCTGCCCAACCGCCGCCCAACCCCACCACCACCCGCCGCCCCTCCACCTCCACCACCTACCTCCGCCCCCTATCCCCACCCACCACCCGCCACCCGCCCCCCTCTTATTGCCCCCGTAGCACCTCCCCCCCACCCATCAACTTCCACCACCCCTCCCTCTCCACCTCCGCCTCCATCTTCTTCCTTCTTCACCAATCCCATCCTTCCTCTTCTCCTAGCGGGCAATCTACTCTTTCAGACAGCCATAGACCTCTCACATTGAGAGTCCCCTACGTCTCTGATTCTTTTTCTTCCTACGCCTCATGAAAGATTATTGATTTCCTCATGACGGCGTAGATTCTTTTCATCTATCTCTGCCCGAATACGGGTCCTTATGATCTGATGCGTCAGATCCCTGCAACTGCTATTGGGACCAGCTGTCTCATGTCTACTCACACTAGCAAAATCCGAAGAGGGTTTTTGAAATTTTCAAAAACCTAGCCAAAAAGGAGTACTCCTCAGATGCACCTATTAATGATTTTTACAACCAACACTCCCCTCTCTGGAATGAGTATGAGATCTACCATCCGTTGACTCCTGACATCAAAGAAGCTCAGAAGCAGCGCAATGAACTCCAATTGGTTCAGTTCTTCATTGCACTTCCGACTTCTTTTTAAGGTGTTGTTGACCAAATATTGTCAAGTGATCCGCTACCGATTCTTCGCGATGTTCTAAAGTGGGTCCAGCGACTACCATCTGTTGAGATATATTTGCACGCCATATCTCAGTACCGACAAGCAAGTTGCCGACATCTTCACAAAGATACTTCCCAAAGCTCGCTTTCTAACTCTGGTTGACAAGCTGGGCATGTTCGACATCGACGCTCCAGCTCGAGGGGGAGTATAGAGATATGTTGTTTTCTGTTATGTTTTGTTGAGTGTCGTGCATAGCATGCGCCTCACTTATGTTGTTTACTTCTGTAGTTTAGTCCCATATTGCTCACCTCTGCTTTAGTCTCTATTCTCTTCTGTTATATAAGAGACTGGATTGTACACTATTTTACTCACTCAATAAACAAGCCTTGATTTATCTATAGTATGGATTATGTTTTATAAGATTAATGATGAGTCATAGCACCATTAGTCACAGAATTCACCGAATTTTAGAATAATTCACGAATAATACGCGAACTAAACACTGGACGAATGCAACGACCAAATTACGTAAGAAATCCGAACCGTTTCCGAATAATAGGTTTAATTCGTGTATAATTTGGCATACCCATATAAAACACGTATTTAACGCAATATTGTGAATAATTTCCGAATTTTTCTGAAAGATCCGACCCAATAGTTGGCAGCCCACTTAGGGATCTATATTCAGTTTTCACGGACGAACCCCGCCGTTCGGCGTTCGGCTTCCGTTCGACTTCCCTTCCGCTTGGCCGTCTCCAGACTCCCTGACGTAGCGTCGCTGACGAGGGCCAAACCAACGCCTACCCCGGCCTCCTACAGCAACGACGCCGGCCGCTGGCTGCAGGACAGGAGCAAGCAACGTCGGCGGCCGCTGCAAGGATCTCCAGTCGAGCAAGCAAGGTCGGAGCCTCGACGGGCGGCAGTGAGCGATTGAGCAGGCTGCAAGCGGTAGCTCCAGCCGGCAAGAAACAAGAGCGCAGCTCCAGCCGGAAAGAAACAAGAGCGGCAAGAAACAAGAGCCCAACGGCCAAAGCTTAGCTAGGAACCAGCCAACCAGGTATTCATGTTCGGAAATCTGCCGATAATCAATAATTTTTTCTTTTTTTTACAATAGAGTTGTTTAGCTCGAATTTACTTGCTTGCAGCTTGACTTTGGATGAGTTCATCCGAGATCCCAGCAGGCAGCAGTCACCTTATAAAAACTAATGCAACATAACAATTTCGGATATGTAACAGAAGACCATATATATATATATATATATACAATTTTTTTCCGAATATTTCCCGAATAGTTGACCGAACTTTTACCGAATTCTTACCGATTTTTATTCGAATTTTCCGCATAATTCCCGAATGCCGAATTTTTCAGCCTCGCCGAATACCGAACTTGTGACTATGCCATGAGGTATATTTGTTATGTTATTAGGATACTTTGACATGTTAATTTTCTGGATTTGGTGGCATAATTGTAGCTCTATGTGGATATGTAATTTTACCTCCGTGTTGAGATGTTTATGCTTTAGAAGTGATCTAAGCTTGCTGCTACTGTGATGAACATGATTAGGCCTATAACTCATTGTTGGCATGTATTTTATCATTTTCCAAGTATGTGTATTCACCTTCCTCTTAATGTTTGGTCTCTAATTGGTCCTGTCTGCTATTTTAACAGCCGGAATACCCATATGTTGTTACAGATTTTGAGATACTAACTGCCTGTGTGAAAGGAAAATGGATAGGTTTGTTCCTAGACTATGAAGGAACATTGTTCCTGATCGTGCTCAACCCTTAGTGTGCTTTTATGCTTGATGAGGTCTTTTAGTATCCTCTATTTATGAAATTGTAAATGGAAGTGGTGCTTGTATATTAAAAATATGTTCCCTTTTTCATCCATATGGTACAGATGTGTACAGCTGTGAGGTAGGTGGCTAGATGCTTCACTAAGGATATCATAAGAGGAAGAAATTATGAAGGTGTGTGAATGTATGCTTTTATGTTTTTATGTTTAATTCCCCCCAACATTTCAGTTTGTTTCTGGCTACTCCATTTAAGAAGTCTAATTATTCTTCATATTCTTAAACTCGTACCTCATATATGACTGCTCCATTTACACAGTCAAATTATATTTCATCTTCTTAAACTTGTACCTCACATTAGTATACCTTACGTTCCTAATTGGTAAATATTTTATTGATACTTCCTTTGCAAAATAGAGTGGAAATCACATTCTATCCTTTACAAGGACATAAATCAGAAGTAGCTTGAGCTACTAGAAGCAACAACCTATTGCAATAGCCTACTGGAGGCCAATCTATTCTGGTATGTATCAAGGGAAAAGATGTTGTAGGCAAGGAACCACATCTGAAGGTTAGAAGATGGAAAATGTTTGTTTAAACTAGAATCATGATGCAGATGTACAAATAACAAATATGTAATATATGTTCACATTTTATGTGGCTACATGTATATTAGTGAGCTAATAATTACTACACTTCTATTTATTCTATCAAAGATTTTGGCCTTGCTAAACCATTGCTTGTGTTTGTCTTACTTGAACAAGATCAGACATACCAATTGATAGATTTGGTGCTTATTTCTCCTTTCGAATTCACATCAACGAAGCAAGTAAGGAGCAACACACATTGATACTTTGCATCTATCACATTTTCAACTTGATTGATTAGATTTTCACTTTAAGTTGGTCTATAGGACCTTTGATACCATAAGTAAGGGATTGGAAATGGAGGATGATAAATATTGTTTACAGTTGGACGATGCAAAGCTAAAGCTTGTGGCAAGTACATAGGTTCTAACAAGTTGGTATGTTCATTGGTCTTTCTCGCCCAATGATATTGTGACGTAGTAGCACTTGGAGCATCATTATCACTCCGCTCATTGACTAGGTTGTTCTTATAAGTTTCTATCTTGAAGTCAAAGCATTTATTGAAGTATATATATTTCATGTCTTCTCAGTTATCGACTTACTTTTCAAGAACTTCTCATGAAAATTTCATTGTCACTAATGAGGCTGTAGAGGGCAGCAATACTGATTGGCTAGCTGCTACCACAATCAGTAAATAGAAGATTGTGCATCTTTTGTGAATCAATAAATAGACGGGATTGTGCCTTGCTTTGGGTTTGTGGCTTATGTTAGCCTGTCTGGGCTGTGCATTTTAGCATCTGCACCTTGTGCTTGTAAAAAAGTGTTGGATAAGATTGCTTGGTTGCAGGTCAGTGATGGGATTATATTATTGGATATTCACTATACTAAACTATTACTGAAGATGTAGAGTATAAGGAAGATAAAATTCTGTCTACAAGCTGATTAAATCTTTGTTGTATGTGCACTTTTATGGTTCCACAATATCTTCAGTTTTGAGCTTGTTCTGGACTAAACTATTGCAGATTTCATTGTGTTGTTTGAACTTGTGGTGATTATTTTGGCTATAGTCTCATGGGTGTAATGTTCTTTGTTTAATAGCAATTTCGACAGAGTGCTGGGAATGCCAATCTTGACCTATGCTTAGGGAGATTGGGATTGAAGAAGAGCAAGTTTTTGGTCTCCATGGATGATGATACATTTTCAAGCGCTACTGAACAATGATATGTGTTCAAGTGCTACTGAGCAATGTGTTCAGATGCCACCAGATGCAGATTTTACAATGTGGATGAACAACACCAGATAGGAAGTGAGATTGTTATCATGTCTAATATCAAACTCTTGTAATGTAAAATTCAGCTGGATCTTTTTTTGGTGTAAATTTTCACAGTTTGAGGAGAGGAGAATATTCTCAGAAGAGGCGAGCAGGGGATGACTACCTCAAGATCCCAGCCAACTTTCCAGATCAATTTTAATGATATGTACACGTCTCCACATCAAAACAAGCTGGAAGATGCTTCAATGTTCTAGGATACTATACCCAAAAATGTCAGTTTCTGAGATATAATCAGGTGGTATGAGATGCAAGTTTTCATGTTTTTAGTTTCCTAGATTTTTTTTGGAACTCAATGGAGTTTAGTTCATACAAAGCAATCTATTTCTTGAGTATCAATAAAAAAGACATAGTTCTAATTGAAGCTAATCGATGTCACAGTTCTCCCCAACATCATGAGTCTTTTACATCACCTTCCTCCTACTCCTTGCTCTATCAAAAATGAGCCTGATCTTGCCGATTGATTTCAACACGATCTTCCTCTCTAACTTTCTGCAATGCATATCATAAATCTAATGTGGCCTAGTCGCATTCTTCCCTTCTCTAATTTCTCTTCAAGAAAAGGGGATTTAGCAATGTTGTTATTTCTTATTTCTGCATTCATGTTCTGTTTCTAATAAATTGTGTTGCTAATGAGTGATATTTCATTTTTTATAAATGTAAGTAACTTGAGTATATACATATTAACCAATGTTACTTTAATTTATCTAAATGTCTGGGTACATTACTCATTCCTTTCCCGCAAGGCTCTTGAATCAAACTGTGGGTTGCTCATTTATTGTGGAGTTATGGTGTTGTTAAGTAAGTTATCTGCTCACTATTTATTGTGATGTTTGCATAGGTTTCACAAGACCAGAAATTGTGATTTAATTGGCACCTACATCATTCTCCTACTGTGGAGATTTTCCATGATGGATAAAATCTGCTAAAGAGTTCTTTTGGTTCAGTCTTTGTTGCTAGTTGTTGCAGATACTATTTCCCATTTGTAGGATATGCTACTTTATGAACATCGTCATAAGGATCTCTACTATTGACACCTTGCTTAGTGCCTGCCCATGCCAATTTTGTAATGTGCGGCTTTGTTAATCTCTCTTGGCTATTTTGCAGCAAGCAGAGAGTGAACAAAAATGTGTTAAAGGTTCCTAGAATAGAATGGAAGGTACTCAACATATGTTTACCCTTTACCTTTATTTTCATCTATTGCATCAACATATGTTTACCCACTACCTCTGAATCATTAGTTAACTTATTTTGATTACACAGTAATAGCTTTGGTAATCGTCTCTGATCTCTCAGGTACTTGATGCCACAAGCAACAAACCATGGGACCCTAATGGATCCATGTTGGTTGAGATTACACGAGCTTCACACAACCAGTACGCCTACCATATTTTTTTAACTACAATATGAATTCTTCTTTCCTTTCTGAAAATGTGACTATTTAGCCATATATTTTTCGTGCAAATAGCATCATTATGGTGGTAATGAAGGATACTCTTCTTAAGTTATCCACTGTTTAATAAGCAAGTATTTCTTATGTATATTCCCCCCGATATTCTAAGGTCTCATCTTCTCTATCATATTTTTTTACACTTAAGCTGCTGGTTTGTTTGTGTTTGGTGTTTGATAGATGCAATCATGTATCCATGGTGTTATTGTATCCAACTTGCTAGTGTGCCAAGGCATAACCTATTTAGCACTCATTCTAAAGCAATAATACCACTGGTAACTAATTAGCATTTTGGGAAATATTAATCAGTACATAGTTCCAATGCTATTGGAATAATGATAACCTATTTATTGTTGTTGTATATCTCTATGCTCCCTAAGCACTCTAATCTGTTGTTGTGTATCTTCAACTGGCTATTGTGTCTATGTATAACCTATTTATTGCTGCTTGATTGCTACTCCTTACTGAAAATGTTGTTGCAATATCGATGGAGACTCCAATTTCACCTGATGGTGAATCAATTTGAAACTTCATCTAGTAAACATCTAACAGCAACAAGGCCATACAATTTTTTATTAAAGATCGTAATGTCATTGCTCTCACCCTCAACTGTTTGCCTCAATTACAATAGTTTCATCACAGCCAAAGCATGATAGGCTCCTTCACTCTTCGACAACCTATACCCTGTCAAACTTGGTTCCTTCCTCTCAACCTAATTATGATAGCTTGCAAGCGTTATGTATGCTTAAATTGCTCCATTTTCAATGCTTCCTTGACCAGTCCCAGGCGTCTATGTTTGAAAGAGTTTCCTAGTGTTGTCTTTTGTTAATTGCTTATGTTTCCTACTTTTAGCAGATTTTTCTCTACTCCACTGCATTGTTTTCCTTCTTTATTATGATCATTGTTGTGGTTTGCTTGACCCCTAAAGGCTTCCAAGGAGCTACCTTGACAAGTATGACAGTTTCCGGTCTAATTCCATGTTAAAGATTGAACTATCAAGTTTCTCACCACTTATATGTTTAGAGAAGTACCAATTGAGTTGTAGAAGAGTTTGGACTCGGTTGGAGAGGATGAAGAATCATGGCAGGTAGCATTAAACATATTTTATGTTTGTTCTTTGGATTTTATTGTCTTTTCTTTTCTGAGTATGGTGCTTCATAATAGGCATTTTGTTTTCATGTACACTGCTATACATATCAGATTGAAATGCAGTTGTTATTCTTGATCTTATTACAAGTCATATGGATTCTATTTTTTTCCTACAAATAGATATGTATTCATGTTTCACTTTCAAAATATAGCATGAAGCTTGTCCTAAGAAACAAGTGAACCACCTATCTTGTTGGAATTACCAGGAACCTCAATTGATAACTGAATATATTCCATGTTTCTTGATGCCTTAAGCAGGAACCTTAGCATATGCAACAACTGGAACAAATAAGTTTGAAAGCTCCTGGCATGGAGGGAACATTTCCATAAGCAAAACCTCCTGATCCTAAATTTTTGGGGAGAATGGCTTGGGTATGCAGATCGTTTCCGATTATTCCATTTATTTATTGCAAACATAAACTTTTGTTGGTGCACTAATGGTGTCTTAATAAACTCTTCTAGGAATGACAACATAGTTGTGCCAAGTTGTACATGAAATTTTCCTGCTGTATATGTTAACAAGGTGAGCAATGATTTCATTTTAGCTCATATATAGCTATCTTTTGTCTAAATTCTCATATATAGCTCAGTTGGGCAATGACCCAAATTCCATTCACTTAGAAAATTCTATTTGTTTATTTGTGGTTGCTTCTCGATCTTCTTGTCGATATGGAACTTGTAATTGTTAGCTTCTATCTTAGATTGTAGATATATTTAAGTGACATCCTACCTTGGGTTGTTGAGGTTCAAGATTTGGCTATTTATCTGTTCCCTCAACATGGCTTGATGTTCCAAGATATGCAATCTGATGTGCTTTTATTCTGGTCATTTTCTGTTGTTGAAGTTGGGTATTCTGCTGACTTCAGTTGTTGTTTAAGTTCAAATGTGGCCTCAACATCATTTCCATTGTACCGGTTAAAAGTCAACTTGTTTATTAAGACATATTGATTGATTATAACCCTGTGATGACCTCTTGCATCGCCTTCTTTTTATCTTCTAATGATTATATTCATGTGCAGCTAATCGGTTGCTAAGGTGTTCATTTTCCTCTTGTGATGTGGGCGTGCCCGATATTATGGTAGCAAGGTTCCATAGATCATGAAGTAAATGACTCATTAGGAAACAAATGGTATGCACTGCTGTCTAAGGGACTTGCAACATAAAGATAGTCACTTTGTGGGTGTAGGCAACCTTTCTTCTCAGTTGGATTCTGCTACGCTCTCGACAATTGGATATTTCTTTTTAAAATTGGAATTGTGATATTGCTTCACAGGGTATCCATATGCAGTTCACTTTCATCGCCATCTGCTGGGATTGTTGTGTGGTCACAGAGTTGTCCTCAGCTTTTGGACTAGGAGTCCTACTACAATTTTAGAAGTGAGATGTAGTCCACATATGTAATTAGAATCAGATGGTGATGGTGGAACAAACCAAGTCCTAAAACGGTAAAAAATCTACACTAAACAAATCATCTACCTTTCTTTATGTGATTAACTATTGTAGGTTCAAATTCTATCCATGCTTAAAGATTGTACTACTTTGAGGGAAGAGCAGGAATGACGGAGATTGCGAGTAAGGTGCAGCTTAAAAATGAATGAAATAATTATTCTATTCAATGACTGCAATTTTGATACATATATGATGCAGGATAAAAGAAGGCCTCAATGTCAACTTATTGCTAAACAAGAATCCCTCTTTGGGTCTAGATCAAGTCCGACAAAACAGAGTACAAAGAAGCTTCCTAGAACATCTATGGACGATCCAAGTTGTAATAGAAATATGTCACTATGAGGGGCGATCCTACAATCTTCAAATCAAGACTTCTTCCATTCAACAAAATCGACCCACTCATCAAAGAAATTGGATGAAGGGCCAACGTGTCACAAGGTCACAACTTTGTGCAACACAAGAACCCAAGCTATCACCAACTCATTGAACAAAAGGAGAAGACAATAATGATTCTAAAACTGGTCGAGAAAGATACATACTCTTTTTCCAAGATGCGTGTAGACCTCATTGAATTTATTAGTATATGTATATCCTTTTCTTTTTACACATTATGTAATAGGGGCAAAGGTATACATCCTCCCCATGTACATTTGATGTTTCAGTATAAATTAAAGTAAGTTTGTTGGCTTAAAGAGCATAACTTGGTCTAACTACTACAAATTTGTTACTAAAAGAGCTTCTGGACTAATTACACAATATATGAATAATCAAACTATACATATATGTATATGTGGCACTACATATGTAGCTAGTGCATAATCCAACTACATATATATGTGTGCAGTAGATGCTGTCTTTACCTACACATTAAATACATATAATTTGTATTAACTTCATGTTTTTGCTGCATACTGACTATATATACAATTGTAGGCATACATTTAGCTATAATTATACCTATATTTAAATATGTAAAGACAATATCTAGCTACGCTTTTGGATACATATGAATTTGTAGCGAATGGATTATCTAACTACATATTTGAAAAATATAGTTAAAGGCTTTAGCTATACGAGCATATACTACAATTTGTATGTGTAAAGAAATATGTAGTCAAAGCCTTTCGCTACAAAATATGGGGCTTTCGCTACAATTTTTTTTTATAGTTAAAGACCTTTTTTTTAGTAGTGACATTGGACTTTGTGGAGGATTGTTAAATATATGTTGTAACAGCCATCTATTTAGCATGGGTTAAGCCCAATGTAGTGCAACAAGTACATGTGAGAAAAGTAGTTTTGTCTCTAGTACAAATGGCAAATAAGTTTTATCCCATATTGCTCACTCTTAGAACTTTTGTGGTCCTCATATATAGGATCACATGGGGCACTAGTGTCCAAAGGGTCCTAGAAGGGAGGTATGCTCACCTCCTTGGTGGGTGGGGTTACCACATCACAACGCACGCACGTACGCGAGCGTGCGCCATGCCTCGCCTGGCCGGATCGGGCTTGTGGCTTGTGACTTGTGGATTGTGAATTGTAGAGAATGTCTTCCGTCTTCTTTTTGCACTAGGATACGACTAAGTAATTAATTACTCGTGTAATTAATTGTTTCTTTCTTATTCAGATTTCTTAATCCTAATTAGAAAGTGTTTCTCTTTTGCGGATTATTCCATATTATGTACAAGAGCAACCAAGTGTTTGCGTCTTATTGGGAATAGGATTAGGGACGTGCGTTGCTATATATATGTCTCCGGTCATTAGGGTTAAACACACAACAAAAAAATAGATTTCTGCCGCCGTTTCACGTGTGTTTTGAGAGTCCTAATCCAGAGAGCAAGTGCCTTCGTTCCAAGCCGCTTCATGGAGTTGTTTTCCTGTGCGAAGTGTGGCGTTCTTCTTCCCATCACCGAGATCCGACTGTCAGGCGGTGGTTCCTGCGGTTGCTGTGCTGCACTGGTAGCAGTGCAACGTGACTACGTCGAGTACGAGCGAGACGTGCAAGTTTCATGTTCGTGCCGGATCCAGACTGAGAGAACGGTGTCTATCCGCGAGGATTGTCGGACACTGATTTCTTTAAGTATCACATTCGTTTAACGGTCTGGTTTGTGAATCTAACTCCTGTTATTTCTGTTCTCCTGCTTTGTTTGATCTTTGTTTTTTATTTTGGATCTACCTGAAATTGTTAATAACTTTGCACCTGTCGTTGTTGTTTGAACGACGTTAATAAATTTTAACAACAAAACACCCCTCATGACGAGCGGCGCCACGAACACGGCCAACATGACGAGCATCAACACGAGCCTGACTATAAGCGCGACCATCTTCGTAGTGTTGAAAAGTTTTCCAAGTATAACATCTATTGCTATATAATCCTATTCCCAATCAAAGCATCCAGTTACTCCCAGATTCTAATTTGGAAATAGCCGATCTCTATAAATAAATTGGCGTGTCTAACTAACTTGCCAGTTCCCAGCATAGAGCAAGTCTAGCGAGACTTCCGACGATTCCACAGTGACTTGCCCGATTCCATTTAATCTCATCGTCTTCAGACCCCACCACTCTACCTCTCCCAACATTCTATTTACGCCGCAAGCAACTTTCTAAAGACGACAGCCACACCCTGACACCCAGCACCTCGGCGGCCGAGGACGGAGAATTTTTTTGAAATACTGGCATGCACCTTGGCCGCAGAGACTCTCTATTTGTTGAAAACCACTCAGAGGCAATAACATGTCTCTTTCAGTATTAATCTGCTGCAATAGCATGTCTTCTTTTCTGTTTGGCTATGCCCCCGCTATATCTGGCCTTTAGGCTTTGGCCCTTTGTGCAGCACACTTTCTTGTCATAACCAACCAGTGATTTCCATCAAAAGACAATTGATATTCTATGTGTAGTCCCTCTGGCTCTGGGCTTCATGTATTGTGGCGGTCTGTTGTTGAATCACACAGGTTTATTTAGGGGCGTATGTCATATTGGAACCCGAAATATCTTTTCTGTTGTCATCTGTTCTCAAGTGGAAAACACATAATCGTCATCAGACATAAAAGTTCCTAAATCAAGTGTAGTTCTTTGTGTTATATGCGACAACCTATTGCCAGTATACACAAGATCCATACCAAAGTTCTTTTTGTGGGTTCTGAGGCATTTCTATTGTCACAAACAACAACAGTCGGACATACATAAAGGTCGGTAAATATTGTCGTCATATTTAATTGTTTAAACTTTTGAATAAGTTTTTTTACATTATTATACATTACATATTAGAAAAAAATTCATTCATACTATCCCCCGTACAAAATTTCTGATTCCGCCCCTACCCACCTGCCTCCCGGCGACCACTGGGTAGCACCTGAACCTACACCTTCCGCGCACCACCACCACCCTCAAGACGTTCCGGCTCGCCTGGCATGCTTAATCTGGAACGAGGCGCGGACGATCCCTTTTAGTGCACGGTGCAAGCCCCCTCTTCCGGTTCCAGTGGAAATTATTAGATACGTATGTAAAATGCCAACTGCACTCAACTGGTCACCTTTTGAGTGCGGACCGTGCGGTACCATTCATTATTTTTGGCCTTTCATAAGACAATATATGCATCTGTTGTAGATTCTTTCCAATAGATCGATAGGGGGTACGGAAGGAGTTAAAGGTCATCTCTATATAAGATGGTTGGGCCTAAATCAAAAGTGAGACGTTTGCTTTCTTTTAAAAAATTGTGGTGGGCAAGTAACGATGTTATGCAAGACTGAAGGCACAAGATTTAACGTAGAAAATCTCTCCAACATAAAGAGAGAAAAAATCACGATACAATACCGGCAAATAATCACTATGTAACATGAATTACAACTCACACTATCTAGATTTAATCACTCCTAAATCTGGGAAGCATCTCCTGCCCGAAAACAAAGATAATGAAGAACAAAATTACACTCAATGTGTACAAACCCTCCATTTTAACTTTTTCTCCTCACGACACCACTGTCGCTATTGGGAATTGCTTGTTGTCACTACAACTAGTGATCGTGTCACCTCTTCTCCTGACAAGGTCGCCTACCTTGTTTGCGTCTGTGGTACTCGTTCCAGGTGGTGGTGACGTGTCGACAAAACTCTCTCTGCCTTAGAGACGATATGAGTCCTTTGCTGATCGGACGGGTCGTTGTGGTTGTCGCGTCACCAATAGTGTGTCATCAACTGATGTGCATCTTCCGCCACTCGGATCCGCTGTCGTGATTGTTGCACCACCTATGTGTCGCCGACTGATGTGCGTCCTCTACTAACTGGAAAGACTACCACCGTTGTCGTAGTCACCGACTGAGTAACGTTCTGCTCGGAACCGCTGCCGCAGTCGATGTCAATATCACAACACCAATAAAGTGTCACCAACTAATGTGCGTCATCCGCTGCTCGGACATGCCGCTTTTGTCGATGCACTGCCATTGTGTTGCCGACTGGCAATTACTATTCTACCTTAAGACAATGTTGTTGGCCCTCTCTCACCCATGAGAGAGCTGCTCTATTGATGCACCCAATGTGCCACCAACTATGAGCTGCTACCTCGCTTCAAGATAAAGTTGTTGACTCTCTCTTACCACAAGAGAGAACCACCATTTGTTATTATTTTCTGACTCTTCTACTACAGAAAGCACCAATAACCAACAACTGGTGGGATCACACACCAACAGGTGGGATGATTCAATGGGCTCCCCCAGAGCCTCTATTTATAGGCATCCATGCATGTGCTTTCAACTAGAAATTATATTCTAATTTGTAATCCAATTCCAAACATTAATTATTCTCACATATGGGAAATCATCTTCTTCCCTTTTTGAATTCAACTCCTATTAGAATTGGCAACCCAAACCAACTCATATTAAGTCTAAATCTCAATAGACATGGGCCGAAACCTTTCGTATCCCAACACTTACCTTGTGAATTTCTAATCCAAGCGTTTGATTATATGCCAAGTGCCAACCTCACCCAACCGTTCACTTTTTAGGACGGTACCAATTCGTTATTTTTGGCCCTTCATAAGACAATCCAGGAAACAGAACTCTTCAAATTACATCCAATTTTACTCTACCAAACATCTTTTGAGCAAAAATTCAGATCATTCTAATTCTATGAGTTTAAACGCAATTCTACTAAACATGTGCCAAGTCAAATAAAACTATTACAAGTATTGTAGTTTGCACATAACTAACCATGAATCAAGTAAGACTGCTGTGTCGAGATATGGATTCATGCATAATAAACCAAAGTATTCTTTCCAGCAGGTTGATAGGGGGGCGTACGGAAGGAGTTGATGGTCATTTCATATAAGGACATATTTGGTTTGGCCAAAATCCAAAGGGAGATGTTCGCTTTCCTTGTGAATTTTAAGTCCAAGTGTTTTGGTTGGATGCAAGCAGTAAAGGTAGTACAAAAACCAACTATACTTGCATCTGCTCTGTTTATGTAAGAATCTACAAAAAGTGAACTATGTCTATTTAAATATTTGTAACCATCGTTTGTGTCCCCATGTGTGCTCACAACATCTAATTTTATTACTTGTGGGCCCCATAACAGAGTCTAAAGTGAGAATTTACAAGACACGATGTCCCGGATACTAAGTATATTTAAACCTCTAAAAATGGCGGTTCATTTTTCCTACCCAACGGATGTTTGCAGCTATGACGTGGCCTCCTCAATCTCCAACTCCTCCAGCGACGGTGCCGTCACTTCCTGACCTCAGCGTCTGTTTTTCCTCTTTCCGATTCCATTTTCTGACTGTAAACTCTATGTTGTGCCGCCCAGGCGCCCAGCCATCCGACCCAGTTCTCTGTATTCTCCACAAATAGAACTTCATTTTTCGTCCTCCTCAGCATGACCATGGCCACATGAATGTTCCTCCTTCCCTGCAACCTCCATGGTGACTTCTAATGCCTCACCACCACTGGCATATTCATGTACAGTGCTCATGGTAGTGCGCTTCCGCATGCAGGCATGTAGAAAACTTTTGACGGTAAGCAGTTGTTTGAGTTGCAAAAAATTCAGCGTGATTCCCCGGCAGCCTTCATGCACCATGTTACGATCCTCAAACTCAAGCTAATCAGCGTAATGAGGAATGTCGAGTAGACAACAACGACTTTGTTAATCTATCTACATGGAGGAACTACGTCCAATCAAACACAAAAAAGTCCAAATGAATAAGCTCAATTCATACTATGAGCCTATTTGGTAAGGTGTGGTCGGACGACAAAGTGTGTGTTTGATGTATATTTTTACACTGTGAATTGTTACACCCAACCAAACTATCTCTATAGATCAAACAAAATTGTTGTGGCTTGAATTCATTGAGTTGAATTTTTGTTTTAAAATTCAAGGTGTGGGCTGACTTTACACCCAACGAGTGCCCTATCAAGATGCATTCACACCTAGTCCGAGTTAAGGCAACTACTTCAACCACCTTCCATTCATAACCACCATACTCTCTTCTCAAGGCTGGAGTTAATTCCACAAACGGTTGATGTACCCAATGACTGATGTGAGCTATCGGTTGGAGAGGCGAGCCTATCGGTTGGGGTTTGGAAAGGGCGTGAGTCGAGGAAGCCAGTCAGCAACCCTAGGTCCAGGTGGCGGCACCCCTTTGACTCACTCGACTAGAGTGGGAAACTCCCACTTTGGAGTCTTAAATGAGCATTTGGTGTTTGAATAGCACATTAATTTAACTGGGTGTTTGAACAAGGTGTGGCGGCTGAGGGTGGTGTCAACTGTTCGTCTGGTGAGAGTGAGTCGATAGTCTGGAGAGAGTGAGCCGTTTGTATGCAGTCTGAATTTCTCGATTGGAATGTCAACCGATCGGCTCGTGACACGATTCTGTAAGAATTAAATAGTTTTTTATGAGAATAAGGTTTAATTGCAATAAAAGGAGGCAAATAGCAATTTGTTCTTTTTCAGTGGATAAAAATAAGAAATTCCATGTAACAAGACTTAGAAGGTTGTGCAAAAGGATGATGAATTAGCACGCATCATTCGTTTGCGACGCGAACAATCATTTCTCACTTTCCCAGTCAGATATGAATAGGAAAATTTGTTTCTAAATCAATGTCATGCATTAATTTACTTGCACCCAAGTAAGTGCAATTGAAACATATTTGGGAAAACTCCAGAACCTTTCTTCGTCCCAACTGGGCTGTCTCACACGAGCAAGATGACTGTCTCATTCACCTAGACAGCCATCTAGTGAGTTTGAATCAAGTCGATCAATTCAACAGCTTGAACCGATCGGTTCATAGGACAAAACTATGCCAATTCGATTTATGATCTGTCTGACAACCCAACCGGCCGTCTCAACACTTGAGACACATGTTTGGCTACCCAAATGACAATCTCACTGGGTGAGATGGTTTTTGGCAGTTCAGTCAGCTATTTCGTTGCTCTGTTGTGTGAATTGGGTACCTAGACACTATAGCGATCAATCCAATTGTCATTCAAGATTCAACTCCTCTTCTAGAGGAGTTCCTTTGTGTCTGACCCTATAGGTCTCATATCATATTGACAGTGAATGTCCATAACAACTTATGACATCACAAGTAAAGAGTGGTGCCTAGTCGCACATTAGTGCTACCCAAGTGAATGGAAAGTTGGAGAGAAAATTTGACTTACAATTTGTGTATGGTGTTATAGTGTTTGTATAGTTCCTTTGTCACTGATATCTAGATTAAACTAAAGTCATGGAGCAGTCATCCTCATTATTATTAAATCTTATTTCTTGAACCAGAGCAGACTCCATGAGATATATGTAAGCTTAATATCACATATTGACTCACATGTGTATGGCCATACTTTTCGTAGTCTTGCTAATCAATAGGCATAGGATATCATACTCATGTGGGGGGGGATCCCATCTCTATCACTCGCAGTCAATCCCCATGTGTCAAAGTCACCTAATCATCACCGTTATAATAACTCATGTTTCAAGACTGTGTTTAATGATGTGAAAGTGTGCCCAACAACATGTGATGAGTGCAGTGATTTCAGGTCTAAGAACCACAACCACCACCATTACTGTGAGAGCTGACTATGACTTCTATGATGATTGCTTCCATGTGTCAGTCTCACGGCAGGTCTGTCTGATACTCGGTTCTCTAACATGTATCTGTGTGCTTAGTTTGATATTACCATATCATGACTAATGAGATTATGTCATCAACCAACTCACACTCTGATCTTATGTGTTATTGTTGTCTATCTACCTTCCACAACAACAACCGATTAGGGACATAATGAGGATGTGTATATGTACTCTTAACATCTGTTTGATCTCATTTCTTCCAAGTCACGTACTTGAAGACATATGTCATTGAGTAATATCATTCTCTAGACATTTATTATGATATTCATTATCTCATAACTGAATATACAAAATAAACTGGAAGCTTGCTTTTGTGATTAATCAAATCATTTACATATTATGCCATTACAATCATCATATATTTGACTCTCTGGACATACATACCAACACAACCCACCGTCTCCAAATCAAGCACTGAAGTGGAGTATTGTTCTTTCTCCCTCAAGTTACATTCACACCTAAGCCGAATTAAGGCAACTACTTCAGCCACCTTCCATGCATAACTACCATACTCTCTTCTCAAGACTGGAGTTAATTCCAAACGGTTGATGTGCCCAATGACTGCTGTGAACTCACCTGTAAGCCAGAATTATGGTCCGTCAGTTATGTATATATTTGTCTCCTCGTCACAGCTAATGGTGCGTGAGAGCATTATTTCCTTTGTCACAATATCAAACTCTAATATGCCCTAAACTTGATTACCTTTTCCCCTTCTATTTTCTGAAATCCAATAAAGAAAAATCAAGTATAAGTACCTTCAACGATTACAAAAGTGGATACTGACTACTGCGTACTACCAACTCACTGATTACAAAATTCATTCGGCCCACTAATCCGGCGCGGCAAATGTAACACCACCACATTTGGAACAGCTGCAGCGGAGGCAGGGTTGAGATACCGGTAGCAGATCAGTCCATGAGCAGTTCCCTACAAATACTGTGCAAATCATTGAGGTTGTTCCTGTGTGGTTGCAGCCCATTAGATACGACCAGATCGTAGTTCACCATCCGAACCAGGGTACTGGTTTCTGATGTTCTCCTTAAGCGGTGCTTCGTAATTTATGGGCCTACCTTGAGAGGAATAACTTGATTTTCAGCATCAGAAAAGGATTTATGGTTGGTGCTAACTGCTAAGGTTGCGTAACGAATAGAAGTAAACAAAAACTGAAGTGGGAGTCCAAAAGCACGGCAACCCTCAGGGCACTGTGAATGGGTGAAGTACAGTGTTGAAGGAATGAGTATATCCGTTTGAATTATGGAGAAGCTTATGGGATCTATATTTGATTTCTCCAACATTATATTAGCAGCATGCACACGTGTGTGAAGTGACGATGTTATATATGCAAAAATTTACATATTGGCTTTAGAAGGGACGGTCACGGCTTTGATAACTTTTCCTTAGATCCGCCCCTGGTTTCAACAAAACTGTAATCCGTAGCTATCTTCATATGTAAAAGGAGATGAGAGATAAAAAAACGAAACACCTCGAGCCAAGTCGAATGAGGCGAGGTGTCAGGTGTACATGTATGCACACGTGCGTGGTCTTTATGCACACATCAAATCTTGTGAACAAACATTCACACACACTCTAATAAAAAAGGTAGTACGCCAATCTAAAAGTGACAATGTTGGAGTAAATTTTCTTTCTATTTGTTTAAAAGACAAAAATTACTTTTTTTCTTGTTCACATGTACTAGCCGCACATGCTTCGATGTTAACATCGTTCTAGTTTCTAAATTTACTAGTGATAAAAGTTGTATCCAAACACACCCTCGCACCCTTCCCATAAACGTGTGCATATGACACTAGGCATAATAATTGCTACGCCGCGTGTGGTAGTTAGGCTAATGTTGTTTGTGGCCCTGATAACAAAAACTGAAGGAAAGCTTTGACAAGTTCACAATATCCAGCAATTCGATAGAGAACCTCAAAATTTGACATTAGTGGACTTGTCACTAGCGAACCCCAAAATCGAAATTACTAGAATTGCCTGTGGCATTTGTCATCCGTTGTAACGTTTGGTTTATATACATTTTCCACCCTTAACTTTATTCTCTTACTTGCTCAGCAGATAGTCAACCGATCCATTGCAATCGCATGGCTTCGCAGAGTCAGCTCCATTGTGGGGACAAACGATAAAGACATTTGTGGTATGACCGGGAGAGACGGGGAATAATGGAGAGGTTGGGAGGCTGGGCAGGCTACATAGTTTGCGACTAAATATGTACTTGCAGTCATTTTTTTTATGAATTATGTTTTGTTTGACACTTTTGACTGATAGGAAAAATGGAGCTAAGTGGAGATCTTTTGATATAGCCGAAATATCACATTTCAGTCTGCATCAAAATAACACCAAACTCGTGTCGGTTGATCAAAATGTAGGTTTCATAATGCAACACTTACCAATACTAGAAACTACCACGAGTTTGACAAAATGTGAGATTTGTAAAGTTGCGTCTAACCAAATGTGTAATGCGTATACATAAAAGTTGTCTGCCGTAAATTATTTCCAACCACATGGTCCACATCCGTGCCGTTTGACCATCCATGGTACGGCCTAATGCTATAGATTAGCTTCCCTTCTATCTTTTTAATTCGGTTAAAAACAGAAGTAGCCGCATATCCATCGTCGATATGAAGGTGGAAATCAAATAATTTATTGACGACTCTGGGCCAGGTCACTGATTAATGTGTACATCCAACGGGCGAATTACCGGAAGAAGGTCACAAACAGTTCCCTGAAACACAGTATGAATCATTATTGAGGCAATCCCGATCTGGTCGCAGCCCACTAGAAATGACTAGGTCCGGGGCTCCAAACTCAACCCGTGTACTGGTTTGGTTTGGTTTCTGCCGTTGCGTTGAGGGGACCCTTTCCTCCCTCCGCCCATTATGTCTTCATAATATAGTGTGGCTAGTACCTGGACTCATGTGGTTATTACCTGATGACTCTGTCTATAGTCGTCTTCTTACTTTGACTAAAGGCTTCTCAAAGATCGTATTAATTGTCTTCTTTACCCACCCACTTGACAGTTCATTAAACTTATAATTACTGCCTACGCAATAGGTTTCTTTTCCTTTTTGTCCATGTGCTTCATCGTTTCTATTTTTTCTTCTCTTATATTGTGCTACACGTCTCTTGGTTCAAATCCGCGTGTCACACTAAATCTCCCCAGCATTTCATTTTGGAACTGTGATACATCGACTTTGAAAGAAATTTATAAACAAACTATATCGATAGTCCGACATTTCATTAACGGCTTATATGTTGTGCATCATAGTGACTATTTTATGTACTAACTCTATATCTTTTGTGTACTATTATTTGTGTACACACGTACGGGGAAAAATAGCGATTACAGTCGGCACAATGTATCTTATCTTATCTTTTTAATAATATTTATTATTCAACTGTATATATTTATACTAGGAACTTAGAATGTAGACGTGTAAATCGCAACAAATTTCAATCGAAGAGGTCACCTGAAGTTGTCGCAATGAAATATACGATAACAAAGGCAATGTGATGACAGTACCAAGGGGTGAGCACATGTATGATATATATTATCTTACAATATTGATGAGTCCAAATTGTTTCTATACTTGAAGGCGAAGATATAGTTTAGCTTTATTTTCTTGGCTTGCCTTAGCGAGTTTGACTTTGTCTTACCATCATCTTATCTTATGGTTTGACATAATCCTCTCGTCTTGCCTCATTTAATCTGATTCTATCGTTTGATAGTTAATCTAGTCCTATCGAGGTTCTATAAATAATAATATAAGTAAAAAAGAGAGCCAAAAAGATAGTCAAAGTGGAGAGAAAACGGGAGTGGATTATGAAATCCTATTTGTAAGGCACAAAGATTGTGAGAGAATGACTTCTTCATAATCTTTTTCAAGTTTCTTGATAAAACTTGTGTCAAATTTGCTCTCTTATTGGATATGTTCTTGGTGAAAGTTGACTCTATCAACTGGTCTATTATTCTTTTTAACTTGTGCATACTTGGTAGTTTACTAGTGAGAAAAGAATCATCCAAGAGACTAGACTCAACGGTCGATGTAAACCTCACAAAAAGGATAAAAATGATAAAAGAAAACTATAAGGTTTGGATTTGTCACCATGTTTTATATGCAAAATTGTAGAAGATAGATGGTAAGCATTTAAATTGGTGGAAAATACAAAAAGGCCAACATCTGACCCCACTAAGAGGTGGATGAAAGAGTGAAAAGCATGGCCAAAAATTGATTCAACAATCCTATCATGACTAAGGAAGGTGTTAGGCACCTCCACGTCGCTATAAAAATGGTATTTCTATTTATAAAATTTTGAGTTTTTCTAAATTGGTTTGATTGATTAGGGGAAACAAAATGATAAAACAAGAAAAAAAATACATAAATATTTTATTGGTAAATCTTTAGGAACTAGAGATAGTTGTGGCTTTCCATCCATTATTCATAAAGAGATCCCAATCGACTTAGGATCTTCCTAAGTGGAGATCTATCATGGACAATTGAAGAGAAAAGTGTGAGAAATATAGAGAAAAAGAAAATAAAAGAAGGTTCAATCGCATGCAATAGTTAAAAATTGAATTAAATAATAGATGCAGGAGATGAATAGATCACACAACAGTTAATCTATATGAGCAGTTACAATTTAAGAGAAAGGAAATCATGGTATTTATTGTTTAATTGATTAGAGCAATTTTGCAGTTCATGTTGATAGTTAGTTTGATTGAATAAGCAATTAGAACATATGGATAAGTAACTAAGTGGTTCTTGATAGTAGTTTAAGATTAATTGTAGATATACAATTTAGATGACATATAAATTAGGTAGAGATGTTGCACCCTTACCATCTTAGAAATATTTCAATGTATGAGATTCAATTGTAATAGAAGAACAATATTCAAGTCATCCAGGTACTAAATAAAAAAGAGGGACAATTTAGTCTCTAGATTTGGAGAGTCTAAAGCGGCAATTGTGAATGGTAGATATGGGGGTATTTCTAGTCTAGAATTTAGGTTCAAGAGTCTGATATTTCAGGAAGAAGATTTTAAAATAGAGCTGGCAGAATGTTGTGTTTCATGGGGCCAGACACTAGTAGGACACGAGATTTTGCCATGTGGTACCCTAGCAGAATGCAAGATTCCTCTATATGTCTCTAAGTAGGAAAGGATATTTTTATTTGAGTTTTTGGAATTTTTGGAAGCTTCAAGAGATATCTCGGATAGAAATAGTTTATATTTTGGGGATGAAGAACAAATTTGATTAAATAATATATGAAGATAAGAGATAAAACTTGGGGCCAAGTTGTCCTTTTATCCAAATATATTGATTTTTTTGTTAAGATAATGGCAGTCAAATATCATGTATAAATTGAAATTGAATATTATGTCCTGGTAGGTTCAACTAGGTAACATATTGAAAAATGTTTATTAAGATGTCAATAGGAGGATAAATAATATTTAAGTCTAGAGAAATATACTTTTGGTATCGAAATTGTGGCAAATGGGTGAAATGAGAGGATTTAACAGGTGATAAATTATACAAAATGAGGAATAAATGAGACGACACTATCGTTAGACAAACAACATATCTGGCCTCAATCATTGAATGAATTACCAAAAATTGGGTGTCAAAAGTTTTTCCCACTCAAGACAATGTTCAAGATGTGAGTGAGCCAAGTCTAGCCCTAATTGTTTGTGAGACTTGTCAAGGGTGTTCTAATGAGTATAAGGGATTTTGAGTAGCATATATGATCTCTTTTCCTTCTAGAGATGGATTAATATAGACGATCTTCTAGGGTTAAGGTGGCCTAAAATAAGACTAGTGGTTGTAGATGGTTGATCATATGTCCCCTAGAGTTCACAGAGTCATGAAGGAGTTCTAGATTTTTTTGCCTTTTAAGCACAATTGTGCCATTCTAGTTCTTTTTTAATTTGTGTATGGATCTCTCACTAATTTATGTCCTAGTTAGGGAAAGGTGGAGGCAGACGTGAGTTGTATGAAGGTCAAAAGATTGAGACTCATGAAGAGATGTTCTATTGAATCATGAGTCTATAATCGTGAAAGATCTTTGAAGTGCTTGATTTTGAAAGAGATAACCGGATTACCAAGTATAGAACATATTGGGATTATCATGCTATCAGGAATTCAGGTGTATAGAATTGGAACATCATCCATATTCATATATACATGAGATTCAAGGCTGTAAATGCAAGCAATGCAATTACATTATCATTACCAAACTGTGAACATCCATCATGCCCCATATCTCATGAGCATATCTTCAATTATCATATCATCAAGATTAAGGTTTATACATTGGTATATTATTTCATCATTATGAACATATGTAGACTAATGTCATCACTGGTGTATTCATCAATACACCACAACTATCAAGTCAGGGATATCCCACCATATCCCGCATCTTTAACTATTAAGCACATCATCCCTAAGGATTATCTTAAGGATCATACACCATGACCCACCATCCAACCTTATCAAATGTTCATCTATCATTACCCATAAATAACCACTGCACAAAGTTCCACAACCCATTTCATCTTGGCTCATCATACTTTTATTATTAAACATGAGCACACATCATGGCCCATACTTGTGGTCATATACCTGTGTCACATTATCATGTGTAGTAACATCATATCCTTCCAAACATACTGGGTTCACAACATATCGTCTTATCTCATTATTAACATAGGTGCAGGGTTCAAGGTGATTAAACCATATCACATGTATCATTGTTATTAATAGAGATGTGGCCACATATATTAGCTTTATGCATTTCAGGTCATCAGAACCCTCACCAAAGCTCCCGCAACCCTCACTAAAGGTCTGGTGGGTAGCACCATCCCTCACCAAAGGATGTGCTCAGTATATCAATACCCTTACCAAAGGTATAACGGCTAGGGTTTCCAACCCTAAGGCAACTCACCACCATATCGGCCAACCACTGCACATCCTCTATCGTGCATCAAGGTTCCATTAGCTCTCATGGTGTCGGGCAGCCATCACCAAGGTATAACGTGCAACACTACCATGGTTATCATCTAAGGGTCTAACGTGCACCAAGCTAGGGTTAGGGTTAAGGTTAGGTTTCACTATCAACTAACCTTCAACATGAGCCATATCAACCAAAGAGTATCACCCAAGGCACCCCTATCATGCAACCATCTCAGCATCATCCAAGGGTTAACCCTATCGGCCAGGGTACCCATGACGCCCAAGAACGGTGTCTTGCATGGCCATGAAGCAGCATAACGGCCAGCATCTAGGGTTAGCATGTCAGGCATCAAGCCATATCATCCAACACTTCATATAAGTCAAAACTCAACTAAGACATGGTGGTATCGGCCAAAGCCATCCTGGGAACCATACCATATCACCCAAGCTCATCTAATCCAGGATAACGACCAAGGCTGTGCCGGGAACCAAGCTATCAAAGCCTATCGGCCAATACCATGTCGGGCACTAAGCTAACTTCACATAACAACCAAGATCATCTCAAGACGAGGGGGTGTATCAGGCATCCTCTGTACATGGTGTATTGTCCAACCATCTCGACTAGGTGTATCGGGAAGGGCACTCAACATAGTGTATCGCCCATCCATCATCTCCACAAGGGATATCGGCCAAAGGACCATAACAGTCACCAACTAAGCTTTACTAGGCATATCGCCCAAGCAAGCATATCTACCAAGGATTCCACCTCAAGAACATATCATGCAACAAGGGTAGACAACTCATGTCTCCCAAAGCAACTCTAACACCCAAGCTAGGGTTGAGGCTCTATATCGGCCAAGATACAAGGATCAGGGTTGTGTCAGCCAACTACCAATTCACCTATCACCATGTCAGGCAGAAGGGCATAACGACCACAAGATCCATAAGGAGTTAACTCCTCATATTGTCCAAGACTTAACCCTAATGAGGGTATCATGCAACATACTCAAAATTTCACCAAGGAAACACATGTCGGCCAAGAGCCCATCCAAGGGTCTAGCAACCATGTCGTCCAAACCCTAACTCTAGGGTGGATAAGGGATATCGGGCACCAAGATAAAACTATTACCAACTCATCATATCTGTTATTACCCACGTTACGTTTTAACAGTAAGTACCTTGGTTAGTGCATAATTGAACTAGTAATGTTGAGATGAGTACTTGCTTTTGTTAATAGTGTTTTGAGCTTTGAGCTAGTGTTAATGTATCATTAGCTTGTTTTCTTGTCCTAAGGTTGAGGACAAGTTTGTGCTTAATCCGTTGCCGAAGAAATCATGCGAAACCGACCTACGAGTAAAAAGATATAAGCTTTTTAGTGTGCAGGGACCTATGTGTAATTTCGGAAAGTTTCTGGGCAATTTGCATCTGGCCCCCTGGGCGCCCTTCCTTATCCTTTCCTTTAGTTTTCCTTTTTAACTCTATTAACCGACTTTGGAATGAACGATAGTTCATTTCCTTCGGTTGCCGCTTGGGAAAAACAGAGAAGGAGAAAGGGAGAGAGAGCAAGCTAGAGGAGAAGCTAGGCAACCAAGCTCCTTCCTTCTCCGTTCTTCTTCGATTTCTTCATCTTCTCCAGCCAAATCAACCAGCTGCATCATCTTCTTCTTCCTCACCTTCTTCTTCCTCCTGCAGCCATGAAGAAGACGACCATGGAGATGGTCTAGGGAGCGAACGGTGCTTTCCCCTCCGTTCTTTCTTCTTGCCAACTGCTTGCTAGGTCAATCCGAAGCTATAGGAGTGATTCGGGTAAGAATCGTCCACCGAATCGACCCCAATCTTCTCTTTTATTTCTGCAATTTCCGCCTCTGCGCAGGTTGCACGACGTGCAAATCCGTTTTGCATGGCGTGCAACATCACATAAAGCTTATATCGGGAAATTCCGTTTCTGCGCAGGTGCACGGCGTGCAAAGTCAGTTTGCACGGCGTGCAAAGTTACAGATAGCGGAATGAGTTTCAGCCTAGGTGCACGGCGTGCAAATCAGTTTGCACGGCGTGCAAATCAGTTTGCATGGCGTGCAAGGTCAGTTTGCACGGCGTGCAAAGGTGCAGAAAAGTAGATCAGAAGTGCACTGAAGGTGCACGACGTGCAGTCTAGGTGCACGGCGTGCACGCTGCTGTAAAGGGCAGAATTAGGCGTGTTTGTGGACGTTTTTCGGTGTATACGAACACACCGAAGTAGGTGAGTAGTAGTTCATTTAGAAATCATTATTTAACTCAATTCAAGTGCTTAATTGCTTTAATATCAGTTGGCATAATTTCTAAACAGTTTAGCACATACAATAGTTTATTATAGATTCAATAGAACTTGAGATACGGAATATGATTGATGAAAAAGATGGAATATCATGTTTTACAGTTGTAATGCATATGCAGAATAAAGATGGTTGATTAGCAATGAATTTGAATAAGTGGTATTGAGTCATGTTTAAAGATGACAATGATATATATATATATATATATATATATATATATGAGTTTAAAGGAGATGTTCAGAATGTGATATAAGTATGAAATGTGATTTTCCTGTTAAATTGTTTAAATGTTAATTCAGTTAATAGACTTAGGTGCCCCAACACCGTAGAACCCCATTGCGCGGTCTGTACCTTTGGGGTGAAACGATCGATCTAGCCTTGTGCCTAGATGATCGGGCTCGTGTTCAACAATAATCCGTGCGTGTGTCACAGTGGCACGAGGGCAGACAGACAGTGTCCAACAACAACGCGTGCTTGTGTCACGGTGGCACTGGAAAGAATAAAAATGGGGGTTATTCAACATTAATCTGTGCTTGTGTCACGGTGGTAACCCAGACCCTCCGACTGTGCACTACAGGGTGGGAGGAGTCCAGAGCACTCAGAGTTAGTGCAGACAGGCCCTTGTGCGCCTGGGGCCCTTGTGCGCCCGAGAGTCCTGTGCAGACCAGGACGGACAGTCAGACTTAGTATTTCCCGGGTGTGTCGCTAAGTCTTGTACGGTGGGATCGTAGTTCTCTACAGATCTTCATATGTAGAGTGCGCTGCATATGTTTGGGGCATAATAATAATAAATATGTAATCATATAGGATCACAGTAAATTAATATATCCGAACTTTGGTGCCAATTCATTACATCCGTTTATTGGTTTAAATTATCTGTTGTTGCTTAGAAATGTGATTATATCCTGAAATCTGCTATGTCATTAGAACTGCCCTGCTTATTCTGTATTTATGTTTGTTTCAATTTTATAAACCTGAGGAGTTGTTTAGTGATAGCTAAATGAAATGCTATTCACTGAGCGAGTAGGCTCATCCCTCTACTCAAACATTTTCAGGTCAGCATCAGCATCAGGAGTCGGAAGGATCGTTTCATCCTAACGCCTAGTTGATAGAAGGTTTGTAGTTAGTCTAGTTAGAGGTCTCTTAGTCCTTTCCCCTCGGTCCTTGGTACCGGAAGTGGGTGAGAGAGAGTATGGTTGTGGAAGGTGTATAAAGATGTAAATTAACTGTTATGTTTACTTTCTGTTAAACAATGTTACATGTTGTAAACTCTGTTTATGTTCTCTACCCAGTTTAATTGAAATGCTTCTGCAATAGTTATTTATGTTTTAATTTACAACAATAATCTGGATATCATTATGAGGTTTTAAAAAAGAAAAAAGTTTGCAGTGATTTGTTTATGTGATAATCCCTCCGTCGTGCCCTAATCTTGTGATTAGTGGTTAGTGTGAGATCAGGGTGTGACATCTTGGTATCAGAGCTTAGGTTGAGTACATAGTTACTCAGAGTCCAGGTCAGGGGACGATAAGAAACCAATAGGATTAAGGTTTAGGTGTCTTTCTTCTATCTGTAGTTTTCTAACACGAAATATTCTGTTATATCATTGCAGATGGCAGGAAGAGGCTTTGATCGTGATGATCAGGCCGAGAGCCATGTTGGCCCTGATCCTTTGTACTTGGGTCCAGGTGGTGGTAACCACGTGGATGAAGCATCCCGGATGTACAAGATGTTTCTGGAAACCAAAGAAAAGTACAAGGCTGATAGGCGAGAATCTTCTTCTACCAGCAGTAAAGATCTGATGCGATCTTATGAGCTTGTAAAGAAGCTTGGTGGCACGGAGTTTAGTGGCACTACAGATCCAGCAGAGGCTGATGAATGGTTTAGACAAATAGAGAAGGTCTTTCGCCTAATGGAGCTCCCAGAAGAGAAGAAGATTAATCATGCAGTCTACCTTTTGACATGCGATGCAGAGTTGTGGTGGCGTGGTGTGGAGGAAAAGAGGAGAGGTACAGAGCTTTCTTGGCAGGATTTCTCTGAGGAGTTTCATCTTAAATTCTATCCACCCACTTTTCTTAATGAGAAAATCAGGCAGTTACAGAACATTAAGCAGGGGAACATGACAGTAACTGAGTATGAAGCGCTTTTCACACGGTTAGCGAATTTCTATCCGCAGCTTGTTCCCGACAACATAGAAAGATGCAGAAGGTTTCAAGAAGGGCTAAGGCCAGAGATTCGGCATACAATTTCTACTACTAGTAGGAGGAACAGAGAGAACTTTGGTGAGTTTGTTGAGGCTGCTAGACAGGTTGAGGAATCTGTGAATGCTGACAAGGTGCCTGAGTCTAAGAAGAGATCTGCAGATTTCAGTAGAGGACAGTCCAGTAGTGGATATAGAGGTGGAGGTAGAGGTTTCTTTTCTAAACTTGGGCGTGGCTTTAGCTGCTTCGGTAAATAGAGATCCGAGGACGTTTCTTCTTCTAAAGGCAGAGGGAGACATAGCCCAGGTAGATGGAGCCGAGCATCTAGTGGGCGGCCATCTGGATCATCTACTTCTGTGACTGGTCCACTGAAATAGGAGATCCAAGTATGTAATGCTTGTGGAAGAGTACACTCTGGGCAATGTTGGGGTTTAGATTATACAGAATGTTACCACTGTGGGCAGACAGGACATATAAAAAGGTTTTGCCCTCAGCTTCAACCAGCAGCATCACAAGCCTCTCAGTCTCAGTTTTATGATGCTCAGAGACAGCCTCCAGCTGAAGGACTGAGTTCTTCTGTGGCTTCCGGTTCCAGAGGTGGCAGAGCGCCTAGTGACAGGAACGGTCAGAGAGGACAGCGTAGCAGAGGGAGAGCTTCAGCACGTTTCTTCTCCTTGACCCCTCAGGAAGGTATAATCTCTTCACAAGTCGTTACAGGAGAAATGCTTTTGTTTAATAATATACCAGTTTCGGTTTTGATAGATCCGGGTGCTACTCACTCTTTCATACGACGCTCTTTAGTTGGTGAACTTAACCTGTTAACTCAAGAGTTGGTAGATGAGTTAGTGTTGAGGGTTCCACTAGGTGGACCAACAACTCTGACTGAGTTTTGTCCCGGATGTTTGCTATCTTTTGGAGGTTACACATTTGCTGCTAATCTCATACCCCTGGATGTAAATACTTTTCAAGTCATCTTGGGTATGGATTGTCTTGAAACATATCGAGTGCAACTCGATTGTTGGAAGAAGGAAGCTACCTTTCAACTAGGGGAATTTTCTTGTGTCTTTACTGGAGACAGGAAAGTTCTGCCTACGTGCATAATATCAGCTGCAGTAGCTGATAAGATGTTACAGAAAGGATGTGAAGCGTTCCTTGCTCATGTGGTTGACACCAGAGCAGAGAAGAGCACCGCCAGTGTTTATGATGTGCCCGTGGTTTGTGAGTTTTCTGATGTTTTTCCAGAAGATTTGCCAGGCTTACCTCCTGTAAGAGACCTGGATTTTGAAATTCAGATATATCCCGGTAGTCATCCAGTAGCACTGCCAGCCTATAGAATGGCCCCTGCAGAGTTGAAGGAACTCAAGGTGCAGTTGCAGGAGTTGCTGGATAAGGGTTTCATTAGACCCAGTTCTTCGCCATGGGGTGCTCCAGTTCTGTTTGTTAAGAAAAAGGATGGTACCATGCGTCTCTGTATAGATTACAGGCAACTGAACAAGATCACTATAAAGAACAAGTATCCATTGCCGAGAATAGATGATCTGTTTGATCAGTTGCGTGGAGCAACGATCTTTTCTAAAATCGATTTGAGATCTGGATATCATCAGGTCAGAATAAAGGCTTCTGATATTCCCAAGACAGCTTTCAGAACCAGGTATGGACATTATGAGTTTTTGGTCATGTCGTTTGGGCTGACCAATGCCCCAGCAGCCTTTATGGATATGATGAATCGGATTTTCAAACCGTTCCTAGATCAGTTTATTGTAGTCTTTATAGATGATATTCTGATCTATTCCAGAGACGATGAACAACATGAGCAACACTTGAGAGTAGTGTTGCAGTTGTTGAGACAACACCAGTTGTTTGCTAAATTTAGCAAATGCGAGTTCTGGTTGGCCGAGGTAGCATTTCTTGGACATGTTATCTCGAGAGGTGGAGTTAATGTTGACCCTAAGAAAGTTGATTCTATACTTCAGTGGGAACAGCCTAAGACTCCTACTGAGATCAGAAGTTTCTTAGGATTAGCAGGTTATTACAGAAGGTTTATACAGAACTTTAGTGCGTTAGCATCACCTTTGACACGCTTGATGAGGAAGGATGCACCGTTTGTTTGTTCTGATAACTGTGAGAAGAGTTTTCAGATCTTGAAGAGAAGGTTGACTTCAGCACCAGTGTTGGTTTTGCCAGAAGCAGAAAAAGGTTATACAGTGTTCTGTGATGCCTCTAGGAGAGGTTTGGGCTGTGTACTGATGCAAGAAGGAAAAGTTGTGGCTTACACATCTAGACAGCTTAAAAGAATGAAGAGAATTACCCTGTTCATGATTTGGAATTAGCTGCAATAGTTCATGCTCTTAAGACATGGCGTCACTACCTGTATGGTGAGACATGTCAAGTGTTTACAGACCATAAGAGCCTGAAATATATCTTCACTCAGAAAGATTTGAATTTGAGACAGCGCAGATGGCTTGAGCTGATTAAAGATTATGATGTGACAATCGATTACCATCCTGGTAAAGCGAATGTTGTAGCAGATGCCTTGAGTAGAAAGTCAAGTTTAACAGCTAATGCATTTTCTATGGCATGTTTCAAGAGAGACTTGCTTGTAGATATGCGAAGATTGAACTTGGACTTGGAGGTGACAGGATAGAGTGGATTGATTGCTCAAATGTAGGTTAAACCTACTTTCTATGATCAGATTAAGGAATTGGAACAGAATGATGATGAGTTGAGTCAGATCATGCAGGATATGTCGGAAGGTAAAAGGTCAGAATTCAGGTTTTCTAACGACGGTGTGTTGTATCTTCACGACAGGCTGTGTGTACCTGGAAACAGTGAGCTGAAAGAGCAGATTCTTGAGGAAGCACATACTTCTATATATGCTATGCATCCAAGTAACACAAAGATGTACAGGAATCTCAAAGAGCTGTACTGGTGGTCTGGTATGAAAAAGGATGTGGCTGAATACGTGGCTAGGTGCGGGGTGTGTCAGCAGGTTAAGGCTGAGCATCAGAAACCTGCTGGTACTTTGCAGTCGCTTCCTATACCAGAATGGAAATGGGAACACATCACGATGGACTTTGTGGTAGGATTACCCAGGACGCCTAAGGGTTCGGACTCGATTTGGGTGATTGTGGATAGACTAACTAAGTCTGCTCACTTTCTTCCTGTCAAGTCAACCTTTGATGTTCCAAAGCTGGCTAAGATTTATGTGGATGAGGTAATCAGATTACATGGGATTCTAGTTTCCATTATTTCTGACAGAGATCCTAAGTTTACATCTAGGTTTTGGAATCAGTTACATCGTGCGTTGGGCACAAAGTTGAAGTTCAGTACAGCATTTCATCCGTAGACAGATGGTCAATCTGAGAGGACCATTCAGACCCTTGAAGACATGCTGAGAGCATGCGTGCTACAGTTCAGAGGTAACTGGGAAGAACACTTAAGCCTGATAGAGTTTGCATATAACAACAGCTACCATTCTAGTCTCTGAATGGCCCCATATGAAGCTCTATATGGCAGGAAGTGTAGATCACCAGTTTGTTGGTACGAGGTTGGTGAGAAAGAAATTCTTGGACCTGAGATAGTCGATATGACTACAGAGAAGATATCTGTGATCAGGGATCAGTTAAAAGCTGCACAGGACAGACAGAAAAGTTATGCAGAGAGACGACGTCGACCTCTTGAGTTTGAGGTTGGAGACGAGGTTTACTTGAAGGTTTCACCATGGAAAGGAGTGCTGAGGTTTGGCAAGAGGGGTAAGTTGACCCCTAGGTATATGGGTCCATATCCTATTATTGAGAGGGTTGGACCTGTAGCTTACAGGTTGGATTTGCCGTCCGAGTTGGCAAATCTTCATGATGTCTTCCATGTGTCTATGCTGAAAAAGTGTTATCCCGGTATAGAAAAGATTCTAGATCCAGAACCGGCACAGCTTAAGGCAGACGTGTCCTATGTGGAAGGACCAGTACAGATAGTTGATCACCGAATCAAAAAGCTTAAGAACCGCGAGATACCTTTAGTGAAGGTTTTATGGAGAAACCATAATCTTGAGGAAGCTACGTGGGAGCTTGAATCAGAAATGCGTAACAAGTTTCCTTTTCTCTTTTAGGAATTTCGGGACGAAATTCTTATAAGGAAGTGAGATTGTTATGACCCACATTACATTTTAACAGTAAGTACCTTGGTTAGTGCATAATTGAACTAGTAATGTTGAGATGAGTACTTGCTTTTGTTAATAGTGTTTTGAGCTTTGAGCTAGTGTTAATGTATCATTAGCTTGTTTTCTTGTCCTGAGGTTTAGGACAAGTTTGTGCTTAATCCATTGCCGAAGAAATCATGCGAAACCGACCTACGAGTAAAACGATATAAGCTTTTTAGTGTGCAGGGACCTATGTGTAATTTCGGAAAGTTTCTGGGCAATTTGCATCTGGCCCCCTGGGCGCCCTTCCTTATCCTTTCCTTTAGTTTTCCTTTTTAACTCTATTAACCGACTTTGGAATGAACGATAGTTCATTTCCTTCGGTTGCCGCTTGGGAAAAACAGAGAAGGAGAAAGGGAGAGAGAGCAAGCTAGAGGAGAAGCTAGGCAACCAAGCTCCTTCCTTCTCCGTTCTTCTTCGATTTCTTCATCTTCTCCAGCCAAATCAACCAGCTGCATCATCTTCTTCTTCCTCACCTTCTTCTTCCTCCTGCAGCCATGAAGAAGACGACCATGGAGATGGTCTAGGGAGCGAACGGTGCTTTCCCCTCCGTTCTTTCTTCTTGCCAACTGCTTGCTAGGTCAATCCGAAGCTATAGGAGTGATTCGGGTAAGAATCGTCCACCGAATCGACCCCAATCTTCTCTTTTATTTCTGCAATTTCCGCCTCTGCGCAGGTTGCACGACGTGCAAATCCGTTTTGCACGGCGTGCAACATCACAGAAAGCTTATATCGGGAAATTCCGTTTCTGCGCAGGTGCACGGCGTGCAAAGTCAGTTTGCACGGCGTGCAAAGTTACAGATAGCGGAATGAGTTTCAGCCCAGGTGCACGGCGTGCAAATCAGTTTGCACGGCGTGCAAATCAGTTTGCACGGCGTGCAAGGTCAGTTTGCACGGCGTGCAAAGGTGCAAAAAAGTAGATCAGAAGTGCACTGAAGGTGCACGACGTGCAGTCTAGGTGCACGGCGTGCACGCTGCTGTAAAGGGCAGAATTAGGTGTGTTTGTGGATGTTTTTCAGTGTATACGAACACACCGAAGTGGGTGAGTAGTAGTTCATTTAGAAATCATTATTTAACTCAATTCAAGTGCTTAATTGCTTTAATATCAGTTGGCATAATTTCTAAACAGTTTAGCACATACAATAGTTTATTATAGATTCAATAGAACTTGAGATACGGAATATGATTGATGAAAAAGATGGAATATCCTGTTTTACAGTTGTAATGCATATGCAGAATAAAGATGGTTGATTAGCAATGAATTTGAATAAGTGGTATTGAGTCATGTTTAAAGATGACAATGATATATATATATGAGTTTAAAGGAGATGTTCAGAATGTGATATAAGTATGAAATGTGATTTTCCTGTTAAATTGTTTAAATGTTAATTCAGTTAATAGACTTAGGTGCCCCAACACCGTAGAACCCCATTGCGCAGTCTGTACCTTTGGGGTGAAATGATCGATCTAGCCTTGTGCCTAGATGATCGGGCTCGTGTTCAACAATAATCCGTGCGTGTGTCACGGTGGCACGAGGGCAGACAGACAGTGTCCAACAACAACGCGTGCTTGTGTCACGGTGGCACTGGAAAGAATAAAAATGGGGGTTATTCAACATTAATCCGTGCTTGTGTCACGGTGGTAACCCAGACCCTCCGACTGTGCACTACAGGGTGGGAGGAGTCCAGAGCACTCAGAGTTAGTGCAGACAGGCCCTTGTGCGCCTGGGGCCCTTGTGCGCCTGAGAGTCCTGTGCAGACCAGGACAGACAGTCAGACTTAGCATTTCCCGGGTGTGTCACTAAGTCTTGTACGGTGGGATCGTAGTTCTCTACATATCTTCATATGTAGAGTGCGCTGCATATGTTTGAGGCATAATAATAATAAATATGTAATCATATAGGATCACAGTAAATTAATATATCCGAAGTTTGGTGCCAATTCATTACATCCGTTTATTGGTTTAAATTATCTGTTGTTGCTTAGAAATGTGATTATATCCTGAAATCTGCTATGTCATTAGAACTGCCCTGCTTATTCTGTATTTATGTTTGTTTCAATTTTATAAACCTGAGGAGTTGTTTAGTGATAGCTAAATGAAATGCTATTCACTGAGCGAGTAGGCTCATCCCTCTACTCAAACATTTTTAGGTCAGCATCAGCATCAGGAGTCGGAAGGATCGTTTCATCCTAATGCCTAGTTGATAGAAGGTTTGTAGTTAGTCTACTTAGAGGTCTCTTAGTCCTTTCCCCTCGGTCCTTGGTACCGGAAGTGGGTGAGAGAGAGTATGGTTGTGGAAGGTGTATAAAGATGTAAATTAACTGTTATGTTTACTTTCTGTTAAACAATGTTACATATTGTAAACTCTGTTTATGTTCTCTACCCAGTTTAATTGAAATGCTTCCGCAATAGTTATTTATGTTTTAATTTACAACAATAATCCGGATATCATTACGAGGTTTTAAAAAAGAAAAAAGTTTTCAGTGATTTGTTTATGTGATAATCCCTCCGTCGCGCCCTAATCTTGTGATTAGTGGTTAGTGTGAGATCGGGGTGTGACAATATCACCCATACATCTAGGTCATAGTCTCACCTTTCAAATACAAAGGAGAGAAAGGGGTGTTGCCATAACTATCAACCGAAGCATAAGCTATAGAACAAGGTACTGTATCGAACAAGCAAGCCATATCGGGCAACCTAGTTGTATCGGTCAAAGACCCATATCGTGCAAGCCATCTTCAACCTCTATCCATCAAGTACAAGAAAGACAACATATGGACAGTATTAAAACGTAACCATCTCTATCAAAACAGATCTCATGCTCCACATGCATAAACATCATAAAGATGGATACCAATTTAAAGAACAAGATCAATATATGTGCATATGGAGAGTATACATAATAGAGATGATTGAGAGTTATTTAACCTGACTTAATAGGATCTCCATGAAAGGCACAAAGCTCCATGATCCAAGCACCTAGCAAACGTTCCCCTCCATGAGAGCCATCCATCCGAAGCTCAAAGCTTGCCTTCGGCTCCAACATCAACACCTCAAGCAACAAAGGAAGAAGAATAAGGTACCATGGTTATATATAGCTTCAAGAAGAAGAAAGAGGGGAGATAACCACGGCCAGACCTACTCATATCAAGGTCCCATCCATGGCCGAGAGGGTAGGGAGGAGATGAAGGAGAAATCATAAGGAAAGACTAGCAAGAAGCATAACTCACCAAGGTAAGATCTTGAACAAGGAGTCTCCATGGCCCAGGAGCTCGCCCTCCTAAGCTCCATGGGAGTCTTCCTTTAGCTCCCAAGCTCCCATGCTCGTCCCAAACAAGAAGGGGAAAGAAGGTGGCCGAAAGGGAGCACTTGGTCAAGGAGAAAGGGAGTTATATACACCAAGGAAGAGAAAGGTAGCAAGGGAGAGGTGTCATAACCACATAAACCAAGGTGCCACTTGCTCTAGCACTAAACGCCACTTGTTGTCACCCTAGCAGCTCATGCATGGCCTGGTGATACACTCTAGAATGTGTATCGTGCAGCTGGGTATCTGCCATGGCTGATAAACCCCTTTTGGGTGACACACCTTCATGTCCTAGTCGATACACTACAAGACAAGATACACATGTGACATATATATGCTATAAAGTCCATATAAAGATGTCATTCCTTATCTATCAACCAAACATGGCACCCCATCATCCATAATCATTCTAGATGATGTCACACATAAGAAAAAAGACTCTAGAGCTGATAAATTGCACATTGACCCCTCCATTTTGGGTATTTTGCAATTTATACCAAAATTAGCACCCAAAGCACAAGCTTCAACCAACCAAGCTCAAACTTGGAACATAGGTCCTCCATAAGGAGCCATACCTCATCATTATCTTTCTAATGATGCTAGAGAACTAAAGGCATGTTCTAAATGTGACATATTGCAATATAACCACTTACTTTGGGTAAATTGCACTTTGGTCCAAAATAAGCAAATATTGCTGAAACAACATCCAAATGGGACCAAACTGGAAACATGAGCTTGTCACATGATTCCAAAACATCTTAGAAGATTATATTAAGGTTCTAAGCACCTTCCATAAGCAAAGAAAAGAGGGTTAGCCCAAAACCTGGGTCAGGATCCTTACAAGTCATAAACCCCTAACAACGATTTCGTCCCCAAAATCCCAAGCGAAAGGAAGACAAGTGTTACTTGTGTGTCACATCATACAACTCTACAAAGCTCCTAAGTGTCACAGATCATGACCGTTATACTTTCTCTTCTCCCAGAGCTAACTCAGGGTTTCCTTGCACTGGTTACAACTCAACCCCTTATTGTTTTATCATCCTTCATCCGGTACATCCTTGTGATACTGGAACATCACATGCAACTTGTATTACTCAGGTATCTGTTCCTTTTACTGATATATCATATTACTCATTATGTTTTCACTGTGCTACTTTGATCTCATAGGTTCTCTACTTAATCTTCACATAGCTAGTATCACTATCCTTCTGCCATATGTGTTCCAATTGTTCCTTCTCCTTTCACAAAAGATGTCTCTAATCTAAGGAAGATCTATCTCAGAAGAGATTATCACAAGATACATACTCTACAAAACACATGCATACATAAGACAAGGCTCATGAGGCACGTCATTATGCATCTCTTAAGGCTGAACACAAAAAGGAGTTAAACATCTTGGTTATCGGCAACCATATCTCCTCGGTTTCAAGCCTGTCATGTGTTCATGTCAGCTCCCAAGAGCGCAACGAGTACCAACTCAGATGGTAACAGATATGCACTATCTCAACTGTTCAGGATAGGATTCCCAAACCTTGATCATCCATCTCTAACTGCTGCACATCCCTCTTGTATCTTTCATTACCCGAAACTTAGCTAGGAGTTGTCAAGGAATCAGGCTCAACGTGATAAACTTTCCCAAGATGACCTCACCAAACTTCCTTTTTCTTGGGTGCACACCTTCCGATGTTATGTTTATGCAGAGCATAAACCCCTAACAGATGGTAGTCATACTATCGGCACTTATCCAGGTCAAACCAAAGACAACCTCTCCATCTGAGGCAACTTCACACCTTTTTAAGGATATCCATTCCCAGGGTTATAACGATTCTTGACATGTCACATGGAAAGGGTTTCACCCGACTCTCACATCCAGGATAAGAAAGGATATGGAGAAGAGTATACTTCATCCTACACAACCAGGTCATAAACAAGGCGCTCGACAACAGGCTATCTCTCTTCTGACTATCAGGAAGGAAACATCTACCAAACATACAACAAGCGCTCATAGGAGGGTACATCCTGAACTGGATCAACTAGAGCAGATAAGAGGAAAGAAGAAGATGTTGACTCAAGGTCAATTAGGTCAATGTTGACTCACATATAAATTGACTAAACCCTTGTTTTGATGATGACTAACCATTCCACATATTGGTGTCTAATGCTTCTACATTGAGTGATTTCAGATTAGGTTTAGACACACTCCAAATGCCCTAACTTGCGCATATCAAATTGGAGAAAAGACAAGTCAAAATAGCTACAAGTGTGCAATTTGGGATCTCTATGTAAATGACCTTAGAATTGCTTTGTAATCACTTGTAATGATTGTATGACTTGTAATTAAGCTTAGAAAAATTATTGGGACACAAAAATCCATCATTTGTACGGTTAAACGAAAATTCCAAAATACCCATAACATGGATTTTGTCGGCCGAATTCCAAACTCGGCCGATCCATATATTCTGGAATTTTCTGGGCAATCGGCCGAGTTACCAACTCAGCCGATCCCTATTCGGTCGAGTTTCTATGGTGGGAAATTCGGCCGATCCACTGATCGGTCCAAGTTGAAAGTCGACCGATCGGCCGAGTTTCTCCAAGGGAACTCGGCCGACAGACTATCTTTCAGACTTGTCATTTAGTGGTTCGGCCGAGTTGCCTTTATTGAAACTCGGCCGATCGGACTGTACTGAAATGCAGAAAAAGCAATTCTAGCCGTTGTGGAGTTGCAACAAGTGAAAATAGATCCATTGCAAGCCACAAAACGGCTAGTTTTCGTTCACAAGTGTTCCCAAAGGCTAAGAGGCATCCCCAGCTATAAATAGGACCCCTTGGGCTTCATTCCAAGGTTGAGCATTCATTGCAAACTCTTTGTGAGGTTCCTATTCTATAGTTGAGTGCTTCCTACAGCCTCCTCTCTCTCTCTAAGCTTAATCACTTGCTACATCCATTAGAGTGAGTAGGAGATTTGTAAGAGAGCTAGTATTATTTGTATATCTTGTGAGGCTCTCACTTCCACCACCTCCCCATCTCTCATTTCCTATCTTGAAGATGAAGGTTCTCTCTCTTGTCCAAGAGAGGTGAAGAAGAACAAGGGAAGGAGTCCCTTGGTGAAGATCAAGGCCGAAGACTTGGAGCTAGAGTGGGTAAGCCCTTGGAGAAGGCAGAAGACTCCAGCTCAAGTGGGTAAGTCCTTGGTGGAAAGCTTCTCCGAGTGAAGGTGAAGTCAAAGGCGGAAGATCCAAGAAGAGTGGGTAATTCCTGCAAGGCCGAAGACTTGTGCAAGAGTGGGTAAGTCCTTGGAGAAGGCCGAAGACTCTTGCAAAGTGGGTAAGTCCTTGGTAAGGTTGAAGACTTTTTGTATTGGATAGGTAAGTCCTTTGTTGGTCATGTATTGTATGTCTTATTAATGAATATAAGAGTGCAATTGGTTGAAGTCCTAGAGGTTGACCTCTCTAGGCAAGTGGACTGACACACTTCTAGTTTGAAGTGTGGAACCACTCTAAATAGCTTGTCTAATTGGTGCATGTTCAATCTCTCTCTCATCCTTGCTATGCATGTTTTAGTTGCACTCAAATTACCTATTTAGCAACTTTATCTTATGATCTATCTTGAAGGTTTAATGAATTTTGTTTAAGTGCTTTCAGCTCTATTCACCCCCCCTCTAGAGCACCTAAGTCACCCATCTAGGATCCAACAAGTGGTATCAGAGCAGGTTTTCTCCAAGCATACTTCAACAAGTAGGAGAAGATGGGTGACTACCTAGGAGGGAGACTCTCGACCAGCCTTCCAATCTTTGATGGGAGCAACTTCCTCTATTGGAGAAGAAGACTTCAATTCTTCATCCAAGGATCAAGTCTCGAGATGTGGCAAATGGTGAACAACTCATACATTCTACCAAAGACAAACATTGAAGAATGGGATGAAGCCACCTTGATGAAAGCAACCTTAAATGCAAGAGCCATGCACATCCTTTATGCCTCCATGACCCCCACCGAGTTCAACCGGATTTCCTCTTGTGAGACGGCCTATGAGGTATGGAGAAAGCTTTGCATCACTTATGAAGGGACAGATCAAGTGAAGGAAAGAAAAGTCTACATGCTCAAAGGGTTGCTTGAGAACTTCAAGATGGGAAAGGAGGAAAGCATAGCCAACATGTACTCAAGGCTCAACACCATCTTAAATGGTCTTGCTGTTCTAGGACATCCCATGTCTAGTGGAGAGATCAACTCAAAGATCCTTAGAACTCTCCCCAAGAGATGGGAATCCAAGGTGACTTCTATTGAAGAAGCAAGGTCGCTTAGGGATATTCCTATTGAAGAGCTCATTGGAAATCTTCAAGCACATGAAGCCACACTTGACAAGAGGGAGGAAGTAGAAAGACAAGAGAAGAAAGAGCTAAAGAGAATGAAGAATGCTGAAATGAAGGCTCAAATTGAAGCTATCATGGAACAAGTCTCTCCATTCTCTCAAGCTAAAGAAGATGCCATGTACTCCAAAGGTCGACTCTACAAAGGCAAATCCTCCTCCATCCGGTGCTTCACATGTGGAAAGAAGGGTCACTACAAGGAAGATTGCCCACAAGGCAAAAAGACCCATCTTTACAAGAAGGAGAAATGGCACTCAAGCTCAAGCGGCTCCTCCAACTCAAGCTCAAGTGAAGATTCATGTGAAGGATCAAGCTCAAGCTCAAGTGATGAAGGAGAATGCCATTTTGCTCTTGTAGCATCAACAAGTGAAGACTCAAGTGAGGTAAACCTAGACTCGTTAGATAAAGAATCCTTGATTGATCTCATTCATGATATTTGTGCATCTCTTAAGTCTTCTAAAAAGAAAAAGAAAAAGCTTGCTAAAATTGTTGAATATTTGCATATAGAACTAGATGATCTTGAATATGCAAATTCTTGCTTGCTTATTGATAAAAATGATTTTCTTAGCCAAGTAGACTCTCTTAAACTTGAAAATGCTAGTTTACTTGATAAGATTAAATTTCTAGAAGCTCAACCTCTCATGTCTAGTTCTAATGAAGAGCATACTTTAATTATTGATTCTCTCATGCATGACATTGATGTTCTTAAATCTGAAAACAAAAACAAAGATTTTGTTTTGCATGAATTAGAACTAGAAAATGCCTCCTTGCTTGCTAAAATCAATAGGCATGAATCTTGTTCTAGTTCACCTAATAGAGAGAATGATGTTGCTTCTCTTCATATTGATAGAGATTCTTATTTAACTAAAACTCTTTGCTTAGAAAATGATCTTCTACATGCTAGAGATAACATTAATCAATTGTCTTCTACTATTGCTTCTCTTAAGCATGATAATGATAGTTTAAGATCTTCTTTGCAAAGATTCTTAGTTGGTAAAAAGAATCTTAATCAAATCCTAGACCATACTACTAAACAAATTGGTAGACATGGTTTAGGGTATGTTAGTAGTCAAGGGAACAACAAAGATAAAGGACCTCCAATATTCCATGGAGAATCCTCTAGTTCCAAGACTATGGGCACATGCAACTATTGCAATGAATTTGGTCATTATTCTACTTGTTGTCCTTTTAGGAAAGCACCCAAGAGCAATAGGATTTGGGTTGCCAAACTAACCCCTCCGGACCCAAAAACATGATTGGGGACCATTTCATCTTTCTTCTTGTAGGTATTTACAAATGGATTGATTTGAGCTATTGAATTGCAAATTGACTTCTCAATCCACATGAAAGAAGAAAGGTGAGATGTGTAGAGGGTGACAACAAGTGGAAAAGGCAATGGTAAGCACAAAGGTAATGGTTTTATTGCTTATAGCCTATCCTAACTTGTTTTTGTCAAGTTAGTGTGCACTATACATATGGTTTTTGAGTCAAAAGTGGTATTTTGTGTTTCTCTTCACACTCTTGCTCAAAAACTATTTCTAATGCTTATATAGTGCATTACTAACTTGCTTAGACATGTTTGGATATGGTTTGTATATTTATCACGCCTTTAAATATGTTTTTATGAGATATATGTGCTTTTTGACAGCTGCTCTGTCGGTAGAGTTTGCCCTAGTGAAACTCGACCGATGGGCACCAATGGGTGTTGCCAACAGGTGCGATCGGCCGAGTTGCCAATACACAGAACTCGACCGAAAACGCTGTTCACAGAGTATACATTTGGCTTATTGAATGAGAATTTCCCTCTCAACTAGATTTTCTCAACCAATAGCCTTATTCTTTGGCACTCCATTTGGTACCTTTATATATGCATATTGCCATGTTCAAAATTGCCTATCTTGCTTACAACTCTATCTCTCTAATTGCTCTAAATTGGTATATCTATATGTTGCAATTACTTGCTTTGAGTTGTTTTGCAGGTTTTGATGATGATCTCTTTGGATCTCTTAGTTGTGTCTAAAATCGCTTCCGTTGTGCTCTAACTTGCTACATCTATCTAGGTGTATATCTTATTTTGATACAACTTTGAGGTTCTTAGGGGTAATCATCTATCTAGTGAGTTATATCCTTTCATGCTTCTTAAATTTGCATATCTCTTTGTTTGGATATATCTCTACATCTATTCATAGCTTGCTTTATCTTGTGTACCTTTTGGTATCGCTTGCTATGATCTAGATCCTACTAGTAGTCCTAACTTGTGATACCATCTACTAGTAGTTCATATACATGTAGTTCTAACCTTGTTTACAAATTGCCATCTTTGATCATCTATATGTTATGCTTGTATCTTATCTCATACATACTCAAGATTGTTCCTTGAATTGCATTTATACTATCGTGAGTTGCTTGCATAACATTGTGATGCAGGGTACATAGATCTACATGATATGTAGAAATTGGAGTATTTTTTTGGTTTTTATGCAACTTTTGCTCCAGTTTCAGTTTTTGCTGCAAGTATAGTGTTTTTTATGCAGAAACTACCTTCTGAGCAAGACTCATCGCTATGCCATGAGCTCTGATGGTTTTTGGTCAAATTCCATCATCTTGAGGGTCAAAATTGTGATTTATTGTTTTTCTGCAGCACTTTATCTTGCATTTTTGGGTTGTTCAAGTATATGATTTAACTTGCTTTTCTTTCTATGCTTGGACAAGACCCCATCCGTGCTCTTCTACTCTCCTCATATATAGTTTGTGTTATCTCCTTTCTCTTTAACAAGTGATGTTTCTTTTTTCTTCATAACCCCCACCTTTTTGAAATGACAAAGGGGGAGAAAGGTAATGTCTTCTTTTAAAAAGAGGAAGAAGGCATGTCTTACATGAAGAGGAGAAGAATGTCCATGTAAAGGGGAGAAGGTAAATGGGAGAAGACATATATGTGTAGAACATATATGAGTAGAAGACATAGTTTCTATAAATGTTATGAAAGCTAACCATGCAGGAGAAATAACATCAATTGAGGGGGAGTATGAGAACTCCATGCGCATCAATTGAGGGGGAGCGTATGAGCTCAATCCTATTGAAAACCCTAGGTTTCTCCGAAGGTATGATTTTACGTACAAGCTTTCAATACATTTATGGAATGGTTTGTCATCTTCAAAAAGGGGGAGAATGTTGACTCAAGGTCAATTAGGTCAATGTTGACTCACGTATAAATTGACTAAACCCTTGTTTTGATGATGACTAACCATTCCACATATTGGTGTCTAATGCTTCTACATTGAGTGATTTCAGATTAGGTTTAGACACACTCCAAATGTCCTAACTTGCGCATATCAAATTGGAGAAAAGACAAGTCAAAATAGCTACAAGTGTGCAATTTGGGATCTCTATGTAAATGACCTTAGAATTGCTTTGTAATCACTTGTAATGATTGTATGACTTGAAATTAAGCTTAGAAAAATTATTGGGACACAAAAATCCATCATTTGTACGGTTAAACGAAAATTCCAAAATACCCATAACAGGGATTTTGTCGGCCGAATTCCAAACTCGGCCGATCCATATATTCTGGAATTTTCTGGGCAATCGGCCGAGTTACCAACTTAGCCGATCCCTGTTCGGTCAAGTTTCTATGGTGGGAAACTCGGCCGATCCACTGATCGGTCCAAGTTGAAAGTCGACCGATCGGCCGAGTTTCTCCAAGGGAACTCGGCCGACAGACTATCTTTCAGACTTGTCATTTAGTGGTTCGGCCGAGTTGCCTTTATTGAAACTCGGCCGATCGGACTGTACTGAAATGTAGAAAAAGCAATTCTAGCCGTTGTGGAGTTGCAACAAGTGAAAATAGATCCGTTGCAAGCCACAAAACGGCTAGTTTTCGTTCACAAGTGTTCCCAAAGGCTAAGAGGCATCCCCAGCTATAAATAGGACCCCTTGGGCTTCATTCCAAGGTTGAGCATTCATTGCAAACTCTTTGTGAGGTTCCTATTCTATAGTTGAGTGCTTCCTACAGCCTCCTCTCTCTCTCTAAGCTTAATCACTTGCTACATCCATTAGAGTGAGTAGGAGATTTGTAAGAGAGCTAGTATTATTTGTATATCTTGTGAGGCTCTCACTTCCACCACCTCCCCATCTCTCATTTCCTATCTTGAAGATGAAGGTTCTCTCTCTTGTCCAAGAGAGGTGAAGAAGTACAAGGGAAGGAGTCCCTTGGTGAAGATCAAGGCCGAAGACTTGGAGCTAGAGTGGGTAAACCCTTGGAGAAGGCAGAAGACTCCAGCTCAAGTGGGTAAGTCCTTGGTGGAAAGCTTCTCCGAGTGAAGGTGAAGTCAAAGGCGGAAGATCCAAGAAGAGTGGGTAATTCCTTCAAGGCCGAAGACTTGTGCAAGAGTGGGTAAGTCCTTGGAGAAGGCCGAAGACTCTTGCAAAGTGGGTAAGTCCTTGGTAAGGTTGAAGACTTTTTGTATTGGATAGGTAAGTCCTTTGTTGGTCATGTATTGTATGTCTTATTAATGAATATAAGAGTGCAATTGGTTGAAGTCCTAGAGGTTGACCTCTCTAGGCAAGTGGACTGACACACTTCTAGTTTGAAGTGTGGAACCACTCTAAATAGCTTGTCTAATTGGTGCATGTTCAATCTCTCTCTCATCCTTGCTATGCATGTTTTAGTTGCACTCAAATTACCTATTTAGCAACTTTATCTTATGATCTATTTTGAAGGTTTAATGAATTTTGTTTAAGTGCTTTCAGCTCTATTCACCCCCCCTCTAGAGCACCTAAGTCACCCATCTAGGATCCAACAAGTGGTATCAGAGCAGGTCTTCTCCAAGCATACTTCAACAAGTAGGAGAAGATGGGTGACTACCTAGGAGGGAGACTCTCAACCAGCCTTCCAATCTTTGATGGGAGAAACTTCCTCTATTGGAGAAGAAGACTTCAATTCTTCATCCAAGGATCAAGTCTCGAGATGTGGCAAATGGTGAACAACTCATACATTCTACCAAAGACAAACATTGAAGAATGGGATGAAGCCACCTTGATGAAAGCAACCTTAAATGCAAGAGCCATGCACATCCTTTATGCCTCCATGACCCCCACCGAGTTCAACCGGATTTCCTCTTGTGAGACGGCCTATGAGGTATGGAGAAAGCTTTGCATCACTTATGAAGGGACAGATCAAGTGAAGGAAAGCAAAGTCTACATGCTCAAAGGGTTGCTTGAGAACTTCAAGATGGGAAAGGAGGAAAGCATAGCCAACATGTACTCAAGGCTCAACACCATCTTAAATGGTCTTGCTGTTCTAGGACATCCCATGTCTAGTGGAGAGATCAACTCAAAGATCCTTAGAACTCTCCCAAGAGATGGGAATCCAAGGTGACTTCTATTGAAGAAGCAAGGTCGCTTAGGGATATTCCTATTGAAGAGCTCATTGGAAATCTTCAAGCACATGAAGCCACACTTGACAAGAGGGAGGAAGTAGAAAGACAAGAGAAGAAAGAGCTAAAGAGAATGAAGAAGGCTGAAATGAAGGCTCAAATTGAAGCTATCATGGAACAAGTCTCTCCATCCTCTCAAGCTAAAGAAGATGCCATGTACTCCAAAGGTCGACTCTACAAAGGCAAATCCTCCTCCATCCGGTGCTTCACATGTGGAAAGAAGGGTCACTACAAGGAAGATTGCCCACAAGGCAAAAAGACCCATCTTTACAAGAAGGAGAAATGGCACTCAAGCTCAAGCGGCTCCTCCAACTCAAGCTCAAGTGAAGATTCATGTGAAGGATCAAGCTCAAGCTCAAGTGATGAAGGAGAATGCCATTTTGCTCTTGTAGCATCAACAAGTGAAGACTCAAGTGAGGTAAACCTAGACTCGTTAGATAAAGAATCCTTGATTGATCTCATTCATGATATTTGTGCATCTCTTAAGTCTTCTAAAAAGAAAAAGAAAAAGCTTGCTAAAATTGTTGAATATTTGCATATAGAACTAGATGATCTTGAATATGCAAATTCTTGCTTGCTTATTGATAAAAATGATTTTCTTAGCCAAGTAGACTCTCTTAAACTTGAAAATGCTAGTTTACTTGATAAGATTAAATTTCTAGAAGCTCAACCTCTCATGTCTAGTTCTAATGAAGAGCATACTTTAATTATTGATTCTCTCATGCATGACATTGATGTTCTTAAATCTGAAAACAAAAACAAAGATTTTGTTTTGCATGAATTAGAACTAGAAAATGCCTCCTTGCTTGCTAAAATCAATAGGCATGAATCTTGTTCTAGTTCACCTAATAGAGAGAATGATGTTGCTTCTCTTCATATTGATAGAGATTCTTATTTAACTAAAACTCTTTGCTTAGAAAATGATCTTCTACATGCTAGAGATAACATTAATCAATTGTCTTCTACTATTGCTTCTCTTAAGCATGATAATGATAGTTTAAGATCTTCTTTGCAAAGATTCTTAGTTGGTAAAAAGAATCTTAATCAAATCCTAGACCATACTACTAAACAAATTGGTAGACATGGTTTAGGGTATGTTAGTAGTCAAGGGAACAACAAAGATAAAGGACCTCCAATATTCCATGGAGAATCCTCTAGTTCCAAGACTATGGGCACATGCAACTATTGCAATGAATTTGGTCATTATTCTACTTGTTGTCCTTTTAGGAAAGCACCCAAGAGCAATAGGATTTGGGTTGCCAAACTAACCCCTCCGGACCCAAAAACATGATTGGGGACCATTTCATCTTTCTTCTTGTAGGTATTTACAAATGGATTGATTTGAGCTATTGAATTGCAAATTGACTTCTCAATCCACATGAAAGAAGAAAGGTGAGATGTGTAGAGGGTGACAACAAGTGGAAAAGGCAATGGTAAGCACAAAGGTAATGGTTTTATTGCTTATAGCCTATCCTAACTTGTTTTTGTCAAGTTAGTGTGCACTATACATATGGTTTTTGAGTCAAAAGTGGTATTTTGTGTTTCTCTTCACACTCTTGCTCAAAAACTGTTTCTAATGCTTATATAGTGCATTACTAACTTGCTTAGACATGTTTGGATATGGTTTGTATATTTATCACGCCTTTAAATATGTTTTTATGAGATATATGTGCTTTTTGACAGCTGCTCTGTCGGTCGAGTTTGCCCTAGTGAAACTCGACCGATGGGCACCAATGGGTGTTGCCAACAGCTGCGATCGGCCGAGTTGCCAATACACAGAACTCGACCGAAAACGCTGTTCACAGAGTATACATTTGGCTTATTGAATGAGAATTTCCCTCTCAACTAGATTTTCTCAACCAATAGCCTTATTCTTTGGCACTCCATTTGGTACCTTTATATATGCATATTGCCATGTTCAAAATTGCCTATCTTGCTTACAACTCTATCTCTCTAATTGCTCTAAATTGGTATATCTATATGTTGCAATTACTTGCTTTGAGTTGTTTTGCAGGTTTTGATGATGATCTCTTTGGATCTCTTAGTTGTGTCTAAAATCGCTTCCGTTGTGCTCTAACTTGCTACATCTATCTAGGTGTATATCTTATTTTGATACAACCTTGAGGTTCTTAGGGGTAATCATCTATCTAGTGAGTTATATCCTTTCATGCTTCTTAAATTTGCATATCTCTTTGTTTGGATATATCTCTACATCTATTCATAGCTTGCTTTATCTTGTGTACCTTTTGGTATCACTTGCTATGATCTAGATCCTACTAGTAGTCCTAACTTGTGATACCATCTACTAGTAGTTCATATACATGTAGTTCTAACCTTGTTTACAAATTGCCATCTTTGATCATCTATATGTTATGCTTGTATCTTATCTCATACATACTCAAGATTGTTCCTTGAATTGCATTTATACTATCGTGAGTTGCTTGCATAACATTGTGATGCAGGGTACATAGATCTACATGATATGTAGAAATTGGAGTATTTTTTTGGTTTTTATGCAGCTTTTGCTCCAGTTTCAGTTTTTGCTGCAAGTATAGTGTTTTTTATGCAGAAACTACCTTCTGAGCAAGACTCATCGCTATGCCATGAGCTCTGATGGTTTTTGGTCAAATTCCATCATCTTGAGGGTCAAAATTGTGATTTATTATTTTTCTGCAGCACTTTATCTTGCATTTTTGGGTTGTTCAAGTATATGATTTAACTTGCTTTTCTTTCTATGCTTGGACAAGACCCCATCCGTGCTCTTCTACTCTCCTCATATATAGTTTGTGTTATCTCCTTTCTCTTTAACAAGTGATGTTTCTTTTTTCTTCATAACCCCCACCTTTTTGAAATGACAAAGGGGGAGAAAGGTAATGTCTTCTTTTAAAAAGAGGAAGAAGGCATGTCTTACATGAAGAGGAGAAGAATGTCCATGTAAAGGGGAGAAGGTAAATGGGAGAAGACATATATGTGTAGAACATATATGAGTAGAAGACATAGTTTCTATAAATGTTATGAAAGCTAACCATGCAGGAGAAATAACATCAATTGAGGGGGAGTATGAGAACTCCATGCGCATCAATTGAGGGGGAGCGTATGAGCTCAATCCTATTGAAAACCCTAGGTTTCTCCGAAGGTATGATTTTACGTACAAGCTTTCAATACATTTATGGAATGGTTTGTCATCTTCAAAAAGGGGGAGAATGTTGACTCAAGGTCAATTAGGTCAATGTTGACTCACGTATAAATTGACTAAACCCTTGTTTTGATGATGACTAACCATTCCACATATTGGTGTCTAATGCTTCTACATTGAGTGATTTCAGATTAGGTTTAGACACACTCCAAATGCCCTAACTTGCGCATATCAAATTGGAGAAAAGACAAGTAAAAATAGCTATAAGTGTGCAATTTGGGATCTCTATGTAAATGACCTTAGAATTGCTTTGTAATCACTTGTAATGATTGTATGACTTGTAATTAAGCTTAGAAAAATTATTGGGACACAAAAATCCATCATTTGTACGGTTAAACGAAAATTCCAAAATACCCATAACAGGGATTTTGTCGGCCGAATTCCAAACTCGGCCGATCCATATATTCTGGAATTTTCTGGGCAATCGGCCAAGTTACCAACTTAGCCGATCCCTGTTCGGTCGAGTTTCTATGGTGGGAAACTCGGCCGATCCACTGATCGGTCCAAGTTGAAAGTCGACCAATCGGCCGAGTTTCTCCAAGGGAACTCGGCCGACAGACTATCTTTCAGACTTGTCGTTTAGTGGTTCGGCCGAGTTGCCTTTATTGAAACTCGGCCGATCGGACTGTACTGAAATGCAGAAAAAGCAATTCTAGCCGTTGTGGAGTTGCAACAAGTGAAAATAGATCCGTTGCAAGCCACAAAACGGCTAGTTTTCGTTCACAAGTGTTCCCAAAGGCTAAGAGGCATCCCCAGCTATAAATAGGACCCCTTGGGCTTCATTCCAAGGTTGAGCATTCATTGCAAACTCTTTGTGAGGTTCCTATTCTATAGTTGAGTGCTTCCTACAGCCTCCTCTCTCTCTCTAAGCTTAATCACTTGCTACATCCATTAGAGTGAGTAGGAGATTTGTAAGAGAGCTAGTATTATTTGTATATCTTGTGAGGCTCTCACTTCCACCACCTCCCCATCTCTCATTTCCTATCTTGAAGATGAAGGTTCTCTCTCTTGTCCAAGAGAGGTGAAGAAGAACAAGGGAAGGAGTCCCTTGGTGAAGATCAAGGCCGAAGACTTGGAGCTAGAGTGGGTAAGCCCTTGGAGAAGGCAGAAGACTCCAGCTCAAGTGGGTAAGTCCTTGGTGGAAAGCTTCTCCGAGTGAAGGTGAAGTCAAAGGCGGAAGATCCAAGAAGAGTGGGTAATTCCTGCAAGGCCGAAGACTTGTGCAAGAGTGGGTAAGTCGTTGGAGAAAGCCGAAGACTCTTGCAAAGTGGGTAAGTCCTTGGTAAGGTTGAAGACTTTTTGTATTGGATAGGTAAGTCCTTTGTTGGTCATGTATTGTATGTCTTATTAATGAATATAAGAGTGCAATTGGTTGAAGTCCTAGAGGTTGACCTCTCTAGGCAAGTGGACTGACACACTTCTAGTTTGAAGTGTGGAACCACTCTAAATAGCTTGTCTAATTGGTGCATGTTCAATCTCTCTCTCATCCTTGCTATGCATGTTTTAGTTGCACTCAAATTACCTATTTAGCAACTTTATCTTATGATCTATCTTGAAGGTTTAATGAATTTTGTTTAAGTGCTTTCAGCTCTATTCACCCCCCCTCTAGAGCACCTAAGTCACCCATCTAGGATCCAACAAGTGGTATCAGAGCAGGTCTTCTCCAAGCATACTTCAACAAGTAGGAGAAGATGGGTGACTACCTAAGAGGGAGACTCTCGACCAGCCTTCCAATCTTTGATGGGAGCAACTTCCTCTATTGGAGAAGAAGACTTCAATTCTTCATCCAAGGATCAAGTCTCGAGATGTGGCAAATGGTGAACAACTCATACATTCTACCAAAGACAAACATTGAAGAATGGGATGAAGCCACCTTGATGAAAGCAACCTTAAATGCAAGAGCCATGCACATCCTTTATGCCTCCATGACCCCCACTGAGTTCAACCGGATTTCCTCTTGTGAGACGGCCTATGAGGTATGGAGAAAGCTTTGCATCACTTATGAAGGGACATATCAAGTGAAGGAAAGCAAAGTCTACATGCTCAAAGGGTTGTTTGAGAACTTCAAGATGGGAAAGGAGGAAAGCATAGCCAACATGTACTCAAGGCTCAACACCATCTTAAATGGTCTTGCTGTTCTAGGACATCCCATGTCTAGTGGAGAGATCAACTCAAAGATCCTTAGAACTCTCCCCAAGAGATGGGAATCCAAGGTGACTTCTATTGAAGAAGCAAGGTCGCTTAGGGATATTCCTATTGAAGAGCTCATTGGAAATCTTCAAGCACATGAAGCCACACTTGACAAGAGGGAGGAAGTAGAAAGACAAGAGAAGAAAGAGCTAAAGAGAATGAAGAAGGCTGAAATGAAGGCTCAAATTGAAGCTATCATGGAACAAGTCTCTCCATCCTCTCAAGCTAAAGAAGATGCCATGTACTCCAAAGGTCGACTCTACAAAGGCAAATCCTCCTCCATCCGGTGCTTCACATGTGGAAAGAAGGGTCACTACAAGGAAGATTGCCCACAAGGCAAAAAGACCCATCTTTACAAGAAGGAGAAATGGCACTCAAGCTCAAGCGGCTCCTCCAACTCAAGCTCAAGTGAAGATTCATGTGAAGGATCAAGCTCAAGCTCAAGTGATGAAGGAGAATGCCATTTTTCTCTTGTAGCATCAACAAGTGAAGACTCAAGTGAGGTAAACCTAGACTCGTTAGATAAAGAATCCTTGATTGATCTCATTCATGATATTTGTGCATCTCTTAAGTCTTCTAAAAAGAAAAAGAAAAAGCTTGCTAAAATTGTTGAATATTTGCATATACAACTAGATGATCTTGAATATGCAAATTCTTGCTTGCTTATTGATAAAAATGATTTTCTTAGCCAAGTAGACTCTCTTAAACTTGAAAATGCTAGTTTACTTGATAAGATTAAATTTCTAGAAGCTCAACCTCTCATGTCTAGTTCTAATGAAGAGCATACTTTAATTATTGATTCTCTCATGCATGACATTGATGTTCTTAAATCTGAAAACAAAAACAAAGATTTTGTTTTGCATGAATTAGAACTAGAAAATGCCTCCTTGCTTGCTAAAATCAATAGGCATGAATCTTGTTCTAGTTCACCTAATAGAGAGAATGATGTTGCTTCTCTTCATATTGATAGAGATTCTTATTTAACTAAAACTCTTTGCTTAGAAAATGATCTTCTACATGCTAGAGATAACATTAATCAATTGTCTTCTACTATTGCTTCTCTTAAGCATGATAATGATAGTTTAAGATCTTCTTTGCAAAGATTCTTAGTTGGTAAAAAGAATCTTAATCAAATCCTAGACCATACTACTAAACAAATTGGTAGACATGGTTTAGGGTATGTTAGTAGTCAAGGGAACAACAAAGATAAAGGACCTCCAATATTCCATGGAGAATCCTCTAGTTCCAAGACTATGGGCACATGCAACTATTGCAATGAATTTGGTCATTATTCTACTTGTTGTCCTTTTAGGAAAGCACCCAAGAGCAATAGGATTTGGGTTGCCAAACTAACCCCTCCGGACCCAAAAACATGATTGGGGACCATTTCATCTTTCTTCTTGTAGGTATTTACAAATGGATTGATTTGAGCTATTGAATTGCAAATTGACTTCTCAATCCACATGAAAGAAGAAAGGTGAGATGTGTAGAGGGTGACAACAAGTGGAAAAGGCAATGGTAAGCACAAAGGTAATGGTTTTATTGCTTATAGCCTATCCTAACTTGTTTTTGTCAAGTTAGTGTGCACTATACATATGGTTTTTGAGTCAAAAGTGGTATTTTGTGTTTCTCTTCACACTCTTGCTCAAAAACTGTTTCTAATGCTTATATAGTGCATTACTAACTTGCTTAGACATGTTTGGATATGGTTTGTATATTTATCACGCCTTTAAATATGTTTTTATGAGATATATGTGCTTTTTGACAGCTGCTCTGTCGGTCGAGTTTGACCTAGTGAAACTCGACCGATGGGCACCAATGGGTGTTGCCAACAGCTGCGATCGGCCGAGTTGCCAATACACAGAACTCGACCGAAAACGTTGTTCACAGAGTATACATTTGGCTTATTGAATGAGAATTTCCCTCTCAACTAGATTTTCTCAACCAATATCCTTATTCTTTGGCACTCCATTTGGTACCTTTATATATGCATATTGCCATGTTCAAAATTTCCTATCTTGCTTACAACTCTATCTCTCTAATTGCTCTAAATTGGTATATCTATATGTTGCAATTACTTGCTTTGAGTTGTTTTGCAGGTTTTGATGATGATCTCTTTGGATCTCTTAGTTGTGTCTAAAATCGCTTCCGTTGTGCTCTAACTTGCTACATCTATCTAGGTGTATATCTTATTTTGATACAACCTTGAGGTTCTTAGGGGTAATCATCTATCTAGTGAGTTATATCCTTTCATGCTTCTTAAATTTGCATATCTCTTTGTTTGGATATATCTCTACATCTATTCATAGCTTGCTTTATCTTGTGTACCTTTTGGTATCGCTTGCTATGATCTAGATCCTACTAGTAGTCCTAACTTGTGATACCATCTACTAGTAGTTCATATACATGTAGTTCTAACCTTGTTTACAAATTGCCATCTTTGATCATCTATATGTTATGCTTGTATCTTATCTCATACATACTCAAGATTGTTCCTTGAATTGCATTTATACTATCGTGAGTTGCTTGCATAACATTGTGATGCAGGGTACATAGATCTACATGATATGTAGAAATTGGAGTATTTTTTTGGTTTTTATGCAGCTTTTGCTCCAGTTTCAGTTTTTGCTGCAAGTATAGTGTTTTTTATGCAGAAACTACCTTCTGAGCAAGACTCATCGCAATGCCATGAGCTCTGATGGTTTTTGGTCAAATTCCATCATCTTGAGGGTCAAAATTGTGATTTATTGTTTTTCTGCAACACTTTATCTTGCATTTTTGGGTTGTTCAAGTATATGATTTAACTTGCTTTTCTTTCTATGCTTGGACAAGACCCCATCCGTGCTCTTCTACTCTCCTCATATATAGTTTGTGTTATCTCCTTTCTCTTTAACAAGTGATGTTTCTTTTTTCTTCATAACCCCCACCTTTTTGAAATGACAAAGGGGGAGAAAGGTAATGTCTTCTTTTAAAAAGAGGAAGAAGGCATGTCTTACATGAAGAGGAGAAGAATGTCCATGTAAAGGGGAGAAGGTAAATGGGAGAAGACATATATGTGTAGAACATATATGAGTAGAAGACATAGTTTCTATAAATGTTATGAAAGCTAACCATGCAGGAGAAATAACATCAATTGAGGGGGAGTATGAGAACTCCATGCGCATCAATTGAGGGGGAGCGTATGAGCTCAATCCTATTGAAAACCCTAGGTTTCTCCGAAGGTATGATTTTACGTACAAGCTTTCAATACATTTATGGAATGGTTTGTCATCTTCAAAAAGGGGGAGAATGTTGACTCAAGGTCAATTAGGTCAATGTTGACTCACGTATAAATTGACTAAACCCTTGTTTTGATGATGACTAACCATTCCACATATTGGTGTCTAATGCTTCTACATTGAGTGATTTCAGATTAGGTTTAGACACACTCCAAATGCCCTAACTTGCGCATATCAAATTGGAGAAAAGACAAGTCAAAATAGCTACAAGTGTGCAATTTGGGATCTCTATGTAAATGACCTTAGAATTGCTTTGTAATCACTTGTAATGATTGTATGACTTGTAATTAAGCTTAGAAAAATTATTGGGACACAAAAATCCATCATTTGTACGGTTAAACGAAAATTCCAAAATACCCATAACAGGGATTTTGTCGGCCGAATTCCAAACTCGGCCGATCCATATATTCTGGAATTTTCTGGGCAATCGGCCGAGTTACCAACTTAGCCGATCCCTGTTCGGTCGAGTTTCTATGGTGGGAAACTCGGCCGATCCACTGATCGGTCCAAGTTGAAAGTCGACCGATCGGCCGAGTTTCTCCAAGGGAACTCGGCCGACAGACTATCTTTCAGACTTGTCGTTTAGTGGTTCGGCCGAGTTGCCTTTATTGAAACTCGGCCGATCGGACTGTACTGAAATGCAGAAAAAGCAATTCTAGCCGTTGTGGAGTTGCAACAAGTGAAAATAGATCCGTTGCAAGCCACAAAACGGCTAGTTTTCGTTCACAAGTGTTCCCAAAGGCTAAGAGGCATCCCCAGCTATAAATAGGACCCCTTGGGCTTCATTCCAAGGTTGAGCATTCATTGCAAACTCTTTGTGAGGTTCCTATTCTATAGTTGAGTGCTTCCTACAGCCTCCTCTCTCTCTCTAAGCTTAATCACTTGCTACATCCATTAGAGTGAGTAGGAGATTTGTAAGAGAGCTAGTATTATTTGTATATCTTGTGAGGCTCTCACTTCCACCACCTCCCCATCTCTCATTTCCTATCTTGAAGATGAAGGTTCTCTCTCTTGTCCAAGAGAGGTGAAGAAGAACAAGGGAAGGAGTCCCTTGGTGAAGATCAAGGCCGAAGACTTGGAGCTAGAGTGGGTAAACCCTTGGAGAAGGCAGAAGACTCCAGCTCAAGTGGGTAAGTCCTTGGTGGAAAGCTTCTCCGAGTGAAGGTGAAGTCAAAGGCGGAAGATCCAAGAAGAGTGGGTAATTCCTGCAAGGCCGAAGACTTGTGCAAGAGTGGGTAAGTCCTTGGAGAAGGCCGAAGACTCTTGCAAAGTGGGTAAGTCCTTGGTAAGGTTGAAGACTTTTTGTATTGGATAGGTAAGTCCTTTGTTGGTCATGTATTGTATGTCTTATTAATGAATATAAGAGTGTAATTGGTTGAAGTCCTAGAGGTTGACCTCTCTAGGCAAGTGGACTGACACACTTCTAGTTTGAAGTGTGGAACCACTCTAAATAGCTTGTCTAATTGGTGCATGTTCAATCTCTCTCTCATCCTTGCTATGCATGTTTTAGTTGCACTCAAATTACCTATTTAGCAACTTTATCTTATGATCTATCTTGAAGGTTTAATGAATTTTGTTTAAGTGCTTTCAGCTCTATTCACCCCCCCTCTAGAGCACCTAAGTCACCCATCTAGGATCCAACAAGTGGTATCAGAGCAGGTCTTCTCCAAGCATACTTCAACAAGTAGGAGAAGATGGGTGACTACCTAGGAGGGAGACTCTCGACCAGCCTTCCAATCTTTGATGGGAGCAACTTCCTCTATTGGAGAAGAAGACTTCAATTCTTCATCCAAGGATCAAGTCTCGAGATGTGGCAAATGGTGAACAACTCATACATTCTACCAAAGACAAACATTGAAGAATGGGATGAAGCCACCTTGATGAAAGCAACCTTAAATGCAAGAGCCATGCACATCCTTTATGCCTCCATGACCCCCACCGAGTTCAACCGGATTTCCTCTTGTGAGACGGCCTATGAGGTATGGAGAAAGCTTTGCATCACTTATGAAGGGACAGATCAAGTGAAGGAAAGCAAAGTCTACATGCTCAAAGGGTTGCTTGAGAACTTCAAGATGGGAAAGGAGGAAAGCATAGCCAACATGTACTCAAGGCTCAACACCATCTTAAATGGTCTTGCTATTCTAGGACATCCCATGTCTAGTGGAGAGATCAACTCAAAGATCCTTAGAACTCTCCCCAAGAGATGGGAATCCAAGGTGACTTCTATTGAAGAAGCAAGGTCGCTTAGGGATATTCCTATTGAAGAGCTCATTGGAAATCTTCAAGCACATGAAGCCACACTTGACAAGAGGGAGGAAGTAGAAAGACAAGAGAAGAAAGAGCTAAAGAGAATGAAGAAGGCTGAAATGAAGGCTCAAATTGAAGCTATCATGGAACAAGTCTCTCCATCCTCTCAAGCTAAAGAAGATGCCATGTACTCCAAAGGTCGACTCTACAAAGGCAAATCCTCCTCCATCCGGTGCTTCACATGTGGAAAGAAGGGTCACTACAAGGAAGATTGCCCACAAGGCAAAAAGACCCATCTTTACAAGAAGGAGAAATGGCACTCAAGCTCAAACGGCTCCTCCAACTCAAGCTCAAGTGAAGATTCATGTGAAGGATCAAGCTCAAGCTCAAGTGATGAAGGAGAATGCCATTTTGCTCTTGTAGCATCAACAAGTGAAGACTCAAGTGAGGTAAACCTAGACTCGTTCGATAAAGAATCCTTGATTGATCTCATTCATGATATTTGTGCATCTCTTAAGTCTTCTAAAAAGAAAAAGAAAAAGCTTGCTAAAATTGTTGAATATTTGCATATAGAACTAGATGATCTTGAATATGCAAATTCTTGCTTGCTTATTGATAAAAATGATTTTCTTAGCCAAGTAGACTCTCTTAAACTTGAAAATGCTAGTTTACTTGATAAGATTAAATTTCTAGAAGCTCAACCTCTCATGTCTAGTTCTAATGAATAGCATACTTTAATTATTGATTCTCTCATGCATGACATTGATGTTCTTAAATCTGAAAACAAAAACAAAGATTTTGTTTTGCATGAATTAGAACTAGAAAATGCCTCCTTGCTTGCTAAAATCAATAGGCATGAATCTTGTTCTAGTTCACCTAATAGAGAGAATGATGTTGCTTCTCTTCATATTGATAGAGATTCTTATTTAACTAAAACTCTTTGCTTAGAAAATGATCTTCTACATGCTAGAGATAACATTAATCAATTGTCTTCTACTATTGCTTCTCTTAAGCATGATAATGATAGTTTAAGATCTTCTTTGCAAAGATTCTTAGTTGGTAAAAAGAATCTTAATCAAATCCTAGACCATACTACTAAACAAATTGGTAGACATGGTTTAGGGTATGTTAGTAGTCAAGGGAACAACAAAGATAAAGGACCTCCAATATTCCATGGAGAATCCTCTAGTTCCAAGACTATGGGCACATGCAACTATTGCAATGAATTTGGTCATTATTCTACTTGTTGTCCTTTTAGGAAAGCACCCAAGAGCAATAGGATTTGGGTTGCCAAACTAACCCCTCCGGACCCAAAAACATGATTGGGGACCATTTCATCTTTCTTCTTGTAGGTATTTACAAATGGATTGATTTGAGCTATTGAATTGCAAATTGACTTCTCAATCCACATGAAAGAAGAAAGGTGAGATGTGTAGAGGGTGACAACAAGTGGAAAAGGCAATGGTAAGCACAAAGGTAATGGTTTTATTGCTTATAGCCTATCCTAACTTGTTTTTGTCAAGTTAGTGTGCACTATACATATGGTTTTTGAGTCAAAAGTGGTATTTTGTGTTTCTCTTCACACTCTTGCTCAAAAACTGTTTCTAATGCTTATATAGTGCATTACTAACTTGCTTAGACATGTTTGGATATGGTTTGTATATTTATCACGCCTTTAAATATGTTTTTATGAGATATATGTGCTTTTTGACAGCTGCTCTGTCGGTCGAGTTTGCCCTAGTGAAACTCGACCGATGGGCACCAATGGGTGTTGCCAACAGCTGCGATCGGCCGAGTTGCCAATACACAGATATCGACCAAAAACGCTGTTCACAGAGTATACATTTGGCTTATTGAATGAGAATTTCCCTCTCAACTAGATTTTCTCAACCAATAGCCTTATTCTTTGGCACTCCATTTGGTACCTTTATATATGCATATTGCCATGTTCAAAATTGCCTATCTTGCTTACAACTCTATCTCTCTAATTGCTCTAAATTGGTATATCTATATGTTGCAATTACTTGCTTTGAGTTGTTTTGCAGGTTTTGATGATGATCTCTTTGGATCTCTTAGTTGTGTCTAAAATCGCTTCCGTTGTGCTCTAACTTGCTACATCTATCTAGGTGTATATCTTATTTTGATACAACCTTGAGGTTCTTAGGGGTAATCATCTATCTAGTGAGTTATATCCTTTCATGCTTCTTAAATTTGCATATCTCTTTGTTTGGATATATCTCTACATCTATTCATAGCTTGCTTTATCTTGTGTACCTTTTGGTATCGCTTGCTATGATCTAGATCCTACTAGTAGTCCTAACTTGTGATACCATCTACTAGTAGTTCATATACATGTAGTTCTAACCTTGTTTACAAATTGCCATCTTTGATCATCTATATGTTATGCTTGTATCTTATCTCATACATACTCAAGATTGTTCCTTGAATTGCATTTATACTATCGTGAGTTGCTTGCATAACATTGTGATGCAGGGTACATAGATCTACATGATATGTAGAAATTGGAGTATTTTTTTGGTTTTTATGCAGCTTTTGCTCCAGTTTCAGTTTTTGCTGCAAGTATAGTGTTTTTTATGCAGAAACTACCTTCTGAGCAAGACTCATCGCTATGCCATGAGCTCTGATGGTTTTTCGTCAAATTCCATCATCTTGAGGGTCAAAATTGTGATTTATTGTTTTTCTGCAGCACTTTATCTTGCATTTTTGGGTTGTTCAAGTATATGATTTAACTTGCTTTTCTTTCTATGCTTGGACAAGACCCCATCCGTGCTCTTCTACTCTCCTCATATATAGTTTGTGTTATCTCCTTTCTCTTTAACAAGTGATGTTTCTTTTTTCTTCATAACCCCCACCTTTTTGAAATGACAAAGGGGGAGAAAGGTAATGTCTTCTTTTAAAAAGAGGAAGAAGGCATGTCTTACATGAAGAGGAGAAGAATGTCCATGTAAAGGGGAGAAGGTAAATGGGAGAAGACATATATGTGTAGAACATATATGAGTAGAAGACATAGTTTCTATAAATGTTATGAAAGCTAACCATGCAGGAGAAATAACATCAATTGAGGGGGAGTATGAGAACTCCATGCGCATCAATTGAGGGGGAGCGTATGAGCTCAATCCTATTGAAAACCCTAGGTTTCTCCGAAGGTATGATTTTACGTACAAGCTTTCAATACATTTATGGAATGGTTTGTCATCTTCAAAAAGGGGGAGAATGTTGACTCAAGGTCAATTAGGTCAATGTTGACTCACGTATAAATTGACTAAACCCTTGTTTTGATGATGACTAACCATTCCACATATTGGTGTCTAATGCTTCTACATTGAGTGATTTCAGATTAGGTTTAGACACACTCCAAATGCCCTAACTTGCGCATATCAAATTGGAGAAAAGACAAGTCAAAATAGCTACAAGTGTGCAATTTGGGATCTCTATGTAAATGACCTTAGAATTGCTTTGTAATCACTTGTAATGATTGTATGACTTGTAATTAAGCTTAGAAAAATTATTGGGACACAAAAATCCATCATTTATACGGTTAAACGAAAATTCCAAAATACCCATAATAGGGATTTTGTCGGCCGAATTCCAAACTCGGCCGATCCATATATTCTGGAATTTTCTGGGCAATCGGCCGAGTTACCAACTCAGCCGATCCCTGTTCGGTCGAGTTTCTATGGTGGGAAACTCGGCCGATCCACTGATCGGTCTAAGTTGAAAGTCGACCGATCGGCCGAGTTTCTCCAAGGGAACTCGGCCGACAGACTATCTTTCAGACTTGTCGTTTAGTGGTTCGGCCGAGTTGCCTTTATTGAAACTCGGCCGATCGGACTGTACTGAAATGCAGAAAAAGCAATTCTAGCCGTTGTGGAGTTGCAACAAGTGAAAATAGATCCGTTGCAAACCACAAAATGGCTAGTTTTCGTTCACAAGTGTTCCCAAAGGCTAAGAGGCATCCCCAGCTATAAATAGGACCCCTTGGGCTTCATTCCAAGGTTGAGCATTCATTGCAAACTCTTTGTGAGGTTCCTATTCTATAGTTGAGTGCTTCCTATAGCCTTCTCTCTCTCTCTAAGCTTAATCACTTGCTACATCCATTAGAGTGAGTAGGAGATTTGTAAGAGAGCTAGTATTATTTGTATATCTTGTGAGGCTCTCACTTCCACCACCTCCCCATCTCTCATTTCCTATCTTGAAGATGAAGGTTCTCTCTCTTGTCCAAGAGAGGTGAAGAAGAACAAGGGAAGGAGTCCCTTGGTGAAGATCAAGGCCGAAGACTTGGAGCTACAGTGGGTAAGCCCTTGGAGAAGGCAGAAGACTCCAGCTCAAGTGGGTAAGTCCTTGGTGGAAAGCTTCTCCGAGTGAAGGTGAAGTCAAAGGCGGAAGATCCAAGAAGAGTGGGTAATTCCTGCAAGGCCGAAGACTTGTGCAAGAGTGGGTAAGTCCTTGGAGAAGGCCGAAGACTCTTGCAAAGTGGGTAAGTCCTTGGTAAGGTTGAAGACTTTTTGTATTGGATAGGTAAGTCCTTTGTTGGTCATGTATTGTATGTCTTATTAATGAATATAAGAGTGCAATTGGTTGAAGTCCTAGAGGTTGACCTCTCTAGGCAAGTGGACTGACACACTTCTAGTTTGAAGTGTGGAACCACTCTAAATAGCTTGTCTAATTGGTGCATGTTCAATCTCTCTCTCATCCTTGCTATGCATGTTTTAGTTGCACTCAAATTACCTATTTAGCAACTTTATCTTATGATCTATCTTGAAGGTTTAATGAATTTTGTTTAAGTGCTTTCAGCTCTATTCACCCCCCCTCTAGAGCACCTAAGTCACCCATCTAGGATCCAACAAGTGGTATCAGAGCAGGTCTTCTCCAAGCATACTTCAACAAGTAGGAGAAGATGGGTGACTACCTAGGAGGGAGACTCTCGACCAGCCTTCCAATCTTTGATGGGAGCAACTTCCTCTATTGGAGAAGAAGACTTCAATTCTTCATCCAAGGATCAAGTCTCGAGATGTGGCAAATGGTGAACAACTCATACATTCTACCAAAGACAAACATTGAAGAATGGGATGAAGCCACCTTGATGAAAGCAACCTTAAATGCAAGAGCCATGCCCATCCTTTATGCCTCCATGACCCCCACCGAGTTCAACCGGATTTCCTCTTGTGAGACGGCCTATGAGGTATGGAGAAAGCTTTGCATCACTTATGAAGAGACAAATCAAGTGAAGGAAAGCAAAGTCTACATGCTCAAAGGGTTGCTTGAGAACTTCAAGATGGGAAAGGAGGAAAGCATAGCCAACATGTACTCAAGGCTCAACACCATCTTAAATGGTCTTGCTGTTCTAGGACATCCCATGTCTAGTGGAGAGATCAACTCAAAGATCCTTAGAACTCTCCCCAAGAGATGGGAATCCAAGGTGACTTCTATTGAAGAAGCAAGGTCGCTTAGGGATATTCCTATTGAAGAGCTCATTGGAAATCTTCAAGCACATGAAGCCACACTTGACAAGAGGGAGGAAGTAGAAAGACAAGAGAAGAAAGAGCTAAAGAGAATGAAGAAGGCTGAAATGAAGGCTCAAATTGAAGCTATCATGGAACAAGTATCTCCATCCTCTCAAGCTAAAGAAGATGCCATGTACTCCAAAGGTCGACTCTACAAAGGCAAATCCTCCTCCATCCGGTGCTTCACATGTGGAAAGAAGGGTCACTACAAGGAAGATTGCCCACAAGGCAAAAAGACCCATCTTTACAAGAAGGAGAAATGGCACTCAAGCTCAAGCGGCTCCTCCAACTCAAGCTCAAGTGAAGATTCATGTGAAGGATCAAGCTCAAGCTCAAGTGATGAAGGAGAATGCCATTTTGCTCTTGTAGCATCAACAAGTGAAGACTCAAGTGAGATAAACCTAGACTCGTTAGATAAAGAATCCTTGATTGATCTCATTCATGATATTTGTGCATCTCTTAAGTCTTCTAAAAAGAAAAAGAAAAAGCTTGCTAAAATTGTTGAATATTTGCATATAGAACTAGATGATCTTGAATATGCAAATTCTTGCTTGCTTATTGATAAAAATGATTTTCTTAGCCAAGTAGACTCTCTTAAACTTGAAAATGCTAGTTTACTTGATAAGATTAAATTTCTAGAAGCTCAACCTCTCATGTCTAGTTCTAATGAAGAGCATACTTTAATTATTGATTCTCTCATGCATGACATTGATGTTCTTAAATCTGAAAACAAAAACAAAGATTTTGTTTTGCATGAATTAGAACTAGAAAATGCCTCCTTGCTTGCTAAAATCAATAGGCATGAATCTTGTTCTAGTTCACCTAATAGAGAGAATGATGTTGCTTCTCTTCATATTGATAGAGATTCTTATTTAACTAAAACTCTTTGCTTAGAAAATGATCTTCGACATGCTAGAGATAACATTAATCAATTGTCTTCTACTATTGCTTCTCTTAAGCATGATAATGATAGTTTAAGATCTTCTTTGCAAAGATTCTTAGTTGGTAAAAAGAATCTTAATCAAATCCTAGACCATACTACTAAACAAATTGGTAGACATGGTTTAGGGTATGTTAGTAGTCAAGGGAACAACAAAGATAAAGGACCTCCAATATTCCATGGAGAATCCTCTAGTTCCAAGACTATGGGCACATGCAACTATTGCAATGAATTTGGTCATTATTCTACTTGTTGTCCTTTTAGGAAAGCACCCAAGAGCAATAGGATTTGGGTTGCCAAACTAACCCCTCCGGACCCAAAAACATGATTGGGGACCATTTCATCTTTCTTCTTGTAGGTATTTACAAATGGATTGATTTGAGCTATTGAATTGCAAATTGACTTCTCAATCCACATGAAAGAAGAAAGGTGAGATGTGTAGAGGGTGACAACAAGTGGAAAAGGCAATGGTAAGCACAAAGGTAATGGTTTTATTGCTTATAGCCTATCCTAACTTGTTTTTGTCAAGTTAGTGTGCACTATACATATGGTTTTTGAGTCAAAAGTGGTATTTTGTGTTTCTCTTCACACTCTTGCTCAAAAACTGTTTCTAATGCTTATATAGTGCATTACTAACTTGCTTAGACATGTTTGGATATGGTTTGTATATTTATCACGCCTTTAAATATGTTTTTATGAGATATATGTGCTTTTTGACAGCTGCTCTGTCGGTCGAGTTTGCCCTAGTGAAACTCGACCGATGGGCACCAATGGGTGTTGCCAACAGCTGCGATCGGCCGAGTTGCCAATACACAGAACTCGACCGAAAACGCTGTTCGCAGAGTATACATTTGGCTTATTGAATGAGAATTTCCCTCTCAACTAGATTTTCTCAACCAATAGCCTTATTCTTTGGCACTCCATTTGGTACCTTTATATATGCATATTGCCATGTTCAAAATTGCCTATCTTGCTTACAACTCTATCTCTCTAATTGCTCTAAATTGGTATATCTATATGTTGCAATTACTTGCTTTGAGTTGTTTTGCAGGTTTTGATGATGATCTTTTTGGATCTCTTAGTTGTGTCTAAAATCTCTTCCGTTGTGCTCTAACTTGCTACATCTATCTAGGTGTATATCTTATTTTGATACAACCTTGAGGTTCTTAGGGGTAATCATCTATCTAGTGAGTTATATCCTTTCATGCTTCTTAAATTTGCATATCTCTTTGTTTGGATATATCTCTACATCTATTCATAGCTTGCTTTATCTTGTGTACCTTTTGGTATCGCTTGCTATGATCTAGATCCTACTAGTAGTCCTAACTTGTGATACCATCTACTAGTAGTTCATATACATGTAGTTCTAACCTTGTTTACAAATTGCCATCTTTGATCATCTATATGTTATGCTTGTATCTTATCTCATACATACTCAAGATTGTTCCTTGAATTGCATTTATACTATCGTGAGTTGCTTGCATAACATTGTGATGCAGGGTACATAGATCTACATGATATGTAGAAATTGGAGTATTTTTTTGGTTTTTATGCAGCTTTTGCTCCAGTTTCAGTTTTTGCTGCAAGTATAGTGTTTTTTATGCAGAAACTACCTTCTGAGCAAGACTCATCGCTATGCCATGAGCTCTGATGGTTTTTGGTCAAATTCCATCATCTTGAGGGTCAAAATTGTGATTTATTGTTTTTCTGCAGCACTTTATCTTGCATTTTTGGGTTGTTCAAGTATATGATTTAACTTGCTTTTCTTTCTATGCTTGGACAAGACCCCATCCGTGCTCTTCTACTCTCCTCATATATAGTTTGTGTTATCTCCTTTCTCTTTAACAAGTGATGTTTCTTTTTTCTTCATAACCCCCACCTTTTTGAAATGACAAAGGGGGAGAAAGGTAATGTCTTCTTTTAAAAAGAGGAAGAAGGCATGTCTTACATGAAGAGGAGAAGAATGTCCATGTAAAGGGGAGAAGGTAAATGGGAGAAGACATATATGTGTAGAACATATATGAGTAGAAGACATAGTTTCTATAAATGTTATGAAAGCTAACCATGCAGGAGAAATAACATCAATTGAGGGGGAGTATGAGAACTCCATGCGCATCAATTGAGGGGGAGCGTATGAGCTCAGTCCTATTGAAAACCCTAGGTTTCTCCGAAGGTATGATTTTACGTACAAGCTTTTAATACATTTATGGAATGGTTTGTCATCTTCAAAAAGGGGGAGAATGTTGACTCAAGGTCAATTAGGTCAATGTTGACTCACGTATAAATTGACTAAACCCTTGTTTTGATGATGACTAACCATTCCACATATTGGTGTCTAATGCTTCTACATTGAGTGATTTCAGATTAGGTTTAGACACACTCCAAATGCCCTAACTTGCGCATATCAAATTGGAGAAAAGACAAGTCAAAATAGCTACAAGTGTGCAATTTGGGATCTCTATGTAAATGACCTTAGAATTGCTTTGTAATCACTTGTAATGATTGTATGACTTGTAATTAAGCTTAGAAAAATTATTGGGACACAAAAATCCATCATTTGTACGGTTAAACGAAAATTCCAAAATACCCATAACAGGGATTTTGTCGGCCGAATTCCAAACTCGGCCGATCCATATATTCTGGAATTTTCTGGGCAATCGGCCGAGTTACCAACTCAGCCGATCCCTGTTCGGTCGAGTTTCTATGGTGGGAAACTCGGCTGATCCACTGATCGGTCTAAGTTGAAAGTCGACCGATCGGCCGAGTTTCTCCAAGGGAACTCGGCCGACAGACTATCTTTCAGACTTGTCGTTTAGTGGTTCGGCCGAGTTGCCTTTATTGAAACTCGGCCGATCGGACTGTACTGAAATGCAGAAAAAGCAATTCTAGCCGTTGTGGAGTTGCAACAAGTGAAAATAGATCCGTTGCAAGCCACAAAACGGCTAGTTTTCATTCACAAGTGTTCCCAAAGGCTAAGAGGCATCCCCAGCTATAAATAGGACCCCTTGGGCTTCATTCCAAGGTTGAGCATTCATTGCAAACTCTTTGTGAGGTTCCTATTCTATAGTTGAGTGCTTCCTACAGCCTCCTCTCTCTCTCTAAGCTTAATCACTTGCTACATCCATTAGAGTGAGTAGGAGATTTGTAAGAGAGCTAGTATTATTTGTATATCTTGTGAGGCTCTCACTTCCACCACCTCCCCATCTCTCATTTCCTATCTTGAAGATGAAGGTTCTCTCTCTTGTCCAAGAGAGGTGAAGAAGAACAAGGGAAGGAGTCCCTTGGTGAAGATCAAGGCCAAAGACTTGGAGCTAGAGTGGGTAAGCCCTTGGAGAAGGCAGAAGACTCCAGCTCAAGTGGGTAAGTCCTTGGTGGAAAGCTTCTCCGAGTGAAGGTGAAGTCAAAGGCGGAAGATCCAAGAAGAGTGGGTAATTCCTGCAAGGCCGAAGACTTGTGCAAGAGTGGGTAAGTCCTTGGAGAAGGCCGAAGACTCTTGCAAAGTGGGTAAGTCCTCGGTAAGGTTGAAGACTTTTTGTATTGGATAGGTAAGTCCTTTGTTGGTCATGTATTGTATGTCTTATTAATGAATATAAGAGTGCAATTGGTTGAAGTCCTAGAGGTTGACCTCTCTAGGCAAGTGGACTTACACACTTCTAGTTTGAAGTGTGGAACCACTCTAAATAGCTTGTCTAATTGGTGCATGTTCAATCTCTCTCTCATCCTTGCTATGCATGTTTTAGTTGCACTCAAATTACCTATTTAGCAACTTTATCTTATGATCTATCTTGAAGGTTTAATGAATTTTGTTTAAGTGCTTTCAGCTCTATTCACCCCCCCTCTAGAGCACCTAAGTCACCCATCTAGGATCCAACAAGTGGTATCAGAGCAGGTCTTCTCCAAGCATACTTCAACAAGTAGGAGAAGATGGGTGACTACCTAGGAGGGAGACTCTCGACCAGCCTTCCAATCTTTGATGGGAGCAACTTCCTCTATTGGAGAAGAAGACTTCAATTCTTCATCCAAGGATCAAGTCTCGAGATGTGGCAAATGGTGAACAACTCATACATTCTACCAAAGACAAACATTGAAGAATGGGATGAAGCCACCTTGATGAAAGCAACCTTAAATGCAAGAGCCATGCACATCCTTTATGCCTCCATGACCCCCACCGAGTTCAACCGGATTTCCTCTTGTGAGACGGCCTATGAGGTATGGAGAAAGCTTTGCATCACTTATGAAGGGACACATCAAGTGAAGGAAAGCAAAGTCTACATGCTCAAAGGGTTGCTTGAGAACTTCAAGATGGGAAAGGAGGAAAGCATAGCCAACATGTACTCAAGGCTCAACACCATCTTAAATGGTCTTGCTGTTCTAGGACATCCCATGTCTAGTGGAGAGATCAACTCAAAGATCCTTAGAACTCTCCCCAAGAGATGGGAATCCAAGGTGACTTCTATTGAAGAAGCAAGGTCGCTTAGGGATATTCCTATTGAAGAGCTCATTGGAAATCTTCAAGCACATGAAGCCACACTTGACAAGAGGGAGGAAGTAGAAAGACAAGAGAAGAAAGAGCTAAAGAGAATGAAGAAGGCTGAAATGAAGGCTCAAATTGAAGCTATCATGGAACAAGTCTCTCCATCCTCTCAAGCTAAAGAAGATGCCATGTACTCCAAAGGTCGACTCTACAAAGGCAAATCCTCCTCCATCCGGTGCTTCACATGTGGAAAGAAGGGTCACTACAAGGAAGATTGCCCACAAGGCAAAAAGACCCATCTTTACAAGAAGGAGAAATGGCACTCAAGCTCAAGCGGCTCCTCCAACTCAAGCTCAAGTGAAGATTCATGTGAAGGATCAAGCTCAAGCTCAAGTGATGAAGGAGAATGCCATTTTGCTCTTGTAGCATCAACAAGTGAAGACTCAAGTGAGGTAAACCTAGACTCGTTAGATAAAGAATCCTTGATTGATCTCATTCATGATATTTGTGCATCTCTTAAGTCTTCTAAAAAGAAAAAGAAAAAGCTTGCTAAAATTGTTGAATATTTGCATATAGAACTAGATGATCTTGAATATGCAAATTCTTGCTTGCTTATTGATAAAAATGATTTTCTTAGCCAAGTAGACTCTCTAAAACTTGAAAATGCTAGTTTACTTGATAAGATTAAATTTCTAGAAGCTCAACCTCTCATGTCTAGTTCTAATGAAGAGCATACTTTAATTATTGATTCTCTCATGCATGACATTGATGTTCTTAAATCTGAAAACAAAAACAAAGATTTTGTTTTGCATGAATTAGAACTAGAAAATGCCTCCTTGCTTGCTAAAATCAATAGGCATGAATCTTGTTCTAGTTCACCTAATAGAGAGAATGATGTTGCTTCTCTTCATATTGATAGAGATTCTTATTTAACTAAAACTCTTTGCTTAGAAAATGATCTTCTACATGCTAGAGATAACATTAATCAATTGTCTTCTACTATTGCTTCTCTTAAGCATGATAATGATAGTTTAAGATCTTCTTTGCAAAGATTCTTAGTTGGTAAAAAGAATCTTAATCAAATCCTAGACCATACTACTAAACAAATTGGTAGACATGGTTTAGGGTATGTTAGTAGTCAAGGGAACAACAAAGATAAATGACCTCCAATATTCCATGGAGAATCCTCTAGTTCCAAGACTATGGGCACATGCAACTATTGCAATGAATTTGGTCATTATTCTACTTGTTGTCCTTTTAGGAAAGCACCCAAGAGCAATAGGATTTGGGTTGCCAAACTAACCCCTCCGGACCCAAAAACATGATTGGGGACCATTTCATCTTTCTTCTTGTAGGTATTTACAAATGGATTGATTTGAGCTATTGAATTGCAAATTGACTTCTCAATCCACATGAAAGAAGAAAGGTGAGATGTGTAGAGGGTGACAACAAGTGGAAAAGGCAATGGTAAGCACAAAGGTAATGGTTTTATTGCTTATAGCCTATCCTAACTTGTTTTTGTCAAGTTAGTGTGCACTATACATATGGTTTTTGAGTCAAAAGTGGTATTTTGTGTTTCTCTTCACACTCTTGCTCAAAAACTGTTTCTAATGCTTATATAGTGCATTACTAACTTGCTTAGACATGTTTGGATATGGTTTGTATATTTATCATGCCTTTAAATATGTTTTTATGAGATATATGTGCTTTTTGACAGCTGCTCTGTCGGTCGAGTTTGCCCTAGTGAAACTCGACCGATGGGCACCAATGGGTGTTGCCAACAGCTGCGATCGGCCGAGTTGCCAATACACAGAACTCGACCGAAAACGCTGTTCACAGAGTATACATTTGGCTTATTGAATGAGAATTTCCCTCTCAACTAGATTTTCTCAACCAATAGCCTTATTCTTTGGCACTCCATTTGGTACCTTTATATATGCATATTGCCATGTTCAAAATTGCCTATCTTGCTTACAACTCTATCTCTCTAATTGCTCTAAATTGGTATATCTATATGTTGCAATTACTTGCTTTGAGTTGTTTTGCAGGTTTTGATGATGATCTCTTTGGATCTCTTAGTTGTGTCTAAAATCGCTTCCGTTGTGCTCTAACTTGCTACATCTATCTAGGTGTATATCTTATTTTGATACAACCTTGAGGTTCTTAGGGGTAATCATCTATCTAGTGAGTTATATCCTTTCATGCTTCTTAAATTTGCATATCTCTTTGTTTGGATATATCTCTACATCTATTCATAGCTTGCTTTATCTTGTGTACCTTTTGGTATCGCTTGCTATGATCTAGATCCTACTAGTAGTCCTAACTTGTGATACCATCTACTAGTAGTTCATATACATGTAGTTCTAACCTTGTTTACAAATTGCCATCTTTGATCATCTATATGTTATGCTTGTATCTTATCTCATACATACTCAAGATTGTTCCTTGAATTGCATTTATACTATCGTGAGTTGCTTGCATAACATTGTGATGCAGGGTACATAGATCTACATGATATGTAGAAATTGGAGTATTTTTTTGGTTTTTATGCAGCTTTTGCTCCAGTTTCAGTTTTTGCTGCAAGTATAGTGTTTTTTATGCAGAAACTACCTTCTGAGCAAGACTCATCGCTATGCCATGAGCTCTGATGGTTTTTGGTCAAATTCCATCATCTTGAGGGTCAAAATTGTGATTTATTGTTTTTCTGCAGCACTTTATCTTGCATTTTTGGGTTGTTCAAGTATATGATTTAACTTGCTTTTCTTTCTATGCTTGGACAAGACCCCATCCGTGCTCTTCTACTCTCCTCATATATAGTTTGTGTTATCTCCTTTCTCTTTAACAAGTGATGTTTCTTTTTTCTTCATAACCCCCACCTTTTTGAAATGACAAAGGGGGAGAAAGGTAATGTCTTCTTTTAAAAAGAGGAAGAAGGCATGTCTTACATGAAGAGGAGAAGAATGTCCATGTAAAGGGGAGAAGGTAAATGGGAGAAGACATATATGTGTAGAACATATATGAGTAGAAGACATAGTTTCTATAAATGTTATGAAAGCTAACCATGCAGGAGAAATAACATCAATTGAGGGGGAGTATGAGAACTCCATGCGCATCAATTGAGGGGGAGCGTATGAGCTCAGTCCTATTGAAAACCCTAGGTTTCTCCGAAGGTATGATTTTACGTACAAGCTTTCAATACATTTATGGAATGGTTTGTCATCTTCAAAAAGGGGGAGAATGTTGACTCAAGGTCAATTAGGTCAATGTTGACTCACGTATAAATTGACTAAACCCTTGTTTTGATGATGACTAACCATTCCACATATTGGTGTCTAATGCTTCTACATTGAGTGATTTCAGATTAGGTTTAGACACACTCCAAATGCCCTAACTTGCGCATATCAAATTGGAGAAAAGACAAGTCAAAATAGCTACAAGTGTGCAATTTGGGATCTCTATGTAAATGACCTTAGAATTGCTTTGTAATCACTTGTAATGATTGTATGACTTGTAATTAAGCTTAGAAAAATTATTGGGACACAAAAATCCATCATTTGTACGGTTAAACGAAAATTCCAAAATACCCATAACAGGGATTTTGTCGGCCGAATTCCAAACTCGGCCGATCCATATATTCTGGAATTTTCTGGGCAATCGGCCGAGTTACCAACTCAGCCGATCCCTGTTCGGTCGAGTTTCTATGGTGGGAAACTCGGCCGATCCACTGATCGGTCCAAGTTGAAAGTCGACCGATCGGCCGAGTTTCTCCAAGGGAACTCGGCCGACAGACTATCTTTCAGACTTGTCGTTTAGTGGTTCGGCTGAGTTGCCTTTATTGAAACTCGGCCGATCGGACTGTACTGAAATGCAGAAAAAGCAATTCTAGCCGTTGTGGAGTTGCAACAAGTGAAAATAGATCCGTTGCAAGCCACAAAACGGCTAGTTTTCGTTCACAAGTGTTCCCAAAGGCTAAGAGGCATCCCCAGCTATAAATAGGACCCCTTGGGCTTCATTCCAAGGTTGAGCATTCATTGCAAACTCTTTGTGAGGTTCCTATTCTATAGTTGAGTGCTTCCTACAGCCTCCTCTCTCTCTCTAAGCTTAATCACTTGCTACATCCATTAGAGTGAGTAGGAGATTTGTAAGAGAGCTAGTATTATTTGTATATCTTGTGAGGCTCTCACTTCCACCACCTCCCCATCTCTCATTTCCTATCTTGAAGATGAAGGTTCTCTCTCTTGTCCAAGAGAGGTGAAGAAGAACAAGGGAAGGAGTCCCTTGGTGAAGATCAAGGCCGAAGACTTGGAGCTAGAGTGGGTAAGCCCTTGGAGAAGGCAGAAGACTCCAGCTCAAGTGGGTAAGTCCTTGGTGGAAAGCTTCTCCGAGTGAAGGTGAAGTCAAAGGCGGAAGATCCAAGAAGAGTGGGTAATTCCTGCAAGGCCGAAGACTTGTGCAAGAGTGGGTAAGTCCTTGGAGAAGGCCGAAGACTCTTGCAAAGTGGGTAAGTCCTCGGTAAGGTTGAAGACTTTTTGTATTGGATAGGTAAGTCCTTTGTTGGTCATGTATTGTATGTCTTATTAATGAATATAAGAGTGCAATTGGTTGAAGTCCTAGAGGTTGACCTCTCTAGGCAAGTGGACTTACACACTTCTAGTTTGAAGTGTGGAACCACTCTAAATAGCTTGTCTAATTGGTGCATGTTCAATCTCTCTCTCATCCTTGCTATGCATGTTTTAGTTGCACTCAAATTACCTATTTAGCAACTTTATCTTATGATCTATCTTGAAGGTTTAATGAATTTTGTTTAAGTGCTTTCAGCTCTATTCACCCCCCCTCTAGAGCACCTAAGTCACCCATCTAGGATCCAACAAGTGGTATCAGAGCAGGTCTTCTCCAAGCATACTTCAACAAGTAGGAGAAGATGGGTGACTACCTAGGAGGGAGACTCTCGACCAGCCTTCCAATCTTTGATGGGAGCAACTTCCTCTATTGGAGAAGAAGACTTCAATTCTTCATCCAAGGATCAAGTCTCGAGATGTGGCAAATGGTGAACAACTCATACATTCTACCAAAGACAAACATTGAAGAATGGGATGAAGCCACCTTGATGAAAGCAACCTTAAATGCAAGAGCCATGCACATCCTTTATGCCTCCATGACCCCCACCGAGTTCAACCGGATTTCCTCTTGTGAGACGGCCTATGAGGTATGGAGAAAGCTTTGCATCACTTATGAAGGGACAGATCAAGTGAAGGAAAGCAAAGTCTACATGCTCAAAGGGTTGCTTGAGAACTTCAAGATGGGAAAGGAGGAAAGCATAGCCAACATGTACTCAAGGCTCAACACCATCTTAAATGGTCTTGCTGTTCTAGGACATCCCATGTCTAGTGGAGAGATCAACTCAAAGATCCTTAGAACTCTCCCCAAGAGATGGGAATCCAAGGTGACTTCTATTGAAGAAGCAAGGTCGCTTAGGGATATTCCTATTGAAGAGCTCATTGGAAATCTTCAAGCACATGAAGCCACACTTGACAAGAGGGAGGAAGTAGAAAGACAAGAGAAGAAAGAGCTAAAGAGAATGAAGAAGGCTGAAATGAAGGCTCAAATTGAAGCTATCATGGAACAAGTCTCTCCATCCTCTCAAGCTAAAGAAGATGCCATGTACTCCAAAGGTCGACTCTACAAAGGCAAATCCTCCTCCATCCGGTGCTTCACATGTGGAAAGAAGGGTCACTACAAGGAAGATTGCCCACAAGGCAAAAAGACCCATCTTTACAAGAAGGAGAAATGGCACTCAAGCTCAAGCGGCTCCTCCAACTCAAGCTCAAGTGAAGATTCATGTGAAGGATCAAGCTCAAGCTCAAGTGATGAAGGAGAATGCCATTTTGCTCTTGTAGCATCAACAAGTGAAGACTCAAGTGAGGTAAACCTAGACTCGTTAGATAAAGAATCCTTGATTGATCTCATTCATGATATTTGTGCATCTCTTAAGTCTTCTAAAAAGAAAAAGAAAAAGCTTGCTAAAATTGTTGAATATTTGCATATAGAACTAGATGATCTTGAATATGCAAATTCTTGCTTGCTTATTGATAAAAATGATTTTCTTAGCCAAGTAGACTCTCTTAAACTAGAAAATGCTAGTTTACTTGATAAGATTAAATTTCTAGAAGCTCAACCTCTCATGTCTAGTTCTAATGAAGAGCATACTTTAATTATTGATTCTCTCATGCATGACATTGATGTTCTTAAATCTGAAAACAAAAACAAAGATTTTGTTTTGCATGAATTAGAACTAGAAAATGCCTCCTTGCTTGCTAAAATCAATAGGCATGAATCTTGTTCTAGTTCACCTAATAGAGAGAATGATGTTGCTTCTCTTCATATTGATAGAGATTCTTATTTAACTAAAACTCTTTGCTTAGAAAATGATCTTCTACATGCTAGAGATAACATTAATCAATTGTCTTCTACTATTGCTTCTCTTAAGCATGATAATGATAGTTTAAGATCTTCTTTGCAAAGATTCTTAGTTGGTAAAAAGAATCTTAATCAAATCCTAGACCATACTACTAAACAAATTGGTAGACATGGTTTAGGGTATGTTAGTAGTCAAGGGAACAACAAAGATAAATGACCTCCAATATTCCATGGAGAATCCTCTAGTTCCAAGACTATGGGCACATGCAACTATTGCAATGAATTTGGTCATTATTCTACTTGTTGTCCTTTTAGGAAAGCACCCAAGAGCAATAGGATTTGGGTTGCCAAACTAACCCCTCCGGACCCAAAAACATGATTGGGGACCATTTCATCTTTCTTCTTGTAGGTATTTACAAATGGATTGATTTGAGCTATTGAATTGCAAATTGACTTCTCAATCCACATGAAAGAAGAAAGGTGAGATGTGTAGAGGGTGACAACAAGTGGAAAAGGCAATGGTAAGCACAAAGGTAATGGTTTTATTGCTTATAGCCTATCCTAACTTGTTTTTGTCAAGTTAGTGTGCACTATACATATGGTTTTTGAGTCAAAAGTGGTATTTTGTGTTTCTCTTCACACTCTTGCTCAAAAACTGTTTCTAATGCTTATATAGTGCATTACTAACTTGCTTAGACATGTTTGGATATGGTTTGTATATTTATCATGCCTTTAAATATGTTTTTATGAGATATATGTGCTTTTTGACAGCTGCTCTGTCGGTCGAGTTTGCCCTAGTGAAACTCGACCGATGGGCACCAATGGGTGTTGCCAACAGCTGCGATCGGCCGAGTTGCCAATACACAGAACTCGACCGAAAACGCTGTTCACAGAGTATACATTTGGCTTATTGAATGAGAATTTCCCTCTCAACTAGATTTTCTCAACCAATAGCCTTATTCTTTGGCACTCCATTTGGTACCTTTATATATGCATATTGCCATGTTCAAAATTGCCTATCTTGCTTACAACTCTATCTCTCTAATTGCTCTAAATTGGTATATCTATATGTTGCAATTACTTGCTTTGAGTTGTTTTGCAGGTTTTGATGATGATCTCTTTGGATCTCTTAGTTGTGTCTAAAATCACTTCCGTTGTGCTCTAACTTGCTACATCTATCTAGGTGTATATACCTTGAGGTTCTTAGGGGTAATCATCTATCTAGTGAGTTATATCCTTTCATGCTTCTTAAATTTGCATATCTCTTTGTTTGGATATATCTCTACATCTACTCATAGCTTGCTTTATCTTGTGTACCTTTTGGTATCTCTTGCTATGATCTAGATCCTACTAGTAGTCCTAACTTGTGATACCATCTACTAGTAGTTCATATACATGTAGTTCTAACCTTGTTTACAAATTGCCATCTTTGATCATCTATATGTTATGCTTGTATCTTATCTCATACATACTCAAGATTGTTCCTTGAATTGCATATATACTATCGTGAGTTGCTTGCATAACATTGTGATGCAGGGTACATAGATCTACATGATATGTAGAAATTGGAGTATTTTTTTGGTTTTTATGCAGCTTTTGCTCCAGTTTCAGTTTTTTCTGCAAGTATAGTGTTTTTTATGCAGAAACTACCTTCTGAGCAAGACTCATCGCTATGCCATGAGCTCTGATGGTTTTTGGTCAAATTCCATCATCTTGAGGGTCAAAATTGTGATTTATTGTTTTTCTGCAGCACTTTATCTTGCATTTTTGGGTTGTTCAAGTATATGATTTAACTTGCTTTTCTTTCTATGCTTGGACAAGACCCCATCCGTGCTCTTCTACTCTCCTCATATATAGTTTGTGTTATCTCCTTTCTCTTTAACAAGTGATGTTTCTTTTTTCTTCATAACCCCCACCTTTTTGAAATGACAAAGGGGGAGAAAGGTAATGTCTTCTTTTAAAAAGAGGAAGAAGGCATGTCTTACATGAAGAGGAGAAGAATGTCCATGTAAAGGGGAGAAGGTAAATGGGAGAAGACATATATGTGTAGAACATATATGAGTAGAAGACATAGTTTCTATAAATGTTATGAAAGCTAACCATGCAGGAGAAATAGCATCAATTGAGGGGGAGTATGAGAACTCTATGCGCATCAATTGAGGGGGAGCGTATGAGCTCAATCCTATTGAAAACCCTAGGTTTCTCCGAAGGTATGATTTTACGTACAAGCTTTCAATACATTTATGGAATGGTTTGTCATCTTCAAAATGGGGGAGAATGTTGACTCAAGGTCAATTAGGTCAATGTTGACTCACGTATAAATTGACTAAACCCTTGTTTTGATGATGACTAACCATTCCACATATTGGTGTCTAATGCTTCTACATTGAGTGATTTCAGATTAGGTTTAGACACACTCCAAATGCCCTAACTTGCGCATATCAAATTGGAGAAAAGACAAGTCAAAATAGCTACAAGTGTGCAATTTGGGATCTCTATGTAAATGACCTTAGAATTGCTTTGTAATCACTTGTAATGATTGTATGACTTGTAATTAAGCTTAGAAAAATTATTGGGACACAAAAATCCATCATTTGTACGGTTAAACGAAAATTCCAAAATACCCATAACAGGGATTTTGTCGGCCGAATTCCAAACTCGGCCGATCCATATATTCTGGAATTTTCTGGGCAATCGGCCGAGTTACCAACTCAGCCGATCCCTGTTCGGTCGAGTTTCTATGGTGGGAAACTCGGCCGATCCACTGATCGGTCCAAGTTGAAAGTCGACCGATCGGCCGAGTTTCTCCAAGGGAACTCGGCCGACAGACTATCTTTCAGACTTGTCGTTTAGTGGTTCGGCCGAGTTGCCTTTATTGAAACTCGGCCGATCGGACTGTACTGAAATGCAGAAAAAGCAATTCTAGCTGTTGTGGAGTTGCAACAAGTGAAAATAGATCCGTTGCAGGCCACAAAACGGCTATTTTTCGTTCACAAGTGTTCCCAAAGGCTAAGAGGCATCCCCAGATATAAATAGGACCCCTTGGGCTTCATTCCAAGGTTGAGCATTCATTGCAAACTCTTTGTGAGGTTCCTATTCTATAGTTGAGTGCTTCCTACAGCCTCCTCTCTGTCTCTAAGCTTAATCACTTGCTACATCCATTAGAGTGAGTAGGAGATTTGTAAGAGAGCTAGTATTATTTGTATATCTTGTGAGGCTCTCACTTCCACCACCTCCCCATCTCTCATTTCCTATCTTGAAGATGAAGGTTTTCTCTCTTGTCCAAGAGAGGTGAAGAAGAACAAGGGAAGGAGTCCCTTGGTGAAGATCAAGGCCGAAGACTTGGAGCTAGAGTGGGTAAGCCCTTGGAGAAGGCAGAAGACTCCAGCTCAAGTGGGTAAGTCCTTGGTGGAAAGCTTCTCCGAGTGAAGGTGAAGTCAAAGGCGGAAGATCCAAGAAGAGTGGGTAATTCCTGCAAGGCCGAAGACTTGTGCAAGAGTGGGTAAGTCCTTGGAGAAGGCCGAAGACTCTTGCAAAGTGGGTAAGTCCTTGGTAAGGTTGAAGACTTTTTGTATTGGATAGGTAAGTCCTTTGTTGGTCATGTATTGTATGTCTTATTAATGAATATAAGAGTGCAATTGGTTGAAGTCCTAGAGGTTGACCTCTCTAGGCAAGTGGACTGACACACTTCTAGTTTGAAGTGTGGAACCACTCTAAATAGCTTGTCTAATTGGTGCATGTTAAATCTCTCTCTCATCCTTGCTATGCATGTTTTAGTTGCACTCAAATTACCTATTTAGCAACTTTATCTTATGATCTATCTTGAAGGTTTAATGAATTTTGTTTAAGTGCTTTCAGCTCTATTCACCCCCCTCTAGAGCACCTAAGTCACCCATCTAGGATCCAACAAGTGGTATCAGAGCAGGTCTTCTCCAAGCATACTTCAACAAGTAGGAGAAGATGGGTGACTACCTAGGAGGGAGACTCTCGACCAGCCTTCCAATCTTTGATGGGAGCAACTTCCTCTATTGGAGAAGAAGACTTCAATTCTTCATCCAAGGATCAAGTCTCGAGATGTGGCAAATGGTGAACAACTCATACATTCTACCAAAGACAAACATTGAAGAATGGGATGAAGCCACCTTGATGAAAGCAACCTTAAATGCAAGAGCCATGCACATCCTTTATGCCTCCATGACCCCCACCGAGTTCAACCGGATTTCCTCTTGTGAGACGGCCTATGAGGTATGGAGAAAGCTTTGCATCACTTATGAAGGGACATATCAAGTGAAGGAAAGCAAAGTCTACATGCTCAAAGGGTTGCTTGAGAACTTCAAGATGGGAAAGGAGGAAAGCATAGCCAACATGTACTCAAGGCTCAACACCATCTTAAATGGTCTTGCTGTTCTAGGACATCCCATGTCTAGTGGAGAGATCAACTCAAAGATCCTTAGAACTCTCCCCAAGAGATGGGAATCCAAGGTGACTTCTATTGAAGAAGCAAGGTCGCTTAGGGATATTCCTATTGAAGAGCTCATTGGAAATCTTCAAGCACATGAAGCCACACTTGACAAGAGGGAGGAAGTAGAAAGACAAGAGAAGAAAGAGCTAAAGAGAATGAAGAAGGCTGAAATGAAGGCTCAAATTGAAGCTATCATGGAACAAGTCTCTCCATCCTCTCAAGCTAAAGAAGATGCCATGTACTCCAAAGGTCGACTCTACAAAGGCAAATCCTCCTCCATCCGGTGCTTCACATGTGGAAAGAAGGGTCACTACAAGGAAGATTGCCCACAAGGCAAAAAGACCCATCTTTACAAGAAGGAGAAATGGCTCTCAAGCTCAAGCGGCTCCTCCAACTCAAGCTCAAGTGAAGATTCATGTGAAGGATCAAGCTCAAGCTCAAGTGATGAAGGAGAATGCCATTTTGCTCTTGTAGCATCAACAAGTGAAGACTCAAGTGAGGTAAACCTAGACTCGTTAGATAAAGAATCCTTGATTGATCTCATTCATGATATTTGTGCATCTCTTAAGTCTTCTAAAAAGAAAAAGAAAAAGTTTGCTAAAATTGTTGAATATTTGCATATAGAACTAGATGATCTTGAATATGCAAATTCTTGCTTGCTTATTGATAAAAATGATTTTCTTAGCCAAGTAGACTCTCTTAAACTTGAAAATGCTAGTTTACTTGATAAGATTAAATTTCTAGAAGCTCAACCTCTCATGTCTAGTTCTAATGAAGAGCATACTTTAATTATTGATTCTCTCATGCATGACATTGATGTTCTTAAATTTGAAAACAAAAACAAAGATTTTGTTTTGCATGAATTAGAACTAGAAAATGCCTCCTTGCTTGCTAAAATCAATAGGCATGAATCTTGTTCTAGTTCACCTAATAGAGAGAATGATGTTGCTTCTCTTCATATTGATAGAGATTCTTATTTAACTAAAACTCTTTGCTTAGAAAATGATCTTCTACATGCTAGAGATAACATTAATCAATTGTCTTCTACTATTGCTTCTCTTAAGCATGATAATGATAGTTTAAGATCTTCTTTGCAAAGATTCTTAGTTGGTAAAAAGAATCTTAATCAAATCCTAGACCATACTACTAAACAAATTGGTAGACATGGTTTAGGGTATGTTAGTAGTCAAGGGAACAACAAAGATAAAGGACCTCCAATATTCCATGGAGAATCCTCTAGTTCCAAGACTATGGGCACATGCAACTATTGCAATGAATTTGGTCATTATTCTACTTGTTGTCCTTTTAGGAAAGCACCCAAGAGCAATAGGATTTGGGTTGCCAAACTAACCCCTCCGGACCCAAAAACATGATTGGGGACCATTTCATCTTTCTTCTTGTAGGTATTTACAAATGGATTGATTTGAGCTATTGAATTGCAAATTGACTTCTCAATCCACATGAAAGAAGAAAGGTGAGATGTGTAGAGGGTGACAACAAGTGGAAAAGGCAATGGTAAGCACAAAGGTAATGGTTTTATTGCTTATAGCCTATCCTAACTTGTTTTTGTCAAGTTAGTGTGCACTATACATATGGTTTTTGAGTCAAAAGTGGTATTTTGTGTTTCTCTTCACAGTCTTGCTCAAAAACTGTTTCTAATGCTTATATAGTGCATTACTAACTTGCTTAGACATGTTTGGATATGGTTTGTATATTTATCATGCCTTTAAATATGTTTTTATGAGATATATGTGATTTTTGACAGCTGCTCTGTCGGTCGAGTTTGCCCTAGTGAAACTCGACCGATGGGCACCAATGGGTGTTGCCAATAGCTGCGATCGGCCGAGTTGCCAATACACAGAACTCGACCGAAAACGCTGTTCACAGAGTATACATTTGGCTTATTGAATGAGAATTTCCCTCTCAACTAGATTTTCTCAACCAATAGTCTTATTCTTTGGCACTCCATTTGGTACCTTTATATATGCATATTTCCATGTTCAAAATTGCCTATCTTGCTTACAACTCTATCTCTCTAATTGCTCGAAATTGGTATATCTATATGTTGCAATTACTTTCTTTGAGTTGTTTTGCAGGTTTTGATGATGATCTCATTGGATTTCTTAGTTGTGTCTAAAATCGCTTCCGTTGTGCTCTAACTTGCTACATCTATCTAGGTGTATATACCTTGAGGTTCTTAGGGGTAATCATCTATCTAGTGAGTTATATCCTTTCATGCTTCTTAAATTTGCATATCTCTTTGTTTGGATATATCTCTACATCTACTCATAGCTTGCTTTATCTTGTGTACCATTTGGTATCTCTTGCTATGATCTAGATCCTACTAGTAGTCCTAACTTGTGATACCATCTACTAGTAGTTCATATACATGTAGTTCTAACCTTGTTTACAAATTGCCATCTTTGATCATCTATATGTTATGCTTGTATCTTATCTCATACATACTCAAGATTGTTCCTTGAATTGCATATATACTATCGTGAGTTGCTTGCATAACATTGTGATGCAGGGTACATAGATCTACATGATATGTAGAAATTGGAGTATTTTTTTGGTTTTTATGCAGCTTTTGCTCCAGTTTCAGTTTTTGCTGCAAGTATAGTGTTTTTTATGCAGAAACTACCTTCTGAGCAAGACTCATCGCTACGCCATGAGCTCTGATGGTTTTTGGTCAAATTCCATCATCTTGAGGGTCAAAATTGTGATTTATTGTTTTTCTGCAGCACTTTATCTTGCATTTTTGGGTTGTTCAAGTATATGATTTAACTTGCTTTTCTTTCTATGCTTGGACAAGACCCCATCCGTGCTCTTCTACTCTCCTCATATATAGTTTGTGTTATCTCCTTTCTCTTTAACAAGTGATGTTTCTTTTTTCTTCATAACCCCCACCTTTTTGAAATGACAAAGGGGGAGAAAGGTAATGTCTTCTTTTAAAAAGAGGAAGAAGGCATGTCTTACATGAAGAGGAGAAGAATGTCCATGTAAAGGGGAGAAGGTAAATGGGAGAAGACATATATGTGTAGAACATATATGAGTAGAAGACATAGTTTCTATAAATGTTATGAAAGCTAACCATGCAGGAGAAATAGCATCAATTGAGGGGGAGTATGAGAACTCCATGCGCATCAATTGAGGGGGAGCGTATGAGCTCAATCCTATTGAAAACCCTAGGTTTCTCCGAAGGTATGATTTTACTTACAAGCTTTCGATACATTTATGGAATGGTTTGTCATCTTCAAAAAGGGGGAGAATGTTGACTCAAGGTCAATTAGGTCAATGTTGACTCACGTATAAATTGACTAAACCCTTGTTTTGATGATGACTAACCATTCCACATATTGGTGTCTAATGCTTCTACATTGAGTGATTTCAGATTAGGTTTAGACACACTCCAAATGCCCTAACTTGCGCATATCAAATTGGAGAAAAGACAAGTCAAAATAGCTACAAGTGTGCAATTTGGGATCTCTATGTAAATGACCTTAGAATTGCTTTGTAATCACTTGTAATGATTGTATGACTTGTAATTAAGCTTAGAAAAATTATTGGGACACAAAAATCCATCATTTGTACGGTTAAACGAAAATTCCAAAATACGCATAACAGGGATTTTGTCGGCCGAATTCCAAACTCGGCCGATCCATATATTCTGGAATTTTCTGGGCAATCGGCCGAGTTACCAACTTAGCCGATCCCTGTTCGGTCGAGTTTCTATGGTGGGAAACTCGGCCGATCCACTGATCGGTCCAAGTTGAAAGTCGACCGATCGGCCGAGTTTCTCCAAGGGAACTCGGCCGACAGACTATCTTTCAGACTTGTCGTTTAGTGGTTCGGCCGAGTTGCCTTTATTGAAACTCGGCCGATCGGACTGTACTGAAATGCAGAAAAAGCAATTCTAGCCGTTGTGGAGTTGCAACAAGTGAAAATAGATCCGTTGCAGGCCACAAAACGGCTAGTTTTCGTTCACAAGTGTTCCCAAAGGCTAAGAGGCATCCCCAGCTATAAATAGGACCCCTTGGGCTTCATTCCAAGGTTGAGCATTCATTGCAAACTCTTTGTGAGGTTCCTATTCTATAGTTGAGTGCTTCCTACAGCCTCCTCTCTCTCTCTAAGCTTAATCACTTGCTACATCCATTAGAGTGAGTAGGAGATTTGTAAGAGAGCTAGTATTATTTGTATATCTTGTGAGGCTATCACTTCCACCACCTCCCCATCTCTCATTTCCTATCTTGAAGATGAAGGTTCTCTCTCTTGTCCAAGAGAGGTGAAGAAGAACAAGGGAAGGAGTCCCTTGGTGAAGATCAAGGCCGAAGACTTGGAGCTAGAGTGGGTAAGCCCTTGGAGAAGGCAGAAGACTCCAGCTCAAGTGGGTAAGTCCTTGGTGGAAAGCTTCTCCGAGTGAAGGTGAAGTCAAAGGCGGAAGATCCAAGAAGAGTGGGTAATTCCTGCAAGGCCGAAGACTTGTGCAAGAGTGGGTAAGTCCTTGGAGAAGGCCGAAGACTCTTGCAAAGTGGGTAAGTCCTTGGTAAGGTTGAAGACTTTTTGTATTGGATAGGTAAGTCCTTTGTTGGTCATGTATTGTATGTCTTATTAATGAATATAAGAGTGCAATTGGTTGAAGTCCTAGAGGTTGACCTCTCTAGGCAAGTGGACTGACACACTTCTAGTTTGAAGTGTGGAACCACTCTAAATAGCATGTCTAATTGGTGCATGTTCAATCTCTCTCTCATCCTTGCTATGCATGTTTTAGTTGCACTCAAATTACCTATTTAGCAACTTTATCTTATGATCTATCTTGAAGGTTTAATGAATTTTGTTTAAGTGCTTTCAGCTCTATTCACCCCCCCTCTAGAGCACCTAAGTCACCCATCTAGGATCCAACAAGTGGTATCAGAGCAGGTCTTCTCCAAGCATACTTCAACAAGTAGGAGAAGATGGGTGACTACCTAGGAGGGAGACTCTCGACCAACCTTCCAATCTTTGATGGGAGCAACTTCCTCTATTGGAGAAGAAGACTTCAATTCTTCATCCAAGGATCAAGTCTCGAGATGTGGCAAATGGTGAACAACTCATACATTCTACCAAAGACAAACATTGAAGAATGGGATGAAGCCACCTTGATGAAAGCAACCTTAAATGCAAGAGCCATGCACATCCTTTATGCCTCCATGACCCCCACCGAGTTCAACCGGATTTCCTCTTGTGAGACGGCCTATGAGGTATGGAGAAAGCTTTGCATCACTTATGAAGGGACAGATCAAGTGAAGGAAAGCAAAGTCTACATGCTCAAAGGGTTGCTTGAGAACTTCAAGATGGGAAAGGAGGAAAGCATAGCCAACATGTACTCAAGGCTCAACACCATCTTAAATGGTCTTGCTGTTCTAGGACATCCCATGTCTAGTGGAGAGATCAACTCAAAGATCCTTAGAACTCTCCCCAAGAGATGGGAATCCAAGGTGACTTCTATTGAAGAAGCAAGGTCGCTTAGGGATATTCCTATTGAAGAGCTCATTGGAAATCTTCAAGCACATGAAGCCACACTTGACAAGAGGGAGGAAGTAGAAAGACAAGAGAAGAAAGAGCTAAAGAGAATGAAGAAGGCTGAAATGAAGGCTCAAATTGAAGCTATCATGGAACAAGTCTCTCCATCCTCTCAAGCTAAAGAAGATGCCATGTACTCCAAAGGTCGACTCTACAAAGGCAAATCCTCCTCCATCCGGTGCTTCACATGTGGAAAGAAGGGTCACTACAAGGAAGATTGCCCACAAGGCAAAAAGACCCATCTTTACAAGAAGGAGAAATGGCACTCAAGCTCAAGCGGCTCCTCCAACTCAAGCTCAAGTGAAGATTCATGTGAAGGATCAAGCTCAAGCTCAAGTGATGAAGGAGAATGCCATTTTGCTCTTATAGCATCAACAAGTGAAGACTCAAGTGAGGTAAACCTAGACTCGTTAGATAAAGAATCCTTGATTGATCTCATTCATGATATTTGTGCATCTCTTAAGTCTTCTAAAAAGAAAAAGAAAAAGCTTGCTAAAATTGTTGAATATTTGCATATAGAACTAGATGATCTTGAATATGCAAATTCTTGCTTGCTTATTGATAAAAATGATTTTCTTAGCCAAGTAGACTCTCTTAAACTTGAAAATGCTAGTTTACTTGATAAGATTAAATTTCTAGAAGCTCAACCTCTCATGTCTAGTTCTAATGAAGAGCATACTTTAATTATTGATTCTCTCATGCATGACATTGATGTTCTTAAATCTGAAAACAAAAACAAAGATTTTGTTTTGCATGAATTAGAACTAGAAAATGCCTCCTTGCTTGCTAAAATCAATAGGCATGAATCTTGTTCTAGTTCACCTAATAGAGAGAATGATGTTGCTTCTCTTCATATTGATAGAGATTCTTATTTAACTAAAACTCTTTGCTTAGAAAATGATCTTCTACATGCTAGAGATAACATTAATCAATTGTCTTCTACTATTGCTCCTCTTAAGCATGATAATGATAGTTTAAGATCTTCTTTGCAAAGATTCTTAGTTGGTAAAAAGAATCTTAATCAAATCCTAGACCATACTACTAAACAAATTGGTAGACATGGTTTAGGGTATGTTAGTAGTCAAGGGAACAACAAAGATAAAGGACCTCCAATATTCCATGGAAAATCCTCTAGTTCCAAGACTATTGGCACATGCAACTATTGCAATGAATTTGGTCATTATTCTACTTGTTGTCCTTTTAGGAAAGCACCCAAGAGCAATAGGATTTGGGTTGCCAAACTAACCCCTCCGGACCCAAAAACATGATTGGGGACCATTTCATCTTTCTTCTTGTAGGTATTTACAAATGGATTGATTTGAGCTATTGAATTGCAAATTGACATCTCAATCCACATGAAAGAAGAAAGGTGAGATGTGTAGAGGGTGACAACAAGTGGAAAAGGCAATGGTAAGCACAAAGGTAATGGTTTTATTGCTTATAGCCTATCCTAACTTGTTTTTGTCAAGTTAGTGTGAACTATACATATGGTTTTTGAGTCAAACGTGGTATTTTGTGTTTCTCTTCACACTCTTGCTCAAAAACTGTTTCTAATGCTTATATAGTGCATTACTAACTTGCTTAGACATGTTTGGATATGGTTTGTATATTTATCATGCCTTTAAATATGTTTTTATGAGATATATGTGATTTTTGACAGCTGCTCTGTCGGTCGAGTTTGCCCTAGTGAAACTCGACCGATGGGCATCAATGGGTGTTGCCAACAGCTGCGATCGGCCGAGTTGCCAATACACAGAACTCGACCAAAAACGCTGTTCACAGAGTATACATTTGGCTTATTGAATGAGAATTTCCCTCTCAACTAGATTTTCTCAACCAATAGCCTTATTCTTTGGCACTCCATTTGGTACCTTTATATATGCATATTGCCATGTTCAAAATTGCCTATCTTGCTTACAACTCTATCTCTTTAATTGCTCTAAATTGGTATATCTATATGTTGCAATTACTTGCTTTGAGTTGTTTTGCAGGTTTTGATGATGATCTCTTTGGATCTCTTAGTTGTGTCTAAAATCGCTTCCGTTGTGCTCTAACTTGCTACATCTATCTAGGTGTATATACCTTGAGGTTCTTAGGGGTAATCATCTATCTAGTGAGTTATATCCTTTCATGCTTCTTAAATTTGCATATCTCTTTGTTTGGATATATCTCTACATCTACTCATAGCTTGCTTTATCTTGTGTACCTTTTGGTATCTCTTGCTATGATCTAGATCCTACTAGTAGTCCTAACTTGTGATACCATCTACTAGTAGTTCATATACATGTAGTTCTAACCTTGTTTACAAATTGCCATCTTTGATCATCTATATGTTATGCTTGTATCTTATCTCATACATACTCAAGATTGTTCCTTGAATTGCATATATACTATCGTGAGTTGCTTGCATAACATTGTGATGCAGGGTACATAGATCTACATGATATGTAGAAATTGGAGTATTTTTTTGGTTTTTATGCAGCTTTTGCTCCAGTTTCAGTTTTTGCTGCAAGTATAGTGTTTTTAATGCAGAAATTACCTTCTGAGCAAGACTCATCGCTATGCCATGAGCTCTGATGGTTTTTGGTCAAATTCCATCATCTTGAGGGTCAAAATTGTGATTTATTGTTTTTCTGCAGCACTTTATCTTGCATTTTTGGGTTGTTCAAGTATATGATTTAACTTGCTTTTCTTTCTATGCTTGGACAAGACCCCATCCGTGCTCTTCTACTCTCCTCATATATAGTTTGTGTTATCTCCTTTCTCTTTAACAAGTGATGTTTCTTTTTTCTTCATAACCCCCACCTTTTTGAAATGACAAAGGGGGAGAAAGGTAATGTCTTCTTTTAAAAAGAGGAAGAAGGCATGTCTTACATGAAGAGGAGAAGAATGTCCATGTAAAGGGGAGAAGGTAAATGGGAGAAGACATATATGTGTAGAACATATATGAGTAGAAGACATAGTTTCTATAAATGTTATGAAAGCTAACCATGCAGGAGAAATAGCATCAATTGAGGGGGAGTATGAGAACTCCATGCGCATCAATTGAGGAGGAGCGTATGAGCTCAATCCTATTGAAAACCCTAGGTTTCTCCGAAGGTATGATTTTACGTACAAGCTTTCAATACATTTATGGAATGGTTTGTCATCTTCAAAAAGGGGGAGAATGTTGACTCAAGGTCAATTAGGTCAATGTTGACTCACGTATAAATTGACTAAACCCTTGTTTTGATGATGACCAACCATTCCACATATTGGTGTCTAATGCTTCTACATTGAGTGATTTCAGATTAGGTTTAGACACACTCCAAATGCCCTAACTTGCGCATATCAAATTGGAGAAAAGACAAGTCAAAATAGCTACAAGTGTGCAATTTGGGATCTCTATGTAAATGACCTTAGAATTGCTTTGTAATCACTTGTAATGATTGTATGACTTGTAATTAAGCTTAGAAAAATTATTGGGACACAAAAATCCATCATTTGTACGGTTAAACGAAAATTCCAAAATACCCATAACAGGGATTTTGTCGGCCGAATTCCAAACTCGGCCGATCCATATATTCTGGAATTTTCTGGGCAATCGGCCGAGTTACCAACTCAGCCGATCCCTGTTCGGTCGAGTTTCTATGGTGGGAAACTCGGCCGATCCACTGATCGGTCCAAGTTGAAAGTCGACCGATCGGCCGAGTTTCTCCAAGGGAACTCGGCCGACAGACTATCTTTCAGCTTGTCGTTTAGTGGTTCGGCCGAGTTGCCTTTATTGAAACTCGGCCGATCGGACTGTACTGAAATGCAGAAAAAGCAATTCTAGCCGTTGTGGAGTTGCAACAAGTGAAAATAGATCCGTTGCAGGCCACAAAACGGCTAGTTTTCGTTCACAAGTGTTCCCAAAGGCTAAGAGGCATCCCCAGCTATAAATAGGACCCCTTGGGCTTCATTCCAAGGTTGAGCATTCATTGCAAACTCTTTGTGAGGTTCCTATTCTATAGTTGAGTGCTTCCTACAGCCTCCTCTCTCTCTCTAAGCTTAATCACTTGCTACATCCATTAGAGTGAGTAGGAGATTTGTAAGAGAGCTAGTATTATTTGTATATCTTGTGAGGCTCTCACTTCCACCACCTCCCCATCTCTCATTTCCTATCTTGAAGATGAAGGTTCTCTCTCTTGTCCAAGAGAGGTGAAGAAGAACAAGGGAAGGAGTCCCTTGGTGAAGATCAAGGCCGAAGACATGGAGCTAGAGTGGGTAAGCCCTTGGAGAAGGCAGAAGACTCCAGCTCAAGTGGGTAAGTCCTTGGTGGAAAGCTTCTCCGAGTGAAGGTGAAGTCAAAGGCGGAAGATCCAAGAAGAGTGGGTAATTCCTGCAAGGCCGAAGACTTGTGCAAGAGTGGGTAAGTCCTTGGAGAAGGCCGAAGACTCTTGCAAAGTGGGTAAGTCCTTGGTAAGGTTGAAGACTTTTTGTATTGGATAGGTAAGTCCTTTGTTGGTCATGTATTGTATGTCTTATTAATGAATATAAGAGTGCAATTGGTTGAAGTCCTAGAGGTTGACCTCTCTAGGCAAGTGGACTGATACACTTCTAGTTTGAAGTGTGGAACCACTCTAAATAGCTTGTCTAATTGGTGCATGTTCAATCTCTCTCTCATCCTTGCTATGCATGTTTTAGTTGCACTCAAATTACCTATTTAGCAACTTTATCTTATGATCTATCTTGAAGGTTTAATGAATTTTGTTTAAGTGCTTTCAGCTCTATTCACCCCCCCTCTAGAGCACCTAAGTCACCCATCTAGGATCCAACAAGTGGTATCAGAGCAGGTCTTCTCCAAGCATACTTCAACAAGTAGGAGAAGATGGGTGACTACCTAGGAGGGAGACTCTCGACCAGCCTTCCAATCTTTGATGGGAGCAACTTCCTCTATTGGAGAAGAAGACTTCAATTCTTCATCCAAGGATCAAGTCTCGAGATGTGGCAAATGGTGAACAACTCATACATTCTACCAAAGACAAACATTGAAGAATGGGATGAAGCCACCTTGATGAAAGCAACCTTAAATGCAAGAGCCATGCACATCCTTTATGCCTCCATGACCCCCACCGAGTTCAACCGGATTTCCTCTTGTGAGACGGCCTATGAGGTATGGAGAAAGCTTTGCATCACTTATGAAGGGACAGATCAAGTGAAGGAAAGCAAAGTCTACATGCTCAAAGGGTTGCTTGAGAACTTCAAGATGGGAAAGGAGGAAAGCATAGCCAACATGTACTCAAGGCTCAACACCATCTTAAATGGTCTTGCTGTTCTAGGACATCCCATGTCTAGTGGAGAGATCAACTCAAAGATCCTTAGAACTCTCCCCAAGAGATGGGAATCCAAGGTGACTTCTATTGAAGAAGCAAGGTCACTTAGGGATATTCCTATTGAAGAGCTCATTGGAAATCTTCAAGCACATGAAGCCACACTTGACAAGAGGGAGGAAGTAGAAAGACAAGAGAAGAAAGAGCTAAAGAGAATGAAGAAGGCTGAAAAGAAGGCTCAAATTGAAGCTATCATGGAACAAGTCTCTCCATCCTCTCAAGCTAAAGAAGATGCCATGTACTCCAAAGGTCGACTCTACAAAGGCAAATCCTCCTCCATCCGGTGCTTCACATGTGGAAAGAAGGGTCACTACAAGGAAGATTGCCCACAAGGCAAAAAGACCCATCTTTACAAGAAGGAGAAATGGCACTCAAGCTCAAGCGGCTCCTCCAACTCAAGCTCAAGTGAAGATTCATGTGAAGGATCAAGCTCAAGCTCAAGTAATGAAGGAGAATGCCATTTTGCTCTTGTAGCATCAACAAGTGAAGACTCAAGTGAGGTAAACCTAGACTCGTTAGATAAAGAATCCTTGATTGATCTCATTCATGATATTTGTGCATCTCTTAAGTCTTCTAAAAAGAAAAAGAAAAAGCTTGCTAAAATTGTTGAATATTTGCATATAGAACTAGATGATCTTGAATATGCAAATTCTTGCTTGCTTATTGATAAAAATGATTTTCTTAGCCAAGTAGACTCTCTTAAACTTGAAAATGCTAGTTTACTTGATAAGATTAAATTTCTAGAAGCTCAACCTCTCATGTCTAGTTCTAATGAAGAGCATACTTTAATTATTGATTCTCTCATGAATGACATTGATGTTCTTAAATCTGAAAACAAAAACAAAGATTTTGTTTTGCATGAATTAGAACTAGAAAATGCCTCCTTGCTTGCTAAAATCAATAGGCATGAATCTTGTTCTAGTTCACCTAATAGAGAGAATGATGTTGCTTCTCTTCATATTGATAGAGATTCTTATTTAACTAAAACTCTTTGCTTAGAAAATGATCTTCTACATGCTAGAGATAACATTAATCAATTGTCTTCTACTATTGCTTCTCTTAAGCATGATAATGATAGTTTAAGATCTTCTTTGCAAAGATTCTTAGTTGGTAAAAAGAATCTTAATCAAATCCTAGACCATACTACTAAACAAATTGGTAGACATGGTTTAGGGTATGTTAGTAGTCAAGGGAACAACAAAGATAAAGGACCTCCAATATTCCATGGAGAATCCTCTAGTTCCAAGACTATGGGCACATGCAACTATTGCAATGAATTTGGTCATTATTCTACTTGTTGTCCTTTTAGGAAAGCACCCAAGAGCAATAGGATTTGGGTTGCCAAACTAACCCCTCTGGACCCAAAAACATGATTGGGGACCATTTCATCTTTCTTCTTGTAGGTATTTACAAATGGATTGATTTGAGCTATTGAATTGCAAATTGACTTCTCAATCCACATGAAAGAAGAAAGGTGAGATGTGTAGAGGGTGACAACAAGTGGAAAAGGCAATGGTAAGCACAAAGGTAATGGTTTTATTGCTTATAGCCTATCCTAACTTGTTTTTGTCAAGTTAGTGTGCACTATACATATGGTTTTTGAGTCAAAAGTGGTATTTTGTGTTTCTCTTCACACTCTTGCTCAAAAACTGTTTCTAATGCTTATATAGTGCATTACTAACTTGCTTAGACATGTTTGGATATGGTTTGTATATTTATCATGCCTTTAAATATGTTTTTATGAGATATATGTGCTTTTTGACAGCTGCTCTGTCGGTCGAGTTTGCCCTAGTGAAACTCGACCGATGGGCACCAATGGGTGTTGCCAACAGCTGCGATCGGCCGAGTTGCCAATACACAGAACTCGACTGAAAACGCTGTTCACAGAGTATACATTTGGCTTATTGAATGAGAATTTCCCTCTCAACTAGATTTTCTCAACCAATAGCCTTATTCTTTGGCACTCCATTTGGTACCTTTATATATGCATATTGCCATGTTCAAAATTTACTATCTTGCTTACAACTCTATCTCTCTAATTGCTCTAAATTGGTATATCTATATGTTGCAATTACTTGCTTTGAGTTGTTTTGCAGGTTTTGATGATGATCTCTTTGGATCTCTTAGTTGTGTCTAAAATCGCTTCCGTTGTGCTCTAACTTGCTACATCTATCTAGGTGTATATATTATTTTGATACAACCTTGAGGTTCTTAGGGGTAATCATCTATCTAGTGAGTTATATCCTTTCATGCTTCTTAAATTTGCATATCTCTTTGTTTGGATATATCTCTACATCTACTCATAGCTTGCTTTATCTTGTGTACCTTTTGGTATCTCTTGCTATGATCTAGATCCTACTAGTAGTCCTAACTTGTGATACCATCTACTAGTAGTTCATATACATGTAGTTCTAACCTTGTTTACAAATTGCCATCTTTGATCATCTATATGTTATGCTTGTATCTTATCTCATACATACTCAAGATTGTTCCTTGAATTGCATATATACTATCGTGAGTTGCTTGCATAACATTGTGATGCAGGGTACATAGATCTACATGATATGTAGAAATTGGAGTATTTTTTTGGTTTTTATGCAGCTTTTGCTCCAGTTTCAGTTTTTGCTGCAAGTATAGTGTTTTTTATGCAGAAACTACCTTCTGAGCAAGACTCATCGCTATGCCATGAGCACTGATGGTTTTTGGTCAAATTCCATCATCTTGAGGGTCAAAATTGTGATTTATTGTTTTTCTGCAGCACTTTATCTTGCATTTTTGGGTTGTTCAAGTATATGATTTAACTTGCTTTTCTTTCTATGCTTGGACAAGACCCCATCCGTGCTCTTCTACTCTCCTCATATATAGTTTGTGTTATCTCCTTTCTCTTTAACAAGTGATGTTTCTTTTTTCTTCATAACCCCCACCTTTTTGAAATGACAAAGGGGGAGAAAGGTAATGTCTTCTTTTAAAAAGAGGAAGAAGGCATGTCTTACATGAAGAGGAGAAGAATGTCCATGTAAAGGGGAGAAGGTAAATGGGAGAAGACATATATGTGTAGAACATATATGAGTAGAAGACATAGTTTCTATAAATGTTATGAAAGCTAACCATGCAGGAGAAATAGCATCAATTGAGGGGTAGTATGAGAACTCCATGCGCATCAATTGAGGGGGAGCGTATGAGCTCAATCCTATTGAAAACCCTAGGTTTCTCCGAAGGTATGATTTTACGTACAAGCTTTCAATACATTTATGGAATGGTTTGTCATCTTCAAAAAGGGGGAGAATGTTGACTCAAGGTCAATTAGGTCAATGTTGACTCACGTATAAATTGACTAAACCCTTGTTTTGATGATGACTAACCATTCCACATATTGGTGTCTAATGCTTCTACATTGAGTGATTTCAGATTAGGTTTAGACACACTCCAAATGCCCTAACTTGCGCATATCAAATTGGAGAAAAGACAAGTCAAAATAGCTACAAGTGTGCAATTTGGGATCTCTATGTAAATGACCTTAGAATTGCTTTGTAATCACTTGTAATGATTGTATGACTTGTAATTAAGCTTAGAAAAATTATTGGGACACAAAAATCCATCATTTGTACGGTTAAACGAAAATTCCAAAATACCCATAACAGGGATTTTGTCGGCCGAATTCCAAACTCGGCCGATCCATATATTCTGGAATTTTCTGGGCAATCGGCCGAGTTACCAACTCAGCCGATCCCTGTTCGGTCGAGTTTCTATGGTGGGAAACTCGGCCGATCCACTGATCGGTCCAAGTTGAAAGTCGACCGATCGGCCGAGTTTCTCCAAGGGAACTCGGCCGACAGACTATCTTTCAGACTTGTCGTTTAGTGGTTCGGCCGAGTTGCCTTTATTGAAACTCGGCCGATCGGACTGTACTGAAATGCAGAAAAAGCAATTCTAGCCGTTGTGGAGTTGCAACAAGTGAAAATAGATCCGTTGCAAGCCACAAAACGGCTAGTTTTCGTTCACAAGTGTTCCCAAAGGCTAAGAGGCATCCCCAGCTATAAATAGGACCCCTTGGGCTTCATTCCAAGGTTGAGCATTCATTGCAAACTCTTTGTGAGGTTCCTATTCTATAGTTGAGTGCTTCCTACAGCCTCCTCTCTCTCTCTAAGCTTAATCACTTGCTACATCCATTAGAGTGAGTAGGAGATTTGTAAGAGAGCTAGTATTATTTGTATATCTTGTGAGGCTCTCACTTCCACCACCTCCCCATCTCTCATTTCCTATCTTGAAGATGAAGGTTCTCTCTCTTGTCCAAGAGAGGTGAAGAAGAACAAGGGAAGGAGTCCCTTGGTGAAGATCAAGGCCGAAGACTTGGAGCTAGAGTGGGTAAGCCCTTGGAGAAGGCAGAAGACTCCAGCTCAAGTGGGTAAGTCCTTGGTGGAAAGCTTCTCCGACTGAAGGTGAAGTCAAAGGCGGAAGATCCAAGAAGAGTGGGTAATTCCTGCAAGGCCGAAGACTTGTGCAAGAGTGGGTAAGTCCTTGGAGAAGGCCGAAGACTCTTGCAAAGTGGGTAAGTCCTTGGTAAGGTTGAAGACTTTTTGTATTGGATAGGTAAGTCCTTTGTTGGTCATGTATTGTATGTCTTATTAATGAATATAAGAGTGCAATTGGTTGAAGTCCTAGAGGTTGACCTCTCTAGGCAAGTGGACTGACACACTTCTAGTTTGAAGTGTGGAACCACTCTAAATAGCTTGTCTAATTGGTGCATGTTCAATCTCTCTCTCATCCTTGCTATGCATGTTTTAGTTGCACTCAAATTACCTATTTAGCAACTTTATCTTATGATCTATCTTGAAGGTTTAATGAATTTTGTTTAAGTGCTTTCAGCTCTATTCACCCCCCCTCTAGAGCACCTAAGTCACCCATCTAGGATCCAACAAGTGGTATCAGAGCAGGTCTTCTCCAAGCATACTTCAACAAGTAGGAGAAGATGGGTGACTACCTAGGAGGGAGACTCTCGACCAGCCTTCCAATCTTTGATGGGAGCAACTTCCTCTATTGGAGAAGAAGACTTCAATTCTTCATCCAAGGATCAAGTCTCGAGATGTGGCAAATGGTGAACAACTCATACATTCTACCAAAGACAAACATTGAAGAATGGGATGAAGCCACCTTGATGAAAGCAACCTTAAATGCAAGAGCCATGCACATCCTTTATGCCTCCATGACCCCCACCGAGTTCAACCGGATTTCCTCTTATGAGACGGCCTATGAGGTATGGAGAAAGCTTTGCATCACTTATGAAGGGACAGATCAAGTGAAGGAAAGCAAAGTCTACATGCTCAAAGGGTTGCTTGAGAACTTCAAGATGGGAAAGGAGGAAAGCATAGCCAACATGTACTCAAGGCTCAACACCATCTTAAATGGTCTTGCTATTCTAGGACATCCCATGTCTAGTGGAGAGATCAACTCAAAGATCCTTAGAACTCTCCCCAAGAGATGGGAATCCAAGGTGACTTCTATTGAAGAAGCAAGGTCGCTTAGGGATATTCCTATTGAAGAGCTCATTGGAAATCTTCAAGCACATGAAGCCACACTTGACAAGAGGGAGGAAGTAGAAAGACAAGAGAAGAAAGAGCTAAAGAGAATGAAGAAGGCTGAAATGAAGGCTCAAATTGAAGCTATCATGGAACAAGTCTCTCCATCCTCTCAAGCTAAAGAAGATGCCATGTACTCCAAAGGTCGACTCTACAAAGGCAAATCCTCCTCCATCCGGTGCTTCACATGTGGAAAGAAGGGTCACTACAAGGAAGATTGCCCACAAGGCAAAAAGACCCATCTTTACAAGAAGGAGAAATGGCACTCAAGCTCAAGCGGCTCCTCCAACTCAAGCTCAAGTGAAGATTCATGTGAAGGATCAAGCTCAAGCTCAAGTGATGAAGGAGAATGCCATTTTGCTCTTGTAGCATCAACAAGTGAAGACTCAAGTGAGGTAAACCTAGACTCGTTAGATAAAGAATCCTTGATTGATCTCATTCATGATATTTGTGCATCTCTTAAGTCTTCTAAAAAGAAAAAGAAAAAGTTTGCTAAAATTGTTGAATATTTGCATATAGAACTAGATGATCTTGAATATGCAAATTCTTGCTTGCTTATTGATAAAAATGATTTTCTTAGCCAAGTAGACTCTCTTAAACTTGAAAATGCTAGTTTACTTGATAAGATTAAATTTCTAGAAGCTCAACCTCTCATGTCTAGTTCTAATGAAGAGCATACTTTAATTATTGATTCTCTCATGCATGACATTGATGTTCTTAAATCTGAAAACAAAAACAAAGATTTTGTTTTGCATGAATTAGAACTAGAAAATGCCTCCTTGCTTGCTAAAATCAATAGGCATGAATCTTGTTCTAGTTCACCTAATAGAGAGAATGATGTTGCTTCTCTTCATATTGATAGAGATTCTTATTTAACTAAAACTCTTTGCTTAGAAAATTATCTTCTACATGCTAGAGATAACATTAATCAATTGTCTTCTACTATTGCTTCTCTTAAGCATGATAATGATAGTTTAAGATCTTCTTTGCAAAGATTCTTAGTTGGTAAAAAGAATCTTAATCAAATCCTAGACCATACTACTAAACAAATTGGTAGACATGGTTTAGGGTATGTTAGTAGTCAAGGGAACAACAAAGATAAAGGACCTCCAATATTCCATGGAGAATCCTCTAGTTCCAAGACTATGGGCACATGCAACTATTGCAATGAATTTGGTCATTATTCTACTTGTTGTCCTTTTAGGAAAGCACCCAAGAGCAATAGGATTTGGGTTGCCAAACTAACCCCTCCGGACCCAAAAACATGATTGGGGACCATTTCATCTTTCTTCTTGTAGGTATTTACAAATGGATTGATTTGAGCTATTGAATTGCAAATTGACTTCTCAATCCACATGAAAGAAGAAAGGTGAGATGTGTAGAGGGTGACAACAAGTGGAAAAGGCAATGGTAAGCACAAAGGTAATGGTTTTATTGCTTATAGCCTATCCTAACTTGTTTTTGTCAAGTTAGTGTGCACTATACATATGGTTTTTGAGTCAAAAGTGGTATTTTGTGTTTCTCTTCACACTCTTGCTCAAAAACTATTTCTAATGCTTATATAGTGCATTACTAACTTGCTTAGACATGTTTGGATATGGTTTGTATATTTATCATGCCTTTAAATATGTTTTTATGAGATATATATGCTTTTTGACAGCTGCTCTGTCGGTCGAGTTTGCCCTAGTGAAACTCGACCGATGGGCACCAATGGGTGTTGCCAACAGCTGCGATCGGACGAGTTCCCAATACACAGAACTCGACCGAAAACGCTGTTCACAGAGTATACATTTGGCTTATTGAATGAGAATTTCCCTCTCAACTAGATTTTCTCAACCAATAGCCTTATTCTTTGGCACTCCATTTGGTACCTTTATATATGCATATTGCCATGTTCAAAATTTCCTATCTTGCTTACAACTCTATCTCTCTAATTGCTCTAAATTGGTATATCTATATGTTGCAATTACTTGCTTTGAGTTGTTTTGCAGGTTTTGATGATGATCTCTTTGGATCTCTTAGTTGTGTCTAAAATCGCTTCCGTTGTGCTCTAACTTGCTACATCTATCTAGGTGTATATCTTATTTTGATACAACCTTGAGGTTCTTAGGGGTAATCATCTATCTAGTGAGTTATATCCTTTCATGCTTCTTAAATTTGCATATCTCTTTGTTTGGATATATCTCTACATCTACTCATAGCTTGCTTTATCTTGTGTACCTTTTGGTATCTCTTGCTATGATCTAGATCCTACTAGTAGTCCTAACTTGTGATACCATCTACTAGTAGTTCATATACATGTAGTTCTAACCTTGTTTACAAATTGCCATCTTTGATCATCTATATGTTATGCTTGTATCTTATCTCATACATACTCAAGATTGTTCCTTGAATTGCATATATACTATCGTGAGTTGCTTGCATAACATTGTGATGCAGGGTACATAGATCTACATGATATGTAGAAATTGGAGTATTTTTTTGGTTTTTATGCAGCTTTTGCTCCAGTTTCAGTTTTTGCTGCAAGTATAGTGTTTTTTATGCAGAAACTACCTTCTGAGCAAGACTCATCGCTACGCCATGAGCTCTGATGGTTTTTGGTCAAATTCCATCATCTTGAGGGTCAAAATTGTGATTTATTGTTTTTCTGCAGCACTTTATCTTGCATTTTTGGGTTGTTCAAGTATATGATTTAACTTGCTTTTCTTTTTATGCTTGGACAAGACCCCATCCGTGCTCTTCTACTCTCCTCATATATAGTTTGTGTTATCTCCTTTCTCTTTAACAAGTGATGTTTCTTTTTTCTTCATAACCCCCACCTTTTTGAAATGACAAAGGGGGAGAAAGGTAATGTCTTCTTTTAAAAAGAGGAAGAAGGCATGTCTTACATGAAGAGGAGAAGAATGTCCATGTAAAGGGGAGAAGGTAAATGGGAGAAGACATATATGTGTAGAACATATATGAGTAGAAGACATAGTTTCTATAAATGTTATGAAAGCTAACCATGCAGGAGAAATAGCATCAATTGAGGGGGAGTATGAGAACTCCATGCGCATCAATTGAGGGGGAGCGTATGAGCTCAATCCTATTGAAAACCCTAGGTTTCTCCGAAGGTATGATTTTACGTACAAGCTTTCAATACATTTATGGAATGGTTTGTCATCTTCAAAAAGGGGGAGAATGTTGACTCAAGGTCAATTAGGTCAATGTTGACTCACGTATAAATTGAATAAATCCTTGTTTTGATGATGACTAACCATTCCACATATTGGTGTCTAATGCTTCTACATTGAGTGATTTCAGATTAGGTTTAGACACACTCCAAATGCCCTAACTTGCGCATATCAAATTGGAGAAAAGACAAGTCAAAATAGCTACAAGTGTGCAATTTGGGATCTCTATGTAAATGACCTTAGAATTGCTTTGTAATCACTTGTAATGATTGTATGACTTGTAATTAAGCTTAGAAAAATTATTGGGACACAAAAATCCATCATTTGTACGGTTAAACGAAAATTCCAAAATACCCATAACAGGGATTTTGTCGGCCGAATTCCAAACTCGGCCGATCCATATATTCTGGAATTTTCTGGGCAATCGGCCGAGTTACCAACTCAGCCGATCCCTGTTCGGTCGAGTTTCTATGGTGGGAAACTCGGCCGATCCACTGATCGGTCCAAGTTGAAAGTCGACCGATCGGCCGAGTTTCTCCGAGGGAACTCGGCCGACAAACTATCTTTCAGACTTGTCGTTTAGTGGTTCGGCCGAGTTGCCTTTATTGAAACTCGGCCGATCGGACTGTACTGAAATGCATAAAAAGCAATTCTAGCCGTTGTGGAGTTGCAACAAGTGAAAATAGATCTGTTGCAAGCCACAAAATGGCTAGTTTTCGTTCACAAGTGTTCCCAAAGGCTAAGAGGCATCCCCAGCTATAAATAGGACCCCTTGGGCTTCATTCCAAGGTTGAGCATTCATTGCAAACTCTTTGTGAGGTTCCTATTCTATAGTTGAGTGCTTCCTACAGCCTCCTCTCTCTCTCTAAGCTTAATCACTTGCTACATCCATTAGAGTGAGTAGGAGATTTGTAAGAGAGCTAGTATTATTTGTATATCTTGTGAGGCTCTCACTTCCACCACCTCCCCATCTCTCATTTCCTATCTTGAAGATGAAGGTTCTCTCTCTTGTCCAAGAGAGGTGAAGAAGAACAAGGGAAGGAGTCCCTTGGTGAAGATCAAGGCCGAAGACTTGGAGCTAGAGTGGGTAAGCCCTTGGAGAAGGCAGAAGACTCCAGCTCAAGTGGGTAAGTCCTTGGTGGAAAGCTTCTCCGACTGAAGGTGAAGTCAAAGGCGGAAGATCCAAGAAGAGTGGGTAATTCCTGCAAGGCTGAAGACTTGTGCAAGAGTGGGTAAGTCCTTGAAGAAGGCCGAAGACTCTTGCAAAGTGGGTAAGTCCTTGGTAAGGTTGAAGACTTTTTGTATTGGATAGGTAAGTCCTTTGTTGGTCATGTATTGTATGTCTTATTAATGAATATAAGAGTGCAATTGGTTGAAGTCCTAGAGGTTGACCTCTCTAGGCAAGTGGACTGACACACTTCTAGTTTGAAGTGTGGAACCACTCTAAATAGCTTGTCTAATTGGTGCATGTTCAATCTCTCTCTCATCCTTGCTATGCATGTTTTAGTTGCACTCAAATTACCTATTTAGCAACTTTATCTTATGATCTATCTTGAAGGTTTAATGAATTTTATTTAAGTGCTTTCAGCTCTATTCACCCCCCCTCTAGAGCACCTAAGTCACCCATCTAGGATCCAACAAGTGGTATCAGAGCAGGTCTTCTCCAAGCATACTTCAACAAGTAGGAGAAGATGGGTGACTACCTAGGAGGGAGACTCTCGACCAGCCTTCCAATCTTTGATGGGAGCAACTTCCTCTATTGGAGAAGAAGACTTCAATTCTTCATCCAAGGATCAAGTCTCGAGATGTGGCAAATGGTGAACAACTCATACATTCTACCAAAGACAAACATTGAAGAATGGGATGAAGCCACCTTGATGAAAGCAACCTTAAATGCAAGAGCCATGCACATCCTTTATGCCTCCATGACCCCCACCGAGTTCAACCGGATTTCCTCTTGTGAGACGGCCTATGAGGTATGGAGAAAGCTTTGCATCACTTATGAAGGGACAGATCAAGTGAAGGAAAGCAAAGTCTACATGCTCAAAGGGTTGCTTGAGAACTTCAAGATGGGAAAGGAGGAAAGCATAGCCAACATGTACTCAAGGCTCAACACCATCTTAAATGGTCTTGTTGTTCTAGGACATCCCATGTCTAGTGGAGAGATCAACTCAAAGATCCTTAGAACTCTCCCCAAGAGATGGGAATCCAAGGTGACTTCTATTGAAGAAGCAAGGTCGCTTAGGGATATTCCTATTGAAGAGCTCATTGGAAATCTTCAAGCACATGAAGCCACACTTGACAAGAGGGAGGAAGTAGAAAGACAAGAGAAGAAAGAGCTAAAGAGAATGAAGAAGGCTGAAATGAAGGCTCAAATTGAAGCTATCATGGAACAAGTCTCTCCATCCTCTCAAGCTAAAGAAGATGCCATGTACTCCAAAGGTCGACTCTACAAAGGCAAATCCTCCTCCATCCGGTGCTTCACATGTGGAAAGAAGGGTCACTACAAGGAAGATTGCCCACAAGGCAAAAAGACCCATCTTTACAAGAAGGAGAAATGGCACTCAAGCTCAAGCGGCTCCTCCAACTCAAGCTCAAGTGAAGATTCATGTGAAGGATCAAGCTCAAGCTCAAGTGATGAAGGAGAATGCCATTTTGCTCTTGTAGAATCAACAAGTGAAGACTCAAGTGAGGTAAACCTAGACTCGTTAGATAAAGAATCCTTGATTGATCTCATTCATGATATTTGTGCATCTCTTAAGTCTTCTAAAAAGAAAAAGAAAAAGCTTGCTAAAATTGTTGAATATTTGCATATAGAACTAGATGATCTTGAATATGCAAATTCTTGCTTGCTTATTGATAAAAATGATTTTCTTAGCCAAGTAGACTCTCTTAAACTTGAAAATGCTAGTTTACTTGATAAGATTAAATTTCTAGAAGCTGAACCTCTCATGTCTAGTTCTAATGAAGAGCATACTTTAATTATTGATTCTCTCATGCATGACATTGATGTTCTTAAATCTGAAAACAAAAACAAAGATTTTGTTTTGCATGAATTAGAACTAGAAAATGCCTCCTTGCTTGCTAAAATCAATAGGCATGAATCTTGTTCTAGTTCACCTAATAGAGAGAATGATGTTGCTTCTCTTCATATTGATAGAGATTCTTATTTAACTAAAACTCTTTGCTTAGAAAATGATCTTCTACATGCTAGAGATAACATTAATCAATTGTCTTCTACTATTGCTTCTCTTAAGCATGATAATGATAGTTTAAGATCTTCTTTGCAAAGATTCTTAGTTGGTAAAAAGAATCTTAATCAAATCCTAGACCATACTACTAAACAAATTGGTAGACATGGTTTAGGGTATGTTAGTAGTCAAGGGAACAACAAAGATAAAGGACCTCCAATATTCCATGGAGAATCCTCTAGTTCCAAGACTATGGGCACATGCAACTATTGCAATGAATTTGGTCATTATTCTACTTGTTGTCCTTTTGGGAAAGCACCCAAGAGCAATAGGATTTGGGTTGCCAAACTAACCCCTCCGGACCCAAAAACATGATTGGGGACCATTTCATCTTTCTTCTTGTAGGTATTTACAAATGGATTGATTTGAGCTATTGAATTGCAAATTGACTTCTCAATCCACATGAAAGAAGAAAGGTGAGATGTGTAGAGGGTGACAACAAGTGGAAAAGGCAATGGTAAGCACAAAGGTAATGGTTTTATTGCTTATAGCCTATCCTAACTTGTTTTTGTCAAGTTAGTGTGCACTATACATATGGTTTTTGAGTCAAAAGTGGTATTTTGTGTTTCTCTTCACACTCTTGCTCAAAAACTGTTTCTAATGCTTATATAGTGCATTACTAACTTGCTTAGACATGTTTGGATATGGTTTGTATATTTATCATGCCTTTAAATATGTTTTTATGAGATATATATGCTTTTTGACAGCTGCTCTGTCGGTCGAGTTTGCCCTAGTGAAACTCGACCGATGGGCACCAATGGGTGTTGCCAACAGCTGCGATCGGCCGAGTTGCCAATACACAGAACTCGACTGAAAACGTTGTTCACAGAGTATACATTTGGCTTATTGAATGAGAATTTCCCTCTCAACTAGATTTTCTCAACCAATAGCCTTATTCTTTGGCACTCCATTTGGTACCTTTATATATGCATATTGCCATGTTCAAAATTGCCTATCTTGCTTACAACTCTATCTCTCTAATTGCTCTAAATTGGTATATCTATATGTTGCAATTACTTGCTTTGAGTTGTTTTGCAGGTTTTGATGATGATCTCTTTGGATCTCTTAGTTGTGTCTAAAATCACTTCCGTTGTGCTCTAACTTGCTACATCTATCTAGGTGTATATCTTATTTTGATACAACCTTGATGTTCTTAGGGGTAATCATCTATCTAGTGAGTTATATCCTTTCATGCTTCTTAAATTTGCATATCTCTTTGTTTGGATATATCTCTACATCTACTCATAGCTTGCTTTATCTTGTGTACCTTTTGGTATCTCTTGCTATGATCTAGATCCTACTAGTAGTCCTAACTTGTGATACCATCTACTAGTAGTTCATATACATGTAGTTCTAACCTTGTTTACAAATTGCCATCTTTGATCATCTATATGTTATGCTTGTATCTTATCTCATACATACTCAAGATTGTTCCTTGAATTGCATATATACTATCGTGAGTTGCTTGCATAACATTGTGATGCAGGGTACATAGATCTACATGATATGTAGAAATTGGAGTATTTTTTTGGTTTTTATGCAGCTTTTGCTCCAGTTTCAGTTTTTGCTGCAAGTATAGTGTTTTTTATGCAGAAACTACCTTCTGCTTGTTTTTCTGCAGCACTTTATCTTGCATTTTTGGGTTGTTCAAGTATATGATTTAACTTGCTTTTCTTTCTATGCTTGGACAAGACCCCATCCGTGCTCTTCTACTCTCCTCATATATAGTTTGTGTTATCTCCTTTCTCTTTAACAAGTGATGTTTCTTTTTTCTTCATAACCCCCACCTTTTTGAAATGACAAAGGGGGAGAAAGGTAATGTCTTCTTTTAAAAAGAGGAAGAAGGCATGTCTTACATGAAGAGGAGAAGAATGTCCATGTAAAGGGGAGAAGGTAAATGGGAGAAGACATATATGTGTAGAACATATATGAGTAGAAGACATAGTTTCTATAAATGTTATGAAAGCTAACCATGCAGGAGAAATAGCATCAATTGAGGGGGAGTATGAGAACTCCATGCGCATCAATTGAGGGGGAGCGTATGAGCTCAATCCTATTGAAAACCCTAGGTTTCTCCGAAGGTATGATTTTACGTACAAGCTTTCAATACATTTATGGAATGGTTTGTCATCTTCAAAAAGGGGGAGAATGTTGACTCAAGGTCAATTAGGTCAATGTTGACTCACGTATAAATTGACTAAACCCTTGTTTTGATGATGACTAACCATTCCACATATTGGTGTCTAATGCTTCTACATTGAGTGATTTCAGATTAGGTTTAGACACACTCCAAATGCCCTAACTTGCGCATATCAAATTGGAGAAAAGACAAGTCAAAATAGCTACAAGTGTGCAATTTGGGATCTCTATGTAAATGACCTTAGAATTGCTTTGTAATCACTTGTAATGATTGTATGACTTGTAATTAAGCTTAGAAAAATTATTGGGACACAAAAATCCATCATTTGTACGGTTAAACGAAAATTCCAAAATACCCATAACAGGGATTTTGTCGGCCGAATTCCAAACTCGGCCGATCCATATATTCTGGAATTTTCTGGGCAATCGGCCGAGTTACCAACTCAGCCGATCCCTGTTCGGTCGAGTTTCTATGGTGGGAAACTCGGCCGATCCACTGATCGGTCCAAGTTGAAAGTCGACCGATCGGCCGAGTTTCTCCAAGGGAACTCGGCCGACAGACTATCTTTCAGACTTGTCGTTTAGTGGTTCGGCCGAGTTGCCTTTATTGAAACTCGGCCGATCGGACTGTACTGAAATGCAGAAAAAGCAATTCTAGCCGTTGTGGAGTTGCAACAAGTGAAAATAGATCCGTTGCAAGCCACAAAACGGCTAGTTTTCGTTCACAAGTGTTCCCAAAGGCTAAGAGGCATCCCCAGCTATAAATAGGACCCCTTGGGCTTCATTCCAAGGTTGAGCATTCATTGCAAACTCTTTGTGAGGTTCCTATTCTATAGTTGAGTGCTTCCTACAGCCTCCTCTCTCTCTCTAAGCTTAATCACTTGCTACATCCATTAGAGTGAGTAGGAGATTTGTAAGAGAGCTAGTATTATTTGTATATCTTGTGAGGCTCTCACTTCCACCACCTCCCCATCTCTCATTTCCTATCTTGAAGATGAAGGTTCTCTCTCTTGTCCAAGAGAGGTGAAGAAGAACAAGGGAAGGAGTCCCTTGGTGAAGATCAAGGCCGAAGACTTGGAGCTAGAGTGGGTAAGCCCTTGGAGAAGGCAGAAGACTCCAGCTCAAGTGGGTAAGTCCTTGGTGGAAAGCTTCTCCGAGTGAAGGTGAAGTCAAAGGCGGAAGATCCAAGAAGAGTGGGTAATTCCTGCAAGGCCGAAGACTTGTGTAAGAGTGGGTAAGTCCTTGGAGAAGGCCGAAGACTCTTGCAAAGTGGGTAAGTCCTTGGTAAGGTTGAAGACTTTTTGTATTGGATAGGTAAGTCCTTTGTTGGTCATGTATTGTATGTCTTATTAATGAATATAAGAGTGCAATTGGTTGAAGTCCTAGAGGTTGACCTCTCTAGGCAAGTGGACTGACACACTTCTAGTTTGAAGTGTGGAACCACTCTAAATAGCTTGTCTAATTGGTGCATGTTCAATCTCTCTCTCATCCTTGCTATGCATGTTTTAGTTGCACTCAAATTACCTATTTAGCAACTTTATCTTATGATCTATCTTGAAGGTTTAATGAATTTTGTTTAAGTGCTTTCAGCTCTATTCACCCCCCCTCTAGAGCACCTAAGTCACCCATCTAGGATCCAACAAGTGGTATCAGAGCAGGTCTTCTCCAAGCATACTTCAACAAGTAGGAGAAGATGGGTGACTACCTAGGAGGGAGACTCTCGACCAGCCTTCCAATCTTTGATGGGAGCAACTTCCTCTATTGGAGAAGAAGACTTCAATTCTTCATCCAAGGATCAAGTCTCGAGATGTGGCAAATGGTGAACAACTCATACATTCTACCAAAGACAAACATTGAAGAATGGGATGAAGCCACCTTGATGAAATCAACCTTAAATGCAAGAGCCATGCACATCCTTTATGCCTCCATGACCCCCACCGAGTTCAACCAGATTTCCTCTTGTGAGACGGCCTATGAGGTATGGAGAAAGCTTTGCATCACTTATGAAGGGACAGATCAAGTGAAGGAAAGCAAAGTCTACATGCTCAAAGGGTTGCTTGAGAACTTCAAGATGGGAAAGGAGGAAAGCATAGCCAACATGTACTCAAGGCTCAACACCATCTTAAATGGTCTTGCTGTTCTAGGACATCCCATGTCTAGTGGAGAGATCAACTCAAAGATCCTTAGAACTCTCCCCAAGAGATGGGAATCCAAGGTGACTTCTATTGAAGAAGCAAGGTCGCTTAGGGATATTCCTATTGAAGAGCTCATTGGAAATCTTCAAGCACATGAAGCCACACTTGACAAGAGGGAGGAAGTAGAAAGACAAGAGAAGAAAGAGCTAAAGAGAATGAAGAAGGCTGAAATGAAGGCTCAAATTGAAGCTATCATGGAACAAGTCTCTCCATCCTCTCAAGCTAAAGAAGATGCCATGTACTCCAAAGGTCGACTCTACAAAGGCAAATCCTCCTCCATCCGGTGCTTCACATGTGGAAAGAAGGGTCACTACAAGGAAGATTGCCCACAAGGCAAAAAGACCCATCTTTACAAGAAGGAGAAATGGCACTCAAGCTCAAGTGAAGATTCATGTGAAGGATCAAGCTCAAGCTCAAGTGATGAAGGAGAATGCCATTTTGCTCTTGTAGCATCAACAAGTGAAGACTCAAGTGAGGTAAACCTAGATTCGTTAGATAAAGAATCCTTGATTGATCTCATTCATGATATTTGTGCATCTCTTAAGTCTTCTAAAAAGAAAAAGAAAAAGTTTGCTAAAATTGTTGAATATTTGCATATAGAACTAGATGATCTTGAATATGCAAATTCTTGCTTGATTATTGATAAAAATGATTTTCTTAGCCAAGTAGACTCTCTTAAACTTGAAAATGCTAGTTTACTTGATAAGATTAAATTTCTAGAAGCTCAACCTCTCATGTCTAGTTCTAATGAAGAGCATACTTTAATTATTGATTCTCTCATGCATGACATTGATGTTCTTAAATCTGAAAACAAAAACAAAGATTTTGTTTTGCATGAATTAGAACTAGAAATTGCCTCCTTGCTTGCTAAAATCAATAGGCATGAATCTTGTTCTAGTTCACCTAATAGAGAGAATGATGTTGCTTCTCTTCATATTGATAGAGATTCTTATTTAACTAAAACTCTTTGCTTAGAAAATGATCTTCTACATGCTAGAGATAACATTAATCAATTGTCTTCTACTATTGCTTCTCTTAAGCATGATAATGATAGTTTAAGATCTTCTTTGCAAAGATTCTTAGTTGGTAAAAAGAATCTTAATCAAATCCTAGACCATACTACTAAACAAATTGGTAGACATGGTTTAGGGTATGTTAGTAGTCAAGGGAACAACAAAGATAAAGGACCTCCAATATTCCATGGAGAATCCTCTAGTTCCAAGACTATGGGCACATGCAACTATTGCAATGAATTTGGTCATTATTCTACTTGTTGTCCTTTTAGGAAAGCACCCAAGAGCAATAGGATTTGGGTTGCCAAACTAACCCCTCCGGACCCAAAAACATGATTGGGGACCATTTCATCTTTCTTCTTGTAGGTATTTACAAATGGATTGATTTGAGCTATTGAATTGCAAATTGACTTCTCAATCCACATGAAAGAAGAAAGGTGAGATGTGTAGAGGGTGACAACAAGTGGAAAAGGCAATGGTAAGCACAAAGGTAATGGTTTTATTGCTTATAGCCTATCCTAACTTGTTTTTGTCAAGTTAGTGTGCACTATACATATGGTTTTTGAGTCAAAAGTGGTATTTTGTGTTTCTCTTCACACTCTTGCTCAAAAACTGTTTCTAATGCTTATATAGTGCATTACTAACTTGCTTAGACATGTTTGGATATGGTTTGTATATTTATCATGCCTTTAAATATGTTTTTATGAGATATATGTGCTTTTTGACAGCTGCTCTGTCGGTCGAGTTTGCCCTAGTGAAACTCGACCGATGGGCACCAATGGGTGTTGCCAACAGCTGCGATCAGCCGAGTTGCCAATACACAGAACTCGACCGAAAACGCTGTTCACAGAGTATACATTTGGCTTATTGAATGAGAATTTCCCTCTCAACTAGATTTTCTCAACCAATAGCCTTATTCTTTGGCACTCCATTTGGTACCTTTATATATGCATATTGCCATGTTCAAAATTGCCTATCTTGCTTACAACTCTATCTCTCTAATTGCTCTAAATTGGTATATCTATATGTTGCAATTACTTGCTTTGAGTTGTTTTGCAGGTTTTGATGATGATCTCTTTGGATCTCTTAGTTGTGTCTAAAATCGCTTCTGTTGTGCTCTAACTTGCTACATCTATCTAGGTGTATATCTTATTTTGATACAACCTTGAGGTTCTTAGGGGTAATCATCTATCTAGTGAGTTATATCCTTTCATGCTTCTTAAATTTGCATATCTCTTTGTTTGGATATATCTCTACATCTACTCATAGCTTGCTTTATCTTGTGTACCTTTTGGTATCTCTTGCTATGATCTAGATCCTACTAGTAGTCCTAACTTGTGATACCATCTACTAGTAGTTCATATACATGTAGTTCTAACCTTGTTTACAAATTGCCATCTTTGATCATCTATATGTTATGCTTGTATCTTATCTCATACATACTCAAGATTGTTCCTTGAATTGCATATATACTATCGTGAGTTGCTTGCATAACATTGTGATGCAGGGTACATAGATCTACATGATATGTAGAAATTGGAGTATTTTTTTGGTTTTTATGCAGCTTTTGCTCCAGATTCAGTTTTTGCTGCAAGTATAGTGTTTTTTATGCAGAAACTACCTTCTGAGCAAGACTCATCGCTATGCCATGAGCTCTGATGGTTTTTGGTCAAATTCCATCATCTTGAGGGTCAAAATTGTGATTTATTGTTTTTCTGCAGCACTTTATCTTGCATTTTTGGGTTGTTCAAGTATATGATTTAACTTGCTTTTCTTTCTATGCTTGGACAAGACCCCATCCGTGCTCTTCTACTCTCCTCATATATAGTTTGTGTTATCTCCTTTCTCTTTAACAAGTGATGTTTCTTTTTTCTTCATAACCCCCACCTTTTTGAAATGACAAAGGGGGAGAAAGGTAATGTCTTCTTTTAAAAAGAGGAAGAAGGCATGTCTTACATGAAGAGGAGAAGAATGTCCATGTAAAGGGGAGAAGGTAAATGGGAGAAGACATATATGTGTAGAACATATATGAGTAGAAGACATAGTTTCTATAAATGTTATGAAAGCTAACCATGCAGGAGAAATAGCATCAATTGAGGGGGAGTATGAGAACTCCATGCGCATCAATTGAGGGGGAGCGTATGAGCTCAATCCTATTGAAAACCCTAGGTTTCTCCGAAGGTATGATTTTACGTACAAGCTTTCAATACATTTATGGAATGGTTTGTCATCTTCAAAAAGGGGGAGAATGTTGACTCAAGGTCAATTAGGTCAATGTTGACTCACGTATAAATTGACTAAACCCTTGTTTTGATGATGACTAACCATTCCACATATTGGTGTCTAATGCTTCTACATTGAGTGATTTCAGATTAGGTTTAGACACACTCCAAATGCCCTAACTTGCGCATATCAAATTGGAGAAAAGACAAGTCAAAATAGCTACAAGTGTGCAATTTGGGATCTCTATGTAAATGACCTTAGAATTGCTTTGTAATCACTTGTAATGATTGTATGACTTGTAATTAAGCTTAGAAAAATTATTGGGACACAAAAATCCATCATTTGTACGGTTAAACGAAAATTCCAAAATACCCATAACAGGGATTTTGTCGGCCGAATTCCAAACTCGGCCGATCCATATATTCTGGAATTTTCTGGGCAATCGGCCGAGTTACCAACTCAGCCGATCCCTGTTCGGTCGAGTTTCTATGGTGGGAAACTCGGCCGATCCACTGATCGGTCCAAGTTGAAAGTCGACCGATCGGCCGAGTTTCTCCAAGGGAACTCGGCCGACAGACTATCTTTCAGACTTGTCGTTTAGTGGTTCGGCCGAGTTGCCTTTATTGAAACTCGGCCGATCGGACTGTACTGAAATGCAGAAAAAGCAATTCTAGCCGTTGTGGAGTTGCAACAAGTGAAAATAGATCCGTTGCAAGCCACAAAACGGCTAGTTTTCGTTCACAAGTGTTCCCAAAGGCTAAGAGGCATCCCCAGCTATAAATAGGACCCCTTGGGCTTCATTCCAAGGTTGAGCATTCATTGCAAACTCTTTGTGAGGTTCCTATTCTATAGTTGAGTGCTTCCTACAGCCTCCTCTCTCTCTCTCTAAGCTTAATCACTTGCTACATCCATTAGAGTGAGTAGGAGATTTGTAAGAGAGCTAGTATTATTTGTATATCTTGTGAGGCTCTCACTTCCACCACCTCCCCATCTCTCATTTCCTATTTTGAAGATGAAGGTTCTCTCTCTTGTCCAAGAGAGGTGAAGAAGAACAAGGGAAGGAGTCCCTTGGTGAAGATCAAGGCCGAAGACTTGGAGCTAGAGTGGGTAAGCCCTTGGAGAAGGCAGAAGACTCCAGCTCAAGTGGGTAAGTCCTTGGTGGAAAGCTTCTCCGAGTGAAGGTGAAGTCAAAGGCGGAAGATCCAAGAAGAGTGGGTAATTCCTGCAAGGCCGAAGACTTGTGTAAGAGTGGGTAAGTCCTTGGAGAAGGCCGAAGACTCTTGTAAAGTGGGTAAGTCCTTGGTAAGGTTGAAGACTTTTTGTATTGGATAGGTAAGTCCTTTGTTGGTCATGTATTGTATGTCTTATTAATGAATATAAGAGTGCAATTGGTTGAAGTCCTAGAGGTTGACCTCTCTAGGCAAGTGGACTGACACACTTCTAGTTTGAAGTGTGGAACCACTCTAAATAGCTTGTCTAATTGGTGCATGTTCAATCTCTCTCTCATCCTTGCTATGCATGTTTTAGTTGCACTCAAATTACCTATTTAGCAACTTTATCTTATGATCTATCTTGAAGGTTTAATGAATTTTGTTTAAGTGCTTTCAGCTCTATTCACCCCCCCTCTAGAGCACCTAAGTCACCCATCTAGGATCCAACAAGTGGTATCAGAGCAGGTCTTCTCCAAGCATACTTCAACAAGTAGGAGAAGATGGGTGACTACCTAGGAGGGAGACTCTCGACCAGCCTTCCAATCTTTGATGGGAGCAACTTCCTCTATTGGAGAAGAAGACTTCAATTCTTCATCCAAGGATCAAGTCTCGAGATGTGGCAAATGGTGAACAACTCATACATTCTACCAAAGACAAACATTGAAGAATGGGATGAAGCCACCTTGATGAAAGCAACCTTAAATGCAAGATCCATGCACATCTTTTATGCCTCCATGACCCCCACCGAGTTCAACCGGATTTCCTCTTGTGAGACGGCCTATGAGGTATGGAGAAAGCTTTGCATCACTTATGAAGGGACAGATCAAGTGAAGGAAAGCAAAGTCTACATGCTCAAAGGGTTGCTTGAGAACTTCAAGATGGGAAAGGAGGAAAGCATAGCCAACATGTACTCAAGGCTCAACACCATCTTAAATGGTCTTGCTGTTCTAGGACATCCCATGTCTAGTGGAGAGATCAACTCAAAGATCCTTAGAACTCTCCCCAAGAGATGGGAATCCAAGGTGACTTCTATTGAAGAAGCAAGGTCGCTTAGGGATATTCCTATTGAAGAGCTCATTGGAAATCTTCAAGCACATGAAGCCACACTTGACAAGAGGGAGGAAGTAGAAAGACAAGAGAAGAAAGAGCTAAAGAGAATGAAGAAGGCTGAAATGAAGGCTCAAATTGAAGCTATCATGGAACAAGTCTCTCCATCCTCTCAAGCTAAAGAAGATGCCATGTACTCCAAAGGTCGACTCTACAAAGGCAAATCCTCCTCCATCCGGTGCTTCACATGTGGAAAGAAGGGTCACTACAAGGAAGATTGCCCACAAGGCAAAAAGACCCATCTTTACAAGAAGGAGAAATGGCACTCAAGCTCAAGTGAAGATTCATGTGAAGGATCAAGCTCAAGCTCAAGTGATGAAGGAGAATGCCATTTTGCTCTTGTAGCATCAACAAGTGAAGACTCAAGTGAGGTAAACCTAGACTCTTTAGATAAAGAATCCTTGATTGATCTCATTCATGATATGTGTGCATCTCTTAAGTCTTCTAAAAAGAAAAAGAAAAAGCTTGCTAAAATTGTTGAATATTTGCATATAGAACTAGATGATCTTGAATATGCAAATTCTTGCTTGCTTATTGATAAAAATGATTTTCTTAGCCATGTAGACTCTCTTAAACTTGAAAATGCTAGTTTACTTGATAAGATTAAATTTCTAGAAGCTCAACCTCTCATGTCTAGTTCTAATGAAGAGCATACTTTAATTATTGATTCTCTCATGCATGACATTGATGTTCTTAAATCTGAAAACAAAAACAAAGATTTTGTTTTGCATGAATTAGAACTAGAAAATGCCTCCTTGCTTGCTAAAATCAATAGGCATGAATCTTGTTCTAGTTCACCTAATAGAGAGAATGATGTTGCTTCTCTTCATATTGATAGAGATTCTTATTTAACTAAAACTCTTTGCTTAGAAAATGATCTTCTACATGCTAGAGATAACATTAATCAATTGTCTTCTACTATTGCTTCTCTTAAGCATGATAATGATAGTTTAAGATCTTCTTTGCAAAGATTCTTAGTTGGTAAAAAGAATCTTAATCAAATCCTAGACCATACTACTAAACAAATTGGTAGACATGGTTTAGGGTATGTTAGTAGTCAAGGGAACAACAAAGATAAAGGACCTCCAATATTCCATGGAGAATCCTCTAGTTCCAAGACTATGGGCACATGCAACTATTGCAATGAATTTGGTCATTATTCTACTTGTTGTCCTTTTAGGAAAGCACCCAAGAGCAATAGGATTTGGGTTGCCAAACTAACCCCTCCGGACCCAAAAACATGATTGGGGACCATTTCATCTTTCTTCTTGTAGGTATTTACAAATGGATTGATTTGAGCTATTGAATTGCAAATTGACTTCTCAATCCACATGAAAGAAGAAAGGTGAGATGTGTAGAGGGTGACAACAAGTGGAAAAGGCAATGGTAAGCACAAAGGTAATGGTTTTATTGCTTATAGCCTATCCTAACTTGTTTTTGTCAAGTTAGTGTGCACTATACATATGGTTTTTGAGTCAAAAGTGGTATTTTGTGTTTCTCTTCACACTCTTGCTCAAAAACTGTTTCTAATGCTTATATAGTGCATTACTAACTTGCTTAGACATGTTTGGATATGGTTTGTATATTTATCATGCCTTTAAATATGTTTTTATGAGATATATGTGCTTTTTGACAGCTGCTCTATCGGTCGAGTTTGCCCTAGTGAAACTCGACCGATGGGCACCAATGGGTGTTGCCAACAGCTGCGATCGGCCGAGTTGCCAATACACAGAACTCGACCGAAAACGCTGTTCACAGAGTATACATTTGGCTTATTGAATGAGAATTTCCCTCTCAACTAGATTTTCTCAACCAATAGCCTTATTCTTTGGCACTCCATTTGGTACCTTTATATATGCATATTTCCATGTTCAAAATTGCCTATCTTGCTTACAACTCTATCTCTCTAATTGCTCTAAATTGGTATATCTATATGTTGCAATTACTTGCTTTGAGTTGTTTTGCAGGTTTTGATGATGATCTCTTTGGATCTCTTAGTTGTGTCTAAAATCGCTTCCGTTGTGCTCTAACTTGCTACATCTATCTAGGTGTATATCTTATTTTGATACAACCTTGAGGTTCTTAGGGGTAATCATCTATCTAGTGAGTTATATCCTTTCATGCTTCTTAAATTTGCATATCTCTTTGTTTGGATATATCTCTACATCTACTCATAGCTTGCTTTATCTTGTGTACCTTTTGGTATCTCTTGCTATGATCTAGATCCTACTAGTAGTCCTAACTTGTGATACCATCTACTAGTAGTTCATATACATGTAGTTCTAACCTTGTTTACAAATTGCCATCTTTGATCATCTATATGTTATGCTTGTATCTTATCTCATACATACTCAAGATTGTTCCTTGAATTGCATATATACTATCGTGAGTTGCTTGCATAACATTGTGATGCAGGGTACATAGATCTACATGATATGTAGAAATTGGAGTATTTTTTTGGTTTTTATGCAGCTTTTGCTCCAGTTTCAGTTTTTGCTGCAAGTATAGTGTTTTTTATGCAGAAACTACCTTCTGAGCAAGGCTCATCGCTATGCCATGAGCTCTGATGGTTTTTGGTCAAATTCCATCATCTTGAGGGTCAAAATTGTGATTTATTGTTTTTCTGCAGCACTTTATCTTGCATTTTTGGGTTGTTCAAGTATATGATTTAACTTGCTTTTCTTTCTATGCTTGGACAAGACCCCATCCGTGCTCTTCTACTCTCCTCATATATAGTTTGTGTTATCTCCTTTCTCTTTAACAAGTGATGTTTCTTTTTTCTTCATAACCCCCACCTTTTTGAAATGACAAAGGGGGAGAAAGGTAATGTCTTCTTTTAAAAAGAGGAAGAAGGCATGTCTTACATGAAGAGGAGAAGAATGTCCATGTAAAGGGGAGAAGGTAAATGGGAGAAGACATATATGTGTAGAACATATATGAGTAGAAGACATAGTTTCTATAAATGTTATGAAAGCTAACCATGCAAGAGAAATAGCATCAATTGAGGGGGAGTATGAGAACTCCATGCGCATCAATTGAGGGGGAGCGTATGAGCTCAATCCTATTGAAAACCCTAGGTTTCTCCGAAGGTATGATTTTACGTACAAGCTTTCAATACATTTATGGAATGGTTTGTCATCTTCAAAAAGGGGGAGAATGTTGACTCAAGGTCAATTAGGTCAATGTTGACTCACGTATAAATTGACTAAACCCTTGTTTTGATGATGACTAACCATTCCACATATTGGTGTCTAATGCTTCTACATTGAGTGATTTCAGATTAGGTTTAGACACACTCCAAATGCCCTAACTTGCGCATATCAAATTGGAGAAAAGACAAGTCAAAATAGCTACAAGTGTGCAATTTGGGATCTCTATGTAAATGACCTTAGAATTGCTTTGTAATCACTTGTAATGATTGTATGACTTGTAATTAAGCTTAGAAAAATTATTGGGACACAAAAATCCATCATTTGTACAGTTAAACGAAAATTCCAAAATACCCATAACAGGGATTTTGTCGGCCGAATTCCAAACTCGGCCGATCCATATATTCTGGAATTTTCTGGGCAATCGGCCGAGTTACCAACTCAGCCGATCCCTGTTCGGTCGAGTTTCTATGGTGGGAAACTCGGCCGATCCACTGATCGGTCCAAGTTGAAAGTCGACCGATCGGCCGAGTTTCTCCAAGGGAACTCGGCTGACAGACTATCTTTCAGACTTGTCGTTTAGTGGTTCGGCCGAGTTGCCTTTATTGAAACTCGGCCGATCGGACTGTACTGAAATGCAGAAAAATCAATTCTAGCCGTTGTGGAGTTGCAACAAGTGAAAATAGATCCGTTGCAAGCCACAAAACGGCTAGTTTTCGTTCACAAGTGTTCCCAAAGGCTAAGAGGCATCCCCAGCTATAAATAGGACCCCTTGGGCTTCATTCCAAGGTTGAGCATTCATTGCAAACTCTTTGTGAGGTTCCTATTCTATAGTTGAGTGCTTCCTACAGCCTCCTCTCTCTCTCTAAGCTTAATCACTTGCTACATCCATTAGAGTGAGTAGGAGATTTGTAAGAGAGCTAGTATTATTTGTATATCTTGTGAGGCTCTCACTTCCACCACCTCCCCATCTCTCATTTCCTATCTTGAATATGAAGGTTCTCTCTCTTGTCCAAGAGAGGTGAAGAAGAACAAGGGAAGGAGTCCCTTGGTGAAGATCAAGGCCGAAGACTTGGAGCTAGAGTGGGTAAGCCCTTGGAGAAGGCAGAAGACTCCAGCTCAAGTGGGTAAGTCCTTGGTGGAAAGCTTCTCCGAGTGAAGGTGAAGTCAAAGGCGGAAGATCCAAGAAGAGTGGGTAATTCCTGCAAGGCCGAAGACTTGTGCAAGAGTGGGTAAGTCCTTGGAGAAGGCCTAAGACTCTTGCAAAGTGGGTAAGTCCTTGGTAAGGTTGAAGACTTTTTGTATTGGATATGTAAGTCCTTTGTTGGTCATGTATTGTATGTCTTATTAATGAATATAAGAGTGCAATTGGTTGAAGTCCTAGAGGTTGACCTCTCTAGGCAAGTGGACTGACACACTTCTAGTTTGAAGTGTGGAACCACTCTAAATAGCTTGTCTAATTGGTGCATGTTCAATCTCTCTCTCATCCTTGCTATGCATGTTTTAGTTGCACTCAAATTACCTATTTAGCAACTTTATCTTATGATCTATCTTGAAGGTTTAATGAATTTTGTTTAAGTGCTTTCAGCTCTATTCACCCCCCCCTCTAGAGCACCTAAGTCACCCATCTAGGATCCAACAAGTGGTATCAGAGCAGGTCTTCTCCAAGCATACTTCAACAAGTAGGAGAAGATGGGTGACTACCTAGGAGGGAGACTCTCGACCAGCCTTCCAATCTTTGATGGGAGCAACTTCCTCTATTGGAGAAGAAGACTTCAATTCTTCATCCAAGGATCAAGTCTCGAGATGTGGCAAATGGTGAACAACTCATACATTCTACCAAAGACAAACATTGAAGAATGGGATGAAGCCACCTTGATGAAAGCAACCTTAAATGCAAGAGCCATGCACATCCTTTATGCCTCCATGACCCCCACCGAGTTCAACCGGATTTCCTCTTGTGAGACGGCCTATGAGGTATGGAGAAAGCTTTGCATCACTTATGAAGGGACAGATCAAGTGAAGGAAAGCAAAGTCTACATGTTCAAAGGGTTTCTTGAGAACTTCAAGATGGGAAAGGAGGAAAGCATAGCCAACATGTACTCAAGGCTCAACACCATCTTAAATGGTCTTGCTATTCTAGGACATCCCATGTCTAGTGGAGAGATCAACTCAAAGATCCTTAGAACTCTCCCCAAGAGATGGGAATCCAAGGTGACTTCTATTGAAGAAGCAAGGTCGCTTAGGGATATTCCTATTGAAGAGCTCATTGGAAATCTTCAAGCACATGAAGCCACACTTGACAAGAGGGAGGAAGTAGAAAGACAAGAGAAGAAAGAGCTAAAGAGAATGAAGAAGGCTGAAATGAAGGCTCAAATTGAAGCTATCATGGAACAAGTCTCTCCATCCTCTCAAGCTAAAGAAGATGCCATGTACTCCAAAGGTCGACTCTACAAAGGCAAATCCTCCTCCATCTGGTGCTTCACATGTGGAAAGAAGGGTCACTACAAGGAAGATTGCCCACAAGGCAAAAAGACCCATCTTTACAAGAAGGAGAAATGGCACTCAAGCTCAAGCGGCTCCTCCAACTCAAGCTCAAGTGAAGATTCATGTGAAGGATCAAGCTCAAGCTCAAGTGATGAAGGAGAATGCCATTTTGCTCTTGTAGCATCAACAAGTGAAGACTCAAGTGAGGTAAACCTAGACTCGTTAGATAAAGAATCCTTGATTGATCTCATTCATGATATTTGTGCATCTCTTAAGTCTTCTAAAAAGAAAAAGAAAAAGCTTGCTAAAATTGTTGAATATTTGCATATAGAACTAGATGATCTTGAATATGCAAATTCTTGCTTGCTTATTGATAAAAATGATTTTCTTAGCCAAGTAGACTCTCTTAAACTTGAAAATGCTAGTTTACTTGATAAGATTAAATTTCTAGAAGCTGAACCTCTCATTTCTAGTTCTAATGAAGAGCATACTTTAATTATTGATTCTCTCATGCATGACATTGATGTTCTTAAATCTGAAAACAAAAACAAAGATTTTGTTTTGCATGAATTAGAACTAGAAAATGCCTCCTTGCTTGCTAAAATCAATAGGCATGAATCTTGTTCTAGTTCACCTAATAGAGAGAATGATGTTGCTTCTCTTCATATTGATAGAGATTCTTATTTAACTAAAACTCTTTGCTTAGAAAATGATCTTCTACATGCTAGAGATAACATTAATCAATTGTCTTCTACTATTGCTTCTCTTAAGCATGATAATGATAGTTTAAGATCTTCTTTGCAAAGATTCTTAGTTGGTAAAAAGAATCTTAATCAAATCCTAGACCATACTACTAAACAAATTGGTAGACATGGTTTAGGGTATGTTAGTAGTCAAGGGAACAACAAAGATAAAGGACCTCCAATATTCCATGGAGAATCCTCTAGTTCCAAGACTATGGGCACATGCAACTATTGCAATGAATTTGGTCATTATTCTACTTGTTGTCCTTTTAGGAAAGCACCCAAGAGCAATAGGATTTGGGTTGCCAAACTAACCCCTCCGGACCCAAAAACATGATTGGGGACCATTTCATCTTTCTTCTTGTAGGTATTTACAAATGGATTGATTTGAGCTATTGAATTGCAAATTGACTTCTCAATCCACATGAAAGAAGAAAGGTGAGATGTGTAGAGGGTGACAACAAGTGGAAAAGGCAATGGTAAGCACAAAGGTAATGGTTTTATTGCTTATAGCCTATCCTAACTTGTTTTTGTCAAGTTAGTGTGCACTATACATATGGTTTTTGAGTCAAAAGTGGTATTTTGTGGTTCTCTTCACACTCTTGCTCAAAAACTGTTTCTAATGCTTATATAGTGCATTACTAACTTGCTTAGACATGTTTGGATATGGTTTGTATATTTATCATGCCTTTAAATATGTTTTTATGAGATATATGTGCTTTTTGACAGCTGCTCTGTCGGTCGAGTTTGCCCTAGTGAAACTCGACCGATGGGCACCAATGGGTGTTGCCAACAGCTGCGATCGGCCGAGTTGCCAATACACAAAACTCGACCGAAAACGTTGTTCACAGAGTATACATTTGGCTTATTGAATGAGAATTTCCCTCTCAACTAGATTTTCTCAACCAATAGCCTTATTCTTTGGCACTCCATTTGGTACCTTTATATATGCATATTGCCATGTTCAAAATTTCCTATCTTCCTTACAACTCTATCTCTCTAATTGCTCTAAATTGGTATATCTATATGTTGCAATTACTTGCTTTGAGTTGTTTTGCAAGTTTTGATGATGATCTCTTTGGATCTCTTAGTTGTGTCTAAAATCGCTTCCGTTGTGCTCTAACTTGCTACATCTATCTAGGTGTATATCTTATTTTGATACAACCTTGAGGTTCTTAGGGGTAATCATCTATCTAGTGAGTTATATCCTTTCATGCTTCTTAAATTTGCATATCTCTTTGTTTGGATATATCTCTACATCTACTCATAGCTTGCTTTATCTTGTGTACCTTTTGGTATCTCTTGCTATGATCTAGATCCTACTAGTAGTCCTAACTTGTGATACCATCTACTAGTAGTTCATATACATGTAGTTCTAACCTTGTTTACAAATTGCCATCTTTGATCATCTATATGTTATGCTTGTATCCTATCTCATACATACTCAAGATTGTTCCTTGAATTGCATATATACTATCGTGAGTTGCTTGCATAACATTGTGATGCAGGGTACATAGATCTACATGATATGTAGAAATTGGAGTATTTTTTTGGTTTTTATGCAGCTTTTGCTCCAGTTTCAGTTTTTGCTGCAAGTATAGTGTTTTTTATGCAGAAACTACCTTCTGAGCAAGACTCATCGCTATGCCATGAGCTCTGATGGTTTTTGGTCAAATTCCATCATCTTGAGGGTCAAAATTGTGATTTATTGTTTTTCTGCAGCACTTTATCTTGCATTTTTGGGTTGTTCAAGTATATGATTTAACTTGCTTTTCTTTCTATGCTTGGACAAGACCCCATCCGTGCTCTTCTACTCTCCTCATATATAGTTTGTGTTATCTCCTTTCTCTTTAACAAGTGATGTTTCTTTTTTCTTCATAACCCCCACCTTTTTGAAATGACAAAGGGGGAGAAAGGTAATGTCTTCTTTTAAAAAGAGGAAGAAGGCATGTCTTACATGAAGAGGAGAAGAATGTCCATGTAAAGGGGAGAAGGTAAATGGGAGAAGACATATATGTGTAGAACATATATGAGTAGAAGACATAGTTTCTATAAATGTTATGAAAGCTAACCATGCAGGAGAAATAGCATCAATTGAGGGGGAGTATGAGAACTCCATGCGCATCAATTGAGGGGGAGCGTATGAGCTCAATCCTATTGAAAACCCTAGGTTTCTCCGAAGGTATGATTTTACGTACAAGCTTTCAATACATTTATGGAATGGTTTGTCATCTTCAAAAAGGGGGAGAATGTTGACTCAAGGTCAATTAGGTCAATGTTGACTCACGTATAAATTGACTAAACCCTTGTTTTGATGATGACTAACCATTCCACATATTGGTGTCTAATGCTTCTACATTGAGTGATTTCAGATTAGGTTTAGACACAATCCAAATGCCCTAACTTGCGCATATCAAATTGGAGAAAAGACAAGTCAAAATAGCTACAAGTGTGCAATTTGGGATCTCTATGTAAATGACCTTAGAATTGCTTTGTAATCACTTGTAATGATTGTATGACTTGTAATTAAGCTTAGAAAAATTATTGGGACACAAAAATCCATCATTTGTACGGTTAAACGAAAATTCCAAAATACCCATAACAGGGATTTTGTCGGCCGAATTCCAAACTCGGCCGATCCATATATTCTGGAATTTTCTGGGCAATCGGCCGAGTTACCAACTCAGCCGATCCCTGTTCGGTCAAGTTTCTATGGTGGGAAACTCGGCCGATCCACTGATCGGTCCAAGTTGAAAGTCGACCGATCGGCCGAGTTTCTCCAAGGGAACTCGGCCGACAGACTATCTTTCAGACTTGTCGTTTAGTGGTTCGGCCGAGTTGCCTTTATTGAAACTCGGCCGATCGGACTGTACTGAAATGCAGAAAAAGCAATTCTAGCCGTTGTGGAGTTGCAACAAGTGAAAATAGATCCGTTGCAAGCCACAAAACGGCTAGTTTTTGTTCACAAGTGTTCCCAAAGGCTAAGAGGCATCCCCAGCTATAAATAGGACCCCTTGGGCTTCATTCCAAGGTTGAGCATTCATTGCAAACTCTTTGTGAGGTTCCTATTCTATAGTTGAGTGCTTCCTACAGCCTCCTCTCTCTCTAAGCTTAATCACTTGCTACATCCATTAGAGTGAGTAGGAGATTTGTAAGAGAGCTAGTATTATTTGTATATCTTGTGAGGCTCTCACTTCCACCACCTCCCCATCTCTCATTTCCTATCTTGAATATGAAGGTTCTCTCTCTTGTCCAAGAGAGGTGAAGAAGAACAAGGGAAGGAGTCCCTTGGTGAAGATCAAGGCCGAAGACTTGGAGCTAGAGTGGGTAAGCCCTTGGAGAAGGCAGAAGACTCCAGCTCAAGTGGGTAAGTCCTTGGTGGAAAGCTTCTCCGAGTGAAGGTGAAGTCAAAGGCGGAAGATCCAAGAAGAGTGGGTAATTCCTGCAAGGCCGAAGACTTGTGCAAGAGTGGGTAAGTCCTTGGAGAAGGCCGAAGACTCTTGCAAAGTGGGTAAGTCCTTGGTAAGGTTGAAGACTTTTGTATTGGATAGGTAAGTCCTTTGTTGGTCATGTATTGTATGTCTTATTAATGAATATAAGAGTGCAATTGGTTGAAGTCCTAGAGGTTGACCTCTCTAGGCAAGTGGACTGACACACTTCTAGTTTGAAGTGTGGAACCACTCTAAATAGCTTGTCTAATTGGTGCATGTTCAATCTCTCTCTCATCCTTGCTATGCATGTTTTAGTTGCACTCAAATTACCTATTTAGCAACTTTATCTTATGATCTATCTTGAAGGTTTAATGAATTTTGTTTAAGTGCTTTCAGCTCTATTCACCCCCCCTCTAGAGCACCTAAGTCACCCATCTAGGATCCAACAAGTGGTATCAGAGCAGGTCTTCTCCAAGCATACTTCAACAAGTAGGAGAAGATGGGTGACTACCTAGGAGGGAGACTCTCGACCAGCCTTCCAATCTTTGATGGGAGCAACTTCCTCTATTGGAGAAGAAGACTTCAATTCTTCATCCAAGGATCAAGTCTCGAGATGTGGCAAATGGTGAACAACTCATACATTCTACCAAAGACAAACATTGAAGAATGGGATGAAGCCACCTTGATGAAAGCAACCTTAAATGCAAGAGCCATGCACATCCTTTATGCCTCCATGACCCCCACCGAGTTCAACCGGATTTCCTCTTGTGAGACGGCCTATGAGGTATGGAGAAAGCTTTGCATCACTTATGAAGGGACAGATCAAGTGAAGGAAAGCAAAGTCTACATGCTCAAAGGGTTTCTTGAGAACTTCAAGATGGGAAAGGAGGAAAGCATAGCCAACATGTACTCAAGGCTCAACACCATCTTAAATGGTCTTGCTATTCTAGGACATCCCATGTCTAGTGGAGAGATCAACTCAAAGATCCTTAGAACTCTCCCCAAGAGATGGGAATCCAAGGGGACTTCTATTGAAGAAGCAAGGTCGCTTAGGGATATTCCTATTGAAGAGCTCATTGGAAATCTTCAAGCACATGAAGCCACACTTGACAAGAGGGAGGAAGTAGAAAGACAAGAGAAGAAAGAGCTAAAGAGAATGAAGAAAGCTGAAATGAAGGCTCAAATTGAAGCTATCATGGAACAAGTCTCTCCATCCTCTCAAGCTAAAGAAGATGCCATGTACTCCAAAGGTCGACTCTACAAAGGCAAATCCTCCTCCATCCGGTGCTTCACATGTGGAAAGAAGGGTCACTACAAGGAAGATTTCCCACAAGGCAAAAAGACCCATCTTTACAAGAAGGAGAAATGGCACTCAAGCTCAAGCGGCTCCTCCAACTCAAGCTCAAGTGAAGATTCATGTGAAGGATCAAGCTCAAGCTCAAGTGATGAAGGAGAATGCCATTTTGCTCTTGTAGCATCAACAAGTGAAGACTCAAGTGAGGTAAACCTAGACTCATTAGATAAAGAATCCTTGATTGATCTCATTCATGATATTTGTGCATCTCTTAAGTCTTCTAAAAAGAAAAAGAAAAAGCTTGCTAAAATTGTTGAATATTTGCATATAGAACTAGATGATCTTGAATATGCAAATTCTTGCTTGCTTATTGATAAAAATGATTTTCTTAGCCAAGTAGACTCTCTTAAACTTGAAAATGCTAGTTTACTTGATAAGATTAAATTTCTAGAAGCTCAACCTCTCATGTCTAGTTCTAATGAAGAGCATACTTTAATTATTGATTCTCTCATGCATGACATTGATGTTCTTAAATCTGAAAACAAAAACAAAGATTTTGTTTTGCATGAATTAGAACTAGAAAATGCCTCCTTGCTTGCTAAAATCAATAGGCATGAATCTTGTTCTAGTTCACCTAATAGAGAGAATGATGTTGCTTCTCTTCATATTGATAGAGATTCTTATTTAACTAAAACTCTTTGCTTAGAAAATGATCTTCTACATGCTAGAGATAACATTAATCAATTGTCTTCTACTATTGCTTCTCTTAAGCATGATAATGATAGTTTAAGATCTTCTTTGCAAAGATTCTTAGTTGGTAAAAAGAATCTTAATCAAATCCTAGACCATAATACTAAACAAATTGGTAGACATGGTTTAGGGTATGTTAGTAGTCAAGGGAACAACAAAGATAAAGGACCTCCAATATTCCATGGAGAATCCTCTAGTTCCAAGACTATGGGCACATGCAACTATTGCAATGAATTTGGTCATTATTCTACTTGTTGTCCTTTTAGGAAAGCACCCAAGAGCAATAGGATTTGGGTTGCCAAACTAACCCCTCCGGACCCAAAAACATGATTGGGGACCATTTCATCTTTCTTCTTGTAGGTATTTACAAATGGATTGATTTGAGCTATTGAATTGCAAATTGACTTCTCAATCCACATGAAAGAAGAAAGGTGAGATGTGTAGAGGGTGACAACAAGTGGAAAAGGCAATGGTAAGCACAAAGGTAATGGTTTTATTGCTTATAGCCTATCCTAACTTGTTTTTGTCAAGTTAGTGTGCACTATACATATGGTTTTTGAGTCAAAAGTGATATTTTGTGTTTCTCTTCACACTCTTGCTCAAAAACTGTTTCCAATGCTTATATAGTGCATTACTAACTTGCTTAGACATGTTTGGATATGGTTTGTATATTTATCATGCCTTTAAATATGTTTTTATGAGATATATGTGCTTTTTGACAGCTGCTCTGTCGGTCGAGTTTGCCCTAGTGAAACTCGACCGATGGGCACCAATGGGTGTTGCCAACAGCTGCGATCGGCCGAGTTGCCAATACACAGAACTCGACCGAAAACACTGTTCACAGAGTATACATTTGGCTTATTGAATGAGAATTTCCCTCTCAACTAGATTTTCTCAACCAATAGCCTTATTCTTTGGCACTCCATTTGGTACCTTTATATATGCATATTGCCATGTTCAAAATTGCCTATCTTGCTTACAACTCTATCTCTCTAATTGCTCTAAATTGGTATATCTATATGTTGCAATTACTTGCTTTGAGTTGTTTTGCAGGTTTTGATGATGATCTCTTTGGATCTCTTAGTTGTGTCTAAAATCGCTTCCGTTGTGCTCTAACTTGCTACATCTATCTAGGTGTATATCTTATTTTGATACAACCTTGAGGTTCTTAGGGGTAATCATCTATCTAGTGAGTTATATCCTTTCATGCTTCTTAAATTTGCATATCTCTTTGTTTGGATATATCTCTACATCTACTCATAGCTTGATTTATCTTGTGTACCTTTTGGTATCTCTTGCTATGATCTAGATCCTACTAGTAGTCCTAACTTGTGATACCATCTACTAGTAGTTCATATACATGTAGTTCTAACCTTGTTTACAAATTGCCATCTTTGATCATCTATATGTTATGCTTGTATCTTATCTCATACATACTCAAGATTGTTCCTTGAATTGCATATATACTATCGTGAGTTGCTTGCATAACATTGTGATGCAGGGTACATAGATCTACATGATATGTAGAAATTGGAGTATTTTTTTGGTTTTTATGCAGCTTTTGCTCCAGTTTCAGTTTTTGCTGCAAGTATAGTGTTTTTTATGCAGAAACTACCTTCTGAGCAAGACTCATCGCTATGCCATGAGCTCTGATGGTTTTTGGTCAAATTCCATCATCTTGAGGGTCAAAATTGTGATTTATTGTTTTTCTGTAGCACTTTATCTTGCATTTTTGGGTTGTTCAAGTATATGATTTAACTTGCTTTTCTTTCTATGCTTGGACAAGACCCCATCCGTGCTCTTCTACTCTCCTCATATATAGTTTGTGTTATCTCCTTTCTCTTTAACAAGTGATGTTTCTTTTTTCTTCATAACCCCCACCTTTTTGAAATGACAAAGGGGGAGAAAGGTAATGTCTTCTTTTAAAAAGAGGAAGAAGGCATGTCTTACATGAAGAGGAGAAGAATGTCCATGTAAAGGGGAGAAGGTAAATGGGAGAAGACATATATGTGTAGAACATATATGAGTAGAAGACATAGTTTCTATAAATGTTATGAAAGCTAACCATGCAGGAGAAATAGCATCAATTGAGGGGGAGTATGAGAACTCCATGCGCATCAATTGAGGGGGAGCGTATGAGCTCAATCCTATTGAAAACCCTAGGTTTCTCCGAAGGTATGATTTTACGTACAAGCTTTCAATACATTTATGGAATGGTTTGTCATCTTCAAAAAGGGGGAGAATGTTGACTCAAGGTCAATTAGGTCAATGTTGACTCACGTATAAATTGACTAAACCCTTGTTTTGATGATGACTAACCATTCCACATATTGGTGTCTAATGCTTCTACATTGAGTGATTTCAGATTAGGTTTAGACACACTCCAAATGCCCTAACTTGCGCATATCAAATTGGAGAAAAGACAAGTCAAAATAGCTACAAGTGTGCAATTTGGGATCTCTATGTAAATGACCTTAGAATTGCTTTGTAATCACTTGTAATGATTGTATGACTTGTAATTAAGCTTAGAAAAATTATTGGGACACAAAAATCCATCATTTGTACGGTTAAACGAAAATTCCAAAATACCCATAACAGGGATTTTGTCGGCCGAATTCCAAACTCGGCCGATCCATATATTCTGGAATTTTCTGGGCAATCGGCCGAGTTACCAACTCAGCCGATCCCTGTTCGGTCGAGTTTCTATGGTGGGAAACTCGGCCGATCCACTGATCGGTCCAAGTTGAAAGTCGACCGATCGGCCGAGTTTCTCCAAGGGAACTCGCCCGACAGACTATCTTTCAGACTTGTCGTTTAGTGGTTCGGCCGAGTTGCCTTTATTGAAACTCGGCCGATCGGACTGTACTGAAATGCAGAAAAAGCAATTCTAGCCGTTGTGGAGTTGCAACAAGTGAAAATAGATCCGTTGCAAGCCACAAAACGGCTAGTTTTCGTTCACAAGTGTTCCCAAAGGCTAAGAGGCATCCCCAGCTATAAATAGGACCCCTTGGGCTTCATTCCAAGGTTGAGCATTCATTGCAAACTCTTTGTGAGGTTCCTATTCTATAGTTGAGTGCTTCCTACAGCCTCCTCTCTCTCTCTAAGCTTAATCACTTGCTACATCCATTAGAGTGAGTAGGAGATTTGTAAGAGAGCTAGTATTATTTGTATATCTTGTGAGGCTCTCACTTCCACCACCTCCCCATCTCTCATTTCCTATCTTGAAGATGAAGGTTCTCTCTCTTGTCCAAGAGAGGTGAAGAAGAACAAGGGAAGGAGTCCCTTGGTGAAGATCAAGGCCGAAGACTTGGAGCTAGAGTGGGTAAGCCCTTGGAGAAGGCAGAAGACTCCAGCTCAAGTGGGTAAGTCCTTGGTGGAAAGCTTCTCCGAGTGAAGGTGAAGTCCAAGGCGGAAGATCCAAGAAGAGTGGGTAATTACTGCAAGGCCGAAGACTTGTGCAAGAGTGGGTAAGTCCTTGGAGAAGGCCGAAGACTCTTGCAAAGTGGGTAAGTCCTTGGTAAGGTTGAAGACTTTTTGTATTGGATATGTAAGTCCTTTGTTGGTCATGTATTGTATGTCTTATTAATGAATATAAGAGTGCAATTGGTTGAAGTCCTAGAGGTTGACCTCTCTAGGCAAGTGGACTGACACACTTCTAGTTTGAAGTGTGGAACCACTCTAAATAGCTTGTCTAATTGGTGCATGTTCAATCTCTCTCTCATCCTTGCTATGCATGTTTTAGTTGCACTCAAATTACCTATTTAGCAACTTTATCTTATGATCTATCTTGAAGGTTTAATGAATTTTGTTTAAGTGCTTTCAGCTCTATTCACCCCCCCTCTAGAGCACCTAAGTCACCCATCTAGGATCCAACAAGTGGTATCAGAGCAGGTCTTCTCCAAGCATACTTCAACAAGTAGGAGAAGATGGGTGACTACCTAGGAGGGAGACTCTCGACCAGCCTTCCAATCTTTGATGGGAGCAACTTCCTCTATTGGAGAAGAAGACTTCAATTCTTCATCCAAGGATCAAGTCTCGAGATGTGGCAAATGGTGAACAACTCATACATTCTACCAAAGACAAACATTGAAGAATGGGATGAAGCCACCTTGATGAAAGCAACCTTAAATGCAAGAGCCATGCACATCCTTTATGCCTCCATGACCCCCATCGAGTTCAACCGGATTTCCTCTTGTGAGACGGCCTATGAGGTATGGAGAAAGCTTTGCATCACTTATGAAGGGACAGATCAAGTGAAGGAAAGCAAAGTCTACATGCTCAAAGGGTTGCTTGAGAACTTCAAGATGGGAAAGGAGGAAAGCATAGCCAACATGTACTCAAGGCTCAACACCATCTTAAATGGTCTTGCTGTTCTAGGACATCCCATGTCTAGTGGAGCGATCAACTCAAAGATCCTTAGAACTCTCCCCAAGAGATGGGAATCCAAGGTGACTTCTATTGAAGAAGCAAGGTCGCTTAGGGATATTTCTATTGAAGAGCTCATTGGAAATCTTCAAGCACATGAAGCCACACTTGGCAAGAGGGAGGAAGTAGAAAGACAAGAGAAGAAAGAGCTAAAGAGAATGAAGAAGGCTGAAATGAAGGCTCAAATTGAAGCTATCATGGAACAAGTCTCTCCATCCTCTCAAGCTAAAGAAGATGCCATGTACTCCAAAGGTCGACTCTACAAAGGCAAATCCTCCTCCATCCGGTGCTTCACATTTGGAAAGAAGGGTCACTACAAGGAAGATTGCCCACAAGGCAAAAAGACCCATCTTTACAAGAAGGAGAAATGGCACTCAAGCTCAAGCGGCTCCTTCAACTCAAGCTCAAGTGAAGATTCATGTGAAGGATCAAGCTCAAGCTCAAGTGATGAAGGAGAATGCCATTTTGCTCTTGTAGCATCAACAAGTGAAGACTCAAGTGAGGTAAACCTAGACTCGTTAGATAAAGAATCCTTGATTGATCTCATTCATGATATTTGTGCATCTCTTAAGTCTTCTAAAAAGAAAAAGAAAAAGCTTGCTAAAATTGTTGAATATTTGCATATAGAACTAGATGATCTTGAATATGCAAATTCTTGCTTGCTTATTGATAAAAATGATTTTCTTAGCCAAGTAGACTCTCTTAAACTTGAAAATGCTAGTTTACTTGATAAGATTAAATTTCTAGAAGCTCAACCTCTCATGTCTAGTTCTAATGAAGAGCATACTTTAATTATTGATTCTCTCATGCATGACATTGATGTTCTTAAATCTGAAAACAAAAACAAAGATTTTGTTTTGCATGAATTAGAACTAGAAAATGCCTCCTTGCTTGATAAAATCAATAGGCATGAATCTTGTTCTAGTTCACCTAATAGAGAGAATGATGTTGCTTCTCTTCATATTGATAGAGATTCTTATTTAACTAAAACTCTTTGCTTAGAAAATGATCTTCTACATGCTAGAGATAACATTAATCAATTGTCTTCTACTATTGCTTCTCTTAAGCATGATAATGATAGTTTAAGATCTTCTTTGCAAAGATTCTTAGTTGGTAAAAAGAATCTTAATCAAATCCTAGACCATACTACTAAACAAATTGGTAGACATGGTTTAGGGTATGTTAGTAGTCAAGGGAACAACAAAGATAAAGGACCTCCAATATTCCATGGAGAATCCTCTAGTTCCAAGACTATGGGCACATGCAACTATTGCAATGAATTTGGTCATTATTCTACTTGTTGTCCTTTTAGGAAAGCACCCAAGAGCAATAGGATTTGGGTTGCCAAACTAACCCCTCCGGACCCAAAAACATGATTGGGGACCATTTCATCTTTCTTCTTGTAGGTATTTACAAATGGATTGATTTGAGCTATTGAATTGCAAATTGACTTCTCAATCCACATGAAAGAAGAAAGGTGAGATGTGTAGAGGGTGACAACAAGTGGAAAAGGCAATGGTAAGCACAAAGGTAATGGTTTTATTGCTTATAGCCTATCCTAACTTGTTTTTGTCAAGTTAGTGTGCACTATACATATGGTTTTTGAGTCAAAAGTGGTATTTTGTGTTTCTCTTCACACTCTTGCTCAAAAACTGTTTCTAATACTTATATAGTGCATTACTAACTTGCTTAGACATGTTTGGATATGGTTTGTATATTTATCATGCCTTTAAATATGTTTTTATGAGATATATGTGCTTTTTGACAGCTGCTCTGTCGGTCGAGTTTGCCCTAGTGAAACTCGACCGATGGGCACCAATGGGTGTTGCCAACAGCTGCGATCGGCCGAGTTGCCAATACACAGAACTCGACCGAAAACGCTGTTCACAGAGTATACATTTGGCTTATTGAATGAGAATTTCCCTCTCAACTAGATTTTCTCAACCAATAGCCTTATTCTTTGGCACTCCATTTGGTACCTTTATATATGCATATTGCCATGTTCAAAATTGCCTATCTTGCTTACAACTCTATCTCTCTAATTGCTCTAAATTGGTATATCTATATGTTGCAATTACTTGCTTTGAGTTGTTTTGCAGGTTTTGATGATGATCTCTTTGGATCTCTTAGTTGTGTCTAAAATTGCTTCCATTGTGCTCTAACTTGCTACATCTATCTAGGTGTATATTATATTTTGATACAACCTTGAGGTTCTTAGGGGTAATCATCTATCTAGTGAGTTATATCCTTTCATGCTTCTTAAATTTGCATATCTCTTTGTTTGGATATATCTCTACATCTACTCATAGCTTGCTTTATCTTGTGTACCTTTTGGTATCTCTTGCTATGATCTAGATCCTACTAGTAGTCCTAACTTGTGATACCATCTACTAGTAGTTCATATACATGTAGTTCTAACCTTGTTTACAAATTGCCATCTTTGATCATCTATATGTTATGCTTGTATCTTATCTCATACATACTCAAGATTGTTCCTTGAATTGCATATATACTATCGTGAGTTGCTTGCATAACATTGTGATGCAGGGTACATAGATCTACATGATATGTAGAAATTGGAGTATTTTTTTGGTTTTTATGCAGCTTTTGCTCCAGTTTCAGTTTTTGCTGCAAGTATAGTGTTTTTTATGCAGAAACTACCTTCTGAGCAAGACTCATCGCTATGCCATGAGCTCTGATGGTTTTTGGTCAAATTCCATCATCTTGAGGGTCAAAATTGTGATTTATTGTTTTTCTGCAGCACTTTATCTTGCATTTTTGGGTTGTTCAAGTATATGATTTAACTTGCTTTTCTTTCTATGCTTGGACAAGACCCCATCCGTGCTCTTCTACTCTCCTCATATATAGTTTGTGTTATCTCCTTTCTCTTTAACAAGTGATGTTTCTTTTTTCTTCATAACCCCCACCTTTTTGAAATGACAAAGGGGGAGAAAGGTAATGTCTTCTTTTAAAAAGAGGAAGAAGGCATGTCTTACATGAAGAGGAGAAGAATGTCCATGTAAAGGGGAGAAGGTAAATGGGAGAAGACATATATGTGTAGAACATATATGAGTAGAAGACATAGTTTCTATAAATGTTATGAAAGCTAACCATGCAGGAGAAATAGCATCAATTGAGGGGGAGTATGAGAACTCCATGCGCATCAATTGAGGGGGAGCGTATGAGCTCAATCCTATTGAAAACCCTAGGTTTCTCCGAAGGTATGATTTTACGTACAAGCTTTCAATACATTTATGGAATGGTTTGTCATCTTCAAAAAGGGGGAGAATGTTGACTCAAGGTCAATTAGGTCAATGTTGACTCACGTATAAATTGACTAAACCCTTGTTTTGATGATGACTAACAATTCCACATATTGGTGTCTAATGCTTCTACATTGAGTGATTTCAGATTAGGTTTAGACACACTCCAAATGCCCTAACTTGCGCATATCAAATTGGAGAAAAGACAAGTCAAAATAGCTACAAGTGTGCAATTTGGGATCTCTATGTAAATGACCTTAGAATTGCTTTGTAATCACTTGTAATGATTGTATGACTTGTAATTAAGCTTAGAAAAATTATTGGGACACAAAAATCCATCATTTGTACGGTTAAACGAAAATTCCAAAATACCCATAACAGGGATTTTGTCGGCCGAATTCCAAACTCGGCCGATCCATATATTCTGGAATTTTCTGGGCAATCGGCCGAGTTACCAACTCAGCCGATCCCTGTTCGGTCGAGTTTCTATGGTGGGAAACTCGGCCGATCCACTGATCGGTCCAAGTTGAAAGTCGACCGATCGGCCGAGTTTCTCCAAGGGAACTCGGCCGACAGACTATCTTTCAGACTTGTCGTTTAGTGGTTCGGCCGAGTTGCCTTTATTGAAACTCGGCCGATCGGACTGTACTGAAATGCAGAAAAAGCAATTCTAGCCGTTGTGGAGTTGCAACAAGTGAAAATAGATCCGTTGCAAGCCACAAAATGGCTAGTTTTCGTTCACAAGTGTTCCCAAAGGCTAAGAGGCATCCCCAGCTATAAATAGGACCCCTTGGGCTTCATTCCAAGGTTGAGCATTCATTGCAAACTCTTTGTGAGGTTCCTATTCTATAGTTGAGTGCTTCCTACAGCCTCCTCTCTCTCTCTAAGCTTAATCACTTGCTACATCCATTAGAGTGAGTAGGAGATTTGTAAGAGAGCTAGTATTATTTGTATATCTTGTGAGGCTCTCACTTCCACCACCTCCCCATCTCTCATTTCCTATCTTGAAGATGAAGGTTCTCTCTCTTGTCCAAGAGAGGTGAAGAAGAACAAGGGAAGGAGTCCCTTGGTGAAGATCAAGGCCGAAGACTTGGAGCTAGAGTGGGTAAGCCCTTGGAGAAGGCAGAAGACTCCAGCTCAAGTGGGTAAGTCCTTGGTGGAAAGCTTCTCCGAGTGAAGGTGAAGTCAAAGGCGGAAGATCCAAGAAGAGTGGGTAATTCCTGCAAGGCCGAAGACTTGTGCAAGAGTGGGTAAGTCCTTGGAGAAGGCCGAAGACTCTTGCAAAGTGGGTAAGTCCTTGGTAAGGTTGAAGACTTTTTGTATTGGATAGGTAAGTCCTTTGTTGGTCATGTATTGTATGTCTTATTAATGAATATAAGAGTGCAATTGGTTGAAGTCCTAGAGGTTGACCTCTCTAGGCAAGTGGACTGACACACTTCTAGTTTGAAGTGTGGAACCACTCTAAATAGCGTGTCTAATTGGTGCATGTTCAATCTCTCTCTCATCCTTGCTATGCATGTTTTAGTTGCACTCAAATTACCTATTTAGCAACTTTATCTTATGATCTATCTTGAAGGTTTAATGAATTTTGTTTAAGTGCTTTCAGCTCTATTCACCCCCCCTCTAGAGCACCTAAGTCATCCATCTAGGATCCAACAAGTGGTATCAGAGCAGGTCTTCTCCAAGCATACTTCAACAAGTAGGAGAAGATGGGTGACTACCTAGGAGGGAGACTCTCGACCAGCCTTCCAATCTTTGATGGGAGCAACTTCCTCTATTGGAGAAGAAGACTTCAATTCTTCATCCAAGGATCAAGTCTCGAGATGTGGCAAATGGTGAACAACTCATACATTCTACCAAAGACAAACATTGAAGAATGGGATGAAGCCACCTTGATGAAAGCAACCTTAAATGCAAGATCCATGCACATCCTTTATGCCTCCATGACCCCCACCGAGTTCAACCGGATTTCCTCTTGTGAGACGGCCTATGAGGTATGGAGAAAGCTTTGCATCACTTATGAAGGGACAGATCAAGTGAAGGAAAGCAAAGTCTACATGCTCAAAGGGTTGCTTGAGAACTTCAAGATGGGAAAGGAGGAAAGCATAGCCAACATGTACTCAAGGCTCAACACCATCTTAAATGGTCTTGCTGTTCTAGGACATCCCATGTCTAGTGGAGAGATCAACTCAAAGATCCTTAGAACTCTCCCCAAGAGATGGGAATCCAAGGTGACTTCTATTGAAGAAGCAAGGTCGCTTAGGGATATTCCTATTGAAGAGCTCATTGGAAAACTTCAAGCACATGAAGCCACACTTGACAAGAGGGAGGAAGTAGAAAGACAAGAGAAGAAAGAGCTAAAGAGAATGAAGAAGGCTGAAATGAAGGCTCAAATTGAAGCTATCATGGAACAAGTCTCTCCATCCTCTCAAGCTAAAGAAGATGCCATGTACTCCAAAGGTCGACTCTACAAAGGCAAATCCTCCTCCATCCGGTGCTTCACATGTGGAAAGAAGGGTCACTACAAGGAAGATTGCCCACAAGGCAAAAAGACCCATCTTTACAAGAAGGAGAAATGGCACTCAAGCTCAAGCGGCTCCTCCAACTCAAGCTCAAGTGAAGATTCATGTGAAGGATCAAGCTCAAGCTCAAGTGATGAAGGAGAATGCCATTTTGCTCTTGTAGCATCAACAAGTGAAGACTCAAGTGAGGTAAACCTAGACTCGTTAGATAAAGAATCCTTGATTGATCTCATTCATGATATTTGTGCATCTCTTAAGTCTTCTAAAAAGAAAAAGAAAAAGCTTGCTAAAATTGTTGAATATTTGCATATAGAACTAGATGATCTTGAATATGCAAATTCTTGCTTGCTTATTGATAAAAATGATTTTCTTAGCCAAGTAGACTCTCTTAAACTTGAAAATGCTAGTTTACTTGATAAGATTAAATTTCTAGAAGCTCAACCTCTCATGTCTAGTTCTAATGAAGAGCATACATTAATTATTGATTCTCTCATGCATGACATTGATGTTCTTAAATCTGAAAATAAAAACAAAGATTTTGGTTTGCATGAATTAGAACTAGAAAATGCCTCCTTGCTTGCTAAAATCAATAGGCATGAATCTTGTTCTAGTTCACCTAATAGAGAGAATGATGTTGCTTCTCTTCATATTGATAGAGATTCTTATTTAACTAAAACTCTTTGCTTAGAAAATGATCTTCTACATGCTAGAGATAACATTAATCAATTTTCTTCTACTATTGCTTCTCTTAAGCATGATAATGATAGTTTAAGATCTTCTTTGCAAAGATTCTTAGTTGGTAAAAAGAATCTTAATCAAATCCTTGACCATACTACTAAACAAATTGGTAGACATGGTTTAGGGTATGTTAGTAGTCAAGGGAACAACAAAGATAAAGGACCTCCAATATTCCATGGAGAATCCTCTAGTTCCAAGACTATGGGCACATGCAACTATTGCAATGAATTTGGTCATTATTCTACTTGTTGTCCTTTTAGGAAAGCACCCAAGAGCGATAGGATTTGGGTTGCCAAACTAACCCCTCCGGACCCAAAAACATGATTGGGGACCATTTCATCTTTCTTCTTGTAGGTATTTACAAATGGATTGATTTGAGCTATTGAATTGCAAATTGACTTCTCAATCCACATGAAAGAAGAAAGGTGAGATGTGTAGAGGGTGACAACAAGTGGAAAAGGCAATGGTAAGCACAAAGGTAATGGTTTTATTGCTTATAGCCTATCCTAACTTGTTTTTATCAAGTTAGTGTGCACTATACATATGGTTTTTGAGTCAAAAGTGGTATTTTGTGTTTCTCTTCACACTCTTGCTCAAAAACTGTTTCTAATGCTTATATAATGCATTACTAACTTGCTTAGACATGTTTGGATATGGTTTGTATATTTATCATGCCTTTAAATATGTTTTTATGAGATATATGTGCTTTTTGACAGCTGCTCTGTCGGTCGAGTTTGCCCTAGTGAAACTCGACCGATGGGCACCAATGGGTGTTGCCAACAGCTGCGATCGGCCGAGTTGCCAATACACAGAACTCGACCGAAAACGCTGTTCACAGAGTATACATTTGGCTTATTGAATGAGAATTTCCCTCTCAACTAGATTTTCTCAACCAATAGCCTTATTCTTTGGCACTCCATTTGGTACCTTTATATATGCATATTGCCATGTTCAAAATTGCCTATCTTGCTTACAACTCTATCTCTCTAATTGCTCTAAATTGGTATATCTATATGTTGCAATTACTTGCTTTGAGTTGTTTTGCAGGTTTTGATGATGATCTCTTTGGATCTCTTAGTTGTGTCTAAAATCGCTTCCGTTGTGCTCTAACTTGCTACATCTATCTAGGTGTATATCTTATTTTGATACAACCTTGAGGTTCTTAGGGGTAATCATCTATCTAGTGAGTTATATCCTTTCATGCTTCTTAAATTTGCATATCTCTTTGTTTGGATATATCTCTACATCTACTCATAGCTTGCTTTATCTTGTGTACCTTTTGGTATCTCTTGCTATGATCTAGATCCTACTAGTAGTCCTAACTTGTGATACCATCTACTAGTAGTTCATATACATGTAGTTCTAACCTTGTTTACAAATTGCCATCTTTGATCATCTATATGTTATGCTTGTATCTTATCTCATACATACTCAAGATTGTTCCTTGAATTGCATATATACTATCGTGAGTTGCTTGCATAACATTGTGATGCAGGGTACATAGATCTACATGATATGTAGAAATTGGAGTATTTTTTTGGTTTTTATGCAGCTTTTGCTCCAGTTTCAGTTTTTGCTGCAAGTATAGTGTTTTTTATGCAGAAACTACCTTCTGAGCAAGACTCATCGCTATGCCATGAGCTCTGATGGTTTTTGGTCAAATTCCATCATCTTGAGGGTCAAAATTGTGATTTATTGTTTTTCTGCAGCACTTTATCTTGCATTTTTGGGTTGTTCAAGTATATGATTTAACTTGCTTTTCTTTCTATGCTTGGACAAGACCCCATCCGTGCTCTTCTACTCTCCTCATATATAGTTTGTGTTATCTCCTTTCTCTTTAACAAGTGATGTTTCTTTTTTCTTCATAACCCCCACCTTTTTGAAATGACAAAGGGGGAGAAAGGTAATGTCTTCTTTTAAAAAGAGGAAGAAGGCATGTCTTACATGAAGAGGAGAAGAATGTCCATGTAAAGGGGAGAAGGTAAATGGGAGAAGACATATATGTGTAGAACATATATGAGTAGAAGACATAGTTTCTATAAATGTTATGAAAGCTAACCATGCAGGAGAAATAGCATCAATTGAGGGGGAGTATGAGAACTCCATGCGCATCAATTGAGGGGGAGCGTATGAGCTCAATCCTATTGAAAACCCTAGGTTTCTCCGAAGGTATGATTTTACGTACAAGCTTTCAATACATTTATGGAATGGTTTGTCATCTTCAAAAAGGGGGAGAATGTTGACTCAAGGTCAATTAGGTCAATGTTGACTCACGTATAAATTGACTAAACCCTTGTTTTGATGATGACTAACCATTCCACATATTGGTGTCTAATGCTTCTACATTGAGTGATTTCAGATTAGGTTTAGACACAATCCAAATGCCCTAACTTGCGCATATCAAATTGGAGAAAAGACAAGTCAAAATAGCTACAAGTGTGCAATTTGGGATCTCTATGTAAATGACCTTAGAATTGCTTTGTAATCACTTGTAATGATTGTATGACTTGTAATTAAGCTTAGAAAAATTATTGGGACACAAAAATCCATCATTTGTACGGTTAAACAAAAATTCCAAAATACCCATAACAGGGATTTTGTCAGCCGAATTCCAAACTCGGCCGATCCATATATTCTGGAATTTTCTGGGCAATCGGCCGAGTTACCAACTCAGCCGATCCCTGTTCGGTCGAGTTTCTATGGTGGGAAACTCGGCCGATCCACTGATCGGTCCAAGTTGAAAGTCGACCGATTGGCCGAGTTTCTCCAAGGGAACTCGGCCGACAGACTATCTTTCAGACTTGTCGTTTAGTGGTTCGGCCGAGTTGCCTTTATTGAAACTCGGCCGATCGGACTGTACTGAAATGCAGAAAAAGTAATTCTAGCCGTTGTGGAGTTGCAACAAGTGAAAATAGATCTGTTGCAAGCCACAAAACGGCTAGTTTTCGTTCACAAGTGTTCCCAAAGGCTAAGAGGCATCCCCAGCTATAAATAGGACCCCTTGGGCTTCATTCCAAGGTTGATCATTCATTGCAAACTCTTTGTGAGGTTCCTATTCTATAGTTGAGTGCTTCCTACAGCCTCCTCTCTCTCTCTAAGCTTAATCACTTGCTACATCCATTAGAGTGAGTAGGAGATTTGTAAGAGAGCTAGTATTATTTGTATATCTTGTGAGGCTCTCACTTCCACCACCTCCCCATCTCTCATTTCCTATCTTGAAGATGAAGGTTCTCTCTCTTGTCCAAGAGAGGTGAAGAAGAACAAGGGAAGGAGTCCCTTGGTGAAGATCAAGGCCGAAGACTTGGAGCTAGAGTGGGTAAGCCCTTGGAGAAGGCAGAAGACTCCAGCTCAAGTGGGTAAGTCCTTGGTGGAAAGCTTCTCCGAGTGAAGGTGAAGTCAAAGGCGGAAGATCCAAGAAGAGTGGGTAATTCCTGCAAGGCCGAAGACTTGTGCAAGAGTGGGTAAGTCCTTGGAGAAGGCCGAAGACTCTTGCAAAGTGGGTAAGTCCTTGGTAAGGTTGAATACTTTTTGTATTGGATAGGTAAGTCCTTTGTTGGTCATGTATTGTATGTCTTATTAATGAATATAAGAGTGCAATTGGTTGAAGTCCTAGAGGTTGACCTCTCTAGGCAAGTGGACTGACACACTTCTAGTTTGAAGTGTGGAACCACTCTAAATAGCTTGTCTAATTGGTGCATGTTCAATCTCTCTCTCATCCTTGCTATGCATGTTTTAGTTGCACTCAAATTACCTATTTAGCAACTTTATCTTATGATCTATCTTGAAGGTTTAATGAATTTTGTTTAAGTGCTTTCAGCTCTATTCACCCCCCCTCTAGAGCACCTAAGTCACCCATCTAGGATCCAACAAGTGGTATCAGAGCAGGTCTTATCCAAGCATACTTCAACAAGTAGGAGAAGATGGGTGACTACCTAGGAGGGAGACTCTCGACCAGCCTTCCAATCTTTGATGGGAGCAACTTCCTCTATTGGAGAAGAAGACTTCAATTCTTCATTCAAGGATCAAGTCTCGAGATGTGGCAAATGGTGAACAACTCATACATTCTACCAAAGACAAACATTGAAGAATGGGATGAAGCCACCTTGATGAAAGCAACCTTAAATGCAAGAGCCATGCACATCCTTTATGCCTCCATGACCCCCACCGAGTTCAACCGGATTTCCTCTTGTGAGACGGCCTATGAGGTATGGAGAAAGCTTTGCATCACTTATGAAGGGACAGATCAAGTGAAGGAAAGCAAAGTCTACATGCTCAAAGGGTTGCTTGAGAACTTCAAGATGGGAAAGGAGGAAAGCATAGCCAACATGTACTCAAGGCTCAACACCATCTTAAATGGTCTTGCTGTTCTAGGACATCCCATGTCTAGTGGAGAGATCAACTCAAAGATCCTTAGAACTCTCCCCAAGAGATGGGAATCCAAGGTGACTTCTATTGAAGAAGCAAGGTCGCTTAGGGATATTCCTATTCAAGAGCTCATTGGAAATCTTCAAGCACATGAAGCCACACTTGACAAGAGGGAGGAAGTAGAAAGACAAGAGAAGAAAGAGCTAAAGAGAATGAAGAAGGCTGAAATGAAGGCTCAAATTGAAGCTATCATGGAACAAGTCTCTCCATCCTCTCAAGCTAAAGAAGATGCCATGTACTCCAAAGGTCGACTCTACAAAGGCAAATCCTCCTCCATCCGGTGCTTCACATGTGGAAAGAAGGGTCACTACAAGGAAGATTGCCCACAAGGCAAAAAGACCCATCTTTACAAGAAGGAGAAATGGCACTCAAGCTCAAGCGGCTCCTCCAACTCAAGCTCAAGTGAAGATTCATGTGAAGGATCAAGCTCATGCTCAAGTGATGAAGGAGAATGCCATTTTGCTCTTGTAGCATCAACAAGTGAAGACTCAAGTGAGGTAAACCTAGACTCGTTAGATAAAGAATCCTTGATTGATCTCATTCATGATATTTGTGCATCTCTTAAGTCTTCTAAAAAGAAAAAGAAAAAGCTTGCTAAAATTGTTGAATATTTGCATATAGAACTAGATGATCTTGAATATGCAAATTCTTGCTTGCTTATTGATAAAAATGATTTTCTTAGCCAAGTAGACTCTCTTAAACTTGAAAATGCTAGTTTACTTGATAAGATTAAATTTCTAGAAGCTCAACCTCTCATGTCTAGTTCTAATGAAGAGCATACTTTAATTATTGATTCTCTCATTCATGACATTGATGTTCTTAAATCTGAAAACAAAAACAAAGATTTTGTTTTGCATGAATTAGAACTAGAAAATGCCTCCTTGCTTGCTAAAATCAATAGGCATGAATCTTGTTCTAGTTCACCTAATAGAGAGAATGATGTTGCTTCTCTTCATATTGATAGAGATTCTTATTTAACTAAAACTCTTTGCTTAGAAAATGATCTTCTACATGCTAGAGATAACATTAATCAATTGTCTTCTGCTATTGCTTCTCTTAAGCATGATAATGATAGTTTAAGATCTTCTTTGCAAAGATTCTTAGTTGGTAAAAAGAATCTTAATCAAATCCTAGACCATACTACTAAACAAATTGGTAGACATGGTTTAGGGTATGTTAGTAGTCAAGGGAACAACAAAGATAAAGGACCTCCAATATTCCATGGAGAATCCTCTAGTTCCAAGACTATGGGCACATGCAACTATTGCAATGAATTTGGTCATTATTCTACTTGTTGTCCTTTTAGGAAAGCACCCAAGAGCAATAGGATTTGGGTTGCCAAACTAAACCCTCCGGACCCAAAAACATGATTGGGGACCATTTCATCTTTTTCTTGTAGGTATTTACAAATGGATTGATTTGAGCTATTGAATTGCAAATTGACTTCTCAATCCACATGAAAGAAGAAAGGTGAGATGTGTAGAGGGTGACAACAAGTGGAAAAGGCAATGGTAAGCACAAAGGTAATGGTTTTATTGCTTATAGCCTATCCTAACTTGTTTTTGTCAAGTTAGTGTGCACTATACATATGGTTTTTGAGTCAAAAGTGGTATTTTGTGTTTCTCTTCACACTCTTGCTCAAAAACTGTTTCCAATGCTTATATAGTGCATTACTAACTTGCTTAGACATGTTTGGATATGGTTTGTATATTTATCATGCCTTTAAATATGTTTTTATGAGATATATGTGCTTTTTGACAGCTGCTCTGTCGGTCGAGTTTGCCCTAGTGAAACTCGACCGATGGGCACCAATGGGTGTTGCCAACAGCTGCGATCGGCCGAGTTGCCAATACACAGAACTCGACCGAAAACGCTGTTCACAGAGTATACATTTGGCTTATTGAATGAGAATTTCCCTCTCAACTAGATTTTCTCAACCAATAGCCTTATTCTTTGGCACTCCATTTGGTACCTTTATATATGCATATTGCCATGTTCAAAATTGCCTATCTTGCTTACAACTCTATCTCTCTAATTGCTCTAAATTGGTATATCTATATGTTGCAATTACTTGCTTTGAGTTGTTTTGCAGGTTTTGATGATGATCTCTTTGGATCTCTTAGTTGTGTCTAAAATCGCTTCCGTTGTGCTCTAACTTGCTACATCTATCTAGGTGTATATCTTATTTTGATACAACCTTGAGGTTCTTAGGGGTAATCATCTATCTAGTGAGTTATATCCTTTCATGCTTCTTAAATTTGCATATCTCTTTGTTTGGATATATCTCTACATCTACTCATAGCTTGCTTTATCTTGTGTACCTTTTGGTATCTCTTTCTATGATCTAGATCCTACTAGTAGTCCTAACTTGTGATACCATCTACTAGTAGTTCATATACATGTAGTTCTAACCTTGTTTACAAATTGCCATCTTTGATCATCTATATGTTATGCTTGTATCTTATCTCATACATACTCAAGATTGTTCCTTGAATTGCATATATACTATCGTGAGTTGCTTGCATAACATTGTGATGCAGGGTACATAGATCTACATGATATGTAGAAATTGGAGTATTTTTTTGGTTTTTATGCAGCTTTTGCTCCAGTTTCAGTTTTTGCTGCAAGTATAGTGTTTTTTATGCAGAAACTACCTTCTGAGCAAGACTCATCGCTATGCCATGAGCTCTGATGGTTTTTGGTCAAATTCCATCATCTTGAGGGTCAAAATTGTGATTTATTGTTTTTCTGCAGCACTTTATCTTGCATTTTTGGGTTGTTCAAGTATATGATTTAACTTGCTTTTCTTTCTATGCTTGGACAAGACCCCATCCGTGCTCTTCTACTCTCCTCATATATAGTTTGTGTTATCTCCTTTCTCTTTAACAAGTGATGTTTCTTTTTTCTTCATAACCCCCACCTTTTTGAAATGACAAAGGGGGAGAAAGGTAATGTCTTCTTTTAAAAAGAGGAAGAAGGCATGTCTTACATGAAGAGGAGAAGAATGTCCATGTAAAGGGGAGAAGGTAAATGGGAGAAGACATATATGTGTAGAACATATATGAGTAGAAGACATAGTTTCTATAAATGTTATGAAAGCTAACCATGCAGGAGAAATAGCATCAATTGAGGGGGAGTATGAGAACTCCATGCGCATCAATTGAGGGGGAGCGTATGAGCTCAATCCTATTGAAAACCCTAGGTTTCTCCGAAGGTATGATTTTACGTACAAGCTTTCAATACATTTATGGAATGGTTTGTCATCTTCAAAAAGGGGGAGAATGTTGACTCAAGGTCAATTAGGTCAATGTTGACTCACGTATAAATTGACTAAACCCTTGTTTTGATGATGACTAACCATTCCACATATTGGTGTCTAATGCTTCTACATTGAGTGATTTCAGATTAGGTTTAGACACACTCCAAATGCCCTAACTTGCGCATATCAAATTGGAGAAAAGACAAGTCAAAATAGCTACAAGTGTGCAATTTGGGATCTCTATGTAAATGACCTTAGAATTGCTTTGTAATCACTTGTAATGATTGTATGACTTGTAATTAAGCTTAGAAAAATTATTGGGACACAAAAATCCATCATTTGTACGGTTAAACGAAAATTCCAAAATACCCATAACAGGGATTTTGTCGGCCGAATTCCAAACTCGGCCGATCCATATATTCTGGAATTTTCTGGGCAATCGGCCGAGTTACCAACTCAGCCGATCCCTGTTCGGTCGAGTTTCTATGGTGGGAAACTCGGCCGATCCACTGATCGGTCCAAGTTGAAAGTCGACCGATCGGCCGAGTTTCTCCAAGGGAACTCGGCCGACAGACTATCTTTCATACTTGTCGTTTAGTGGTTCGGCCGAGTTGCCTTTATTGAAACTCGGCCGATCGGACTGTACTGAAATGCAGAAAAAGCAATTCTAGCCGTTGTGGAGTTGCAACAAGTGAAAATAGATCCGTTGCAAGCCACAAAACGGCTAGTTTTCGTTCACAAGTGTTCCCAAAGGCTAAGAGGCATCCCCAGCTATAAATAGGACCCCTTGGGCTTCATTCCAAGGTTGAGCATTCATTGCAAACTCTTTGTGAGGTTCCTATTCTATAGTTGAGTGCTTCCTACAGCCTCCTCTCTCTCTCTAAGCTTAATCACTTGCTACATCCATTAGAGTGAGTAGGAGATTTGTAAGAGAGCTAGTATTATTTGTATATCTTGTGAGGCTCTCACTTCCACCACCTCCCCATCTCTCATTTCCTATCTTGAAGATGAAGGTTCTCTCTCTTATCCAAGAGAGGTGAAGAAGAACAAGGGAAGGAGTCCCTTGGTGAAGATCAAGGCCGAAGACTTGGAGCTAGAGTGGGTAAGCCCTTGGAGAAGGCAGAAGACTCCAGCTCAAGTGGGTAAGTCCTTGGTGGAAAGCTTCTCCGAGTGAAGGTGAAGTCAAAGGCGGAAGATCCAAGAAGAGTGGGTAATTCCTGCAAGGCCGAAGACTTGTGCAAGAGTGGGTAAGTCCTTGGAGAAGGCCGAAGACTCTTGCAAAGTGGGTAAGTCCTTGGTAAGGTTGAATACTTTTTGTATTGGATAGGTAAGTCCTTTGTTGGTCATGTATTGTATGTCTTATTAATGAATATAAGAGTGTAATTGGTTGAAGTCCTAGAGGTTGACCTCTCTAGGCAAGTGGACTGACACACTTCTAGTTTGAAGTGTGGAACCACTCTAAATAGCTTGTCTAATTGGTGCATGTTCAATCTCTCTCTCATCCTTGCTATGCATGTTTTAGTTGCACTCAAATTACCTATTTAGCAACTTTATCTTATGATCTATCTTGAAGGTTTAATGAATTTTGTTTAAGTGCTTTCAGCTCTATTCACCCCCCCTCTAGAGCACCTAAGTCACCCATCTAGGATCCAACAAGTGGTATCAGAGCAGGTCTTCTCCAAGCATACTTCAACAAGTAGGAGAAGATGGGTGACTACCTAGGAGGGAGACTCTCGACCAGCCTTCCAATCTTTGATGGGAGCAACTTCCTCTATTGGAGAAGAAGACTTCAATTCTTCATCCAAGGATCAAGTCTCGAGATGTGGCAAATGGTGAACAACTCATACATTCTACCAAAGACAAACATTGAAGAATGGGATGAAGCCACCTTGATGAAAGCAACCTTAAATGCAAGAGCCATGAACATCCTTTATGCCTCCATGACCCCCACCGAGTTCAACCGGATTTCCTCTTGTGAGACGGCCTATGAGGTATGGAGAAAGCTTTGCATCACTTATGAAGGGACAGATCAAGTGAAGGAAAGCAAAGTCTACATGCTCAAAGGGTTGCTTGAGAACTTCAATATGGGAAAGGAGGAAAGCATAGCCAACATGTACTCAAGGCTCAACACCATCTTAAATGGTCTTGCTGTTCTAGGACATCCCATGTCTAGTGGAGAGATCAACTCAAAGATCCTTAGAACTCTCCCCAAGAGATGGGAATCCAAGGTGACTTCTATTGAAGAAGCAAGGTCGCTTAGGGATATTCCTATTGAAGAGCTCATTGTAAATCTTCAAGCACATGAAGCCACACTTGACAAGAGGGAGGAAGTAGAATGACAAGAGAAGAAAGAGTTAAAGAGAATGAAGAAGGCTGAAATGAAGGCTCAAATTGAAGCTATCATGGAACAAGTCTCTCCATCCTCTCAAGCTAAAGAAGATGCCATGTACTCCAAAGGTCGACTCTACAAAGGCAAATCCTCCTCCATCCGGTGCTTCACATGTGGAAAGAAGGGTCACTACAAGGAAGATTGCCCACAAGGCAAAAAGACCCATCTTTACAAGAAGCAGAAATGGCACTCAAGCTCAAGCGGCTCCTCCAACTCAAGCTCAAGTGAAGATTCATGTGAAGGATCAAGCTCAAGCTCAAGTGATGAAGGAGAATGCCATTTTGCTCTTGTAGCATCAACAAGTGAAGACTCAAGTGAGGTAAACCTAGACTCGTTAGATAAAGAATCCTTGATTGATCTCATTCATGATATTTGTGCATCTCTTAAGTCTTCTAAAAAGAAAAAGAAAAAGCTTGCTAAAATTGTTGAATATTTGCATATAGAACTAGATGATCTTGAATATGCAAATTCTTGCTTGCTTATTGATAAAAATGATTTTCTTAGCCAAGTAGACTCTCTTAAACTTGAAAATGCTAGTTTACTTGATAAGATTAAATTTCTAGAAGCTCAACCTCTCATGTCTAGTTCTAATGAAGAGCATACTTTAATTATTGATTCTCTCATGCATGACATTGATGTTCTTAAATCTGAAAACAAAAACAAAGATTTTGTTTTGCATGAATTAGAACTAGAAAATGCCTCCTTGCTTGCTAAAATCAATAGGCATGAATCTTGTTCTAGTTCACCTAATAGAGAGAATGATGTTGCTTCTCTTCATATTGATAGAGATTCTTATTTAACTAAAACTCTTTGCTTAGAAAATGATCTTCTACATGCTAGAGATAACATTAATCAATTGTCTTCTACTATTGCTTCTCTTAAGCATGATAATGATAGTTTAAGATCTTCTTTGCAAAGATTCTTAGTTGGTAAAAAGAATCTTAATCAAATCCTAGACCATACTACTAAACAAATTGGTAGACATGGTTTAGGGTATGTTAGTAGTCAAGGGAACAACAAAGATAAAGGACCTCCAATATTCCATGGAGAATCCTCTAGTTCCAAGACTATGGGCACATGCAACTATTGCAATGAATTTGGTCATTATTCTACTTGTTGTCCTTTTAGGAAAGCACCCAAGAGCAATAGGATTTGGGTTGCCAAACTAACCCCTCCGGACCCAAAAACATGATTGGGGACCATTTCATCTTTCTTCTTGTAGGTATTTACAAATGGATTGATTTGAGCTATTGAATTGCAAATTGACTTCTCAATCCACATGAAAGAAGAAAGGTGAGATGTGTAGAGGGTGACAACAAGTGGAAAAGGCAATGGTAAGCACAAAGGTAATGGTTTTATTGCTTATAGCCTATCCTAACTTGTTTTTGTCAAGTTAGTGTGCACTATACATATGGTTTTTGAGTCAAAAGTGGTATTTTGTGTTTCTCTTCACACTCTTGCTCAAAAACTGTTTCTAATGCTTATATAGTGCATTACTAACTTGCTTAGACATGTTTGGATATGGTTTGTATATTTATCATGCCTTTAAATATGTTTTTATGAGATATATGTGCTTTTTGACAGCTGCTCTGTCGGTCGAGTTTGCCCTAGTGAAACTCGACCGATGGGCACCAATGGGTGTTGCCAACAGCTGCGATCGGCTGAGTTGCCAATACACAGAACTCGACCGAAAACGCTGTTCACAGAGTATACATTTGGCTTATTGAATGAGAATTTCCCTCTCAACTAGATTTTCTCAACCAATAGCCTTATTCTTTGGCACTCCATTTGGTACCTTTATATATGCATATTGCCATGTTCAAAATTGCCTATCTTGCTTACAACTCTATCTCTCTAATTGCTCTAAATTGGTATATCTATATGTTGCAATTACTTGCTTTGAGTTGTTTTGCAGGTTTTGATGATGATCTCTTTGGATCTCTTAGTTGTGTCTAAAATCACTTCCGTTGTGCTCTAACTTGCTACATCTATCTAGGTGTATATCTTATTTTGATACAACCTTGAGGTTCTTAGGGGTAATCATCTATCTAGTGAGTTATATCCTTTCATGCTTCTTAAATTTGCATATCTCTTTGTTTGGATATATCTCTACATCTACTCATAGCTTGCTTTATCTTGTGTACCTTTTGGTATCTCTTTCTATGATCTAGATCCTACTAGTAGTCCTAACTTGTGATACTATCTACTAGTAGTTCATATACATGTAGTTCTAACCTTGTTTACAAATTGCCATCTTTGATCATCTATATGTTATGCTTGTATCTTATCTCATACATACTCAAGATTGTTCCTTGAATTGCATATATACTATCGTGAGTTGCTTGCATAACATTGTGATGCAGGGTACATAGATCTACATGATATGTAGAAATTGGAGTATTTTTTTGGTTTTTATGCAACTTTTGCTCCAGTTTCAGTTTTTGCTGCAAGTATAGTGTTTTTTATGCAGAAACTACCTTCTGAGCAAGACTCATCGCTATGCCATGAGCTCTGATGGTTTTTGGTCAAATTCCATCATCTTGAGGGTCAAAATTGTGATTTATTGTTTTTCTGCAGCACTTTATCTTGCATTTTTGGGTTGTTCAAGTATATGATTTAACTTGCTTTTCTTTCTATGCTTGGACAAGACCCCATCCGTGCTCTTCTACTCTCCTCATATATAGTTTGTGTTATCTCCTTTCTCTTTAACAAGTGATGTTTCTTTTTTCTTCATAACCCCCACCTTTTTGAAATGACAAAGGGGGAGAAAGGTAATGTCTTCTTTTAAAAAGAGGAAGAAGGCATGTCTTACATGAAGAGGAGAAGAATGTCCATGTAAAGGGGAGAAGGTAAATGGGAGAAGACATATATGTGTAGAACATATATGAGTAGAAGACATAGTTTCTATAAATGTTATGAAAGCTAACCATGCAGGAGAAATAGCATCAATTGAGGGGGAGTATGAGAACTCCATGCGCATCAATTGAGGGGGAGCGTATGAGCTCAATCCTATTGAAAACCCTAGGTTTCTCCGAAGGTATGATTTTACGTACAAGCTTTCAATACATTTATGGAATGGTTTGTCATCTTCAAAAAGGGGGAGAATGTTGACTCAAGGTCAATTAGGTCAATGTTGACTCACGTATAAATTGACTAAACCCTTGTTTTGATGATGACTAACCATTCCACATATTGGTGTCTAATGCTTCTACATTGAGTGATTTCAGATTAGGTTTAGACACACTCCAAATGCCCTAACTTGCGCATATCAAATTGGAGAAAAGACAAGTCAAAATAGCTACAAGTGTGCAATTTGGGATCTCTATGTAAATGACCTTAGAATTGCTTTGTAATCACTTGTAATGATTGTATGACTTGTAATTAAGCTTAGAAAAATTATTGGGACACAAAAATCCATCATTTGTACGGTTAAACGAAAATTCCAAAATACCCATAACTGGGATTTTGTCGGCCGAATTCCAAACTCGGCCGATCCATATATTCTGGAATTTTCTGGGCAATCGGTCGAGTTACCAACTCAGCCGATCCCTGTTCGGTCGAGTTTCTATGGTGGGAAACTCGGCCGATCCACTGATCGGTCCAAGTTGAAAGTCGACCGATCGGCCGAGTTTCTCCAAGGGAACTCGGCCGACAGACTATCTTTCAGACTTGTCGTTTAGTGGTTCGGCCGAGTTGCCTTTATTGAAACTCGGCCGATCGGACTGTACTGAAATGCAGAAAAAGCAATTCTAGCCGTTGTGGAGTTGCAACAAGTGAAAATAGATCCGTTGCAAGCCACAAAACGGCTAGTTTTCGTTCACAAGTGTTCCCAAAGGCTAAGAGGCATCCCCAACTATAAATAGGACCCCTTGGGCTTCATTCCAAGGTTGAGCATTCATTGCAAACTCTTTGTGAGGTTCCTATTCTATAGTTGAGTGCTTCCTACAGCCTCCTCTCTCTCTCTAAGCTTAATCACTTGCTACATCCATTAGAGTGAGTAGGAGATTTGTAAGAGAGCTAGTATTATTTGTATATCTTGTGAGGCTCTCACTTCCACCACCTCCCCATCTCTCATTTCCTATCTTGAAGATGAAGGTTCTCTCTCTTATCCAAGAGAGGTGAAGAAGAACAAGGGAAGGAGTCCCTTGGTGAAGATCAAGGCCGAAGACTTGGAGCTAGAGTGGGTAAGCCCTTGGAGAAGGCAGAAGACTCCAGCTCAAGTGGGTAAGTCCTTGGTGGAAAGCTTCTCCGAGTGAAGGTGAAGTCAAAGGCGGAAGATCCAAGAAGAGTGGGTAATTCCTGCAAGGCCGAAGACTTGTGCAAGAGTGGGTAAGTCCTTGGAGAAGGCCGAAGACTCTTGCAAAGTGGGTAAGTCCTTGGTAAGGTTGAATACTTTTTGTATTGGATAGGTAAGTCCTTTGTTGGTCATGTATTGTATGTCTTATTAATGAATATAAGAGTGTAATTGGTTGAAGTCCTAGAGGTTGACCTCTCTAGGCAAGTGGACTGACACACTTCTAGTTTGAAGTGTGGAACCACTCTAAATAGCTTGTCTAATTGGTGCATGTTCAATCTCTCTCTCATCCTTGCTATGCATGTTTTAGTTGCACTCAAATTACCTATTTAGCAACTTTATCTTATGATCTATCTTGAAGGTTTAATGAATTTTGTTTAAGTGCTTTCAGCTCTATTCACCCCCCCTCTAGAGCACCTAAGTCACCCATCTAGGATCCAACAAGTGGTATCAGAGCAGGTCTTCTCCAAGCATACTTCAACAAGTAGGAGAAGATGGGTGACTACCTAGGAGGGAGACTCTCGACCAGCCTTCCAATCTTTGATGGGAGCAACTTCCTCTATTGGAGAAGAAGACTTCAATTCTTCATCCAAGGATCAAGTCTCGAGATGTGGCAAATGGTGAACAACTCATACATTCTACCAAAGACAAACATTGAAGAATGGGATGAAGCCACCTTGATGAAAGCAACCTTAAATGCAAGAGCCATGCACATCCTTTATGCCTCCATGACCCCCACCGAGTTCAACCGGATTTCCTCTTGTGAGACGGCCTATGAGGTATGGAGAAAGCTTTGCATCACTTATGAAGGGACAGATCAAGTGAAGGAAAGCAAAGTCTACATGCTCAAAGGGTTGCTTGAGAACTTCAATATGGGAAAGGAGGAAAGCATAGCCAACATGTACTCAAGGCTCAACACCATCTTAAATGGTCTTGCTGTTCTAGGACATCCCATGTCTAGTGGAGAGATCAACTCAAAGATCCTTAGAACTCTCCCCAAGAGATGGGAATCCAAGGTGACTTCTATTGAAGAAGCAAGGTCGCTTAGGGATATTCCTATTGAAGAGCTCATTGTAAATCTTCAAGCACATGAAGCCACACTTGACAAGAGGGAGGAAGTAGAATGAAAAGAGAAGAAAGAGTTAAAGAGAATGAAGAAGGCTGAAATGAAGGCTCAAATTGAAGCTATCATGGAACAAGTCTCTCCATCCTCTCAAGCTAAAGAAGATGCCATGTACTCCAAAGGTCGACTCTACAAAGGCAAATCCTCCTCCATCCGGTGCTTCACATGTGGAAAGAAGGGTCACTACAAGGAAGATTGCCCACAAGGCAAAAAGACCCATCTTTACAAGAAGCAGAAATGGCACTCAAGCTCAAGCGGCTCCTCCAACTCAAGCTCAAGTGAAGATTCATGTGAAGGATCAAGCTCAAGCTCAAGTGATGAAGGAGAATGCCATTTTGCTCTTGTAGCATCAACAAGTGAAGACTCAAGTGAGGTAAACCTAGACTCGTTAGATAAAGAATCCTTGATTGATCTCATTCATGATATTTGTGCATCTCTTAAGTCTTCTAAAAAGAAAAAGAAAAAGCTTGCTAAAATTGTTGAATATTTGCATATAGAACTAGATGATCTTGAATATGCAAATTCTTGCTTGCTTATTGATAAAAATGATTTTCTTAGCCAAGTAGACTCTCTTAAACTTGAAAATGCTAGTTTACTTGATAAGATTAAATTTCTAGAAGCTCAACCTCTCATGTCTAGTTCTAATGAAGAGCATACTTTAATTATTGATTCTCTCATGCATGACATTGATGTTCTTAAATCTGAAAACAAAAACAAAGATTTTGTTTTGCATGAATTAGAACTAGAAAATGCCTCCTTGCTTGCTAAAATCAATAGGCATGAATCTTGTTCTAGTTCACCTAATAGAGAGAATGATGTTGCTTCTCTTCATATTGATAGAGATTCTTATTTAACTAAAACTCTTTGCTTAGAAAATGATCTTCTACATGCTAGAGATAACATTAATCAATTGTCTTCTACTATTGCTTCTCTTAAGCATGATAATGATAGTTTAAGATCTTCTTTGCAAAGATTCTTAGTTGGTAAAAAGAATCTTAATCAAATCCTAGACCATACTACTAAACAAATTGGTAGACATGGTTTAGGGTATGTTAGTAGTCAAGGGAACAACAAAGATAAAGGACCTCCAATATTCCATGGAGAATCCTCTAGTTCCAAGACTATGGGCACATGCAACTATTGCAATGAATTTGGTCATTATTCTACTTGTTGTCCTTTTAGGAAAGCACCCAAGAGCAATAGGATTTGGGTTGCCAAACTAACCCCTCCGGACCCAAAAACATGATTGGGGACCATTTCATCTTTCTTCTTGTAGGTATTTACAAATGGATTGATTTGAGCTATTGAATTGCAAATTGACTTCTCAATCCACATGAAAGAAGAAAGGTGAGATGTGTAGAGGGTGACAACAAGTGGAAAAGGCAATGGTAAGCACAAAGGTAATGGTTTTATTGCTTATAGCCTATCCTAACTTGTTTTTGTCAAGTTAGTGTGCACTATACATATGGTTTTTGAGTCAAAAGTGGTATTTTGTGTTTCTCTTCACACTCTTGCTCAAAAACTGTTTCTAATGCTTATATAGTGCATTACTAACTTGCTTAGACATGTTTGGATATGGTTTGTATATTTATCATGCCTTTAAATATGTTTTTATGAGATATATGTGCTTTTTGACAGCTGCTCTGTCGGTCGAGTTTGCCCTAGTGAAACTCGACCGATGGGCACCAATGGGTGTTGCCAACAGCTGCGATCGGCTGAGTTGCCAATACACAGAACTCGACCGAAAACGCTGTTCACAGAGTATACATTTGGCTTATTGAATGAGAATTTCCCTCTCAACTAGATTTTCTCAACCAATAGCCTTATTCTTTGGCACTCCATTTGGTACCTTTATATATGCATATTGCCATGTTCAAAATTGCCTATCTTGCTTACAACTCTATCTCTCTAATTGCTCTAAATTGGTATATCTATATGTTGCAATTACTTGCTTTGAGTTGTTTTGCAGGTTTTGATGATGATCTCTTTGGATCTCTTAGTTGTGTCTAAAATCGCTTCCATTGTGCTCTAACTTGCTACATCTATCTAGGTGTATATCTTATTTTGATACAACCTTGAGGTTCTTAGGGGTAATCATCTATCTAGTGAGTTATATCCTTTCATGCTTCTTAAATTTGCATATCTCTTTGTTTGGATATATCTCTACATCTACTCATAGCTTGCTTTATCTTGTGTACCTTTTGGTATCTCTTTCTATGATCTAGATCCTACTAGTAGTCCTAACTTGTGATACGATCTACTAGTAGTTCATATACATGTAGTTCTAACCTTGTTTACAAATTGCCATCTTTGATCATCTATATGTTATGCTTGTATCTTATCTCATACATACTCAAGATTGTTCCTTGAATTGCATATATACTATCGTGAGTTGCTTGCATAACATTGTGATGCAGGGTACATAGATCTACATGATATGTAGAAATTGGAGTATTTTTTTGGTTTTTATGCAACTTTTGCTCCAGTTTCAGTTTTTGCTGCAAGTATAGTGTTTTTTATGCAGAAACTACCTTCTGAGCAAGACTCATCGCTATGCCATGAGCTCTGATGGTTTTTGGTCAAATTCCATCATCTTGAGGGTCAAAATTGTGATTTATTGTTTTTCTGCAGCACTTTATCTTGCATTTTTGGGTTGTTCAAGTATATGATTTAACTTGCTTTTCTTTCTATGCTTGGACAAGACCCCATCCGTGCTCTTATACTCTCCTCATATATAGTTTGTGTTATCTCCTTTCTCTTTAACAAATGATGTTTCTTTTTTCTTCATAACCCCCACCTTTTTGAAATGACAAAGGGGGAGAAAGGTAATGTCTTCTTTTAAAAAGAGGAAGAAGGCATGTCTTACATGAAGAGGAGAAGAATGTCCATGTAAAGGGGAGAAGGTAAATGGGAGAAGACATATATGTGTAGAACATATATGAGTAGAAGACATAGTTTCCATAAATGTTATGAAAGCTAACCATGCAGGAGAAATAGCATCAATTGAGGGGGAGTATGAGAACTCCATGCGCATCAATTGAGGGGGAGCGTATGAGCTCAATCCTATTGAAAACCCTAGGTTTCTCCGAAGGTATGATTTTACGTACAAGCTTTCAATACATTTATGGAATGGTTTGTCATCTTCAAAAAGGGGGAGAATGTTGACTCAAGGTCAATTAGGTCAATGTTGACTCACGTATAAATTGACTAAACCCTTGTTTTGATTATGACTAACCATTCCACATATTGGTGTCTAATGCTTCTACATTGAGTGATTTCAGATTAGGTTTAGACACACTCCAAATGCCCTAACTTGCGCATATCAAATTGGAGAAAAGACAAGTCAAAATAGCTACAAGTGTGCAATTTGGGATCTCTATGTAAATGACCTTAGAATTGCTTTGTAATCACTTGTAATGATTGTATGACTTGTAATTAAGCTTAGAAAAATTATTGGGACACAAAAATCCATCATTTGTACGGTTAAACAAAAATTCCAAAATACCCATAACAGGGATTTTGTCGGCCGAATTCCAAACTCGGCCGATCCATATATTCTGGAATTTTCTAGGCAATCGGCCGAGTTACCAACTCAGCCGATCCCTGTTCGGTCGAGTTTCTATGGTGGGAAACTCGGCCGATCCACTGATCGGTCCAAGTTGAAAGTCGACCGATCGGCCGAGTTTCTCCAAGGGAACTCGGCCGACAGACTATCTTTCAGACTTGTCGTTTAGTGGTTCGGCCGAGTTGCCTTTATTGAAACTCGGCCGATCGGACTGTACTGAAATGCAGAAAAAGCAATTCTAGCCGTTGTGGAGTTGCAACAAGTGAAAATAGATCCGTTGCAAGCCACAAAACGGCTAGTTTTCGTTCACAAGTGTTCCCAAAGGCTAAGAGGCATCCCCAGCTATAAATAGGACCCCTTGGGCTTCATTCCAAGGTTGAGCATTCATTGCAAACTCTTTGTGAGGTTCCTATTCTATAGTTGAGTGCTTCCTACAGCCTCCTCTCTCTCTCTAAGCTTAATCACTTGCTACATCCATTAGAGTGAGTAGGAGATTTGTAAGAGAGCTAGTATTATTTGTATATCTTGTGAGGCTCTCACTTCCACCACCTCCCCATCTCTCATTTCCTATCTTGAAGATGAAGGTTCTCTCTCTTGTCCAAGAGAGGTGAAGAAGAACAAGGGAAGGAGTCCCTTGGTGAAGATCAAGGCCGAAGACTTGGAGCTAGAGTGGGTAAGCCCTTGGAGAAGGCAGAAGACTCCAGCTCAAGTGGGTAAGTCCTTGGTGGAAAGCTTCTCCGAGTGAAGGTAAAGTCAAAGGCGGAAGATCCAAGAAGAGTGGGTAATTCCTGCAAGGCCGAAGACTTGTGCAAGAGTGGGTAAGTCCTTGGAGAAGGCCGAAGACTCTTGCAAAGTGGGTAAGTCCTTGGTAAGGTTGAAGACTTTTTGTATTGGATAGGTAAGTCCTTTGTTGGTCATGTATTGTATGTCTTATTAATGAATATAAGAGTGCAATTGGTTGAAGTCCTAGAGGTTGACCTCTCTAGGCAAGTGGACTGACACACTTCTAGTTTGAAGTGTGGAACCACTCTAAATAGCTTGTCTAATTGGTGCATGTTCAATCTCTCTCTCATCCTTGCTATGCATGATTTAGTTGCACTCAAATTACCTATTTAGCAACTTTATCTTATGATCTATCTTGAAGGTTTAATGAATTTTGTTTAAGTGCTTTCAGCTCTATTCACCCCCCCTCTAGAGCACCTAAGTCACCCATCTAGGATCCAACAAGTGGTATCAGAGCAGGTCTTCTCCAAGCATACTTCAACAAGTAGGAGAAGATGGGTGACTACCTAGGAGGGAGACTCGCGACCAGCCTTCCAATCTTTGATGGGAGCAACTTCCTCTATTGGAGAAGAAGACTTCAATTCTTCATCCAAGGATCAAGTCTCGAGATGTGGCAAATGGTGAACAACTCATACATTCTAGCAAAGACAAACATTGAAGAATGGGATGAAGCCACCTTGATGAAAGCAACCTTAAATGCAAGAGCCATGCACATCCTTTATGCCTCCATGACCCCCACCGAGTTCAACCGGATTTCCTCTTGTGAGACGGCCTATGAGGTATGGAGAAAGCTTTGCATCACTTATGAAGGGACAGATCAAGTGAAGGAAAGCAAAGTCTACATGCTCAAAGGGTTGCTTGAGAACTTCAAGATGGGAAAGGAGGAAAGCATAGCCAACATGTACTCAAGGCTCAACACCATCTTAAATGGTCTTGCTGTTCTAGGACATCCCATGTCTAGTGGAGAGATCAACTCAAAGATCCTTAGAACTCTCCCCAAGAGATGGGAATCCAAGGTGACTTCTATTGAAGAAGCAAGGTCGCTTAGGGATATTCCTATTGAAGAGCTCATTGGAAATCTTCAAGCACATGAAGCCACACTTGACAAGAGGGAGGAAGTAGAAAGACAAGAGAAGAAAGAGCTAAAGAGAATGAAGAAGGCTGAAATGAAGGCTCAAATTGAAGCTATCATGGAACAAGTCTCTCCATCCTCTCAAGCTAAAGAAGATGCCATGTACTCTAAAGGTCAACTCTGCAAAGGCAAATCCTCCTCCATCCGGTGCTTCACATGTGGAAAGAAGGGTCACTACAAGGAAGATTGCCCACAAGGCAAAAAGACCCATCTTTACAAGAATGAGAAATGGCACTCAAGCTCAAGCGGCTCCTCCAACTCAAGCTCAAGTGAAGATTCATGTGAAGGATCAAGCTCAAGCTCAAGTGATGAAGGAGAATGCCATTTTGCTCTTGTAGCATCAACAAGTGATGACTCAAGTGAGGTAAACCTAGACTCGTTAGATAAAGAATCCTTTATTGATCTCATTCATGATATTTGTGCATCTCTTAAGTCTTCTAAAAAGAAAAAGAAAAAGCTTGCTAAAATTGTTGAATATTTGCATATAGAACTAGATGATCTTGAATATGCAAATTCTTGCTTGCTTATTGATAAAAATGATTTTCTTAGCCAAGTAGACTCTCTTAAACTTGAAAATGCTAGTTTACTTGATAAGATTAAATTTCTAGAAGCTCAACCTCTCATGTCTAGTTCTAATGAAGAGCATACTTTAATTATTGATTCTCTCATGCATGACATTGATGTTCTTAAATCTGAAAACAAAAACAAAGATTTTGTTTTGCATGAATTAGAACTAGAAAATGCCTCCTTGCTTGCTAAAATCAATAGGCATGAATCTTGTTCTAGTTCACCTAATAGAGAGAATGATGTTGCTTCTCTTCATATTGATAGAGATTCTTATTTAACTAAAACTCTTTGCTTAGAAAATGATCTTCTACATGCTAGAGATAACATTAATCAATTGTCTTCTACTATTGCTTCTCTTAAGCATGATAATGATAGTTTAAGATCTTCTTTGCAAAGATTCTTAGTTGGTAAAAAGAATCTTAATCAAATCCTAGACCATACTACTAAACAAATTGGTAGACATGGTTTAGGGTATGTTAGTAGTCAAGGGAACAACAAAGATAAAGGACCTCCAATATTCCATGGAGAATCCTCTAGTTCCAAGACTATGGGCACATGCAACTATTGCAATGAATTTGGTCATTATTCTACTTGTTGTCCTTTTAGGAAAGCACCCAAGAGCAATAGGATTTGGGTTGCCAAACTAACCCCTCCGGACCCAAAAACATGATTGGGGACCATTTCATCTTTCTTCTTGTAGGTATTTACAAATGGATTGATTTGAGCTATTGAATTGCAAATTGACTTCTCAATCCACATGAAAGAAGAAAGGTGAGATGTGTAGAGGGTGACAACAAGTGGAAAAGGCAATGGTAAGCACAAAGGTAATGGTTTTATTGCTTATAGCCTATCCTAACTTGTTTTTGTCAAGTTAGTGTGCACTATACATATGGTTTTTGAGTCAAAAGTGGTATTTTGTGTTTCTCTTCACACTCTTGCTCAAAAACTGTTTCTAATACTTATATAGTGCATTACTAACTTGCTTAGACATGTTTGGATATGGTTTGTATATTTATCATGCCTTTAAATATGTTTTTATGAGATATATGTGCTTTTTGACAGCTGCTCTGTCGGTCGAGTTTGCCCTAGTGAAACTCGACCGATGGGCACCAATGGGTGTTGCCAACAGCTGCGATCGGCCGAGTTGCCAATACACAGAACTCGACCGAAAACGCTGTTCACAGAGTATACATTTGGCTTATTGAATGAGAATTTCCCTCTCAACTAGATTTTCTCAACCAATAGCCTTATTCTTTGGCACTCCATTTGGTACCTTTATATATGCATATTGCCATGTTCAAAATTGCCTATCTTGCTTACAACTCTATCTCTCTAATTGCTCTAAATTGGTATATCTATATGTTGCAATTACTTGCTTTGAGTTGTTTTGCAGGTTTTGATGATGATCTCTTTGGATCTCTTAGTTGTGTCTAAAATCGCTTCCGTTGTGCTCTAACTTGCTACATCTATCTAGGTGTATATCTTATTTTGATACAACCTTGAGGTTCTTAGGGGTAATCATCTATCTAGTGAGTTATATCCTTTCATGCTTCTTAAATTTGCATATCTCTTTGTTTGGATATATCTCTACATCTACTCATAGCTTGCTTTATCTTGTGTACCTTTTGGTATCTCTTGCTATGATCTAGATCCTACTAGTAGTCCTAACTTGTGATACCATCTACTAGTAGTTCATATACATGTAGTTCTAACCTTGTTTACAAATTGCCATCTTTGATCATCTATATGTTATGCTTGTATCTTATCTCATACATACTCAAGATTGTTCCTTGAATTGCATATATACTATCGTGAGTTGCTTGCATAACATTGTGATGCAGGGTACATAGATCTACATGATATGTAGAAATTGGAGTATTTTTTTGGTTTTTATGCAGCTTTTGCTCCAGTTTCAGTTTTTGCTGCAAGTATAGTGTTTTTTATGCAGAAACTACCTTCTGAGCAAGACTCATCGCTATGCCATGAGCTCTGATGGTTTTTGGTCAAATTCCATCATCTTGAGGGTCAAAATTGTGATTTATTGTTTTTCTACAGCACTTTATCTTGCATTTTTGGGTTGTTCAAGTATATGATTTAACTTGCTTTTCTTTCTATGCTTGGACAAGACCCCATCCGTGCTCTTCTACTCTCCTCATATATATTTTGTGTTATCTCCTTTCTCTTTAACAAGTGATGTTTCTTTTTTCTTCATAACCCCCACCTTTTTGAAATGACAAAGGGGGAGAAAGGTAATGTCTTCTTTTAAAAAGAGGAAGAAGGCATGTCTTACATGAAGAGGAGAAGAATGTCCATGTAAAGGGGAGAAGGTAAATGGGAGAAGACATATATGTGTAGAACATATATGAGTAGAAGACATAGTTTCCATAAATGTTATGAAAGCTAACCATGCAGGAGAAATAGCATCAATTGAGGGGGAGTATGAGAACTCCATGCGCATCAATTGAGGGGGAGCGTATGAGCTCAATCCTATTGAAAACCCTAGGTTTCTCTGAAGGTATGATTTTACATACAAGCTTTCAATACATTTATGGAATGGTTTGTCATCTTCAAAAAGGGGGAGAATGTTGACTCAAGGTCAATTAGGTCAATGTTGACTCACGTATAAATTGACTAAACCCTTGTTTTGATGATGACTAACCATTCCACATATTGGTGTCTAATGCTTCTACATTGAGTGATTTCAGATTAGGTTTAGACACACTCCAAATGCCCTAACTTGCGCATATCAAATTGGAGAAAAGACAAGTCAAAATAGCTACAAGTGTGCAATTTGGGATCTCTATGTAAATGACCTTAGAATTGCTTTGTAATCACTTGTAATGATTGTATGACTTGTAATTAAGCTTAGAAAAATTATTGGGACACAAAAATCCATCATTTGTACGGTTAAACAAAAATTCCAAAATACCCATAACAGGGATTTTGTCGGCCGAATTCCAAACTCGGCCGATCCATATATTCTGGAATTTTCTAGGCAATCGGCCGAGTTACCAACTCAGCCGATCCCTGTTCGGTCGAGTTTCTATGGTGGGAAACTCGGCCGATCCACTGATCGGTCCAAGTTGAAAGTCGACCGATCGGCCGAGTTTCTCCAAGGGAACTCGGCCGACAGACTATCTTTCAGACTTGTCGTTTAGTGGTTCGGCCGAGTTGCCTTTATTGAAACTCGGCCGATCGGACTGTACTGAAATGCAGAAAAAGCAATTCTAGCCGTTGTGGAGTTGCAACAAGTGAAAATAGATCCGTTGCAAGCCACAAAACGACTAGTTTTCGTTCACAAGTGTTCCCAAAGGCTAAGAGGCATCCCCAGCTATAAATAGGACCCTTTGGGCTTCATTCCAAGGTTGAGCATTCATTGCAAACTCTTTGTGAGGTTCCTATTCTATAGTTGAGTGCTTCCTACAGCCTCCTCTCTCTCTCTAAGCTTAATCACTTGCTACATCCATTAGAGTGAGTAGGAGATTTGTAAGAGAGCTAGTATTATTTGTATATCTTGTGAGGCTCTCACTTCCACCACCTCCCCATCTCTCATTTCCTATCTTGAAGATGAAGGTTCTCTCTCTTGTCCAAGAGAGGTGAAGAAGAACAAGGGAAGGAGTCCCTTGGTGAAGATCAAGGCCGAAGACTTGGAGCTAGAGTGGGTAAGCCCTTGGAGAAGGCAGAAGACTCCAGCTCAAGTGGGTAAGTCCTTGGTGGAAAGCTTCTCCGAGTGAAGGTGAAGTCAAAGGCGGAAGATCCAAGAAGAGTGGGTAATTCCTGCAAGGCCGAAGACTTGTGCAAGAGTGGGTAAGTCCTTGGAGAAGGCCGAAGACTCTTGCAAAGTGGGTAAGTCCTTGGTAAGGTTGAAGACTTTTTGTATTGGATAGGTAAGTCCTTTGTTGGTCATGTATTGTATGTCTTATTAATGAATATAAGAGTGCAATTGGTTGAAGTCCTAGAGGTTGACCTCTCTAGGCAAGTGGACTGACACACTTCTAGTTTGAAGTGTGGAACCACTCTAAATAGCTTGTCTAATTGGTGCATGTTCAATCTCTCTCTCATCCTTGCTATGCATGATTTAGTTGCACTCAAATTACCTATTTAGCAACTTTATCTTATGATCTATCTTGAAGGTTTAATGAATTTTGTTTAAGTGCTTTCAGCTCTATTCACCCCCGCTCTAGAGCACCTAAGTCACCCATCTAGGATCCAACAAGTGGTATCAGAGCAGGTCTTCTCCAAGCATACTTCAACAAGTAGGAGAAGATGGGTGACTACCTAGGAGGGAGACTCTCGACCAGCCTTCCAATCTTTGATGGGAGCAACTTCCTCTATTGGAGAAGAAGACTTCAATTCTTCATCCAAGGATCAAGTCTCGAGATGTGGCAAATGGTGAACAACTCATACATTCTAGCAAAGACAAACATTGAAGAATGGGATGAAGCCACCTTGATGAAAGCAACCTTAAATGCAAGAGCCATGCACATCCTTTATGCCTCCATGACCCCCACCGAGTTCAACCGGATTTCCTCTTGTGAGACGGCCTATGAGGTATGGAGAAAGCTTTGCATCACTTATGAAGGGACAGATCAAGTGAAGGAAAGCAAAGTCTACATGCTCAAAGGGTTGCTTGAGAACTTCAAGATGGGAAAGGAGGAAAGCATAGCCAACATGTACTCAAGGCTCAACACCATCTTAAATGGTCTTGCTGTTCTAGGACATCCCATGTCTAGTGGAGAGATCAACTCAAAGATCCTTAGAACTCTCCCCAAGAGATGGGAATCCAAGGTGACTTCTATTGAAGAAGCAAGGTCGCTAAGGGATATTCCTATTGAAGAGCTCATTGGAAATCTTCAAGCACATGAAGCCACACTTGACAAGAGGGAGGAAGTAGAAAGACAAGAGAAGAAAGAGCTAAAGAGAATGAAGAAGGCTGAAATGAAGGCTCAAATTGAAGCTATCATGGAACAAGTCTCTCCATCCTCTCAAGCTAAAGAAGATGCCATGTACTCCAAAGGTCGACTCTACAAAGGCAAATCCTCCTCCATCCGGTGCTTCACATGTGGAAAGAAGGGTCACTACAAGGAAGATTGCCCACAAGGCAAAAAGACCCATCTTTACAAGAAGGAGAAATGGCACTCAAGCTCAAGCGGCTCCTCCAACTCAAGCTCAAGTGAAGATTCATGTGAAGGATCAAGCTCAAGCTCAAGTGATGAAGGAGAATGCCATTTTGCTCTTGTAGCATCAACAAGTGAAGACTCAAGTGAGGTAAACCTAGACTCGTTAGATAAAGAATCCTTGATTGATCTCATTCATGATATTTGTGCATCTCTTAAGTCTTCTAAAAAGAAAAAGAAAAAGCTTGCTAAAATTGTTGAATATTTGCATATAGAACTAGATGATCTTGAATATGCAAATTCTTGCTTGCTTATTGATAAAAATGATTTTCTTAGCCAAGTAGACTCTCTTAAACTTGAAAATGCTAGTTTACTTGATAAGATTAAATTTCTAGAAGCTCAACCTCTCATGTCTAGTTCTAATGAAGAGCATACTTTAATTATTGATTCTCTCATGCATGACATTGATGTTCTTAAATCTGAAAACAAAAACAAAGATTTTGTTTTGCATGAATTAGAACTAGAAAATGCCTCCTTGCTTGCTAAAATCAATAGGCATGAATCTTGTTCTAGTTCACCTAATAGAGAGAATGATGTTGCTTCTCTTCATATTGATAGAGATTCTTATTTAACTAAAACTCTTTGCTTAGAAAATGATCTTCTACATGCTAGAGATAACATTAATCAATTGTCTTCTACTATTGCTTCTCTTAAGCATGATAATGATAGTTTAAGATCTTCTTTGCAAAGATTCTTAGTTGGTAAAAAGAATCTTAATCAAATCCTAGACCATACTACTAAACAAATTGGTAGACATGGTTTAGGGTATGTTAGTAGTCAAGGGAACAACAAAGATAAAGGACCTCCAATATTCCATGGAGAATCCTCTAGTTCCAAGACTATGGGCACATGCAACTATTGCAATGAATTTGGTCATTATTCTACTTGTTGTCCTTTTAGGAAAGCACCCAAGAGCAATAGGATTTGGGTTGCCAAACTAACCCCTCCGGACCCAAAAACATGATTGGGGACCATTTCATCTTTCTTCTTGTAGGTATTTACAAATGGATTGATTTGAGCTATTGAATTGCAAATTGACTTCTCAATCCACATGAAAGAAGAAAGGTGAGATGTGTAGAGGGTGACAACAAGTGGAAAAGGCAATGGTAAGCACAAAGGTAATGGTTTTATTGCTTATAGCCTATCCTAACTTGTTTTTGTCAAGTTAGTGTGCACTATACATATGGTTTTTGAGTCAAAAGTGGTATTTTGTGTTTCTCTTCACACTCTTGCTCAAAAACTGTTTCTAATACTTATATAGTGCATTACTAACTTGCTTAGACATGTTTGGATATGGTTTGTATATTTATCATGCCTTTAAATATGTTTTTATGAGATATATGTGCTTTTTGACAGCTGCTCTGTCGGTCGAGTTTGCCCTAGTGAAACTCGACCGATGGGCACCAATGGGTGTTGCCAACAGCTGCGATCGGCCGAGTTGCCAATACACAGAACTCGACCGAAAACGCTGTTCACAGAGTATACATTTGGCTTATTGAATGAGAATTTCCCTCTCAACTAGATTTTCTCAACCAATAGCCTTATTCTTTGGCACTCCATTTGGTACCTATATATATGCATATTGCCATGTTTAAAATTGCCTATCTTGCTTACAACTCTATCTCTCTAATTGCTCTAAATTGGTATATCTATATGTTGCAATTACTTGCTTTGAGTTGTTTTGCAGGTTTTGATGATGATCTCTTTGGATCTCTTAGTTGTGTCTAAAATCGCTTCCGTTGTGCTCTAACTTGCTACATCTATCTAGGTGTATATCTTATTTTGATACAACCTTGAGGTTCTTAGGGGTAATCATCTATCTAGTGAGTTATATCCTTTCATGCTTCTTAAATTTGCATATCTCTTTGTTTGGATATATCTCTACATCTACTCATAGCTTGCTTTATGTTGTGTACCTTTTGGTATCTCTTGCTATGATCTAGATCCTACTAGTAGTCCTAACTTGTGATACCATCTACTAGTAGTTAATATACATGTAGTTCTAACCTTGTTTCCAAATTGCCATCTTTGATCATCTATATGTTATGCTTGTATCTTATCTCATACATACTCAAGATTGTTCCTTGAATTGCATATATACTATCGTGAGTTGCTTGCATAACATTGTGATGCAGGGTACATAGATCTACATGATATGTAGAAATTGGAGTATTTTTTTGGTTTTTATGCAGCTTTTGCTCCAGTTTCAGTTTTTGCTGCAAGTATAGTGTTTTTTATGCAGAAACTACCTTCTGAGCAAGACTCATCGCTATTCCATGAGCTCTGATGGTTTTTGGTCAAATTCCATCATCTTGAGGGTCAAAATTGTGATTTATTGTTTTTCTGCAGCACTTTATCTTGCATTTTTGGGTTGTTCAAGTATATGATTTAACTTGCTTTTCTTTCTATGCTTGGACAAGACCCCATCCGTGCTCTCCTACTCTCCTCATATATAGTTTGTGTTATCTCTTTTCTCTTTAACAAGTGATGTTTCTTTTTTCTTCATAACCCCCACCTTTTTGAAATGACAAAGGGGGAGAAAGGTAATGTCTTCTTTTAAAAAGAGGAAGAAGGCATGTCTTACATGAAGAGGAGAAGAATGTCCATGTAAAGGGGAGAAGGTAAATGGGAGAAGACATATATGTGTAGAACATATATGAGTAGAAGACATAGTTTCTATAAATGTTATGAAAGCTAACCATGCAGGAGAAATATCATCAATTGAGGGGGAGTATGAGAACTCCATGCACATCAATTGAGGGGGAGCGTATGAGCTCAATCCTATTGAAAACCCTAGGTTTCTCCGAAGGTATGATTTTGCGTACAAGCTTTCAATACATTTATGGAATGGTTTGTCATCTTCAAAAAGGGGGAGAATGTTGACTCAAGGTCAATTAGGTCAATGTTGACTCACGTATAAATTGACTAAACCCTTGTTTTGATGATGACTAACCATTCCACATATTGGTGTCTAATGCTTCTACATTGAGTGATTTCAGATTAGGTTTAGACACACTCCAAATGCCCTAACTTGCGCATATCAAATTGGAGAAAAGACAAGTCAAAATAGCTACAAGTGTGCAATTTGGGATCTCTATGTAAATGACCTTAGAATTGCTTTGTAATCACTTGTAATGATTGTATGACTTGTAATTAAGCTTAGAAAAATTATTGGGACACAAAAATCCATCATTTGTACGGTTAAACGAAAATTCCAAAATACCCATAACAGGGATTTTGTCGGCCGAATTCCAAACTCGGCCGATCCATATATTCTGGAATTTTCTGGGCAATCGGCCGAGTTACCAACTCAGCCGATCCCTGTTCGGTCGAGTTTCTATGGTGGGAAACTCGGCCGATCCACTGATCGGTCCAAGTTGAAAGTCGACCGATCGGCCGAGTTTCTCCAAGGGAACTCGGCCGACAGACTATCTTTCAGACTTGTCGTTTAGTGGTTCGGCCGAGTTGCCTTTATTGAAACTCGGCCGATCGGACTGTACTGAAATGCAGAAAAAGCAATTCTAGCCGTTGTGGAGTTGCAACAAGTGAAAATAGATCCGTTGCAAGCCACAAAACGGCTAGTTTTCGTTCACAAGTGTTCCCAAAGGCTAAGAGGCATCCCCAGCTATAAATAGGACCCCTTGGGCTTCATTCCAAGGTTGAGCATTCATTGCAAACTCTTTGTGAGGTTCCTATTCTATAGTTGAGTGCTTCCTACAGCCTCCTCTCTCTCTCTAAGCTTAATCACTTGCTACATCCATTAGAGTGAGTAGGAGATTTGTAAGAGAGCTAGTATTATTTGTATATCTTGTGAGGCTCTCACTTCCACCACCTCCCCATCTCTCATTTCCTATCTTGAAGATGAAGGTTCTCTCTCTTGTCCAAGAGAGGTGAAGAAGAACAAGGGAAGGAGTCCCTTGGTGAAGATCAAGGCCGAAGACTTGGAGCTAGAGTGGGTAAGCCCTTGGAGAAGGCAGAAGACTCCAGCTCAAGTGGGTAAGTCCTTGGTGGAAAGCTTCTCTGAGTGAAGGTGAAGTCAAAGGCGGAAGATCCAAGAAGAGTGGGTAATTCCTGCAAGGCCGAAGACTTGTGCAAGAGTGGGTAAGTCCTTGGAGAAGGCCGAAGACTCTTGCAAAGTGGGTAAGTCCTTGGTAAGGTTGAAGACTTTTTGTATTGGATAGGTAAGTCCTTTGTTGGTCATGTATTGTATGTCTTATTAATGAATATAAGAGTGTAATTGGTTGAAGTCCTAGAGGTTGACCTCTCTAGGCAAGTGGACTGACACACTTCTAGTTTGAAGTGTGGAACCACTCTAAATAGCTTGTCTAATTGGTGCATGTTCAATCTCTCTCTCATCCTTGCTATGCATGTTTTAGTTGCACTCAAATTACCTATTTAGCAACTTTATCTTATGATCTGTCTTGAAGGTTTAATGAATTTTGTTTTAGTGCTTTCAGCTCTATTCACCCCCCCTCTAGAGCACCTAAGTCACCCATCTAGGATCCAACAAGTGGTATCAGAGCAGGTCTTCTCCAAGCATACTTCAACAAGTAGGAGAAGATGGGTGACTACCTAGGAGGGAGACTCTCGACCAGCCTTCCAATCTTTGATGGGAGCAACTTCCTCTATTGGAGAAGAAGACTTCAATTCTTCATCCAAGGATCAAGTCTCGAGATGTGGCAAATGGTGAACAACTCATACATTCTACCAAAGACAAACATTGAAGAATGGGATGAAGCCACCTTGATGAAAGCAACCTTAAATGCAAGAGCCATGCACATCCTTTATGCCTCCATGACCCCCACCGAGTTCAACTAGATTTCCTCTTGTGAGACGGCCTATGAGGTATGGAGAAAGCTTTGCATCACTTATGAAGGGACAGATCAAGTGAAGGAAAGCAAAGTCTACATGCTCAAAGGGTTGCTTGAGAACTTCAAGATGGGAAAGGAGGAAAGCATAGCCAACATGTACTCAAGGCTCAACACCATCTTAAATGGTCTTACTGTTCTAGGACATCCCATGTCTAGTGGAGAGATCAACTCAAAGATCCTTAGAACTCTCCCCAAGAGATGGGAATCCAAGGTGACTTCTATTAAAGAAGCAAGGTCGCTTAGGGATATTCCTATTGAAGAGCTCATTGGAAATCTTCAAGCACATGAAGCCACACTTGACAAGAGGGAGGAAGTAGAAAGACAAGAGAAGAAAGAGCTAAAGAGAATGAAGAAGGCTGAAATGAAGGCTCAAATTGAAGCTATCATGGAACAAGTCTCTCCATCCTCTCAAGCTAAAGAAGATGCCATATACTCCAAAGGTCGACTCTACAAAGGCAAATCCTCCTCCATCCGGTGCTTCACATGTGGAAAGAAGGGTCACTACAAGGAAGATTGCCCACAAGGCAAAAAGACCCATCTTTACAAGAAGGAGAAATGGCACTCAAGCTCAAGCGGCTCCTCCAACTCAAGCTCAAGTGAAGATTCATGTGAAGGATCAAGCTCAAGCTCAAGTGATGAAGGAGAATGCCATTTTGCTCTTGTAGCATCAACAAGTGAAGACTCAAGTGAGGTAAACCTAGACTCGTTAGATAAAGAATCCTTGATTGATCTCATTCATGATATTTGTGCATCTCTTAAGTCTTCTAAAAAGAAAAAGAAAAAGCTTGCTAAAATTGTTGAATATTTGCATATAGAACTAGATGATCTTGAATATGCAAATTCTTGCTTGCTTATTGATAAAAATGATTTTCTTAGCCAAGTAGACTCTCTTAAACTTGAAAATGCTAGTTTACTTGATAAGATTAAATTTCTAGAAGCTCAACCTCTCATGTCTAGTTCTAATGAAGAGCATACTTTAATTATTGATTCTCTCATGCATGACATTGATGTTCTTAAATCTGAAAACAAAAACAAAGATTTTGTTTTGCATGAATTAGAACTAGAAAATGCCTCCTTGCTTGTTAAAATCAATAGGCATGAATCTTGTTCTAGTTCACCTAATAGAGAGAATGATGTTGCTTCTCTTCATATTGATAGAGATTCTTATTTAACTAAAACTCTTTGCTTAGAAAATGATCTTCTACATGCTAGAGATAACATTAATCAATTGTCTTCTACTATTGCTTCTCTTAAGCATGATAATGATAGTTTAAGATCTTCTTTGCAAAGATTCTTAGTTGGTAAAAAGAATCTTAATCAAATCCAAGACCATACTACTAAACAAATTGGTAGACATGGTTTAGGGTATGTTAGTAGTCAAGGGAACAACAAAGATAAAGGACCTCCAATATTCCATGGAGAATCCTCTAGTTCCAAGACTATGGGCACATGCAACTATTGCAATGAATTTGGTCATTATTCTACTTGTTGTCCTTTTAGGAAAGCACCCAAGAGCAATAGGATTTGGGTTGCCAAACTAACCCCTCCGGACCCAAAAACATGATTGGGGACCATTTCATCTTTCTTCTTGTAGGTATTTAAAAATGGATTGATTTGAGCTATTGAATTGCAAATTGACTTCTCAATCCACATGAAAGAAGAAAGGTGAGATGTGTAGAGGGTGACAACAAGTGGAAAAGGCAATGGTAAGCACAAAGATAATGGTTTTATTGCTTATAGCCTATCCTAACTTGTTTTTGTCAAGTTAGTGTGCACTATACATATGGTTTTTGAGTCAAAAGTGGTATTTTGTGTTTCTCTTCACACTCTTGCTCAAAAATTGTTTCTAATGCTTATATAGTGCATTACTAACTTGCTTAGACATGTTTGGATATGGTTTGTATATTTATCATGCCTTTAAATATGTTTTTATGAGATATATGTGCTTTTTGACAACTGCTCTGTCGGTCGAGTTTTCCCTAGTGAAACTCGACCGATGGGCACCAATGGGTGTTGCCAACAGCTGCGATCGGCCGAGTTGCCAATACACAGAACTCGACCGAAAACGCTGTTCACAGAGTATACATTTGGCTTATTGAATGAGAATTTCCCTCTCAACTAGATTTTCTCAACCAATAGCCTTATTCTTTGGCACTCCATTTGGTACCTTTATATATGCATATTGCCATGTTCAAAATTGCCTATCTTGCTTACAACTCTATCTCTCTAATTGCTCTAAATTGGTATATCTATATGTTGCAATTACTTGCTTTGAGTTGTTTTGCAGGTTTTGATGATGATCTCTTTGGATCTCTTAGTTGTGTCTAAAATCGCTTCCGTTGTGCTCTAACTTGCTACATCTATCTAGGTGTATATCTTATTTTGATACAACCTTGAGGTTCTTAGGGGTAATCATCTATCTAGTGAGTTATATCCTTTCATGCTTCTTAAATTTGCATATCTCTTTGTTTGGATATATCTCTACATCTACTCATAGCTTGCTTTATCTTGTGTACCTTTTGGTATCTCTTGCTATGATCTAGATCCTACTAGTAGTCCTAACTTGTGATACCATCTACTAGTAGTTCATATACATGTAGTTCTAACCTTGTTTACAAATTGCCATCTTTGATCATCTATATGTTATGCTTGTATCTTATCTCATACATACTCAAGATTGTTCCTTGAATTGCATATATACTATCGTGAGTTGCTTGCATAACATTGTGATGCAGGGTACATAGATCTACATGATATGTAGAAATTGGAGTATTTTTTTGGTTTTTATGCAGCTTTTGCTCCAGTTTCAGTTTTTGCTGCAAGTATAGTGTTTTTTATGCAGAAACTACCTTCTGAGCAAGACTCATCGCTATGCCATGAGCTCTGATGGTTTTTGGTCAAATTCCATCATCTTGAGGGTCAAAATTGTGATTTATTGTTTTTCTGTAGCACTTTATCTTGCATTTTTGGGTTGTTCAAGTATATGATTTAACTTGCTTTTCTTTCTATGCTTGGACAAGACCCCATCCGTGCTCTTCTACTCTCCTCATATATAGTTTGTGTTATCTCCTTTCTCTTTAACAAGTGATGTTTCTTTTTTCTTCATAACCCCCACCTTTTTGAAATGACAAAGGGGGAGAAAGGTAATGTCTTCTTTTAAAAAGAGGAAGAAGGCATGTCTTACATGAAGAGGAGAAGAATGTCCATGTAAAGGGGAGAAGGTAAATGGGAGAAGACATATATGTGTAGAACATATATGAGTAGAAGACATAGTTTCTATAAATGTTATGAAAGCTAACCATGCAGGAGAAATAGCATCAATTGAGGGGGAGTATGAGAACTCCATGCGCATCAATTGAGGGGGAGCGTATGAGCTCAATCCTATTGAAAACCCTAGGTTTCTCCGAAGGTATGATTTTACGTACAAGCTTTCAATACATTTATGGAATGGTTTGTCATCTTCAAAAAGGGGGAGAATGTTGACTCAAGGTCAATTAGGTCAATGTTGACTCACGTATAAATTGACTAAACCCTTGTTTTGATGATGACTAACCATTCCACATATTGGTGTCTAATGCTTCTACATTGAGTGATTTCAGATTAGGTTTAGACACACTCCAAATGCCCTAACTTGCGCATATCAAATTGGAGAAAAGACAAGTCAAAATAGCTACAAGTGTGCAATTTGGGATCTCTATGTAAATGACCTTAGAATTGCTTTGTAATCACTTGTAATGATTGTATGACTTGTAATTAAGCTTAGAAAAATTATTGGGACACAAAAATCCATCATTTGTACGGTTAAACAAAAATTCCAAAATACCCATAACAGGGATTTTGTCGGCCGAATTCCAAACTCGGCCGATCCATATATTCTGGAATTTTCTGGGCAATCGGCCGAGTTACCAACTTAGCCGATCCCTGTTCGGTCGAGTTTCTATGGTGGGAAACTCGGCCGATCCACTGATCGGTCCAAGTTGAAAGTCGACCGATCGGCCGAGTTTCTCCAAGGGAACTCGGCCGACAGACTATCTTTCAGACTTGTCGTTTAGTGGTTCGGCCGAGTTGCCTTTATTGAAACTCGGCCAATCGGACTGTACTGAAATGCAGAAAAAGCAATTCTAGCCGTTGTGGAGTTGCAACAAGTGAAAATAGATCCGTTGCAAGCCACAAAACGGCTAGTTTTCGTTCACAAGTGTTCCCAAAGGCTAAGAGGCATCCCCAGCTATAAATAGGACCCCTTGGGCTTCATTCCAAGGTTGAGCATTCATTGCAAACTCTTTGTGAGGTTCCTATTCTATAGTTGAGTGCTTCCTACAGCCTCCTCTCTCTCTCTAAGCTTAATCACTTGCTACATCCATTAGAGTGAGTAGGAGATTTGTAAGAGAGCTAGTATTATTTGTATATCTTGTGAGGCTCTCACTTCCACCACCTCCCCATCTCTCATTTCCTATCTTGAAGATGAAGGTTCTCTCTCTTGTCCAAGAGAGGTGAAGAAGAACAAGGGAAGGAGTCCCTTGGTGAAGATCAAGGCCGAAGACTTGGAGCTAGAGTGGGTAAGCCCTTGGAGAAGGCAGAAGACTCCAGCTCAAGTGGGTAAGTCCTTGGTGGAAAGCTTCTCCGAGTGAAGGTGAAGTCAAAGGCGGAAGATCCAAGAAGAGTGGGTAATTCCTGCAAGGCCGAAGACTTGTGCAAGAGTGGGTAAGTCCTTGGAGAAGGCCGAAGACTCTTGCAAAGTGGGTAAGTCCTTGGTAAGGTTGAAGACTTTTTGTATTGGATAGGTAAGTCCTTTGTTGGTCATGTATTGTATGTCTTATTAATGAATATAAGAGTGCAATTGGTTGAAGTCCTAGAGGTTGACCTCTCTAGGCAAGTGGACTGACACACTTCTAGTTTGAAGTGTGGAACCACTCTAAATAGCTTGTCTAATTGGTGCATGTTCAATCTCTCTCTCATCCTTGCTATGCATGTTTTAGTTGCACTCAAATTACCTATTTAGCAACTTTATCTTATGATCTATCTTGAAGGTTTAATGAATTTTGTTTAAGTGCTTTCAGCTCTATTCACCCCCCCTCTAGAGCACCTAAGTCACCCATCTAGGATCCAACAGAAGACAAAGCAGAATGGAGTGACTCCATTCAACCTACCACCACACACTGGTCATACTACCATTTCTGGTCAGCTCATGCCTCGAGAACTAACTGTTACATGTTGCCATCTGCTGCCTGGTCAAACCATCTGGTCCTCACTTGCTTATCCTTATCAGCGTTCCTCTGTGATGTTGATCTGCTGCCTCGAGGGTCACCACATAGATCCAAATTCCAAAACAAGCTTCCAACTTGTAGGTTCAAGGTCAAGGGTGATCGATCAGGATGGTTCACCTTCATACCTCCACGATCTAGGCATCTTGATTCTCAACCCCTTCTCAGAAGGCATGCCAAGAGGATCCTACCGTCATCATCTATCACAGACATCTCCATCTTGGAAACCAAAGTCCAAGATCAGTTGATACTTTTTGAAGTATCCAAACAATGATCACTTCAAAGGCACACATATCAAGTGACACAAGGTCCACTTGACTGCCACTCCCTTGGAAGGAAGGGATGCAAAAGAACAAACTTCTCCCATCAACCCATCAACATCTATGGTTTCATATCAAAGGGGAGGATATTATCAATTTCTTTGATCCTTACATGAGTTTCTAACCGTTTATAAAGTGTTAAACCTTGTTCCATTTGGTTTTTATCTTGTATCTTCTTGGGTTCCTTGCACTCAGTGCAGGAAAAATCAAGACCATTACATGTTATTATTCTCTTTCTCTCATTACCGTTTCATCATGATCATGATTAGTCCCTGATTATATCTTATTTTTGTTTTCTTTGTGTGAAAAAGATCATTACTCTTCACATATATTGTACTAGACAGGGATCATCTCCCTTGTTTTCTCTTTCTTGTCACGGATCTGCACTTTATACTTTCACATTTCTGCTTACACTCATTGGTTGGTCTGAGATTATCTCATGTTCCATCTTGTTTACTCATCACTTGTTCTTCTCTTTCTTCTAACTTTATCTTTGCTTTCAGGTACTTTCTTCATCTTGTGTAAGTTCTATGCTTTAACTTACGTTGTTATCACAAGTTAATCTGTCATTTATCATGTATATATCTTGAGATTACAGTTTCAAGAACTTATCTCATCATTTTCTTATACAGATTTAGGTGTCATAGAACCATTACTTCCTCTTTTGATTATCAAGCATAAATGTTTTAAAGAGTTATGGTGCATTCACTTACCTCTTTTATGACATGATTAAGATATTGACATTGTATTTCTAACTTGTTATGCTCTTTAGATTGTTCCAGAATGACTACTTGATCAGAGTAATCAAAGAGGAAACAATCTAAGGCTCCACACTTACCTATGTCTTCAATATTTGAATACCTGGCCAGGGCATCCAAGTACTGAGATAAGGTAGTATGCACCATCCTTTATGTCATGGTCCAACCTTAAACACCATCCTAATCCTAGTCCTAGTGTCCCTATAGACTCGGCGAACCTAGAGCTCTGATACCAAACACTGTAACACCCCAACCACACAAAAACACGATTACATGCTAACCAGCAGATTACCGAAAAATCACAGGAAATTAAAACTGATTTACAACATGCACCACAAGATGAAATATATAATATCTGAGCCAACACTTTTCATTTCATAACATCTTTTTAGGGTGTTATAACATAATTTCCCATCATCTCTTTACATGAAATAACTGTTTGTCATGTTGCTTTACATTAGGATACATACGGAAAACCGTTCATCGATCATTATGCAAGAAACATCGAAAAGCCCTTCCCGAAGACCTGAGTGTACATGGACGACACGTAGGACTCTACTGCTAGACACTATCTAGACCACCGGGTATGATACCTTTGTATATCATCCACATCAACATGATCTTCATCTCGCCAGGCACGTCCATCGAAAAAGGGTTATTAACCAGTGGGGTGAGACACACAGTCCCAGCGAGAAACACAACCATCTACCAACTTTGTAATGATCACAGATAATTGGTATAAGTTGATTATAGGTGCAACATACTGAGCAAAGCTAATCTTTATTAACCTTCTTACCAAACTATCTGGAGGCATATAACCAGGCATTCTGTATGGAACATGATTGACAAGATAAGCTTCATAAGATCTTATCACAAGATATAAAGAACATACATATAACTGCAAGATATAATTAGATCATCTACACAAGCAAGGCCTCAATCAATGTTCCGTGTTTTGCCTTAACCAATATATTCTATATAGCTGGATTACAATTTATTATGCCCTGAGGAAGTGAGCCTTCCCTGCTCAAATCCAACCATTGGTTGCGAAGCCCAATCCGGTGCCATACAAGGTATAAGGAGATCCGGACTCCATGACCTCACCTTCTCGTGGTCAGTACATGAATCATCGAGCAAGACTACAGTCTTATGCTTATAGGGCCTCAGCCTCTGGGTCAGCTCTGCAAGCTACCTGTATCTCTAGCTCACCTCATCATAGGTGCTAGTGCATACAATCAAGCCATGAATGCATCATGCTCATCATCACATATCCTGAGCCATGGGTATGTTCACCATGCTCCATATATCCTGAGTCTGCAACCGCAGTTGCACTCAACCATCCAATTTTAGGCTAGGGGAAACCTCGCATATTCAACAATATGTGCTCCAAGTAATCCCATAGGATAAACCTATTTCACCATCACCAAATACTGACGGTAATGGATCTATGGCCAGGGAAAACTACATGATATGTTCATCTATAATTAGTTAATGCATTTTAAGTAGATTGTTGGGGTAATCAAGTTATATTGAACAACCAAACATATATATAGAATATGAACAACATTAGATCTCATTGTATTGATGTTATACTTCCTTTGTTGTTCTCATTACCCTCAACAATCATCATATCACCATGGGACATCCATCCCTCATACATTACACAATGCCACTGCCTCTCAAGGCTTTTTCATCATACATCATCATGGGATCTCAATCCCTCTGGCACATATTGCCACTTCCCCTCAGGGCTTCAACATTATGCATCATCATTTTGGGAATGCATCCCTCAACTAGGCACTCAGCCTTAATTAGGTCCTTAGACCTTTCACATTATACTTGTTGTTACATGTTATCTTTTCAACAGAGTTATCATCATTATTATTCAGTCATTGCACATTCATCAAGTGCTACATAAAGCACATAATCATATAATCACCATAGCTCTTACTTGGATATGAATTCAATATAACTGCATAGTTAGCTTGCATAAAAAGAGATAAGCGGATTACCAAGCATAGAACATATTGGGATTTTCATGCTATCAGGAATTCAGGTGTACAGAATTGGAACATCATCCATATTCATATATACATGAGATTCAAGGCTGTAAATGCAAACAATGCAATTACATTATCATTACCAAACTGTGAACATCCATCATCCCCCATATCTCATGAGCATATCTTCGATTATCATATCATCAAGATTAAGGTTTATACATTGGTATATTCTTTCATCATTATGAACATATGTAGACTAATGTCATGATTGGTGTATTCATCAATACACCACAGCTACCAAGTTAGGGATATCCCACCATATCCCACATCTTTAACTATTAAGCACATCATCCCTAAGGATTATCTTAAGGATCATACACCGTGACCCACCATCCAACCTTATCAAAGGTTCATCTATCATTACCCATAAATAACCACTGCACAAAGGTCCACAACCCATTTCATCTTGGCTCATCATACTTTTATTATTAAACATGAGCACACATCATGGCCCATACTTGTGGTCATATACCTGTGTCACACTATCATGTGTAGTAACATCATATCCTTCCAAACATACTGGGTTCACAACCTATCATCTTATCTCATTATTAACATAGGTGCAGGGTTCAAGGTGATTAAACCATATCACATATATCATTGTTATTAACAGAGATGTGACCACATATATTAGCTTTATGCATTTCGGGTCATCAAAACCCTCACCAAAGCTCCCACAACCTTCACTAAAGGTCTGGAGGTAGCGCCATCCCTCACCAAAGGATGTGCTCGGTATAGAAATACCCTTACCAAAGGTATAACGGCTAGGGTTTCCAACCCTAAGGCAACTCACCACCATATCGGCCAACCACTGCACATCCTCTATCATGCATCATGGTTCCATTAGCTCTCATGGTGTCGGGAAGCCATCACCAAGGTATAACGTGCAACACTACCATGGTTATCAGCTAAGGGTCTAACGTGCACCAAGCTAGGGTTAGGGTTAGGGTTAGGTTTCACTGTCGGCTAACCTTCAACATGATCCATATCGACCAAAGAGTATCACCCAAGGCGCCCCTATCATGTAACCATCTCAGCATCATCCAAGGCTTAACCCTATCGGCCAGGGTACCCATGACACCCAGGAACGGTGTTGTGCATGGCCATGAAGCAGCATAACAGCTATCATCTAGGGTTAGCATGTCAAGCATCAAGCCATATCGTCCAACACTTCATATAAGTCAAAACTCAACTAAGGCATGGTGGTATCGGCCAAAGCCATCCTGGGAACCATACCATATCGCCCAAGCTCATCTAATCTAGGATAACGGCCAAGGCTGTGTCGGGAACCAATCTATCAAAGCCTATCGGCCAATACCATGTCGGGCACTAAGCTAACTTCACATAATGACCAAGATCATCTCAAGACGAGGGGGTGCATCATGCATCCTCTGTACATGGTGTATCATACAACCATCTCAACTAGGTGTATCAAACAGGGCACTCAACATAGTGTGTCGCCCATCCATCATATCTATAAGGGATATCGGCCAAAGGACCATAACGGTCACCAACTAAGCTTTACTAGGCATATCGCCCAAGCAAGCATATCTACCAAGGATTCCACCTCAAGAACATATCATGCAACAAGGGTAGACAACTCATGTCACCCAAAGCAACTCTAACGCCCAAGCTAGGGTTGAGGCTCTATATCGGCCAAGATACGAGGATCAGGGTTGTGTCGGCCAACTACCAATTCACCTATCACCATGTCAGGAAGAATGGCATAACGACAACAAGATCCATAAGGAGTTAACTCCTCATATCGTCCAAGACTTAACCCTAATGAGGGTATCGAGCAACATACTCAAAATGTCACCAAGGAAACACATGTCGGCCAAGAGCCCATCCAAGGGTCTAGCAACCATGTCGTCCAAACCCTAACTCTAGGGTGGATAAGGGATATCGAGCACCAAGATAAAACTATTACCAACTCATCATATCGCCCATACTTGTAGTTCATAGGCTCACCTTTCAAATCCAAAGGAGAGAAAGGGGTGTTTCCATAATTATCAATCGAAGCATAAGCTATAGAACAAGGTATTGTATCAGGCAAGCAAGCCATATCGGGCAACCTAGTTGTATCGGCCAAAGACCCATATCGTGCAAGCCATCTTCAACCTCTATCCATCAAGTACAAGAAATACAACATATGGACAGTAGTAAAATGTAACCATCTCTATCAAAATAGATCTCATGCTCCACATGCATAAACATCATAAAGATGGATACCAATTTAAAAACAAGATCAATATATGTGCATATGGAGAGTATACATAATAGAGATGGTTGAGAGTTATGTAACCCGCCTTAATAGGATCTCCATGAAAGGCACAAAGCTCCATGATCTAAGAACCTAAAAAATGTTCTCCTCCATGAGAGCCATCCATCTGAAGCTCAAATCTTTCCTTCGGCTCCAACATCAACACCTCAAGAAACAAAGGAAGAAGAAGAAGGTACCATGGTTATATATAGCTTCAAGAAGAAGAAAGAGGGGAGATAACTACGGCCAGACCTACTCATATCAAGGGCCCATCATGTCCGAGAGGGTAGGGAGGAGATGAAGGAGAAAGCATAAGGAAAGACTAGCAAGAAGCATGACTCACCAAGGTAAGATCTTGAACAAGGAGTCTCCATGGCCTAGGAGCTCTCCCTCCTAAGCTCCACGGGAGTCTTCCTTTAGCTCCCATGCTCGTCCCAAACAAGAAAGGGAAAGAAGGTGGATGAAAGGGAGCACTTGTTCATGGAGAAAGGGAATTATATACACCAAGGAAGAGAGAGGTAGCAAGGGAGAGGTGTCATAACCACATAAACCAACGTGCGACTTGCTCTAGCACTAAACACCACTTGTTGTCACCCTAACAGCTCGTGCATGGCCTGGTGATACACTCTAGAATGTGTATCGTGCAGCTGGGCATCTTTCATGGCCGATACACCCCTTTTGGGCAACACACCTTCATGTCCTAGCTGATACACTACAAGACAAGATACACATGTGACATATATATGCCATAAAGTCCATATAAAGATGTCATTCCTTATCTATCAACCAAACATGGTGCCCCATCATCCATACTCATTCTAGATGATGTCACACATAATAAAGAAGACTCTAGATCTGATAAATTGCACATTGACCCCTCCATTTTGGGTATTTTGCAATTTATAGCAAAACTAGCACACAAAGCACAAGCTTCAACCAACCAAGCTCAAACTTGGAACATAGGTCCTCCATAAGGAGCCCTACCTCATCATACTATTTATAATGATTCTAGAGAACTAAAGGAATGTTATACATGTGACATATTGCAATATAACCCCTTACTTTGGGTAAATTGCACTTTGGTCCAAAACAAGCAAATATTGCTCAAACAGCATCCAAACGGGACCAAACTGGAAACATGAGCTTGTCACATGATACCAAAACATATTAGAAGATTATATTAAGGTTCTAAGCACCTTACATAAGAAAATCAAAGATGGTTAGCCCAAAACATGGGTAAGGATCTTTACATCTTCATTCCTGAGTTTATTTTCCAACATCACTTCCTTCTTACTTTTTCCAACAACAAGAATTTCTAAGAGTTTTGTAAGAGTCCAGAGATACCCGCAGAACAATAAGTGTGCACCTGATCTAACACTGGTGTTTTTTAGGATAGTGGAGGCATTCATAGTGCCTTTAGGTGGAAAAGGGAGTGAAGGGTGGTATGGAAGGAAGTTATATATCTCTCCTCTATTCAACTCGATATTTATTATATGATTGCAATTACATTGATTGCAAAAAAAAATGTGCAAATCTCTCCTCTATTCGACTCGATATTGCATTTTTTGTGTGCGTATTGGCATCTTTTTTTGGTGATACGCCCCTATTTTATAGCGAGGGGTATGGAAGAAGCAGATATAGAGAGAGGTGTGTGCCACCCCGAACTTAGGGTTTGGCACTATTTTGGCTATTTTTGTTTCTTTTTTATGTATGGAGGGGTACGGAGATGATGGAAGAAGTATAGAAGAGATTTTAGATCAGAATGCAACTTGATTTACAATTCAGTGCACCGGGTCTTTCTCTTTATCATACTCTACTCAAATAATGACTTGATGAGGATTAGGTTGGGGTTCCATGTTTTTATTCCACTTGTCAGTTAGGAAGCACGACATGTTTGATCCCTATCAGTTCGACAGACACTTGCCATTTTTGTAGAAGGATCATGATGTTAGGATTCATAAGCTTCACAAGATGATTTCAATCAATAGGTTAGTTTCAAAAAGTGGTCCTCTTGAGGATTTGCTTCGAATAAGGAGGGTATAATGATTCAAAATTCATGGAGAGGGAAACTAGCCAGCTAGGTAATGGCTTTTATTGAAACAAAAAGCATCAAAACTTCATCAAGTTTCTATACAATATTTTTGAAAACTTTATAAAATTTTGAAAATTTTGGTAAAAAATGCAACGAGGAACGATGAAATCTTAAGTCTGAAATAGATGGGTGTGGGTGAAAAGTAAAGTACGTACCACCCACCCTCCACCCCAAACTTATAAATTTGCTCATCTCGATCAAACTCTAAATCTGAGATGGAGGGGAAATTCATGTCGGTTGGACCACCAGATGTGGTTGCGTTCCAATCAGCGCACGTCCTCCATCTGAAAATCTCAAAAATGAAGACTAACCAGAACTTAAGATGGCATCATGCGATGCAATATCTGTCAGTGCAAAATTTTCTAAAAAGTAAAAACAAAATTAAGGAACGTTTCTAATTCAAAATTAAGAGTAAAACTAAACTATTGATCGGGTTTCCTCCCGACAAGCACTTATATTTTACGTCAATGGATCGAAATGGATACTATGACCATGGTGGGGCTCTGAGTGGAGCTTGAGCTGAATTGACATATTCTCTTGGTGGTTTCTTTCTCAACCATTCATTTATCCTTGCTTTGATTCTGGCCTGTCATATTCTTCCCCATATAGAGCGGGTAGTGTCAGAACACATAGGGAAATAGCTTGAGTTTTGTCACTCAATGCGAGGCATAGAATATTTGAAGGGAGTCTGAATGGCTTCATTGATAAAGTAATGTTGTTGAGGATCGGAAGAAAAGTTTATTTGTTGATGCCCTATCCCTTCTTCATAGCAATTTTGGTCACCGATGTCTATCACATATGGATCTAGGAGATGTTCTTGATAGAAACTGTAGTCCAAATCTTATTGCAGAGGGAAGATGAAATTAGTAGTCTCTGTCTGTTGGGCTACTGGTGCATTCCAGAGGATAGTTGTTTCTAGATGAGGAGGCTCATGGACACCTGAAGAAGGTTCGGTGTATGTAACAATAGGGTTGAGATGTGTCTCCTCCATAGTTGACGAAATTTCTTTTATCTCTACATAGACTGGTTCACTCTCAGTCTCCTTTTCATCATGGTCCTTTTCTGAGGGAATAGCAGATTTTGAGGTAAGGAATTGCTGTTGCATTTGAGTGAATTGATTAACATAGTAAAAAAATACGCTTCTTCTTCAGTGTGCTCCTTAACGCTTTTGGATGCATGGAAATCAAAAGATTGGTTTCCCACCCTTAGGGTCAAGACTCCAGCTTCAACATCAATCAGAGCTCTAGAGGTTGAGAGGAAAGGTCTTCCAAAAAGGAGGGGTAGCGTGTATTCTCCTTGATGTCCATAACTACGAAATCACATTAGACATATAGATCCCCAAGCCTTACGGGGATATCCTCTATGATACCAACTGGCTTGATCATTGAGGAGTCAGCAAGTTTGATTGACATTCTAGTGGGTAAGAAGTTGGTGAAGCCTAGTTTGTTGCATAGGCTAAGAGGAATGATAGAAATGCTAGCTCCAAGATCAGCTAGACCTGGTCGGTTGATTGAATCCCTTATCCAGTAGGTAATTCCAAAAGATCCAGGATCCTTATGCTTGCGTGGTATCCTATCCATCACTAAATCAGATGGTGTTCTTGCTAGTTTCACTATCTGATGCTCTTCAGTTTTGTACTTCCGAATGAGCAGGAGTTTGAATAACTTTGACTATTGGGGCATCTCAGCCATGGCACCCAAGAGTGGGATATTGACATATAACTTTTTCATGATTTCCTTGAATTTGTTGAACCTAGTATCGAGCTGGGTAAAATTCAATCGATTTGGAAACGACACATGAGCTTTGTACACTGGAACAACTGGCTCAGGTGAGTCTTCTACATCAGCAACAATAGGTTCCTCAGAACTTGCCTTGTCAGTCTTATCATTTTAAGTGGCACCTGCACTATGCTCAACACCTTGGACATTTTTCACGATGATAGGAGTCGTGGGTTCTGGCAAGGTAAAGCCTGAACGAGTTGTCATAGCTTTAAGTTATTCCACGTGCCTCCGATTGTCTTCTAGTTGCCCAGCTAAAGCTCCAGAAGGTGGCTTGAGGCTAGCTTCAAGTTGAGCTAGTTGAGATTCAATGGCCTTCTGGTGTGCTTGTTGGTTAGCTATCAATGTTTGTTACGACTGTAACATCTTCTCAATGGCCGATAGTTTATCATCAGGAGAGATGGGTCTAGCTTGTTGCCCTTGTTTTTTATTCTGGTAAGGGACTTGATTGGGTTCTTGGAACAGAGGGTTGTTCTGGTAATTATTGTAGTTCCTATTCTGAAAGTTACCCCTAAATTTCCCTTGATTCCCAAAATTTTGTTGATGGTTGTTTGAACCAAATTGATGTGAGTTTCCCACTCCCGAAGGATTTCCATATTGAAAACTGGGATGGTTCCTATTCTGATTCGGGTTGTAGTGTCCTTGACCAGGGATAGTGTTGACAGCATTCAGACTTTCTATCTGGCCATTATCTCCTTGTCCATTGACTTTGCTCAAAACAACATCATAGAGAACATTGCAGGATAAGGTAGAGTGATCAATGCCTTTGCATGCTTCACAGAACAATGAAGTTGACTTGACCTATTCTTTTTGTTGAGGGGGTGAGCATCTTCTTTCATAGGCAACAAGAGATGATTCAAGATGGTCGTGTTTGGTAACTAAGAGCTGGAGGGATTTAGCGATAGACTTGTACTCAGGAATAGCTTCAGCCATAGCTACCTTCAACACTCCTTTACCTACAGATCTACCCCAATTAGCGTGATTTTCATCTCTAAGGGTAACAACCTTCCATGCACTATCATAACTCTGATGAATGAAGTTTCCTCTAGATGAGGAGTCTAAGAACCTTTTGATTTCGTCATCCACACCCCTATAGAAGATCTCAATGAGCTAATTCTAAGGAATTCCATGGTGTGGACACTTGCGTAGAAGCTCTTTGTATCTTTCCCATGCTTCATCTAGGGATTCTCTAGGGACCTTAGTGAATTGAGTTATACATCCCCTAATTTCATAGGTGAGAGAAGGTGGATTAAACTTCTCCAGAAAGACATTTTGAAGTTATTCCCAAGTGGTGATGGGTTCGCATTTCAAGGAATTGTACCAACTTATACCTCTATCGGCAAGAGAGTATTTGAAGAGACAGAGTTGGATGGCATCGTCGGATACTCCATTTTGCTTTGTCATAGCACATAGATCAATAAATCTCAGAAGGTGCTCCTGACTATCTTCTCCTTGCTTACCATAGAATGGGTTGTTTTGAAGCAAAGTGATACAATGTGCCCTTATCTTAAAATTTGGAGCATTGATGGGAGGAGGTTGTATTGGGTGGTGAACATCAGTAGCTTTAGGGATTGAGAATTCTCTAAGGTCCTTCTGCAATTTTGCTGCTTGTGCTGCTGCTTGTGCTGCTTGGATTTCTTCTTGAACTGCTGCTCTGGCTTCTTGCATAAGACTTTCTCTTTGCGCATTAAGGGCTTGAGCTACCCTTCGGGCTATTTCCTCCTCTTGAGCCATACTTTCTTGGTTCTCTCTATTCTGACGACGAAAGGTTCTGTCTATCTCAGGGTCAAAGCTAGTAGAGAGTCCAAAACTATTCGAGCGGTGCATACACTAGTCTTCGAGGGTACCTGGGATGGAAAGATTTTTTGGAAATAAGATTGCCGAAGTAGAACCGAATTCAAGAGAATGATTGATAGTATCAAAAAGAAAAAGCAAAATTTTAGATTAGCCTCAAAAGAACTAGATTTAACTAGATGATTTCGTTGTCCCCAGCAATGGTGGCAGAATTTGACGTGGTCTATTATCGCACTAAAAAATTCACTCGGGTTGTAATCCTAGAGTTTTTAACCAAAACCTGTGAAATAATACCACCCACAGGTGGATGGGTCTTATCGCAGTATAGTTAAGGATCGAATCCCAAGGGACAACATTTTTAAGAATCGTCACTAGTCTAGCCTAGTTTGAGTAAGGCTAATATTTAGAACAAAGGTTGATTTGAGTTTAATGAAACTAATTACAAGAAAGTAAAGATCAGAATTAAAGTTGAATCTAGATTAATGATAAAGATCGTTGGGGTGGTCCTGGGTTTCACCACCACTACACATGCATACATATCCAATCACAAACATCTAGGCAAGATCTAACTATCCAAATAGAACTACTACGAACCCTCCCAGAAGGATGTTTAGGTTCGCGTAAGCATCACCTTAGGCATCAGATTTCTCATCGCCATCCGGATCATGCACTTACAATTCCTAAGATACAGATATCTAACTGAAGTTGTGGCCCTCCGTTAGGAGGTTTAGGCACACAAAAGCGTCATCGTGGGCTAGATGGCTCATCCCCTCATGGGTCATACACTTATGAATTCAGGGAATCCCATTCGATTTCTCATCAGGGAGTCAACCGCGTTAATCAAAGTTCTCACAACATAGGAAAGAATAAGATAAATGCAAGCAGGTGATTAATCCACAAACACACATCGACGATTAACAATGAACTGAAAAGTTACATACATGCCATGGAATGTTTAATGAAAAGACATATAAGCATGGGAAGCGGGGCTAGTCCATGCACCCCAGCAAAATAGAACTACTCGCTCATGATGCGGGGAACAAAAAGAACAAGAGAGAGGGAAGATTATGCCATGAGCATGATGCAGAAGATGGTCACAGCTCGGTGAAGATACGGTCTTCTACGCCACATCAGAGCAAATCTGGACGAGGAGTGAGGGACACCACGGAAGATGGGGTAGACCTTCTCTCTCCACCTTCCTTCTCATCTCGATCTTCTTGCTTGCAGCATGAGGAGCAATCTTTGGATACGTATGTAGTGTGGATGCACGTGATGGATCATGGAGAAGAGTGATGGATCGGGATCCCTTTCTAGGGGTCGGGTCTATGTTCAGGCAGCTTGGCGGCGTCTCAGATCCGATGCCCAAATGAGGATCCTTGAGGTTCTATTTATAGGCTTGGATGGGGTCTTGCACGGATTGGACCTTATTGCAATTTTCACAGTTTTGGGATCCATCGGTTTTGAATCCGATGGTCCTCTCTCAGTTTTGCAGTGTGGAGGCCTCTCACGGTTTGGCTACTCGGTCTTGCATTTGTTGCCTCAACCGGTCTTCAGTAGGCGATCATCCTCATAGTCTCAGGGCAACCGGTTGCTTTCACACGGTTTGGAAGAGCAGCGGCCCATGCTGTCTTGTTGTCGTGTGGTCTCGTGCCTCTCACGGTCTTGAAGACCGCTAGGGCTTGCACGGTCTCGAGACCATTCACAGCCCATGCGGACTCAAGACCATTTTCTGGTTTCGGTTGCGAGGAGGCCGGCACCGTCTCTAGAGGTCGGGTCATGGACGGGGAAGGAGCTGTCGTCGGTGGTAAATGGAGAGGAAGAGGAAGGGCAGCTGTGGTGGCATGAGGTTAGGGTTGTAGGCCCACAGAGTTGCTACTACGTTGGGGTTGGAAGCGGCAGGAAGAAGACGGTGTTGTGGGAGAGTCGAGGTCTGTTGCATGTGTGTTGCCGCTCCTTGCGATCTTGGGATCATGAGAGTTCTCACAGTCTTGAGATCGTGAGGGCTCTCACGGTCTTGAGATCGTGAGGGCTCTCATGGTCTTGAGATCATGAGGGCTATCATGGTCTTGAGACCGTGAGGAGGAGATTGTGTGAGGGGGGAAGACCGAATGGAAGAGCAAACTATTAAGGTAGATATGGTGGACAAGACCACTAGCCCAAGACCGCATGGGTCAAGAGATTGAATGGATGAAACCGCTAGGGTCAAGACCGCTAGGGCAAGTTGTGATGGGATTTGAGATGCACGGGGTGTGGGTGATGCTGATGAAGGATGTAAGGATGGTGAAGCACACCAAGGTGATGGTGGTAGACATTGATGGATGATGGAGGTTGAGAAGGATCTGGATGAAAGTGGATCTAGGGTTGAGTGAAGGTGAGGCCCCAGCTGAAGATTCAACCTTATTGTGACTTGCATGATCTACATGAAATTCATATAGAACTAGTTAATAAGCTTGATAATCCAATCAATAAAGAAAGATTGCATATTGCAAGATTTAGGAGATGAAAGTGAACGTATTGAGTCGAATTGGACCCAAGATGGTGACTGAATCTCATAATGAATATGCATTCATTAGCCTTTCCACCCCGAGTGCACCTTTTTTTTTTGAGGAATGGCTGGAAGTCCTATGATTGGGACTCCCCGACATCTATTCATTAGCTAAATCATTAATTACAAAAGGCATAAAGTTCAAAGGAAAATTCTGAGAAAAAGAAAACCTATCTACTTGGCCCCTACGTGTAGCATTTGCTACCTCGTGAGCGACCATGTTACATCTACAGCTAACATAACTAAAGCTACAGAAAGAAAAAGATTGCTTCATATGGAGAATGTCGTCCACAACGGAGCCAATGTAGTGCTTTCTTGGGCTGCTGTTGTTACATGCGTGGATGATAGCCTTTGCATCGGATTCCATTTCAATCCTGCTCATACCCTTCTCTCGTGCCCATGCGAGCGCTTCCCTAATCGCAATCGCTTCTGTCAAAGCAATATCACCTCCTGTTGTTACCCTTGCTCCCAGCATCCCAACGACCACCCCCCCTCATCTCGAGCTACAGCAGCTACTCCCGCCTTCCCATCCTCCCCACATGATCCATCCACATTAATTTTAATAGTATCCTGCTCCGGTCTCGTCCACCTGTTCCCAGCTCCCGCGCGAGAGCTTCCGCTTCCCAATTCTCCATGTTGTTGACCTCCCGTACCCGCCCGCATGCCATGCACGCATGGACGTTCCTCCCCTTCCACCCGACTTCTTACCATTGCCATGTAGCGACGGAGAAGCACTCCCATATTCAGAGCGCCATCCTGGAAAATCCTCATACAACGGCCCCTCCAGATGGCCGCCAGAGCAGCCACAATCAGGTCCCTCTCACCGGTGGTCGTGTCATGTAGAGCTGCCTCCATGATCGATTGGATTTCTCCATCCTTCCATGCCTCCACCCATTGTTGAGTCTCCCTTGAGGTTTGGTCCCATAGATCCGTCGCATTTGGACACCTAAACAACATGTGAGATATGGTCTCTTTTTTGGACATGCATAGCCTACACGTTTCGTCCTCAATACAATGCCTGTCAAAGAGCCGTCCCCTCGTAGCAAGCCCGCCTGTACATACTCTCCACAAGAAGTGTGCCGTCTTTGGACTCCATCCATCCTGCCAAACCCTCTTCCATAGTCCATCTCCCACCCGGTCATTGTATCATCGTGCCTCCTCCACTCCAAGCAGTCCCATCCAGTATGCAGACCTCACTGTAAACTCCCCATTTTTAGACGGCCACCACATCAAAGAATCAGTGGGCTTCCTAATGCTAATTGGGATTGCACTGATCTTTTTAGCAATGTTGTCCGGGAAGCAGTCCCTCACCTTGCTCTCGTCCCATCTCCTACCGTCTTCCGTCATGAGCTCCTTGACTTTGTGGTAATCCGGGCTGCCCTCATGCTTGAACCGTCTCAGCGTGTCCACTTCCTTTGGAACCCATTTATCCTCCCATATGTCAATGTCAGCCCCGTCCCCCACCCTCCACTGGGTCCCTTCCTTCAACACTGCCTTTGCTCCCCAAAGACTCCTCCAAACATGACTCGGATCATACCCCCTTCTCGCCTCCCAAAACGACGTCCTTGGGTAATATCTCGCCTTGAGCACCTTGGTAACTAGAGCTTCCGGGTGACACACCAGCCTCCATGCTTGTCTGGCAAGAAGGGCTTGGTTAAAGGTATGTAAGTCCCTAAAACCCAGCCCTCCCTGCCTTTTCGGTTTACAAAGCCTCTCCCAACTCATCCATGAGAGCTTCCTCTCCTTCTCCTTTGCTCCCCACCAGAATCTAGCCACCATCCGCTGTATTTCCTCCATAGTTCCTACGGGCAACTGGAAAATGCTCATGATATAGGTAGGTATTGCTTGTGCCACCGCTTTGATGAGGACCTCCCTTCCTGCTTTGGACAGCAATTTTTCAGACCAGCCTTGAAGTTTCCGCCATATTCTTTCTTTTATGAAGCTGAACACCTGCTTTTTCGACCTGCCCACCATTGTGGGGAGACTGAGGTAGCAAGCATGACGATCCACAACCCGAACTCCCAAAAGATCACGTAGCTCCTCCCTTCTTGTGCCTCGTACCCCTTTGCTGAAAACAACCTCTGTCTTTTGAAAATTTATTTGCGGACCGGATGCCTGTTCATATTGGCTGATAATTTCAGCTATCTTCAGGCATTCTGCATTGGTTGCTCTAGCAAAAAGAATACTATCATCTGCAAAGAAAAGATGTGAGATACTAGGTGCTCCCCTACACGGCTTAATACCATGTATGTGGGAGTCTCGGACGGCAATGCTTAACAAGGAAGAAAACACTTCAGCACATAAAATAAAAAGATATGGGGAAAGAGGGTCACCCTGGCGAAGTCAGCGAGCAGGCCTCATACTCTTGGTCCTATCCCCGTTAACAGAAAACGTATGCTGGACAGAAGTGATACAATCCTGGATCTTGTGTCTCCACTTCCCTCCAAACCCCATCTTCTCCAACACGGTGTCAAGGAAGCTCCACTCAACTCGATCATAGGCTTTGGACATATCAAGTTTCAACGCAAAACTGCCTTTCTTCTTTCCTTTGTCCCTCTTCATGTTGTGAAACACCTCAAAGGCTATGATAGCATTATCAGTAATCATTCTCCCCGGCACGAAAGTACTTTGGTTTTCAGAAACCAAATTATTCATAAGCGGCTTTAATCTATTCGTCAACACCTTGGAAGCAATCTTATACATCACATTACACAAGCTGATTGGCCTGTACTCGCCCACTGTTTTTGGCTGCTCGGTCTTCGGGATCAGCACCACAAGAGTTTCATTTACCGCCGACCAGTCTTGCTCTCCCTTCCACCACCCCTTAATATAGTTTGCAACATCCTTGCCCACCACTCCCCAAAATTTCTGGTAGAACATCGCCTTCATACCATCCGGTCCCGGAGCTTTATTTGGATGCATCTGGTCCAGCGCCATCTTAATTTCCTCATCAGTAATGTCTATCTCCAACTCCTCTATTTGGTCACCCGAGATAGCTTCCCGAATTCCTTTAGTGGCCTCCTCAAAACCCGACGGATCACTAGACTTAAAAAGCTGAGTGAAGTAATTAACAATGATGTTGTTAATCTCTTCTTCTTTATGTCTCACCTGTCCCTGCTCATCCTCAAGCTCCTCAATCCAATTCCTTCTTCTCCTGTTTGTAGCTTTTTGGTGGAAGTAGGCAGTATTCCTATCCCCTTCTTTCAGCTCTTTTACTCTCGCCCTTGCAGCCCAATATTCTTCATTTCTTTGCAGCCAATATTGCAGTTCTTTAGATTTTTCCTCCGCCTCCCGCAGATATATGTAGTATGGGGGACATGATTGTAATCTTTTTAAGTCGTCCTACAACTCTTTGATTTTCTTCTGTCGTTTCCCAAACTTACCCGCAGCCCATTCCTTCAATCTATCTTTACATGACAGCAACTTCGTATGCAAATCAGCCTCTTTGCCATGCTCCCAAACTTCCTTGACTATAGTAGCACAGTCATATTCATTCACCCACATGGGTTCAAATCTAAACTGCCCTCTCCCCCTCCTCTTTTTGCTGCCCTTATTGTCAGCTTTTAAAATAATAGGTGCATGATCTGACTCATAGATGGGAAAGTGGATCACCTCACCTTTCCATTCGTATTATATACATTTGGCATGCCTTTCCTCCCAGGGTGTGCCTTTCCGCCCGACTTACGCATGAGATGTATGGGTCTCGTCCTACATAAATAAAAGTAGTCTAATTGTTTACATGCACTATTTATGAATTATTATTGTTGTTATATAGCAAGATTTTCTCTCAGTTAATTATTTCTTCTATTATAATGCCTCATATTTTGGCTTATTAAATCCTCTTGAAACTTTTTCTTTGGAACTTTTCCTTAGTTTGATACCTTGTCTTACCTTTCCAAATACCTTAAGTATTGCCTAGTTGTTATTTAATGCACATACTTCGCATTTGCTGGCGTCCTTCTTTTTTATTTTCTTCTACCTTAGGTGTTGCATTAAACCCACCTTGAGGTTACACAACTTGAGGACCAAGAGATAGGTGGTGATGCCCAGAACTAGTTGTTGAGGACTTCTAAGATAAAAAGGTTACTCACCACAAATTGATCTAAGTAGTTTAAGCTTTGATTTTTGTTAGAAGCCATATATGTCTCATTAGTTGAACTTGATGAGACAACCATGTACTAGTTAGATTTAAATTCCTATTGAAAAACTATATTCATGTTATCATTCAGTTTAAGGAAATATTGTGAATGTCAACTACTTGAATGACTTTTTTTTGGATATGATCTATTGGAGTATTTTGCAAGTATTTCCTAAAATTTAAGTAAGGAGTGGTCGCTCTTGGGCCCCACTCCTTACAAGAATCATGTTAGAGCTCATTTGTGCTCGGTAATCTAACTATTCTAGAAGTCCTTACTTAGTATGTATACCTTACCCATTAAACCTATATTTCAGGAGATCCAACATGTTCGGCCACACAGACTCTACCCCTCAGTTTGGCATTTTGGATGAATTCTCCACATAAGAGAACTCTAATTTTGGCATGGATCCCCCTCCTAGGAGTAACCTTAAGTCTAATCATGGGGTTGGAGACACCCCCTCCTCTTCTTCGACTAGCCTCGTGTAGGGAAATATGGCTACAAAATAGGTAGCAAAAAAAAAAAATTATTACCATATTCCCCATAACCAACGGATCGCGTCAATTACTATAAGATAGGAAGGATGGTTTTGAGGATATACCTGGTCCTAGATCAAGTCTAGTGACAACTCCTCATCATCATAGATGCACAACAGTCTTCTAGTTGCACTAGGACTCATCTAACTATTGCGTCTCAGGTTCTACACCACGGACTGTAGCCTCGAACGTTGTCGTTTGCAACAAATCCTCTCTCAACAAACTACAGGTTGATGTTGTTCTCCTAGAAGAAGAAAATGGCCTCCCACCTCTAGAAAAATCCACACGGACCGCCTATAACTCCTATCATCTTGCTAGAATGGACAGGAAGAAGTTGTCCCTTCTATTGGCATACTAGTCACCAACTTGCTCTCTCACAACAACGATCTCAGTTGTTCTCTCCCTTGCTATCCCTCCCTAGTTGGGTAGGACTTGCTTGGGCTATCATGGTTACCACAACCAGTGAGGACAACAATTGTAAGAGAAATTGATTCTCAATTGTCTGTGTTATGTTCTGGGAAGCCCCAATACCCCTCTATTTATAGACGGGGTTTGGGTTAGGGTTCCCAGTCGATGTCAGAGTAGAAGGGACCAAAAGATCTCAAATTTCACAACAGTTCTGGAACTTTTTCATCCTGCGGAAGGAATACCATTCATCTGGCATGCCAGATAGTCGATTCACGTGCTAGACATCCATCTGGCTTAATCCAGATGGTCGTCTGGTGCTTTCCCAGTCGCACAAAAAATTGGCAGTTCGATTCCCATTAATGTTAGACATTGATTCCTTACACAACAAGTAATGTGAAACCAAAATAAACTTGGAAATATCTAGAGCCTTCCCTTGTCTGAATTGGACCATCTCATGCATGTGAGATGGTTGTCTTAGTCACCCAAACAGTCGTCTGGTGAGACAAGATAGTCGGTTCAATCCATAGCCAATTTCAACTCGGATCAGTCTCACACTCTAAAGGGCCATCTCAACCCTTGAGACAACCGTTTGGCACTCCAAATGATTGTCTCATGCCATGAGATGGAAATTTGGCAGTGCAGTCAGGCTGCTTGTTGCGTGAATTGAATACCTAAATGCTTTAGTAATCAATTCAACTATTATTTAAGATTAAAGTCCTCTTCTAGGTCGAGACCTATGTGTGTGACCTTATAGGTCCAATAGTGCATTGGCATTGAGTGTCCATAGTGACATCAGAAGCAATGAGTGGTGCCTTATTCGCACATCAATGTTTCCCAAGTAAATGGAAAGTTGGAGAACAACTTCAACCTACAATTTGTGTATGGTGTTGCAGTGTTTGTATAGTTCCTTTATCACTGATGTCTAGATTGAACTCGAGGCATGGAGCAGTCATCCTCTTCATCATTCAATCTTGTTTCTTGAACCAGAGCAGGCTTTATAAGATATATGTAAGCTCAATATCATATGTTGACTCACATGTGCATGGCCATGCATTTCTCAGTCTCGCTAATCAAGAGGCCTAGAACATCAAACTCCTGTAGGAGGGACAAATCCCATTTCTGTCACTCATAGTCTATCCCCGTGTCTCAAACTCACACAATCATCGCCTTTATAACAATCCATGTTTTAGGATTATGTTTGATGATGTCAAAGAATACCCAGCGACATGTGATGAGTGTATTTATTCTAGATCTAAGAACCACAACCACCACCATCACTATGAGAGTTGACTATGACATCCATGATGATGACTTCCATGTGTCAGTCTAACAGTGGGTCTGTCTAATACACTGTCCTCTAACATGTATTTGGGTGCTTGGTTTGATATTACCATATCATGACAAATGAGATTCTATCATCAACCAACTCACACACTGGTCTTATGTGTTATTGTAGTCCGTCAACCTTCCACAATAACAACCGATCAGGGATATAATGAGAATATATATAGGTACTCTTAACATTTGTATGATAGTATTCTTCCAAGTCACGTACTTGAAGACATATGTCATTGAGTAATATTATTCTATAGACATTTATAATGTTACATCATTATCTCATAACTAAATTAAATAGAATAAATTGGAATATTGCCTTTTATTAATAATCAAATAATTTACATTTATGCCATTACAATCATCACATGATTGGCTCTCTAGGCATACATGCCAACAGACTCCAACTTGCGCTTAGATACAATCACCTATGAATTGTATTCCAAGTGATCGAACATGTCCATCATGCTTCTATTGTGAAAATGCCTTTGTCAAGGGGTCAACAACATTGTTCTCAGTTGGTACTTTGCAAATCTTTACATCTCCACGTTGTACAATCTCTCATATGAGATGGAACTGCCTTTTTATATGCAATGAGCGTTGATGTGATCTGGGTTCCTTAGCCTGTGCAATAGTGCTATTGTTGTCACAATATAGCTCGATGGTGTCGATGATGCTAGGAACGACCCCAAGTTCTGTAATGAGCTTCTTGATCCATACATCCTCCTTTGTTGCGTTTGATGCAGCAATATACTCGGCCTCTATTGTAGAATTGGAAATTGTCTCTTACTTGGAACTCTTCCAGCTTATAGCTCTGTTGTTTAGGCAAAACACAATCATGATTGCGATTTGTAATCAATTTGATCAATATGGAAGCTTGCATCAGTGTAATCCTTTACCACCAACTCTTCCTCTCTGTCGTAGACCAAGAACTAATCCTTAGTCCTTCTCAAGTACTTGAGGATGTTCTCCATGGATATCCAGTGAGCATCACCTGGATCTAACTGATCGTCACGCTTAAGGCATACAAGATGTTTGGACAGATACACAACATTGCATACATGATTGATCCAATGGTTGAGGCATATAGAATCAAACCTATGTGTTCCCTTTCTTCACAAGAACTGGAACATTGAGCTCTAGAGATGGGGACACCATGACACATAGGAAGGTTTCCTCTCTTTGAGTTCTCCATGTTGAACTGATTCAAAACATTATCAATATATGTTCTCTGACTTATTCTAAGAAGCCTTTTGGATCTATCTCTATAGATATTTATCCCCATGATGTAGGATGTTTCTTCCAGGTCTTTCATAGAAAACATATTTCCAAGCCATGTCTTTACCTTTTATAAAGTAGGTATGTCATTCCCCATCAATGGTATGTCATCTTCATACAACATGAGGAATGTCACTATGCTCCCATTAACCTTCTTGTACACACAAGGTTCATATTCATTTTGGATAAAGACAAACTCTTTAATTGTCTCATCAAAATGAAGATTCCATCTCTGAGATGCTTGCTTTAATTTTTAGATTGACCTTTGTAGGTTATAGACTTTATTTGCATCCTTTAGATTTATAAAACCCTCATGTTGTGTCATGTACACATTCTCAAGAAGATTCTCATTAAGGAATGCATTTTTAAAATCCATCTGCCAAATCTCGTAGTCATGATAAGCTATAATGGCAAGCATGATCCTGATGGATTTAACCATGGCTATTGGAGAAAAGGTTTCATCATAGTCAACACCTTGAACTTGTCTGAAATCCTTTGCTACCAATCTGCCCTTATAGGTTTGAACTTTTCCATCCATTTTGGTCTTATTCTTGAAGACCCATTTGCACTTTATGGGTTTTACCCCTTCAGGTGGATCCATCAAAATCCACACTTTGTCGGTATACATGGATTCCATCTTAGATCTCATGGCCTCAAGCCATTTCTTAGACTTTGATTCCTCAATAAATTCTTGATAGGATATTGGCTCATCATCTATGAACAACTTTCTGGGAAATATGGCTATAGAATAGGCAGCGGAAACAAAAGTTTTATCTACCATATTCCCCATAACCAACAAATTGTGTCAATTACTATAAGATAGGAAGGATGATTTTGAGGATATACATAGTCCTAGAGAAAGTCCAACAACATCTCATCATCGTAGATGTGCAACTATCTTATAGTTGCACTGGGACTCGTTTGACTACTGTGCCTCTAGTCTGCACCACAGACTGTGACCTCAAACATCATCGTATGCAGCAACTCATCTCTCAACAGACTGTTGGTTGACGTTGTTCTCCTAGTGGTAGACAACAAGCTCCTTCCTATAGAGAAGTCCACACTGACCACCTAAAACTCATGTCATCTTGCTATAACAGATAGGAAGGATTCGTTCCTTTGGTTGGCATACTAGTCACCAACTTGCTCTCCCACAACAACGATCTCAGTTGTTCTCTCCCTAGTTATCCCTCCCTAGTCGGGTAGGACTTTCTTGGGCTCTCGTGGTTACCACAACTAGAGAGGACAACAATTTTCAGAGCAACTGATTCTCAATTGTCTGTGTTGTGTTCTGGGAAGTCCCCATTACCCCTCTATTTACATGCAGGGTTTAGGTCAGGATTTCCAGTCGATGTGGAAGTGGAAGGGACCAAAAGATCTCACATTTTTGCATCAATTCTAGAACATTTGCATCCTGCGGTACCCAAACTGGTCGACTCGCATGCTAGAAGATCGGCTCACATTCCAGACAATCAGATCGCATGCCAGATGGTCAGCTCACATACCAGACGGTCTCCTGGCTCACTCCAGATGATTGTCTGGTTCTTTCCCAACTGCACACAAAATTGGCAATTTGATTCCCATTAATGTAAGACATTAATTCCTTGCACAACAAGTAATGTGCAACTAAAATGAACTTGGAAATATCTAGAACCTTCCCTCATCTAAAGTGGGCCACTTCTCCCATGTGAGACGGCTGTCTCGCTCACCTAGATGGTTTTCTGGTGAGCCGAGCCAAGCCGATTGGTTCAATCGATATCCAATTTCAACTCGAATCAGTTTGACAACTCAAACACCCATCTCAACCCTTGAGACGACCATTTGGCACTCCAGATGGCCGTCTCATGCCATGAGATGGGTGTTTGGCAGTACAGTCAGGCTGCTTGTTGTGTGAATTGAATAACTAAATGCTTTACTAATCAATTCAACGGCTATTCAAGATTAAACTCCTCTCTAGGTTGAGACCTATGTGTGTGACCCTATAGGTCCCATATTACGTTGGCAGTGAGTGTCCATACCAATATATGATATCACAAGTGTGACGCCCCAACATGACACAAATGAGATTACTCAAAATTGAAGCACAAAATTATAACTAAGTATGCATATTACCAGAAAACATAGGAAATTAAAATTGATTTTGGAAAAGCATCATATGCTAAAAACTTATCACGTATATGTCCACACGCCTACCACATACAATACATATCAAATTACAAGGTTCTTACATCATTATACACTATCATTCCCGTCGTCAATATGTTACATGAGGTACCTATTCCAAATATATACATATACACATGCCATATCTTACATGAATGGCTCACAAGCTCAAAAACGTTTTAACGATAATGTATCCACAAAAACACATCGAGAACAACCTCGAGGACCTGAGTGTACATGGACGACATCGAGGACTCTATCACCAAAAGACTAGCAACACATCCAACCTTATCAGCTACTACTCTTGCTACTGCTCTTCCTCAGCTACACGATCTCTACCTCTTTGTGTACAACCACCTAAAAGATGTGGAAACACATAGGGTGAGATCAAACATCCCAGCGAGAGATATAACTCTCTGTCATTGTCTATTAAAAGCACAAATAACTAATTAGGTAGATAACATACTTAATAGGTTGAGCAGATTAAGTAAAACTAGGCAATTATTACTGAGCAGTAGCTCAATTACATCTATAAAAGGAATACGAAGAACATGTATAATAGTTGATTTCTCTTACCGCATTATAATTCAAGAAATCGGTACAAAATTAAGGCAAAGGGATCATCTGATGTCATTCACATTTGGTCCTAAGCAAGTACACTACACGACTGTGTTACATCTTTTATTACTGCATTGAGGATTTGAGTCATACCACCCAAATTCAACCAACCATTGCTAAATCATAATCGGCGCCATACAAGGTCAATGGAAGAGCTAGAATCCAAAACCTCCCCCAAAACCTTTTGGTCAGTACAAGAGAAAACATCGCAAAGACATATCAATCAACTGCAAACAACAACATATAGTCAACCTGAAGGAATGGCTCATGTATGGGCATCCATACATAAACACCTAGCCCACCTTGGTACATGTAATGACGCTAGAAGAACAGACTCACACATGGACATTCTAATAAGAGGCATCACAAGTAGTTACACTATTTCCTATCACATATCATAAGGAGATCAGTTCACACATGGCCATCTCACACAACCCATAATTGTGTACGCAAGGAGATACTCAAATTGCACCCCTACATATTAAAAAATATGCTCTCTGAGTTTCCCGTAGGAATGACTCATTTCACCATCTAATAATGAAAGTAACACTGGAATGGATCTATGGCACAGGTGTTGGGTTTTAGGGGAGGCAGAGAAGGCAGCGGAAACAAAAATTTTCTCCTCCCCAAACCCAGAACAAGGAAACGCGTCAACGTCTATACAATAGGAAAGGATGGTTTGTGGAATCATACCATGTCCCAAGGCTTGCTCGATGACAATACCTCATGGCTTGCACGGTCTTCACCTCCAGTCTTAGACGGTGTCTGTGCAGCTCCTGGTCACACCGGGATTGATGACTCCTGGTCTCACCGGGACTGTCAGGATTGATAGTTGTCCTCCGAGCGGTAGAAATCTCCCGCCTCTGAAGTAGTCCACACAGACCACTTGGAACTCCAATCTCCTTGTCTCACAAGGAATTGGAAGGATTCACACCCTCCTATCAGTGTACTAGTCACTGACACACTCTCCTACCACCAGTCACTTTCTGCAGTTGTCTTTCCCTTGTTGTGCCTCCCTTATCGGGTAGCACTTGCTCGGGCTCTCTCGGTTACCAAAACCAGAGAGAACGACAACTTTACAGAGCAACTGGTTACACTGAGTTGTTCTCTGAGAAGCCCCCAATACCCCTATATATAGGAGGGTCATGGGACAGGGTTCTCTATCCCAGGCAATGTGGGACTAAAGCAGGAGTAGAAGGGTTCGAGATTTTCCACAAAAACAACCAACTGTGCAACCTGAACCGATCATTTCATTTCTGAAATGGTCAGTTGGGAGGTTGAACCGTTCGGTTGACACCTCAACCGATCGGTTGGGACCCATGAAATGGTCGGTTCACTTTTGAACTGGTCGGTTCGTGGTCCTGGTCAGTTCCCGATTGACCTTTCCTCTTTTATTTCGAATTGGTACCAAATACCAATCCTTGTTCCAATCAAATTGGGCAAGTGAAACGAAAAGAAATTTCTCACCAATCCTACTTTCCCAACTTGCTCAGTTGGACCAGTTGAACTGACCGTTTCAACACTTGAACCGATCGTTTCACCCTGTCCATGCGCCGATCGACTCATCATCTGAACCGATCGGTTCACCAAGCTCAGCCGATTGGTTCATCACATGAGCCGATCGGTTGGGAGTGCAAATTGTGCAGAAATAGTCAATTGTAGTTTCAATCAATCTGATACTCTAATCAATCAGTCCAACACCTTGAACATTATGATATTGAGCTATCAATTGATTGAGTGTTTAATTTAACTACTAAACTCCTTTAGTAATCAATCTAAACATTGTTTGTGGACAAAACTCCTCTTCCGGGTTAAATCCTATGTGTGTGACCCTGCAGGTCTATTTCACGTTGGCACTGAAAGTCCATAACACTTATGACTTCACAAGCAAAGAGTGGTGCCTAGTCACACATCAGTGCTACCCAAGTGAAATAGAAAATTGGAGAACAACTTTCAATCCTACAATCTGTGAATGGTGTTATAGTGAATGTATAATTCCTTTGTCATTGATATCCTGAATGAACTCGAGGCATGCAACAGTCATACTGTCAACGTTCATTCACTTTCTTGATCTCAGAGTAGATTAGAAGAGATATGTATGACATCAATATCACATATTGATTCACACATGCGTGCACACCTTTCTCAATCCTACTCATCAAGTGGCCATGGATATCAAACTCCCTCAGGAGGGACAAATCTCATATCTATCACTCACCCCTCAAAAGCCCCATGTGTCAAAGCCACCCAATCATCACCTTTATAACAACCCATGTTTCAGGACTGTGCTTGATGATGTCAAAGTGTGCCCAACGACATGTGTTGAGTGTAGTGATTTCAGGTCAAAGAATCACACTCACCACCATCACTGTGAGTACTGACTGTGACTACCATGTCATGGTTCCATGTGTCAAACTTACGGTGGGTCTGTCCGGTACACTTGTTCTCTAACAAATACCTATGTGTTTGGTTTGATATCTCTATATCATGACTAATGAGATTCTGTCATCAACCAACACCACAATCTAGTCTTGTGTGTCATTTCTGTCTATCTACCTTCCACAATGACATCTGACTAGGGACATAACAAGAATGTACAAACTCTTAGCATCCGTATGATCTCATCGTTCAGGTCCTGAACATGAAGACATACATCATTGAGTACTGTCATTCTCTAGACATTCAATCTGTTCTATCACTATCTCATATGACTGAACCAGAAAGAATTGGAAGCTTGCCTTTGATTTTTATCAAATCAATCTTAATGTATCCCACCAATCATCCCATGATTGGCTCTCAGGGCATACATACCAACAGACTCCCACTTGCACTATGAGCCAATCACCCTTGAATCATATTCATAGTGATCTTCAAACATGTCCCACATGTTACTCTACTCTAGTGTGATCATAGTGAGTAATGGCAACACCTTGCCAAAGTTAGTTTTTAACTGCATGTCTCTCATCTCTTTGCTATTCGTCACACGTATGAGATGGAGTTGCCGTAATATGCGATCTAGTATTCCTTTGCCAACTTTTAGCCACATTGCATGATCAAGGATTCCATACTTGTCATCAATGAGCAGAATATCTATAAGTTCATCTCATGAACTTCTAGATCCATATAGTATCCACTGTTGTTCTCTAACGCATGGATACTCGGCATTTCCTTTTAAATGGTTTTATTGGAACACTTCCAATTATCAACAAACTTTCACTTTTATATATCCTATATATATTTTGTGATTAATTTTCTGTCCTTTCAGAAGTTCGCATCAATGTAACTCTTTACATTGAACTCTTCCTTATCTCCATACAACAAGTACTTCTCAAGTACTTATCAAATTCTCATGGTATTCCAGTAACCCTTACTGGAAGTAGACAGACATCCACTCGTCATGTCTTACATATGAGTTATCAGGATGATCACATCATATTGCCATGTCCTACATACAAGATGATGAATGCATATTGTTCTTTCCATGTCGATACATGCAAGATAAAGGGATGATTACATACATGATAGATCCATATCTATTCTTAGTGTTTCCATTCTTCATAAGAATTGGACACTTGGCCTTGGGATACTAACTCCATGTACCATGGACAAGTTTTCTCCCACTGAATATGTGCATACTGAACCCTTCAGTACAGATTGCCAATGTATGCTTTCTCTTTTCAGGTCAAGAGGTTTTCGAGAACTATCTCTATAGATCTCTATTCCTATCACATAGGAAACATCTCTATCTTCCTTAAAGATAATTTCCACTTTTGGATTTCCATTCTAGAACATTTCCATTTCACATCAACATGTGGAATGTGAACACGCTCCCACTAAATCACAGATCCCTTCTTTATCTTTGACATATCAGTCAAACCCTTTGACTATATCATCAAAGTAAAGATCCAATTCTGAGTTTCTTGTACTCAATCAATCACATTGATTAGTCCATTGTAACTTATAGACTTCATTTGCATTAGTGGATTCATAAACCTTATAGGTTGTGTCACGTACACATCCTTGTTTTATTCCTTATAGGAATGTGGTTTTAGTATCCATATGCCAAATGTCTTAGTCATTAAGTTGCAATCAACAAGCATCATCCTTCTCAAAATGTTATCCATGTGTCTTAACACTTAAGATTCATTTGCACTTATGGATTTCATCCAATGGGTGCTACCATCAAGGTCATACCTTATGGTTCACATGGATGTCATTTAGGATGTAATGGTCATAAACCATAACTCAAAATTCGGTTCCTCATATTCATCGAGATAGTTGACTCATCACATGAACAACTCATCACATAGATAAACGAGGTGTATCCGTCAGGGATATAAGAACTTACAAGTCCTTGTAATTCTTAATGTCCTTTATTAGTGTGGGGTATTCTTTTATTAAGAAGAATTCAGTTATCTGATAACCATTCTCTAACTCCTTAGAGTATGATTCCTTCTTGATTTAGACATCACCATGCCTTAATCATGAGTTCACTATGATACCCTATCATAATCACTCATAAGGATCTCAAACATTTGGTCCAAGTATTTCATTCATTGATCTCATCAAGAATTAACACTTTACCAAATTTGTACTTCATCTATCATAATCTTGAACACTTCAAGATATTCATATTGGTATTTCTCTAAACACCATTTGAAGTATTAGCATTTGTTCTAATAGGTATGTAAATACATCACATGTATCATACCTAATAGGATAATCATTCTCCCACTACCTTTAGTGAAGATTGATTAATCATGTCCAAGATATTCATGTCTCTTACTGGTTCTCTAACCAAAAGAGTCTAGATTTATCCATCACATGGAAACTAGAAATGAATTTCTCATGATTGATGCTTATTTGATTGTTTGAGTTATCTATAACTTTTAGGTATCATTTTATCAAGGAATTGCCACAAAGATCATATCTTTAGAAATTGAAACATCTCTTTATTGATTGCCATCATTGTTATACAATATGCAAAAATAAAGTGTTTCTATTTATTGGTAAATATGATATAGCAGTTCATAACTATATTACATGCCTTTTAGGCTGAAAATAAACTAAAGTACTCCTATCTATGGCGGCAAAACTTTCCCCATTTATTGAGTACTTTACACTTTACATCTTGGTATCATATACCTCAAAAGTGTTACAAGTTTACTTTCATGACACCTTTAAGTGGAGACATCAGTCGCCTCCTTCTTCTTTTGTTCTTCCAGATAGAGAGGACAATTCCTTTTCCAATGTCCTGGCTTTTGACAATGGTGGCAATTGCCTTTCTTGGTCACGCCTCCCTTGGCCTTGAGAGCTGAAGACGACTTGGGCTCCTGGCTAGCATCAGAACCTTTCTTAGCTTTGCCCTTGCCCTTGTGCTTGGACTTGCCTTTCTTGCTCATGATCACCATCACAGACTTAGGCTTGTCCTTCTTCATCTGTGTCTCGGTTGTCCTCAACATGCCCAACAACTCTGACAGTGGCCTATCAAAGTTGTTCATGTTATAGTTCATCACAAACTGACTGTAGGATTCTGGCAACGATTGCAGTATCACGTCAGTAGCCAACTCTTGGCTCAGTGGAAATCCCAGTCTTGTCAGGTTATCCACATACCCAATCATCTTGAGTATGTGAGGACCAACTGGATCTCCTTCTGTAATGACGCACTTGAACAATGCCCTTGAGACATTGTATCTCTCTTTCCGTGCTTGATCTTCATACGTGTTCCTGAGATGCTGAATCATCTCAATGACACCCATGTTCTCATGTTGTCTCTACAACTCGTGGTTCATAGAGCACAACATCAAACACTTTGCATAAATGGCATCATCAGAATGCTTCTTGTAAGCATCCCTTTCTACCTTTGGTGCATTAGGAGCAGGTTCCTATGGAATTGGAGTATCCAGGACATAGAGCTTTCGCTCTTGAGTGAGAACAATTCTCAATGTACTATACCAGTCGTGGAAGTTTGTCCCATTTAGCTTGTCCTTTTCAAGGACCGATCACAAAGAAAAGTGATTGTTGTTTATTGTCATTTGTACTACAAAAGGAAATATGCAATTTTAGTCCAAAAACTCATTTTTGACTTATTTGATTGATTTCAAAAGTTGACGATATAATTAGGCCTTTAATTAATTATCGCTCCCTCTATTTTAGTTCAAATTGATAGCCCTCACCATCAATTCGGAAGATTGCAGTGTACAACCTTCTAGTGGGCAAGATCCTAAAATCCTCTAAGTCATGGACCAGCTAGGGCTGTCACCCACAACTTAGATCTCTTAGGTAGGCAACTATTGCCAATTGCATCATATGCAAATCTTGATAAGATGTCATATGCAACTCCTTTCCATGATCATCTCCATGCCTCAAGGTGCTAGATCCTATCTAGGTCACCTTATTAAGTCCGACCCAAAGCAAACACGATGAATATGCACCCTGCTACGGCAGACCCACATATCCATCCTTCACGCTTCCATGAGATAGACGGTGTACCACACTAGGGCATGCCCACACTTGGTCGATCAAGATTTTCACATGTGTCGCATTTGGAAGGCATCTAAAACTTAATATTTAATGAGGGATTTGGTTTTTATATACATATACATATCCAATCACCACAATATATACTATGTATCATATACATGCTATATCCCACAGAAAACATGTGAAACGATAAAAGCGATGATTATGGCCATCCTAATGAGATTCCTCGAGCCAAGAGAAATCACGCTCATCTAGGTCTACATCACATGCAACCTTTACAAGATGAACTATGTGCTTTGCCTTTCTGGGTTTGATCAACTCACTACTACAGAAGTGCCTTTTAGTGTCGGTTGTTTAACCCCCTTTGGCGTCAGTTTCTGAACGACGCCTATGTGGGCGCCGCTAAAAGGTTGGACACTTCAGCGTCGGTTAAAAAACCGACGCCTATTTAACACCAAGGCGTCGGTTTATTATAAAACACCGACGCCAAAAGGGTTCGCGCCACAGAAAACAGCGTCATCTAGGACGCTTTCTGCGTCAGTTATATACTAAACAACCGACGCAGAAAAGTATCCTAGATGACTCCCATTTCCTGTAGCGCGAACACTTTTGGCGTCGGTGTTCAACAAAAAACCGACGCTGTAAGTCTGTGCTGACGGTTATCGGTAAATAACCGACGCCTATATCTTTTTTTTTTTATAAATCTGTTTGCAGGCCTGCTGTGGCTGGTCAGCAGGATGAGAACCTGCAGTTCAGTTTTCTGAACTGCAGGTTTACGACATCCATTGATATCAGCCTACAAACAGGCCACAAACCTACAAAATTAACATAAAAAGATTGACACAAGTAGATACATTCAGACATCAATTCAATTGTCACGTTCACACATATAGAATCATTCAAATACATGTTTTAACATTCAGAAACATTCATTTACAAAGTATCATTCATCATCACTATCAACATCCCAATTATATCTTACAGTTGCCACTGTTTGTACAGCTATTGCCCATTCTTCTCTTACTTCATTTAATGCTTCCCTCGTATATGGAGCATGTACATTTTTTAAGCGTTTGCCTATAGTGGCAAAGAGAATGATGTATATATATAAGTAATAATATAAAAATAAGATTGATATATTTCATACTAACTAATGAGACTATATATAATACCTCATGTATGGTATCGATGTCCAATGCGGCATGTTTGATAATCATCTGCATAAATCGCATCACATAGTATGTGCATGCCCAGCCATTGTCTTGTGTAGCGCACTATAAATTGAAACATACAAATTAATACAACTAAGCACAATTCACATCAATAATATATACATTGGAGTCGGGGAGTCGGGAACTTACTTTTACGTTCTCCCAAGACAATGGCTGGTTCTTTTTCCTTGGGACCTTTCCTCCAGCATTTTTGAATGCATCTAAACCCCTACATGTTAATATAACACACTAAGTTGCATAAGTAAATAGTAATGTAATAAAAGATGTTAACGGATATAAAAAATGAAATATTTCTCACCAGAATAATGCCATTCTCATTACGTGTCCAATTTTAGTGTTTAATGTACTTCCTGCGGGATATAGATAATAAACAGTGAACGTCCCGGGGACAATAACTAGTAACTCCCAATGTCTACCACTAGAGGTAAAAAGTTAACAATTAATAACTCAAAATGCAAAATAATAATGGAATTTTCTTAAGTCCAAATTATAAATAAAGCAAACTTACTTGACATTGAATGGAGCTATTATTATCGTCTTCATTTGATGACCAAAAATTGTAAAAGCATCTATACAGTATTGTTGAACACTATCAGGGTCTTTAGCTACCATACTAATCAATGATGGAATCAAAAATCCCACATGATCATATGCAAATTGTTTGCAATGATCTTCGATTAAGTAGCTGCAAAACATATAGACGTATGCATTAATATATAAGAAACTAGATCACCGGATCTTACACAAGGTATATGGATGTATAAACAAGATCTCACCTTATCCATGTCTCTATCATTGATGTATTCAACCAATCATACATAAACAGCTCAATAATATCTTGTATAAATAAAGAGTTGTCGTATGATTGACCTGCATAATCTGCATCTAAAGAAACAATTATAGGGCAAAGTATATTATGTGCCCGTAGCCAACATGCCATTCCCCTACAAGCAGGACCTAACGGGTATTGTAGGTCAGTTGGAACCCAAGTTGGTAATGCGGGAATTGGAGGTGGAGGCCTAGGTGCTCCTGGTGTCTTCTTTTTAACCTGTATATATAATTTCAGATCAGTTGACATCATATATACACATTAACAGTCTAAATCAATGTAAATTTATCTTACAATTTCAGTCGTGTAGAGGACATCTGCCTCACCAAGTGTATCAATATCTGGGTGGGCATATGGCAACTCAACTTCCCTCCAATCGGGTAATACATGTATCGGGCTCACACGAATGTAGCCCTGCGGCATTGGAGTCCCATGAAACGTTGCCCCAGGAAGGGACTGGTAAGCTTGCGCCTCTGCAACAACATAGTTTTCCATTCTTAAGCGGCATGGCTTCAATGCCTACAAATTTACGTAAAGAATGTTATACATATATACATATCATCTTGAAAACATATCATCTTGAAAAGACTAGCTACAATGTCATAAACAATACTTACAGCAGACGTGTTAGGCGATGGGTCTCCAGGATTACTTGCAGTCTGTGCACCAGGAGAAGAGTGGGTCGGCATAGGCTGATTGGAAGCCTGAGATGCCTGCCACCGCAGCAATTCTTCCTTGACCTTCTCAGCAACCACATCGTTGAGCTTCTTAGCAACTATATCCTCGACTCTCTTATTCTCCTATACATGGATAAAACAAATATTAGCTTTTTATTAATGAATTTCCTTTTGCAGTAACATTCTAAAAATAGAATATGTTACCTCTTCTTGAGAAAGTCCCGCTCTGGGTTTGCGCTGGGATGGCCCAAAGAATGCTTTGATGCCCACACCAGCGTCGGCACCTCTAACACGTCCAGGATGCTCTGGGTTACCCAGAGCAACTGTCAATTCATCCCTTGTGCCCTGAGGGATGAACGTGCCTTGTTTCCTATGCTCGTGCAGCTCCCGCTAATCACCATAAACAAAAATTGGTAAGTTAACACCACAAATAATCAATATTCAAATGATTGCTCTAAGAGTTGTATTTTACCATTTTTGCAGCCGCCTCAGCAGTTTCGGGCTTCTTTATTTCACCCTTCTTGTTTTTCCTGCCAGCTATCCAGATATCATGGCGAGGCAAGGGTGTGGCCGCAGACTCCTGAGTAGCTACAGACTCCTGAGTAGCCGCAGACTCTGCCTGTAGTCTTTGGCGAACGCTTGCATAGCCTTTTGGACCCATAGTATGGTCATGTACATTCAGTGCACACCTTGCTTTTTGTGCGTCACTGAGGGCCTAGTTAGTATGCACATTTATAATTAGGTTAGTAGCACTAAATGTTAATCTTGAATAGGTGAATACAATGTATATTAATTAAAATGGGAGTGACGCCTAATACCTTGAATTCTTCAGATTTTCTTGAAGCAACAAAATTGTCCCAATCTTCTTTGTCCAAGAAGTTCCATTGTTCAAGGGCTGACTTCTTCTTCTTATCACCCTGTCTTATGTATTCTCTGTTCAGATTTGTCCTGTAATTCCTAAGCATCTTTCCAGCGCGTTGCATCACACTTTTACGATGCAACATCTCATCCAATGCAAATAGATTCTATAAAATAGAAATGTTATTAACTAGTACCAAAAATATAATTTCAAATAATAGAATTTGTAATCTACAAAATAGAATTGCAAATAATAATAACTCACGCATAAATCTTTCCATATCAAGTCTTTCTTCACCTGAGAAACTTTATGCCAATTATCATACTTAACACCACAATGGCTTCGAGTGACAACCCCAAGATAGTTTATAAATTTATTGCGGTTCACTCCAATTGCATTCCCTCCATTATCAAACTCCACAACCAATTTGGATCCACTGCCACTCAGCGCAAGTAACTTTTTCAACAGAGTGATACCCCTTTTCTTGTTAAGTTTTTGTTGCTGCGCATCAAGTTGCTCAATTGCTTCAGTGGGTAGCTGTGCATCATCAACCTAAAATTTGACAAAAATAAACACACCGAATTAAGCCAATATAGAAATACAGGATATATGACATAACTAGAAGATAATGAATTTTATAGAAATACGGGATATGTTTTTAGAACTTACGTTGGTATCCTCGCCATGCTCGTCATGGACAGCATGCTCATCATGGACTTCATGCTCATCATGGACATCATTCTCATCATGGTGAGCCATCTGAAAATTTCATTAAAAAGGAAAACATTTAGCATTTGTATCAACTAGAATAAGGAAAACATTTAGCATTTGTATAAACATACATGTCTCTAAAATTGTGATCTTTTATCAATTAGCAATCCTTCAATGTACAAGTAATATAAAAAACAATGATTGTTCACATTCTAGGCCAACAAACACATGTGATGTCATTCTTATATATAATAAATGTGTACCACCTATCCCATCCTTGAACACCTAATCTCACTAGTAAGTGTATAATGTGTATTGGGTTTTCAAGAAAATTTCGGCAGCATTTCCCCGCTGTTCTCTAAGTACATATGTACTTAGAGAACAAATGGGGAAATGCTACCAAAATTTTCTCGAAAACTCAATACACATTATACACTTACATCCTAAGTGAGATTAGGTGTTCAAGAACAGTCCCAAACCGGGGACTATCCAAGATTTACTCCTAATGAGTAAATCTTGGACGGGTTTCTAGGCCAACAAACACAATAATAGATATCTACAATGAAGCCGGACTCCATACAAACAATATATAATTTAGTGATTGTTCATTCTAATTTATATCAATGTACAAGTAATATAAAAAACAATGATTGTTCACATTCTAGGCCAACAAACACATGTGATGTCATTCTTATATATAATAAATGTGTACCACCTATCCCATCCTTGAACACCTAATCTCACTAGTAAGTGTATAATGTGTATTGGGTTTTCAAGAAAATTTCAGCAGCATTTCCCCGCTGTTCTCTAAGTACATATGTACTTAGAGAACAAACGGGGAAATGCTACCAAAATTTTCTCGAAAACTCAATACACATTATACACTTACATCCTAGGTGAGATTAGGTGTTCAAGAACAGTCCCAAACCGGAGACTATCCAAGATTTACTCCTAATGAGTAAATCTTGGACGGGTTTCTAGGCCAACAAACACAATAATAGATATGTACATGTTAGGGTTTCATCACAATTGATGTTAGGGTTGAAACAATGTTAGGGTTTAATCAAATCAAATGATGCTAGAATGGACAAGTTTAAATCAAATTAGGATTTAAATTAGGGTTCCAATAGGATTCAATTTAATTAATTTTTATGTGAAAGATGTAATATTATAATACATACAATGGCAATGAAATGAAACCCTAATTGTATTGGAACTCATAAAAGGATGTCTCAAAGGTTGAATCTAATATATGCATCCTAAAAAAGGTATCACATCACAAATGTGCATTTCAATAATCATATTTTATTTCCTTCCAATTAGTGTGGGTGCCATGTTTGGAATTGTTTTCTAATCATGGGTCCCTTAATTTTATTTAGGATAGAAGATAAAATCAAGGATATCAAATAGTAGACAAAAGGGGTACACTCTAGGATTTAAGATCACACTACATCATGCATTTTATAAAAAATTACATGTATGTGTATATAAAAAAATATATTTATAAGGAACTTCTATACATATCTAATCAACAAAAGCAGTAAAACAGCAATCAGTAAAACTAACAGCAAGGAAATCAGTAAAACTAACCAGTGTTGTAGAAACAGGACGCCGGGTGTCAGCAGGAAGAAAGGAAGGAGCTAGGGCAGGCAGGTGGGCAAGCAGGAGGGCACCAGGCGTGGCGGCGGCGCCGGTTCTCAGGCGTGGCGGCGGCACAGCGGATGGAGCAGCAGGGCACGCGTGCGGGCAGCAGGTGGCTGGAGCAGCAGGGCGGCGGTGCAGGGCGGCGACGAGCGGACAACAGCAGCAGCAGGGGCGGCGGAGAAGAATGGCGCCGGAGAAGAAGGGCGCCGGAGAAGAAGCTAGGGCGGCGGCTCTGTTGGAAGAAGCTAGGTGGGCGGCGCCGGCGACGAACAGCAGCAGCAGTAGCAAGGTCGGCGGTGACGCATAGCAACAGCAACGTCGGCGGCGACGGCGAGGCAAGGAAGCACGGGCAGCGTCGGCGACGGCGAGAACCGACAGGCGGGCGATCGAGCAGCGCGGCAGCTAGCGATGAAGACAATGGAACAGGTAGGTGCCTAACGGGCGTCGCGCGGGTCTATTAGGTTGCTAAAGGCATCGGTTGATAGTAATACACCGACGCCCAACAATGCAACCTTTACCCTAATTTTTCGCGCAAATTTTCATTTACATAGGAGTCGGTTAATAGTTACCAAACCGACGCTGTAGGAGACGAAAAAAGTTCGCTCGAAAATTGATTTTCGCGGGCTACTTTTAGACGTCGGTCTGTTATAAATGGCCGACGCTGAATACAAAGCGGTACCCGTGTCTGGCTGGTCTTTGAATATAGACGTCGGTGAGTATAAATAACCGACGCCTATGTAAAATAGGAGTCGGTTTTCCTAAATAACCGACGCCACTAAAAGCACCACTGAATGATGTTTTTGTAGTAGTGCTTGCAACATTTCAACCTCCACCTCCACCTCCTGAAGTACCAAGTTGGCTTCCAAGGGACCTATACGCCTCGTTAGGTCCTAATTGTAGGGGTATGGCAGTATGGATAGGCGAACATGATCCAAATTATCATATAAATGTTTCTATTCCGGAGGATGCTCCAGGTCAATCATACGATAACAAGATATTTATACAAGATATTTTGGAGTTATTTCATTATGATTGGCTGAATACATCTATGATAGAGCTATGGATATGGTGAGATCTTGTTTATACATCCATATACCTTGTTTTATATACGGTGATCTGGTTTCTTATATATTAATGCATACATAATACATGTTTTGTAGCCACTTACACACGATATGTACAAATTTTTTCATTTTCCCATGTGGGATTTTTGGTTCCATCTTTGATTAGTCTTGAAGATAAAGACACTTCTTCAACTACTTCATATTGATGTGTTGCTTTTAAGTATTTTGATAAAAAAAACGGTGATAATAGCTCCATTCAATGTCGAGTAAGTTTACTTTGTTTATAATTTGGACTTAAGAAAACTACATTTTTATTGTGAATTTTGAGTTATTAATTTTTAACATTCTTACCTATAGTGGTAGGCATTGGGAGTTACTAGTTATTGTCCCCAAGACGTTCACTGTCTATTATCTAGATCCTACGGGGAATGAATTGAATACATTATATGGACACACAATGAAAATGTCATTATTCCCATGAGAAATATTTCATATTTTTGTATTCGTTAACATATGTTATTACATTACTATTTAATTATGCAATTTAATGTGTTACATTAACATGTAGGGCTTTATATGAGTTCAAAAGAGCTGGAGGAAAGGTCCCCAAGAAAAAGAATCAGCCACTAATTTGGGAGAATGTGAAAGTAATTTCCCGACTCCAATGTATATATTATTTATGTGAACTGTGCTTATTTGTATTTTTGAATATTTTGTATGTTTCAATTTATATTGTGCTACACAAGACAATGGTTGGGCATGTACATACTATGTGATGTGATTTATGAACCTAATCATCAAGCATGCCGCAATGGAAATCGATACTATACATCAGGTATTATATATAGTCTCATTAGATAATATGAAATACATCAATCTTATTATATATTATTAGTTATATATATACGTCATTCTCTTTGTAGGTGTTTAAAACTGACTTGACTACAGGTGGAAAATTATTAGATGTACATACTCCCTATATGAGGGAATAATTAGATGATTTAAGAGAAGAATGGGAAAAAGCCCTACAAGTAGTGGAAATTTTTAAATATGATTGGGATAGTGATGGCAATAATAACGATGATGAATAAAGAATGATAGTTCTAAACTTTATTCTCATAATTATTTTTTTGTGAATGTGAATGAATTTTTCTGAATTGTCATGTGTGTGAATGTGAAGATGATCAATACATGAATGTTTCTACATGTGTCTGAATGTGAAAAGAGATGAAATGAATGTAACTGTAGGTTGCTAAATGTGTGTGAAAATGGAGGAAAATTTAAATGGAACTACTGGTTTCTACATGTGTGTGATTAAAAATAATATGAATTAAATGTGCTTATACATGTGTGTGATCATAAATTGTTGTCAATCTTGTTAATTTTGTAGGTTTATGGCCTGTTGTTGGCTGATATCAATAGATGTTGTAAACCTACAGTTCAGAACTGAACTGTAGGTTCTGCATCCTACTGACCAGCCATACAGTAGACCTTTAAACTGATAAGGGAAAAAAATCAGAATAGGCGTCGATTATTAGTATAAAACTGACAACAAAGACATACATCGTCGATTATTAGCAAAAAATCGACGTCTATGTGGCTAGGTAGTGTCGGTTATATATAAAAACCGACGCTGATGGTGCCCTTGCTGACACGTTTTATTGGTGGCGGGAAGGGTTATGCCGTCGGTTTTTGTGAAACGCCGACGTCTTTGACCTGGATATAGTGTCAGTTTTATTAAATCGCCGATGTCTATAGTGCCCTTGCTGGCACGTTTTTGGTGGCAGGAAGGGTTATGGCGTCGGTGTTAAAATCGACACTGAAGGTTTTGACTTTTAGCGGCGCCCACATGGGTGTCGCTTTGAAACCGACGCCAAAGGCATTAAATAACCGACACTAAAGGTCGGTTCTGTACTAGTGGTTGTTAGATTGCTAGGTTCACAAACATATATATATATATATATATATATATATATATATATATATAAATATATATATACACACTCACAATAATAAAAATATGACTCATTAAAAGAGAACAACTTAATTATCTATCCTGCTCACTCCCTCCAACATGTATGTGTCATTATCAAAATTGTATCTCCTAAAAGATTATATAAGTAATACCCACAATATTTACTAGGTAACTCCTTCTAACTAATCTGTCATTACCAAGGTTGCTCGTAGTCTCTTTTAAATATATTCTATTCATAACTAATATATAATAAATAATTCACATATAATCTATATTACTCATAATTATATACACCGCGTTGAAAGTGAACATTTCAATTAACTGTTCAACTGACTACATTTAACGTGTATGCATGATTTATCAAAATAGCATCTTCTCTAAATAATTATGTAAATGATATTTGTAGGAATCTATAGACAACTTACTAAAAAAGAAGATTTCGTTAATTAGACTAAGGATACATGCACTAGTTAAACACATGCTTAACGACCATTAATATATAAAAGTTGTTAGATTGATAGGTTCACAAAAAGACTATAAAAACACGTAGCCAAACCGCTGAAACACACAGACGTGCCGCTAAAATATGTACTCAAACTTAGAGAACGATAATAAGTAAAAAAAAATTAGGGTAATACATAAAATCTGTCAAAAGAGACAACTCGATCAACTCTTGTCTGGATCCCACCAAGTTAGGACACGTTTCAAATATGTTAGACTACTAAACTCACAAACTAATAAAGCACACATAGTTACTGTAGTGGACAGATGTCACAAACACACTAATAAAGTAAGTAAATATATAGCCTTGAGCTTTAGATAACGATGAAACCAATAAAAAATGAAAAAAAATTAAACGTGCTGACAGCCTAGTGTGCTGAACTCTCACACAGACAACTCTGATTCACTTGTATATAAGTAATACTCAAAAATTCTGTCATTACCAAAATATATAATAAATAATTCACATACAATCTATATTACTCATAATTATATACAACACATTAAAAGTGGATAACTCGATTAACTGTTAAACTGACTACATCTAACATGTATGTGTGATTATCAAAATAGCATCTTCTCTAAAAAAGTATGCAACTCATATTCGCAAGAATTTGTAGACAACTTACTAAAAAAAGAAGATTTCGTTAATTATACTAAGGATACATGCGCTAGTTAGTCACATGCTTATCGACCATTAATATATACAAATTGTTAGATTGCTAGGTTCACAAACAGACTACAAAAACGCGTAGCCAAACTGCTGAAACACACAGACGTGTAGCCAAACTGCTGAAACACACAGACGTGCTGTTAAAATATGTACTCAAACTTAGATAACAATAATAAGTAAAAAAATAGTGTAATACATAAAATCTGTTAAAAGCGACAACTGGATCAACTCTTGTTTGACTCCCACCAAGCTAGGACACAGTTCAAATATGTTAGACTACTAAACTCACAAACTAATAAAGCACACGTAAGTAATGTAGTGGACAGATGTCACGAACACTCTAATAAAGTAAGTAAACACACAGCCTTGAGCCTTATGAAACCAATAAAAAATAAAAACAAAATTAAGCAGGCTAACAGCCTGGTGGCGCTGAGCTTTCACACAGACAGCTCTGATTCGCTCTTATTATATAGTGCACAGATGTCACGAACACTCTAATAAAGTAAGCTAACACATAGCCTTGAGTCTTAGATAACGATGAAACCAATAAAAAATGAAAAACAAAAATTAAGCAGGCTAACAGCCTGGTGTGCTGAGCTTTCACACAGATAGCTCTGATTCGCTCTTATTATATAGGTAGGATAATAGAAGCGCTGAGATCACATCAACGGCCGCAATCTTATTTAGAGCAACACCATTGTTGTCTTTCGGCCAGTATTTGGGGCACCTTGCCAGTACTAATAGCTGTGTTGATGCATTCGGTAGGTAGGCTGTGCCATTCATTGTCTGATTCCATTTTCAACGAACTTGTCAACTTGCATCCATCATCCATGTATTTCACTACGCAATATATATATCTTAACGTCTTATCGCCACTATCGAACACAGAATACAGGTACTGTTAAGAGTTGAACGTGAGAATACGACGATTTCGCAGCGGAAGAACAAAAAACGAAAAACAATCACACAACCAAAATACGGAATTTACGTGGTTCGGTCGAGATGACCTATGTCCACGGGAGGAGAGAGTTTTTCACTATTTCAAGAAGATTACAAAGTAGAGATACTCTCAAAGAAAGAGAACCTGAAAAAGGTTACACTCCAAGAAGAGAGAGAACTCTCTTCAGTACAACACTGTACGTTGGCACTTCTCATTACAAGAAAATCTCATGCCCCTAAGGTCCTATTTATAGGCTCCATGCCATAAGGCTTCAACTAGGAATAAACAATCATAATAGGAGTCTAGTACACAATAGGAGTCCAAGTTGCATGAAGATAGAGCCATCTACAACTCCAAATAGGAATACTAATCTAAATCCAAGTAGGAACATGGGTTGGACTCAAACCAAGACAAGACCCAAAATAGGACTGCCACACCATGTAGGATTCGGATTAGGACTAGGAGTCTTCGAGGCATAACAAATCTCCACCTTGACTCGAAGTCAACATCTTACAAGAAAAATAGCAATCTTCTTCTCCTCCATCCCCTAAGGGCATCACTGCATGCTGTGTAGACTAACCAAGTCCAGACAATGTCTGAACTTGGAAACTGGCAACGGCTTTGTCATCATGTCTGCAGGATTTTCTTTGCTTGCAATCTTCTTCACAACAATCTTCCCCTGCGCTATCACCTCTCTGATGAAGTGATACTTGACGTCGATGTGCTTTGTCCTTTCATGAAACATCTGATCTTTTGTAAGGTGAATTGCACTCTGACTATCACAGTAGATGACCGTCATCTTGTCAAGAATATAAAACTCAGCACACAGTCCTCTTAGCCAGGTGGCTTCTTTGATGGCTTCTGTCAATGCCATGTACTCAGCTTCAGTAGTAGACAATGCAACAGTGGGTTGTAATGTAGCTTTCCAATTCAGAACACAACCACCAATAGTAAACAGATAACCCGTAAGAGAACGCCTTTTGTCACGGTCATTTGCAAAGTCAGAATCAACATAGAGCAAGAGGTAGATAAGAGAATCATCAGGAAGTTTTCTCAAGTAAACACAAACGTCGTAGCTGCTCCTGAAATATCCATGCTTGATCGTGAAAGAATCAAATCTACGATACCACTAGCGTGGGGATTGCTTCAAACCGTAAAGAGACTTCTTCAGTAAGCACACATGGTCCTTCTTTTCAGCAGAAATATAACCTTCAGGTTGCTGCATGTAGATGTGTTCCTCTAAGTCACCATGGAGGAATGTGGTCTTCACATCAAGTTGCTCAAGCTCTAAATCATATCTAGCAACTAATGCCAATAGAAATATGATGGAAGTGTGTTTGACAACAGGAGAAAACACATCATTATAATCTATACCTTCCACCTGACTGTAGCCTTTTGCAACTAGCCGCGCTTTGTACCTTTCAGTAGAATCTCCAGGACCAACTTCCTTCCTTTTGAATACACATTTGCATCCAACAATCTTCTTTCCAGCAGGAAGATCAACAAGTACCCATGTCTTGTTCTTTTGAAGAGACTCCATCTCTTCATTCATAGCAGTAATCCACATGGCTGAATTGGGATCAGCCATGGCTTCTTTGTAGGTAGTCGGTTCCCCAGAATCATTTGTTTCTTCAGCTATAGCAAGGGCATATGCAACAACATAATTTGAATGCCTTGCAGGTGGTCTGATCTGTCTTCTTGGTCTCCCAGTAGCAATGTTGTATGTTTGTTCTTCATGAGTGTCATCTTCAACATCATCTGGATTTTCCTGTGTAACAACAGGAGGTGTCGGGCTGTGTGCACTAACTTCAAGCTCCACCTGTTCTGTGGAACTCTGAGAACCTGTAGCTGGAGAGTGGACACCATCTTGTTTTGCAGAAAACATGGCAGACTCGTCAAAAGTAACATTTCTTTCTATCAAGAATTTGGATGAGTTTGGTTCAGTGCACCAGAATCTATATCCCTTCACACCATCAGCATAACCCAGAAAAATACACTTCTTCGCTCTAGGCTCGAGCTTTCCTTCATTTGAATAGACATATGCAGGACAACCAAAAATACGCAGATTAGAATATTTTGCAGGATGACCAGACCATACCTCTTCAGGAGTTTTGAAACCAAGTGGAGTAGATGGTGAACGGTTGATAAGATAAGCTGCAGTAGAGATGGCTTCAGCCCAAAAATCTTTCCTAAGTCCTGCATTGATCAGCATGCAACGTGCACGCTCTAGAAGAGTTCTATTCATGTGTTCTGTAACACCGTTCTGCTGGGGTGTATGTCTAACTGTGCGATGTCTTGCAATACCTTCAGACTGGCAGAACTCATTGAATTCAGAAGAACAAAACTCCATGCCATTATTTGTCCTCAATGTTTTAATGCTCCTTCCTGTTTGTTTTTCAATAAACGTCTTCCACTTCTTAAACTGATCAAAAGCCTCAGATTTATTCTTCAGAAAATACACCCAGACTTTCCTTGAGAAATCATCTATGAAAGTAAGCATGTATCTAGCACCTCCCTTGGACGGTACTTGAGAAGGACCCCAGATGTCTGAATGAATATAATCAACAGTACCTTTTGTAGTATGATTTGCAGTAGAAAAACTGACCTTTTTCTGCTTTCCCATAACACAGTGCTCACAGAAATCTAACTTTTCAGTACTGATATCACCTAGAAGTCCTCTCCTGCATAATAATTCCAGGCCTTTCTTGCTCATGTGTCCCAGTCGCATATGCCACAATTTAGTGGTATCCAGTTTTAGAGTGGGTGAGGAAGAAACAACAGCAGCTTCGTCGGTCACAGTTTCACCAATTAATTTATAAAGGTTTCCAGGAATACATACTCCCTTTATCAAAACATCATCTCCTTTGGTAATAGACACGATTCCATCTTCAGCCTTGTATGGAAAACCGTTGACTTCAAGTAAGCCAATAGAGATGAGATTTTTCTTCAGACCTTGAACATGACGAACCTTGGAGACAGTTCGGATAACACCATCGAACATCTTTATGCGGATTGACCCAATGCCAATTGTCTTACATGTAGAATCATTCGCCATGTTTACATCACCTCCATCAAAGTGTTCATAAGAAGAAAACCAATCTCTGTGTGGGCACATGTGGTGTGAACTACCTGAGTCCAGAATCCAAGAAGTTTGAAAATTGACGGATGAGGAAGATGAAGCCATAAGAACATATTCTGGATCTTCACGTGCTACATTAACATCTGCAAGTTTTTCTTGTTTTTCGTTCTCCCTCTTCTTCTTGTTCTGTAACTTGTAGCATTCATCGACAATGTGTCCAGTCTTCTTGCAGTATTTACAGACCTTCTTTGATTTAGACTTGGATCTGTGTGTTTCCTTCTTGTTGTTTCCCTTTTCTTTTGTACGACCCCTCACCATAAGAGCCTCTGACTGACTCCCGCTAGAAGAAGCAATTAGGTCTTTATCAACCATGGTCTTTGACAGCAATGAAGATATAACATCCTCCACCGTGATTGAAGACTTTCCGTACAGAATAGTTTCCCGAAATTGCTTGTATGAAGGGGGTAAAGAGCACAGAAGAATAAGGGCTTTATCTTCATCTTCGAGTTTAATATCTATATTTTCCAGATCCATAATAATAGATGTAAATTCGTCAATGTGATCACAGACAGATGTGTCTTCCACCATGCGTAGTAAGTAGAGACGCTGCTTGTGATATAATTTTGTTTGGAGAGACTTCGTCATGTAGAGATCTTCGAGTTTCTTCCAAATACCGACAGAAGTAGTTTCTTTGGCAACTTCGGCCAAAACCTTGAAGTCCAAGGATAATTGGATGGCGGTGAGAGCCTTCTGGTCCATCACTTTCTTTTCTTGCGGCGTCATAGTGGCTGGCATCTTCTCGATCCCTTCCAGAGCGTCGGAGACTCCCTATTGAACGAGCAAACCACGCATCGTGATCTGCCATAGTCCGAAATTGATTTTGCGATCAAACTTCTCGATCTTGTACAGACTCGTCATCGTTCGGATCTTGAACACGCGGCTCTAATACCACTTTGTTAAGAGTTGAACGTGAGAATATGACGATTTCGCAGCGGAAGAACAAGAAACGAGAAACAATCACACAACCAAAACACAGGATTTACGTGGTTCGGTCGAGATGACCTACGTCCACGGGAGGAGAGAGTTTTTCACTATTTCAAGAAGATTACAAAGGAGAGATACTCTCAAAGAAAGAGAACCTGAAAAAGGTTACACTCAAAGAAGAGAGAGAACTCTCTTCAGTACAACACTGTATGTTGGCATTTTTCAGTACAAGAAAATCTCATGCCCCTAAGGTCCTATTTATAGGCTCCATGCCATAAGCTTCAATTAGGAATAAACAATCCTAATAGGAGTCTAGTACACAATAGGAGTCCAAGTTGCATGAAGATAGAGCCATCTACAACTCCAAATAGGAATACTAATCTAAATCCAAGTAGGAACATGGGTTGGACTCAAACCAAGACAAGACCCAAAATAGGACTGCCACACCATGTAGGATTAGGATTAGGACTAGGAGTCTTCGAGGCATAACAGGTACACTGCTGCGTGTGCTTCTGGCACTTTCTGTCTTAAGAAAACATTTAATTCGTTTTTAATATGGGCAGGTGCCCGGTGCCCGTAACGACAGATTAATCTGTCACCTTTCTTACCTGTCCGAGGGAATATCTCAAGCTAGCTAGGGAATATTAAGAACATCGTCTAGTTCTATATTGAGTTATATTAGTCTCTTCAGTCCTCCATGAGTTTCGGAATTCAGACTACGCATTCCTGCGAATGTTGGACTTTAAACCGGACATCGGCCATTAATCGTCATGATATGGGTTACAATTCGAATGATCCATTAAGCAGTGAGTTGGCTAACAACTCCCAAGCTACTCAAAGTTTCACTCCCCCAAGTCGGCTCACAACCCGAGTTGGTGCGTAATGGCAGCAATATCATGCTTATATTCGCCCCAGAAGCTACTATCCCAAATAGATCCTGATGCTTGCCCTACCGTGCCGCCACACGTTGTTCGAATGCTGGCTTGACATACAATAATTCTATAAGTACAATTATTTTTTCTCAGAAGTAAATTATATTATATTTAGATGCTTTAGTTTAAGTAAAAATGGTTATTATAATGATGCAGTTATTTATTTTAACAAGAAAAATTTCAGCCTTAAGTCAAGACATTAGAGCAACAGTACAATTTATTTTTTCTGTAAGATTTATATTAGTAGTTAGTAAAATTGTCAATTATAAAATTAGTTTAATTCAAGCAATAATATGTTTGAGATGTTTTAATTTATAATATCAAAAATTCTCAGCAAATAATTTGAAGTTACACTTAATGATATCCTTACTTACAATTTCTTAAATAAAGTGATAACATCAAAAAGTTAGAGTGAACTTACTTGAAGTGAAAGAAAATCCTCGTAGATCAGAATTCCGGACAAGGGAGAACATCAATCCTTTATGGGAATATGAGGGAAAACAACCCCGTTCGGAATATATTAAATGGACACACTAGCAGTAGAGAAGTAACATCTAAAACTATCTCGGTTGGAATTCGCTAGAAACTTCTCTAGCAACATACTAGTGGCCAAAGGAACTTCAAAATACTTCATAAAGAAGAGGATGCAAAGTATTGATTTGGTATGTGGGAGAGAGGCTCATTTTGTCTACATTCTATAGGAGAACAATGTGTCACAATGGAGATGCAATTGTCCCCATGTGGTAACCAACCGAGCTTTCGTACAAATAGTTTTATAGTTGTTGAGGCAAATATTGGCTCAACAACAGCACGATGGAACTAATTTCTCCTCTCAGGGACACATTGATTTTCTCTTGGAGCAATGCAACTTCAGTCGATACACATTTGTATATGTTATAGTTGCACAACATTTTATAAAATTAGTTATTAAAATTGTAAAAATACTATTTTATTTTTTTCGACTAGATGTTTTAATATCACATGGCATAAGTGACTAATATGTATTCTTATTGTAAAGCTATTGTAAGGCTCCTAAACTTGCTTAATGAGTTGAATAAGCTTAATTATCATAATTAAATTTTTAGAACCCTAATATAACCTTGTGATATACTTTGAAATCATAATACAAGCTTAAGTTTCAAATTTGGTCTAATTTGGACACTGTTTGAGCAAGTTATGCAATTTTATGCAAATTTTAGACTTTTCTACAATTTACCGAATTGAGAGGTTTATTTGCAACTTATCACTTGAATTATGTTCCTTAGATATTCTCTCATCATTCTTGATCTTTTTGATCCATGGGGCACTTATTTAATTTTTGGTATGAAGGTATTTTCTCTAAGGTTATTTTAGGGTTTACCCCTTCACGGATGAGCTACCTTTAGTAGCTATCAACTAATGAATTATGTGATTGGTTGGCAAATTCGACAAAAGAAAGATAAGCAGGTCTATAAGGATGGTGGGAGAGCTTCTTGTGTGTGTGTTTGTATATTCTTAATATTTTAAGGCCATAGAAATATGGGGAAGCTACTTTTACACCTCATGCTTGCTCCCATCATTATCCATGGGCTATATTTACCTCATTCTTGCCCAAGTACAAAATTTTGCTTGCTTTCTCTTTCCTATAACCTGGAGCAATGACTCCACTCTGTGTTTCTTCATAACCAAGTGATATAAGGGAGAAGACAACCTCTTTTTGGAGAAGAAGGTCTCCTAGAGCTCCATTTAGCCCTACCTAGGGTTTCCAAGGTCATCTTCTATGGATTTCGACCAAGGTAAGTTATTTTATTCCTTCTTTCTCTGTTTCTCTTACTCTTCTCCTTCCTTATACCTTCCTACAGTTCATAACCTTGATGTTCCATTGTAGAAATTGCTCTAAAGCTATAAAACCCTACATTTCTTGCTCCTTATGCTTAGGGTTTGCTCATTTGATGAAGAAAGGTGCTAGATGGACGAGTTCATATCTTATGCTTGGATTTTCTACCCTACCTTCTTGAGATTTCTTCTATGTGGGGTTTCATATTCTCATTAGAGGCAAGTTTTATGACTTGCTTTATGTTTATTGCTTACCATAAGCTTTCTAGATCATGTTCTTGCTTGAAAATGATGATCCATGCACTAAAAAGCTATGCTTGACTTGGATTTCGATTTTTATAATGTTCCTTGTTCTTATTTCAGTTATAGATGAACCTATGATCATGTGTATATTATTCCTAAGGTATAATATGACTTGGATCAGGTTGGTTTGACAACCTATGATGCTAAGCACATATCAACCAATGGTCAATTTTAGGGTTTTAAGATGATTTCTTCTATAAACTCATGACCCGATGATGGTACCATTGCAACAACCCTATGGTGTTGTCTTCATGACAATGGATGGTGGTAACCATGGGTGTCAACTAACGTTCACCCCCTTAGGTCATGTTTTGGCCTAATTAGAAGCCTAGTGATTAACAATTAAGTATCCTATTGATGCTATCAATCAATGGTGATATTAGTTTGATATTTGATGTTGATTAATGAATATAACGTTCATCTAACAATCTATGGTGACTTAAATGTCACTAATGATGGTGGATCATGTCTCCAAAACCTATTGTGAGTTAATTATATAGTTGTATCATCAATTAAGCCTTAGTCCAATGGTTTCTTGGGTAACTTGATGCAATGATCGGACCTATATTGTAATTGATGGTTTTAATATATGAACTTGACTCAATGGTCAAGATATAATGTTTATTCCTCCAATAAGGTGGAATTATGACTAATGTAATATGTTGGTCCTAATAATTTTATTTAGATGGTTTCCTTTATATGATCAACTTAAGGATCTTACTTGTTGGTAATGGATGGCTTGTTTTAAATGAACAAACGATTGTGGGTTTTACCCTCACTACTACAGAAACGGCCTTTGGCGTCGGTCGTTTAACCCCATTTGGCGTCGGTTTCGGATCGACGCCTATGTGGGCGCCGCTAAAGGTCGAACACTTCGGCGTCGGTTTTTTAACCGACGCCTATTTAATCTATAGGCGTCGGTCGTTTAGTAGATAACCGACACCAAAAGGATTCGCGCCACAGAAAACGGCGTCATCTAGGGCACTTTCTGCGTCGGTTATTTACTAAACAATCGACGCCTATATGGAATATAGCGTCGGTCTTTTAGTAGATAACCGACGCATAAAGTGCCCTAGATGACGCCATTTTCTGTGGCGCGAACACTTTTGGCGTCAGTTATATACCAAAAGACCGACGCCTATAGATTAAATAGGCGTCGGTTTGATACGAATATCCGACGCCATTTCTAGGACTGCTTTGGCCACATCAGGCGTCGGTTTTTTGAAAAAAACCGACGCTGTAGGTCTTTGCTGACGGTTTTCTATAAATAACCGACGTCTATTTCTATTTTTTTTTTCATATCAGTTTGCAGGCCTGTTATGGCTGGTCAGTAGGATGAGAACCTGTAGTTCAGTTTTCTGAACTGCAGGTTTACAACATCCATTGATATCAGCCTACAAGCAGGTCGCAAACCTGCAAAAGTCACAAGGAAAATTTCACACAAGTACATACATTCAGACATCAATTCAATTCTCACATTCACACATATAGAAACATTTAAATATATGTATTAACATTCAGAAATATTCATTTACAAAGTATCATTCATTATCGCTATCAACATCCCAATTATATCTTACAGTTGCCACTGCTTGTATGGCTTTTGCCCATTCTTCTCTTACTTCATTTAATGCTTCCATCGTATATGGAGCATGTATATTTTTTAAGCGTTTACCTATAGTGTGGTCAGTTTTAAACACCTGCAAAGAGAATGATGTATATATATAAGTAATAATATAAAAATAAGATTGATATATTTCATACTAACTAATGAGACTATATATAATACCTCATGTATGCTATCGATGTCCAATGCGGCATGTTTGATAATCATCTGCATAAATCACATCACATAGTATGCGCATGCCCAGCCATTGTCTTGTGTAGTACACTATAAATTGAAACATACAAAATAATACAACTAAGCACAATTCACATAAATAATATATATATTCGAGTCGGGAACTTACTTGTACGTTCTGCCAATTTATTGGCTGGTTCTTTTTCCTTGGGACCGTTCCTCCAGCCTTTTTTAATGCATCTAAACCCCTACATGTTAATATAACACAATAAATTGCATAAGTAAATAGTAATGTAATAAAAGATGTTAACGGATATAAAAATGAAATATTTCTCACCAGAATAATGGCATTCTCATTACGTGTCCAATTTTAGTGTTCAATGTACTCCCCGCAGGATCTAGATAATAAACAGTGAATGTCCCGGGGACAATAACTAGTAACTCCCAATGTCTACCGCTAGAGGTAAGAAGTTAACAATTAATAACTCAAAATGCAAAATAAAAATGGAATTTTCTTAAGTCCAAATTATAAATAAAGTAAACTTACTTGACATTGAATGGAGCTATTATTATCGTCTTCTTTTGCTGACCAAAAATTGTAAAAGCATCTATACAGTATTGTTGAACATTATCAGGGTCATTAGCTACCAAACTAATCAATGATGGAATCAAAAATCCCACATGATCAAATGCAAATTGTTTGCAATGATCTTCGACTAAGTAGCTGCAAAACATATAGGCGTATGCATTAATATATAAGAAACCAGATCACCGAATCTTACACAAGGTATATGGATGTATAAATAAGATCTCACCTTATCCATGTCTCTATCATTGATGTATTTAGCCAATCATACATAAATAGCTCAATAATATCTTATATAAATAAAGAGCTATCGTATGATTGACCTGCATAATCTGCATCTAAAGAAACTATTATAGGACAATGTATATTATGTGCCCGTAGCCAACATGCCATTCTCCTACAAGCAGGACCTAACAGGTATGTTAGGTCAGTTGGAACCCAAGTTGGTAATGCGGGAAGTGGAGGTGGAGGCCTAGGTGCTCCTGGTGTCTTCTTTTTAACCTGTATATATAATTTCATATCAGTTGACATCATATATACACATTAACAGTCTAAATCAATGTAAATTTATCTTACAATTTCAGTCGTGTAGACGACATCTGCTTTGGGCCACAATATGACCCCGCCTTCTGCCTCACCAAGTGTATCAATATCTGGGTGGGCATATGGCAACGCAACTTCCCTCCAATCGGGTAATACATGTATCGGGCTCACACGAATGTAGCCCTGCGGCATTGGAGTCCCATGAAACGTTGCCCCAGGAAGGGACTGGTAAGCCTGCGCCTCTGCAACAACATAGTCTTGCATTCTTAAGCGGCATGGCTTCAATGTACAAGCAATATAAAAAATAATGATTGTTCACATTCTAGGCCAACAAACACATGTGATGTCATTCTTATATATAATAAATGTGTACCACCTATCCCATCCTTGAACACCTACTCTCACTAGTAAGTGTATAATGTGTATTGGGTTTTCAAGAAAATTTCGGCAGCATTTCCCCGCTGTTCTCTAAGTACATATGTACTTAGAGAACAAACGGGGAAATGCTACCAAAATTTTCTCGAAAACTCAATACACATTATACACTTACATCCTAAGTGAGATTAGGTGTTCAAGAACAGTCCCAAACCGGGGACTATCCAAGATTTACTCCTAATGAGTAAATCTTGGACGGGTTTCTAGGCCAACAAACACAATAATAGATATCTACAATGAAGCCGGACTCCATACAAACAGTATATAATTTAGTGATTGTTCATTCTAATTTATATCAATGTACAAGTAATATAAAAAACAATGATTGTTCACATTCTAGGCCAACAAACACATGTGATGTCATTCTTATATATAATAAATGTGTACCACCTATCCCATCCTTGAACACCTAATCTCACTAGTAAGTGTATAATGTGTATTGGGTTTTCAAGAAAATTTCGGCAGCATTTCCCCGCTGTTCTCTAAGTACATATGTACTTAGAGAACAAACGGGGAAATGCTACCAAAATTTTCTCGAAAACTCAATACACATTATACACTTACATCCTAAGTGAGATTAGGTGTTCAAGAACAGTCCCAAACCGGGGACTATCCAAGATTTACTCCTAATGAGTAAATCTTGGACGGGTTTCTAGGCCAACAAACACAATAATAGATATCTACAATGAAGCCGGACTCCATACAAACAGTATATAATTTAGTGATTGTTCATTCTAATTTATATCAATGTACAAGTAATATAAAAAACAATGATTGTTCACATTCTAGGCCAACAAACACATGTGATGTCATTCTTATATATAATAAATGTGTACCACCTATCCCATCCTTGAACACCTAATCTCACTAGTAAGTGTATAATGTGTATTGGGTTTTCAAGAAAATTTCGGCAGCATTTCCCCGCTGTTCTCTAAGTACATATGTACTTAGAGAACAAACAGGGAAATGCTACCAAAATTTTCTCAAAAACTCAATACACATTATACACTTACATCCTAAGTGAGATTAGGTGGTCAAGAACAGTCCCAAACCGGGGACTATCCAAGATTTACTCCTAATGAGTAAATCTTGGACGGGTTTCTAGGCCAACAAACACAATAATAGATATCTACAATGAAGCCGGACTCCATACAAACAGTATATAATTTAGTGATTGTTCATTCTAATTTATATCAATGTACAAGTAATATAAAAAACAATGATTTTTTCACATTCTAGGCCAACAAACACATGTGATGTCATTCTTATATATAATAAATGTGTACCACCTATCCCATCCTTGAACACCTAATCTCACTAGTAAGTGTATAATGTGTATTGGGTTTTCAAGAAAATTTCGGCAGCATTTCCCCGCTGTTCTCTAAGTACATATGTACTTAGAGAACAAACGGGGAAATGCTACCAAAATTTTCTCGAAAACTCAATACACATTATACACTTACATCCTAAGTGAGATTAGGTGTTCAAGAACAGTCCCAAACCGGGGACTATCCAAGATTTACTCCTAATGAGTAAATCTTGGACGGGTTTCTAGGCCAACAAATAATGTGTTGTCATTCTTATACCTAAAATCCTAGTTCTTCAAATTAGGGTGATTATTGATGTCTTTAAAAGCATGATTGGCAATTTAGGGAAAAGTTCATCATTTAAATTCCAAGCATTCACATGTGTGCATTACAGTTCATCATTAAGCAAGAAGGGTGATTAGGATTCTCAATATACTCAACAATAAAATAAGTTAAACATGTGTGCATTACAGTTCATCATTTACATTCCAAACATGTCACATGTGTGCATTACAGTTCATCATCAAGATATCTATAACTTACTTAAACATTCAATTATGAAGTAAATATACACTTAATTAAGAATAGCATGACACACAAAGTTGCAGTCAACATCATTATGTTTTGTTCTATCATGGACTATCAGATTGGTATATCACATATGTATCAGTACATTATTAAATAAACACAATCAGTAAATAACTTTTAGCAAAAAATCCACTAGACGTGCAGCCTAGACGTGCCCTGGCGCCGCCCAAGCATCTGCCCAGAGGCCTATCTAGGAAGGGCACCTGGGCTTGGGACCCTAGGCGTGCCCTGGCACCTACTTAGGCGCTGCCTGCGTGAGTTCTAGGTTGGCGGCGGCAGAGAAAAGCAAGGCAGAGGACAAAAAAGGTGGTGAAGGTTTGTGGGTTACCTTGCACGAGGACAGCACGAGTAAAGCTGCTTCTACCGGCGGGGGCGGAGGTGACGACGAAAGCACCGTAGCTGCTTCTACTGGCGGTGACGACTAGAGGAGAGCAGGGGCGGTGGGCAACGACCGGCGGCGACGAGCGGACAGCAGCAGTAGCAGGGGCGGCGGAGAAGAAGGGCGCCGGAGATGGGGCGCCGGAGAGTAGCGCCGGAGAGCAGCAGCAGCAGAGAAGCGCCGAAAAATCGCCGCAACAGGGAAAATCGCCGCAATAGGGTAGCAATGAAACAGAAGAAAGGGGAAGAGTCGGGCGATCGCGGGGGGTTATAAGTTCCCAAATAGCGTCGGTTGTTTACAACAACCGACACCTACACATCTTTAGCGTCAGTTGGTTGAAACAACCGACGTCCAATTGGACGATATTTTCATGGAAATTTTTGGCGGGAACCACCTTCAGCGTCGGTTAGAGAGGGATAACTGACGCTGAAAATGACACTATTTTTTTATCGAAAAATGGATTTCGCGGGCGACTTTAAGCGTCGGTTGTTTATAAAAAACCGATGCTTAATACAAAGCGGTACCCGTGTCTAGCTGGTCTTCGAATATAGACGTCGGTTTTATTAAACAACCGACGCCTTATATGTTAGGCATCGGTTTTCCTTAATAACCGACGCCCAGAAAAGCGACACTGAATGCTATTTCTGTAGTAGTGACTCATCACATGACTAATCGGCTCGCCATCAGGCCGGTCGGCTGGGTGCCACTACCCGATCGGTTGGCTCCTCCAACCGATCGGTTCGCTTGGTCTTCATGCATCTCATCATGCCCACCACCTGCTCGTCTCGCTCCTCGAACCGGTCATCAACCGATCAGCTCAATCCTTGAACCAATCGTATCGAACGTCAACCGATCGGTTCATGCCTTGAACTGATCGTCTCAGCTGTCGTCAGGATGTCCTCCGTTCTTTGACATAAAAGGAAATAAAATTCTATCCTATTTTACATTGTAAAAAAGAGAAACCCCAAGTTACATTCGGGGGGAGCAAAGGTAGGAAAGAAATCTCGAATTATTTCGAGTTACATCAGGAATAAGAGAAAGAAGATCAGTGTGCAGACCGAGATGCAAGCAACCACATACAACCATACACAGATAGGGTTTATTGGCCATAACCACATTATACATCCACCACAAAACTCATTTAAGGGCGACGCGTATCGAGTGCATTAATATTACATATCATATATGTATATTGGGATTTGTGGATTTAGGATTGGACATGCATAAAGCCAATTTTATTCGCATCGTATGCAATAAATAAAGGCGACAAACCAAAATAGATCATATCGATAATCCTAAAGTGTAGAGCAGTTGACGTGGCTTTGATACCACTGTTGGGTTTTAGGGGAGGCAGAGAAGGCAGTGGAAAAAAAAAATTTCTCCTCCCCAAACCCAGAACAAGGAAACGCGTCAACGTCTATACAATAGGAAAGGATGGTTTGTGGAATCATACCTTGTCCTGAGGCTTGCTCGGCGACAATACCTCACGGCTTGTGCGGTCTTCACCTCCATTCTTGGATGGTGTCTATGCAGCTCCTAGTCGCACCGAGACTGACGACTCCTGGTCTCACCGGGACTGTCGGGATTGACAGTTGTCCTCCGAGCGGTAGAAATCTCCCGCCTCTGCAGTAGTCCACATGGACCACCTGGAACTCCAATCTCCTTGTCTCACAAGGAATTGGAAGAAGTCGCACCCTCCTGTCAGTGTACTAGTCACTGACACACTCTCCTTCCACCAGTCGCTTTCTGCAGTTGTCTTTCCCTTGCTGTGCCTCCCTTATCGGGTAGCACTTTCTCGGGCTCTCTCGGTTACCAAAACTAGAGAGAACGACAACTTTATAGAGCAACTGGTTGCACTGAGTTGTTCTCTGAGAAGCCCCCAATACCCCTATATATAGGAGGGTCATGGGACAGGGTTCTCTATCCCAGGCAATGTGGGACTAAAGCAGGAGTAGAAGGGTTCGAGATTTTCCACAAAAACAACCAACTGTGCAACCTGAACTGATCATTTCATTTCTGAAATGGTCAGTTGGGAGGTTGAGCCGTTCGGTTGACACCTCAACCGATCGGTTGGGACCCATGAAATGGTCGGTTCACTTTTGAACTGGTCGGTTCGTGGTCCTGGTCATTTCCCGATTGATCTTTCTGCTTTTGTTTCGAATTGGTACCAAATACCAATCCTTGTTCCAATCAAATTGGGCAAGTGAAACAAAAAGAAATTTCTCACCAATCCTAATTTCCCAACTTGCTCGGTTGGACCAGTTGAACTGATCGTTTCAACATTTGAACCAATCATTTCACCCTGTCTATGAGCCGATCGACTCATCATCTGAACCGATCGGTTCACCAAGCTCAGCCGATCGGTTCATCACATGAGCAGATCAGTTGGGAGTGCAAATTGTGCAGAAACAGTCAATTGTAGTTTCAATCAATCTGATACTCTAATCAATTAGTCCAACACCTTGAACATTATGATACTGAGCTATCAATTGATTGAGTGTTTAATTTAACTACTAAACTCCTTTAGTAATCAATCTAAACATTGTTTGTGGACAAAACTCCTCTTCCAGGTTATATCCTATGTGTGTGACCCTGCAGGTCCATTTCACGTTGGCAGTGAAAGTCCATAACACTTATGACTTCACAAGCAAAGAGCGGTGCCTAGTCACATATCAGTGCTACCCAAGTGAAATAGAAAGTTGGAGAACAACTTTCAATCCTACAATCCGTGACTGGTGTTACAGTGAATGTATAATTCCTTTGTCACTGATATCCCGAATGAACTCAAGGCATGGAACAGTCATCCTGTCAACGTTCATTCATTTTCTTGATCTCAGAGTAGATTGGAAGAGATATGTATGACATCAATATCACATATGCGAGCACGCCTTTCTCAATCCTACTCATCAAGTGGCCATGGATATCAAACTCCCTCAGGAGGGACAAATCTCATATCTATCACTCACCCCTCAAAAGCCCCATGTGTCAAAGCCACCCAATCATCACCTTTATAACAACCCATGTTTCAGGACTATGTTTGATGATGTCAAAGTGTGCCCAATGACATGTATTGAGTGTAGTGATTTCAGGTCAAAGAATCACACTCACCACCATCACTGTGAGTACTGACTGTGACTACCATGTCATCGTTCCATGTGTCAAACTCACGGTGGGTCTGTCCGGTACACTTGTTCTCTAACAAGTACCTATGTGTTTGGTTTGATATCTCTATATCATGACTAATGAGATTCTGTCATGAACCAACACCACAATCTAGTCTTGTGTGTCATTTCTGTCTATCTACCTTCCATAATGACATCTGACTAGGGACATAACAAGAATGTACAAACTCTTAGCATCTGTATGATCTCATCGTTCAGGTCCTAAACCTAAAAACATACGTCATTGAGTACTGTCATTCTCTAGACATTCAATCTATTCTATCACTATCTCATATGACTGAACCAGAAAGAATTGGAAGCTTGCCTTTGATGTTTATCAAATCAATCTTAATGTATCCCACCAATCATCCCATGATTGGCTCTCAGGGCATACATACCAACAACAAGGCATTTACATGATTGGGATTTTACTTTATTAGTTATGCCAATTGAGTGTCTTTTAGCATCAATCAAGTTACAACATACAAATCCAAAATAGACTCTACAAGGATACAACAATGGTGCAACTCAAAAAGATATAAAACATAGAAGGTATGAACCAATCACATCATCACCATATGATACTTGTAGCATTTCCATTCACAAGGCCATCACCAATATCACATCACTGTTGGATACCAATCCCTTCATCATAATACTAGAGCATATCTCCTCATCATAGGCATCAATCCCTCACCAGGTCATAGGACCCATCACATCAATATGATCTCATCATGCCTCATCAAGGCTCATTCCCATCACGCTATAACATATAACCATCACCATAGCATACACAATCCATGGCATTCATTTCACCTACAAGGTTAGGGGTTCATAAATAAGAGAGAGAGAACATCATAATATGGTAACCACTCCCAATGAGAAAAGCAAGCACATCATATTTCCCAATTACATGTATAACTGTTAGGGTTTCATAGTATTATTCAAGCACCAAACCCTAATTATATCATCTCCCACTTTCTTGGAGTTCATGAGGATTAGAGCATCATCGATTAAACATGATTAGGGTATTATGTTAACTGCACTAAATATCCACATCATGTACATGTGTAGTGTACCATCTCATTATGTTAAGCATGTGTTACTACCATTTATCATGTATGTGTATCGATAGTGCACTAAGCAAACTGTGTCACAACCATAAACGATCCAAGAGTCTTGACCTCAAGCCAACCAAGTGTCTCGACTGTGACAAGAACATGTGTCTCAACCACCACAAAAGTAGGTGTCTCAACCATGCTCAAAACAAGCATCTCAACCTAGACCATAACACATGTCTCGACCACTCATAAAGCAAGAGTCCCAACCAAAACAAAACAATGAGTCTCAACCACTACCAATGTGGTCTCTTGACCACCAACTAACATGGTGTATTGACCACCATCAAGGGAATGTCTCGACCCCAACAAAAACATAGGTTTTGATTGAAATAGAAGCCAAGGGTCACAGACAAAATAAAAACATGCATCTCGACCGAAAGCAAAGCCTAGGTCACGACCAAAACAACACATATGTATCGACCTAGACAAGATCAAGGTATAGCGACCGCCAAGGTCAGGGTACCCTAACAACACTTAGCCAGCATCAAAACTGAGGTAAACCTTGTCAAAAATAGAAGGTGAACATCAAGGGAGATCACCATCAACAAGGTGGAAACACTCCATGCAAGATAGGCATCAAACCTTGAAAACTAAACTTTAACATAACCTTCAAGAAACCAAACCATGGTAAGGAAGACCAAGCTTCAACCTCAAGAAAAATAATCTAAAACCTCAAGAAGACACAAAAACCAAACCAAGAAACATAATGCATGTATAATCATCACCTCAACCATCACTTCACAAATAGGGTACAAGAATTTAGGGTTTAAGAAAAAGTGTAATCTACATGAAAATACTATAAGCCTTAAACCTTAGATCATGATAACCTCAAATAGAACAGTAGCACCAAGTTTAGAGATCAAAACAATAGCATGCAATCAATAATATGGTGCAAGTAATAGAAGAAGGTAGAGAGTTATATAACCTGCCTTAAGGAGAGATCAACTCCAAGGATCACAAGCTCCAAGATCACAATCACCAAGTGAGATGATGAAGCTCCACCAAAAGCTCAACTTTCATCCACAACATCACCTCAATAAGAAGAAGACACCAAGTTCAATGATATCTCAAGGAAAGAGGGTAAGAAGCCCTAGGCCGAACTAGAATAAGAAGGGAGAAAAGAGAAGAAAACTTCCTCTCAAATGGGTACCACCTTGTCAAAAAATGGTCTCTGACCCTTTGTGATGAGGAGTTTTCTCTCAAGATGGGCACCATGGATAGTCCACAATATATGGCCAAGAAAGAGGAATATGAAAGGTAGGGTTCCAAAGGAAAAACATGATTAAGGGAAATGAACCACTTAACAAGAAGATAAACCACTAAGAATCACCACACAGAAGGTGATCAAGATCCAAAGCACCACATACAAGGTTGATCGACCTCAAAAGTACCCTAGATTAATCCTTCTTTCTCCTCAAAGCTCCAAGTATGAACACAAGAGAAGGGAAAAGAAAAATGTCCAAGAAAATTCTTGCATGAAGAAGAGAGAGGTTATATACTCCAAGGAGGAGGGAAGTAAGGTAGGGGTGAGGTGTTAACATAAGAGACCACCAAAGGGACACTTGTCCCCAAAATAAACCAACATGGAACCTATGGTGATAAAACCTAGGTGGGGTATCAACCACTTGGATCACCACCACTCTAGGGGTCGATACAAACACAAAGACATCTTGTCTTGATCACCATATAAGGTCAGCACACAACCCTGGTCGAGACACACCATAAGAAGACAACTATCTTGACCCAAAGCACCTCAAGACCATCAAGGTCAAGACAACAAAACCCAAGAAAGGTGTTTTGATCAAGACACACCCTTAACACACTACAAGGTCGATATATAGGTCATGACACTCAACAAAGCCCATCGAGGTCGATACCAAGCAAACCCTAGAAACCCTAGCATCACCACAAGATGCCACCTCATCAACCCAGGTCGAATAAGACACCCGATAGAATAATTCTCTCTCTCTCTCATGATGCTAAAGCACTAAGGGCACACTCAACATGTAACAAATTGCAAGATAGTCCCTCAACATGGGTAAATTGCAACTTGGTCCAAAATAAGCATACAAAGCTCAAACATCATCAGAACATAACCAAACTAAAAAATATAAGATTTTCACATGCTAACAAAGCTTCTCAAAGGATTAGATTAAGGTTTTAGGCATATCATTAAGCAAATCAAGCATACTCAAGAACTAAGCTAGGTTAGGGGCCTTACAACCATAAACCCCTAACAAGTTATTTGCCCCCAAAATCCTACACAAAAAGAGATGGGTACTTCCTATGCATCTCTTCCTCAAGATCCCATGTGGCTTCCTCCATGCCATGATAATACTAAAAAGCCTTCACCAGCACTATGTCCTTCTTCTTCAACTTCTTCACTCTTCTATAAAGGATCAACAAGGGTCCATCAACATACGACATATCTTCTTCCAACTTAACCTCCACTTGTTGAAGCACTGACTCAGTAATAGGGTGGCACTTCCTCAACATGGACGTGTAGAACACTGGATGCAACATGTGCAACTCAGGTGGCAACTCCAACTTATAAGCCACCTTCCCAATCATGCCACCATCGGGTAAGGTCCCGTAAACTTGGAAGCCAACTTACCCTTCTTTCTAAACCTCAAAACACCCTTCCAAGGAGAGACCTTAAGATACACCATGTCTCCCACTTGGAACTCCAAGGGTCTACAATGATTATTAGCATAAGACTTTTGTCTGTCCTGGGTTGCTTTCAACTGCTATTGAATCACTTTGATCTTCTTTATTGTATGTTGCACAAGCTCAGGACCAAGAAGCTGATATTCACCTGTCTCATACCAACACAATGGATCTATAACGTCTCACATATAACACCTCATACGGTGCCATGTCAGTTATCCTCTAATGACTGTTGTTATAAGAAAACTCTATCAAACTGAGGTGTCTACCCCAACTACCCAAAAACTGTAAGACACAAGCTCTCAGTAGGTCCTCCAAAGTTTGTATGGTCCTCTCAAATTGTCCATCTATCTACAGGTGGAAATAGTACTAAACCTCAACTACGTAGCCAAAGTTGTGTGCAAACGCTCCCAAAAGTGACTTGTAAAGTGAGGACCTCTATCCAACAAAATAGTAGCTTAAACACCATGCAAGCGGAAGATCTCATTAACATGTATCTGAGCAAGCTTCTCTGCTATACACGTTGTCTTCACAGGAAGGAAATGCTTTGACTTGGTCAAATAGTCAACAATCACCCAAATGGAATCATGACCTTTGGCTGTCCTAGGGAGACCAACCACAAAGTCCATTGTAACCTAATCCCATTTCCACTGTGATATAGGCAATAGTTGCAAAGTCCCTGTATGCTTCTGATGTTCTACTTTAGCTTACTAACATATTGCACACTTGTCCACAAACTCAGCCACATCACACTTCAATCTAGGACACCAATATAGATCTTTAAGGTTATGGTACATCTTGGTGCTACCTAGGTGCATAGAATACATAAAAGGGTGAGCCTCTTCCAAAACCATCTTTCCCAAATTACTAACATCGGGAACCACAACTTTGTTGTGGTAACACATTGTCCCATCCTCTACCTCATGAAAATCATCACATTTCTCACTGCCAAACTCTACCCAAATACGTTGTATCACAATATCACCTTGTTGTGCATCTCTAATCTATTGCCTCAATGTAAGCTTCACTTGCAACTGTGCCAACAACCCAACTAAAAAAGAAACCTCCAGATGTACATTCATCTGACGCAAGGAGACCAACATGTATTGCCTATGGTACACCAAGGAACACAACTGTACTTTCTCCACCGAAGATGATGAAGAGGACTTCCTTCTCATTGCATTTGCCATGATGTTTGCCTTCCTGGATGATAATTGATAGTAGAATCATAATCCTTGATTAGCTCCATCTAGCATCACTGCCTCATGTTCAAATCCTATTATGAAAAGATGTACCTCAAGTTCTTGTGATCTATGAAGATCTAACACTTCTCACCATAAAGGTAGTGTCTCCAAATCATCAAGGTGTAAACCACTACAACTAACTCCAGATCATGGGTTGGATAGTTATCCTCATGCTTCTTCAACTATCATGACATAAAAGAGATCACATTCCTATCATGCATTAGCACCCAACCCAGACCACTCCTTGACACATCACAGAAAATTACATATCCTTTCCCTTACTCAAGAAAAACTAGTACTAGTACACTTTTCAACTTCTCCTTCAACATATAAAAGGCATGCTAACACCTATCATCCCAGAAAAATGGTACATCTTTCCTAGTCAGCTTCATTAGGGGTAACGCCACTGAGTTGAAGTTCTTAATGAACCTCATGTATTAACCTGCCAAACCCAAATAATTGTGCACTACTATCAGCGTCTTCGGTTGTTCTCATTCTAGCACAGATTCAACCTTCTTAGCGTCCACTTGAAAACCCTAAACAGATATCACATGTCCTAGGAAAGACACTTCCTTCAGCCAAAACTCGCACTTGCTAAACTTGGCATACAGTTGATGTTATCTCAACATGGTCAACACCTGACGAAGATGTTGTTCATGCTGTTGACTGTCTCTGGAGTATATCAGGATATCATCTATGAACACCACCACGAACTAATTGAGAAATGGATGAAACACCCTATTCATCAAGTTCATGAATGTTTTCGGTGCATTGGTTAGCCCAAACGGCATAACCACAAACTCATAATGACCATACCAAGTCCTAAAAGTTGAATTAGGTATGTCATATGCACTGATACTCATAATGACCATACCGAGTCCTAAAATGTGAATTAGGTATGTCATACGCCTTGCAGCAACTAGTGATATGCTGATCTTAGGTCTATCTTGGAAAACACTACAACACCTCATAATTGGTCAAACAAATCATCAATCTGTGGAAAGGGATACTTGTTCTTTATCATCACCTTGTTCAATTTTATGTAATCTATACACAACCTCATGAATCCATATTTCTTTTTTACAAACAACATGGGAGAACCCCATGGAGATGTGCTCGGTCTGATGAAACCTTTCTCACGTAGTTCCTGTAACTATTTCTTCAACTCTACCATCTCAGCTGGAGTCATCTTGTACAGTGCTTGTGTTATCAGCTACATGCCTTGGACTAGATTGACTACAAAGTCAATCTCTTAGGGTGGGGGAACACTAGGGAACTCATCTGGGAAAACATCCTCTAACTCATGGACCACTGAAACCTTTTGGATACTAGGACTCCTCACATTAGTATCCACCCAATGACCATACCGAGTCCTAAAATGTGAATTAGGTATGTCATACGCCTTGCAGCAACTAGTGATATGCTGATCTTAGGTCTATCTTGGAAAACACTACAACACCTCATAATTGGTCAAACAAATCATCAATCTGTGGAAAGGGATACTTGTTCTTTATCATCACCTTGTTCAATTTTATGTAATCTATACACAACCTCATGAATCCATATTTCTTTTTTACAAACAACATGGGAGAACCCCATGGAGATGTGCTCGGTCTGATGAAACCTTTCTCACGTAGTTCCTGTAACTATTTCTTCAACTCTACCATCTCAGCTGGAGTCATCTTGTACAGTGCTTGTGTTATCAGCTACATGCCTTGGACTAGATTGACTACAAAGTCAATCTCTTAGGGTGGGGGAACACTAGGGAACTCATCTGGGAAAACATCCTCTAACTCATGGACCACTGAAACCTTTTGGATACTAGGACTCCTCACATTAGTATCCACCCAATGTGCCAAAAATGCCTCATAGCCTTATCTCATTAGCTTCTCAGCCACCATCGTCGACACCAAATATTTCGGGAGAATATTCCTATCTCCTTGGAATATCCACATCACATCGCTATCTACGAACGTTATTACCTTGAAAATACAGTCCAACACCACCTGATACTTATCCATGGTGTCCATTCTAAGGATCACATGAAATCCATGCATATCAAGTGGTATGAGGCCCACTGGAATGCTATGTCCTGGAAAAGAAAGGACATAGTAAGGACACATCTCCCACAACTCGGCGGAACCAACCAACATGGTTTGTAAACAAAGACTATCCTGTCTATGACTAACAGGAAAATAATAACTATCAATCACTTCTCGAGTGAAAAAAGAGTGTATCGCACCCGGGTCCACCAAAACAGATATAAAGCAAGAATAAGACAATTAGAATGAAATAAATCTATCTGATTTGTCACTATTCATGGGTTGACCACTCCTTTCAACTAACTCATGGCATAGAATCACATCTTTTCCTATTGTCATTCTTGTCCTCTAGTGCCCTATCCAGAAGAACCAGTCTATGATTCCTGACCACGTCCTCGACATCCACCACAACTAAACTACTACCGCTATGAACATTGCTGACTTTGTATTGGATGTTGGGTCACCTCATCATCCTTCACAGGTAAATACGATCTTGTATGCCCAGTCTATCCACACTTGTAGTAAGTCTTGCTCTCATACCACGACCTAGATGACCCCGTCATTGACACTGGCATTGTACTATGGGCTCCTGCTTGTGGATAACTACAACCTTTTCCCTTACTTAGTGATCACTATTCTTAAAGCCTTTAAATAATTGTCCTTGGTACTGAGTCAGTTTCTTCTTGGCACACTTCTCACATTTCTCAAAAACTGAACTTTGTATCCTTCTAAATGACTCCACAAATGTGTCAAATGTCTCTCTATTCTCTAGGGATAACATCGGCGTTGTCATCTTTGTACTCAGACTATTCTCAAAACATCTGATCCTCTCCTAATTTGTTGTTTCCATGTAAGGATAAAACCATAGCAGCTCCATAAACTTTGCTTCATAATTGTTGATCGACATGGATCCCTACCAGATCCTGTCAAACTATGATATCTTCTTATCCAGATAGGTCTGAGGAAAGTACCGACTAAGGAATTCACGTTGTAACTCCTCCTAAATAATAGCAGCACCATGCCTCTTCTCCTCTTCAATGGCCTACCAATGGCCATACTCCCGTTCAGAAGATATACAACATGCTTCACCTTACCTACCTCAGGGATGTTGAGGATCTTGAAGGTCTTCTCCAACTTTGTCAACCAGAAATCTGCATCCAGTAGATCTACCGTACCTGCATACTCCACAGCCCCAACATGTCTCAGCCTCTCAAAGGTCTTCCCTAAGCCTAGAGATTTAGCACCGGGAATAGATGTTTGTGGCTGTGGTGCAGGCATTCTGCCTACCATGTGCATAAATGTTTCCATGAACTGCCCAAACAAGGATTGGAAGGTAGGGTTTTCCACCATGGCTGGGTCAAACTAGGGTACCTCAGGCTCACGATCTTCTATCTCTTGATTACTTGCACCACCTCTGGGTGCATCAACACTACTCTCTACAGCATGTTCTTCATGTTCTTTAGACATCTTTTCTACTCTTCTTCTTCTTCATAAGTAGAAGTTGCTATAACACATACTTGAGGACAATGGAACATACACAAACCCTAGTCCTAGGTTCCTATAGACTCTGCAAACATAAGGCTCTAATACCAACCAAACCGTGATACCCCGACGCACCGCAAATGCGATTACTCAAAACCAAAGCATGGAACTAAAACTAAGCATGTAGATTACTAGAAAACACAGGAAATTAAAACTGATTTTGCAAAAGCATCGTAAGATAAAAACTTATCACATATAAGTCCACGATCTTGTCACACACATTACATATCAAATCACAAGGTGCTTACATCATTATGCACTATCATTCATGTGGTACATCTGTTACGTGAGTTATCTGCTCCAAATATATACATATACACATGCCATATCTTACATACATGGCTCAGAATCTCAAAAACATCGTAAGGATAGCGTATCCACAAAACACATCGTGAACAGCCCTGAGGACCTGAGTGTACAGAGACGACATCTAGGACTCTATCACCAAAACACTAACAACACATACAACCTTATCAGCTACTACTCTTGTTGTTGCTCTTCCTCAATTGCACGATCTCTACCTCTTCATACACGACCACCTAAAAGATGTGGAAACCCACAGGGTGAAACTAAATGTCCCAGCGAGAGATATAAATCCCCACCAACGTCTATTAAAAGCATATATAACAAAGCGGGTAGATAACATACTTAATAGTTTGAGCAGACTAAGTAAAACTAGGCAATTATTACTGAGTAGTAGCTCAATTACATCTATAAAAAGGAATATGAAGAACATGTATAATAGTTGATTTCTCTTACCGCATTATAATTCAAGAAAACCATACAAAGATAAGGCAAATGGATCATCTAATGTTATTCGCATTTGGCACTACATGGTTTTGTTATGTATTTTATTATTGCCCTAACAATTTAAGTCATACCACCCAAATCCAGCTGACCACTGCAAAGTTGAAATTGGTTCCATACAAGGTCAATGGAAGAGTCAGAATTCACAGCCTCCCCGACACCTCTTGGTCAATACAAGAGAAAATACTATAGAGACATATAAATCAACCTCAAACAATAATAAATAGTAAAGTTGAAGGATTGGATCATGCATGGCCATCCACACATATATACCTATCCCACCTTGGTGCAGGTAACCGTGCTAGAAGAACAGGCTCATGCATGGACATTCTAAGAAGAGGCATCACATGCAGTTACACTACTGGCTATGACATATCGTAAGGAGATCAACTCAATCATGGTCATCTCACGCAACCTATAATTGTGGATGCAAGGAGATATTCGACTTGCACCCCCGCATATTCAAAAATATATGTTCCAAGTTTCACAAAGAAATGACTTGTTTCACCATCCAACAATGAAACTTACATTGGAATGGATGTATGGCACACGACACCTACATGATTAGGGTTTCACTTTATTAGCTACACCAATTGATTGTCTTTTAGTATCAATCAAGTTACAATGTACAAATCCAAAGCAAACTCTACAAGGACAAGGGAATGGTGAAACTCCATAAGAAATAAAACATATAAGGTATGGACCAGTCACATCATCGCCACATGATACTTGTAGCATTACCAATCACAAGGCCATCACCAATATCACATCACTATGGGATATCAATCGCTTCATCATAATACTAGAGGATATCACCTCACCATAGGCATCAAACCTTCATCAGGTCATAGGACCCATCACATCAATATGATCTCATCATGCTTCATCAAGGCTCATAGCCATCACCCTATATCATATAACCATCACCATAGAATATAAAATCCATGGCATTCATTTCACCTATAAGGGTAGGGGTTCATAAATCAGAGAGAGAGAGAGAGAGCATCATAATATGGTAATCACTCCCAATGAGAAAATCAAGCACATCATATTTCTCAACATTAGGGTTAGGATTAAATGTATAATTGATAGGGTTTCATAGTATTATTCAAGCATCAAACACTAATTATATCATCTCCCACTTTCTTGGAGTTCATGAGGATTAGAGAATCATCGATTAAACATGATTAGGGAATTGTGTCAACAACACTAAATATCCACATCATGTATATGTGTACATGTACCATATCATTATGCTAAGCATGTGTTACTACCATATAACATGTATGTGCATCGATCATACACTAAGAAAACATGTGTCTCAACCATAAACCATCCAAGAGACTCAACCTCAAGCCAACCAGGTGTCTCGATCATGACAAGAACATGTGTCTCAACGAACAAAAAAGCAAATGTCTCGACCATGCTCAAAACAAGAATCTCAACCAAGACTGTAGCACATGTCTCGACCCCTCATAAAGCAAGAGTCGGCCACAACAAAACCATGAGTCTCGACCGCTACCAATGTGGTGTCTCGACCACCAACTTACATGGTGTCTCGACCACCAACTAACATGGTGTCTCGACCACTATCAAGGGCATGTCTCAACCCCAACAAAAACATAGGTCTCGACTGAAACAAAAGCCAAGGGTCATGATCGAAACAAAAACATGCATCCCGATTGAAAGCAAAGCCTAGGTCTCGACCAAAAAAACACATATGTCTTAACCTAGACAAGATCAAGGCATAGCGACAACCAAGGTCAAGCTACCCTAACAACACTTAGACAACATAAAAATAGAGATAAACCTTGTCCAAAATAGAATGTGAACATCAAGGGAGATCACCATCAACAAGATGGAAAAAATCCATGCAAGATAGGCATCAAACCTTGAAAACCAAACTTTAACATAAACTTCAAGAAACTAAACCATGGTAAGGAAGACAAAGTTTCAACCTCAAGAAAATTAACTCAAAACCTCAAGAAGACACAAAGACCAAACCAAAGCATGGTGGCAAAACCAAGAAACATAATGCACGTATGATCATCACCTCAACTATCACTTAACAAATTGGGTACAACAATTTAGGGTTTAAGAAAGAGTGTAATCTACATGAGAATACTACAAGACTTAAACCTTAGATCATGATAACCTCATCTATCACATTAATATCATGTTTTGATATTCAAATAGTAGCATGCAAGTAATAATATGGTGCAAGTAATAGAAGAAGATAGAGAGTTATATAACCCACCTTAATAGAGATCAACTCCAAGGATCACAAGCTCCAAGATCACGATCACCAAGGATGATGATGAAGCTCCACCAAAAGATAAACTTTTAGCCACAAGATCACCTCAATAAGAAGAAGATACCAAGGTCAAAGATATCTCAAGGAAAGAGGGTAAGAAGCCCTAGGCTGAACTATAAGAAGAAGGGGGGAAAGAGAAGAAAACTCCCTCCCCCATGGGTGCCACCTTGTCAAAACATGGTCTATGACCCTTTGTGATGAGGAGTTTTCTCTCAAGATTTCCACCATGGATAGTCCATAGTCTATGGTCAAGAAAGGGGAAGAAGAAAGGTAGGGTTCCAAAGGAAAAACGTGATCAAGGGAAGAGAACCACTTACCAAGAAGAGAAACCACCAAGAATCACCACCAGGAATGTGATCAAGCTCCAAAGCACCACATGCAATGTTGATCGACCTCCAAAGCACTCAACATCAGTCCTTCTTGCTCCTCAAAGCTCCAAGGATGAATAAAAGAGAAGGGAGAATAAAAAGGGCCAAAATATATACTCACATGAAGAAGAGAGGGGTTATATACTCAAAGGAGGAGCAAAATAAGGTAGGAGTGAGGTGTCAACATAAGAGACCACCAAAGGGACACTTGTCCACAAAATCAACCAACATGCAACCATGAACCACGATATGTATGCATGCAACCTATGGTGATAAAACCTAGGTGGGGTCTCGACCACATGGGTCACCACCACTCTAGGGGTCAAGACAAACACCAAGACATCTTGTCTCGACCACCACACAAGGTCGCCACACAACCCTAGTCGAGACACACCACAAGAAGACAACTTTCTTGACCCAAATCACCTCAAGACCATCAAGGTCAAGACAACAACATCCAAGCAAGGTTTCTTAATCAAGACACACCCAAAACACACCACAAGGTCAAGACATGGGTTGAGACACTCAACAAAACTCATCAAGGTCGATACCAATCAAACCCTAGAAACCCTAGCATCACCCCAAGATGTCACCTCATCAACCAAGGTCTAAAAAGGCACCCCATAGCATCATTCTCTCTCTAATGATGCTAAAGCACTACATGAACACTCAACATGTGACGAATTGCAAGATAGCCCCTCAGCATGGGTAAATTGCAACTTGGTCGAAAACAAGCATACACAGCTCAAACATCATTAGAACAAGACCAAACTAAAAACATAAGATTTTCACATGTTAGAAAAATCAACTCAAAGGATTATATTAAGGTTCTAAGCATCTGATTAAGCAAAGCAAGCATACTCAAGCACTAAGCTAGGCCAGGGGCCTTACAACAAGCAATGAGTGGTGCCTAGTCGCACATCAATGCTGCCCAAGTAAATGGAACGCTGGAGAACAACTTCAACCTAGAATCTATGTATGGTGTTGTAATGTTTGTATAGTTCCTTTGTCACTGATGCCCATATTGAACTCGAGGCATGGAGCACTCTTCCTCTTCACCATTGAATCTTATTTCTTGATCCATAGTAGATCATCTGAGATATATGTAAGCTCAATATCATATATTGACTCACATGTGCATAGCCATGCATTTCTCATTCTCACTAATTAAGAGGCCTAGAACATCAAACTCATGTAGGAGGGACAAATCCCATTTCTATCACTCATAGTCTATCCCCATGTATAAAAATCACCCCATCATAACCTTTGTAACAATCCATGTTTAAGGATTGCATTTGACGATGTCAAAGTGCACCCAATGACATGTGATGAGTGTAGCGATTTCAAGTCTAAGAACCACAACCACCACCATCACTATGAGATTTGACTATGAATTCCATGATGATGTCTTATATGTGTCAGTCTCACGGTGTGTCTATCTGATACACCTAATAACAACCAATTTTGTGAATATTATATGCCTTATTTTATCCATATTTCTCATCTATTTCAGGCAAATTCATATCCACTTCCCTCTTGCCTTGCATATAAACTCCTTACCTTATTTTGAAAATGGCAATGACGTCAAATGTAGGAAAAAAAGGAATACATGCTTGATTATTAAGAGTAGAGCCATCATCAGATGACAACTGATGGCCCTTGAGTAGCCATCGATTCACCCTCATTGAATGTTCCCTAGAAGCTACCAGTCACGCAATCGATTGATAATGTCCACTCTCATCACTCAATGGCATACCTGTAGGCATCACCCGGTGGAATGTCTATTCTCATCACTTGATGGAGTACCTACTTGCATCACCCGGTGGAACGTCTACGCTCATCACTCGATGGCGCACCTACATGCATCACTCAGTGGAATGTCTGCACTCATCACTCAATGGAACACCTACATGCATCATCTGATGGAATGTATGTGCTCATCACTTGATGTCACACCTGCGGGTATCACCCAGTGGACCGTCTACGCCCAACACTCGATGGTGCAACTACTACTGACATATGATGGCGGCCTTGATAGGTATCGTACTCAGAACTGTTGAGCATGTGCCCCTAGGATGGGTATTTGGGAGGCTTGGGGTGCAAGTAAAGGACCCCAGCTGATTCCTATAAATAGAAGATGACTAGTTGAGCAGAGGGGGTCATCCTCGTGCACCTTACTCATGAGCTAGCACTACTGACCAGACGTGGAGCCTCCAAATGGATAAGCCACCATCAACTGATTCCTGTCACCACCGACTGATAGGAGCAGTAGACGAGAGTCCATCAGTCTTATCCCCTGACTTTCCACTATTCGCCCTGGCTAGTTCCTAGAGTTCCTCCTTCAAAATAAGGAGGAAGAAGGAGGAAAGGAGATCGTCAACATTGTTGCTTTAGCCCAAAAGCAATAGAAGAAGGCCATCGATTATGGCCATCGCCTAGTCACCATCGGTATCCCCATGTTCCCTGCTTCGACTATTGTTTCCCCCTTCTCTCCATATCTTTATTCATGCAGCTCTCCATGTCTCCATCCATTTGTAAAGTTGAAATCCTACTCATGAGAACGAGTGGCTAAACTGTAAGGCCCCTGAACTTCATTAATGATTTGAATGAGCTTAATTACCATAATTGAATGCTTATAACCCTAATGTAACCTTTTTATATGTTTTGAAATCAAAATACAAGCTTAAGTTTCAAATTTGGTCCAATTTGGACATTGTTTGAGCAAGTTATGCAATTTTCTTTACATTTTGGATTTTTCTATAGTTTACCCAATTGAGGGGTTTTCTTTGCAATTTGTCACATAAATTATGTTCCTTAGATGTTATATGTTTTCATCAAGGGTATTTTAGGGTTTACCCCTTCATGGATGAGCTACGTTTAGTAGCTATCAACTAATGAATTATGTGATTGGCTGGGAAGTTTGACAAAGGAAAGCTAAGCAAGTCTATAAGGATGGTGGGGGAGCTACTTGGGTCTGTGATTGTATATTATAAATAGTTTAAGTCCATAGACACATGGGGAAGCTACTTTTACACCTCATTCTTGCTTCTATCCTTATCCATGGGCTATATTTAACTCTTCTTTGCCCAAATTTGAAACTATGCTTGCTTTCTCTTTCCTCTAACCTGGAGTAACAAATCCACTCTATTTTTATGTGGAACCAACTTCTCTAAGGTAGAAGACAACCTCTTTTTGGAGAATAAGGTCACCTAGAGCTCCAACTAGCCCTACCTAGGGTTTCCAAGGTCATCTTTTAGGGATTTTGACCAACGCAAGTTGTTTTCTTCCTTCCTTCTCCATTTTTCTTGTTCTTCTCCTTCCTTAGACCTTCCTCTAGGTCAGAACCCTGCTATACCATGGTGAAAGTGTCTCTAGAACTCAAAAATCTATCCTTCTTGTTTGTTTTTCTAGGGTTTTGCTTCTTTGTAGAGAGAAGTACTTATTTGGCTAAGTTCAGATCTGAATCCAAGGTTTTCTTGCCCTATTTGCTCGAGATTCTTAATGTTTGGGATCTAACCTACTCTATAGAGGTGAGTTATATAACATTCTTAACTTATATTTCTTACTAGAAGCTTGTTAGTTCATGTTTATTCCTTAATGTGTTGAATTAAGCATAGAGAAACCATGCTTGTTTAGAATTACGAATTTTTGTGGTGTTCCGTATTTTGTTCCAGTTCTATATGAACTTGTAAACATGTCTACCACCTTTCTAAGGTGTAACATGATCTGGGATAGGTTGGTAGAAACAACCTATGGTGAAAAGCACAAAACAATTGATGGTTCAAACTAGGGTTGTCAAGCTATTTCCTTCCCTATCACACAACTGATGGTCATACCATTCAACAACTAATGGTGTTGCTATCTTGGCAACTGATGTTCATGATCAAGGGTGTCAAATTTATGGTGAAAACCTATGGTCACCCCCTTAGGTCAGGTTTTGGCTCAATTAGACCTTTAATTATCATCCACTAAGTATTATAATGATGTTATCAATCGATGATGACATTAGCTTAATATCTGATGGTGTTAACTGAATGTATTACTAATATAACAACCAATGGTGACCTAATGATCACAATTAATGGTGGATCAGGTAATAACCATATATGATGAGTTAAGAATGTAATTTTAGATTTGAATAAACCTTGAACCAATGGTTCCTTGGTTCAATTGATCTAATGGTTAGACCTATACTTCAATTGATAACCTTGAACAATGAACCTGATCCGATGAATAATATTGGATGCTTTGACATCCAATAGATTATAATAATTCACATGTTATTATATGTGGGTCCTAGTGATGATAATTCAATGTTTCAATACCATTAATTTGTAGTCTTACCTTTGCCATCATATAGTTATATTTGATAAATCACTATAATAAGTGGATGTGTAACTCCCATGTGATCTAGCTTGTTATACCTAACCTTAATGTAATTATATGATGTTTATTGGTTATAATTAGACCTCTTGAATGATTAATGTGATAATGAATTACACTCTTCTTGTGTTGAAACCACAATGTAGTACTATTTGAATATCATAGTGCCTTGTCATGTTAATATCTATGGACACATATGTGCTAATGATATTTTGAGCCTTGTTTAAGGCATGAAATGATGATGATAACCTTACTATAAATAATGTGATAGTCTTAACGACATTTGGGCATGTTTGAAGCCATGATTGAGGTGAAATCCTCTTCATGTTCCACTAAGGGTTAAAACCCTAAAACTTGTGATAAGACATTGGTATCTTGTAAAAGTATGATGATAAGTGTGGTCCATTAATTTGCAATGAATGATAGCATGTGGTAATGTGATTAAGATTTATATCTCAAATGTTTTATATCTTTTGAAGTTGTTATACATGTATTCTTGTTAGAAAAGAATTAGGGTTTGAATGTCCATTTGTATGATTTATCCTTAATTCACCCAATTAGTATAACTAATTAAGTGAAACTTTAATCATGTAGTACCCTATGCCATAGATCTATCTGAGTGTCAGAAATTGCCAGATAGTGAAACGAGTATTCCTAAGGGATACTCAGAGCGCATACTGATGAGTATGCGGGGTTCTTGTCATTATGAATTCAAGTGTTAGGGAGGATGACAATGGTCATACCTAGCCCTTAGTTTCAGAATGGTTGTGGTCGTGTCTCGGTGATTTTATATATATATATATATGATGAGATTGGAGGACAACTGTGGTTGTACCTCGGATGGTACGGTATGCGTACATACCTCCTTTCACTAGTGTCATGACATGTACCAAGGACGGACTAGGCTATTAGCAATTTGACCATATGTGTCGCTGTGGTAGACCCGTACTGACTGGGGCCAGAGAAGATCTTAGGAGTCCAGCTCTTCCTAGATCTTGTATGGCACTGATTTCGACTTAGTAGTGGTCAGTTGGGATTTGAGTGGTATTTCTCAAATCTCTTAGGGAAATGTAATAAAATAAGTGATACCAGCCATGTAGTATAATTTCTAGGGTTTAATATGTATCACATTGGTTGATTAATCCTTGTCTTGTCTTTACACTACATAGTTCTTACATGATGCAGACTTATAAAAATTGTGCAATTCTACTTGATGTTACAACTTATTTGCTTAACTGCTTAGTATGCTTAAACTGTTCAATCTATTCATATTGCTTATTCAATACACTAACTACTTAATGGATTTACTATTAATTGATATGTTATAGTCAATATATGTTGGAGAGAGTTATATCTCTCGCTGGGACTGGGTCTCACCCGTAGGTCACCACATTTTTTTAGGTGGTCGCGGGCAACAAGGTCGAGGTCACACTGTGGAAGAGAACCAACCTGGTTATCAATAGATTCAGAAGGTTGGTTAGTTGTAGATGTTATTAGTAGAGTCCTAGTGTTGTCCTTGTACTCTCAGGTCCGGGTATGGGATGTGTTTTCTAGATGATATACTTGAATCGACATGAAATTTTGGTAGTATGGCAATTTTGTAAATATATGGCATGTACATGTGAAATATCTTTTGTATGCAAGATGTGACTGAGGTCTTTGGACCCATATGTAAATACTTGTTATAGTATACGAGAATGGAATGATGGACCTTTTGTAAATGTTCTAGAGTTTATTTACATTGTTGGAATTGGTTTTAATTATCCCGCATTTTTTACTATGTGATTAATTAGTAGTTGGTCGTATTTTGTGTTTTGAGTAATCTCATTTAGCGTGATGAGGTGTCACAGTTAAGTTGGTATCAGAGATCTATGTTTACTGAGCCTATAGGGACATAGGACTTAGGTCTGATTCTATTCTTATGTATCCAACATATCTGATCATAGTTTATGCTTATGCAGATATGTCTGGAGGACATGAAGAGCATGCTGAGAATAGCTATGTAGCACTAGGAGGAGGGTACTGGGAGGTAGGAACATGATGAGAGAGTGTTAGAAGTAGGGCAAGAGCATCCCACAATGCCTCATCTAGACCCAACAATGATGGCCAATCCTGAGTTTCAACATATGTTTAGACAGATGATGGCCACAATTACACATATTGCTTACAGAGCGCCAGCACCTCAAGCTAGGGCAGCCACCTCTAATGTGGAGTCCCAAGGTGTCGGGAAGACATTTGAACATCTTAGACATGTTGGGGCTATTGAATATGTAGGTATTTCTGATCCAACAGACGCTGACATGTGGTTGACTGAGCTGGAAAAGGCATTCAAAATCCTAAACATCACTGAAGAAGACAAAGTTAAGCATGTGGTATACTTGTTGAAGGGTAGTGCTGGCCACTGGTGGGCCATAGAAGAGGAGAAAAGGCCAGGAGTTGTGATAGGATGGGAGGAGTTTCAGAGGAAATTTGTTAGCCAATATTTTCTAGAGACCTACCTATATGAGAAATTCTCTCAGTTTGAGAAGATTTGTCAGCCAGCTATGACTATCAATGAGTATGGATCAAAGTTTATGGAACTTCTGAGGTTCTGCCCGCACATGGAAGCAATAGACAAGGAAAGGATGTGAAGATTTGAGAAGGGCCTGAGTACGAAGTTGACTACTACAACATCAGCCTTGGAGAATAGGGAAAGGTTTTCTACCTTTGTGGAATATGTCAGGAGGATTGAGAGGTCTTCCATAGATAAGCGTGAAGCTAATGATAAGAAGCAACCTATGCAATTTCAAGGGAAATCATCTGGAGGCTTTAAGAAGCCAAGGTTTTTTCCACTTCCGTTGCAACCAAGGTCAACCTTCACTGAACCAAGATCACATAAACCGTCATAGTGGACCCCGAGTAGGGGTAGAGGCCACAGTTCTCCACCAACTGAAGCTCATAGTTCATTATAAGTCTCAGTTACAGGGCCATTTAGACCACATAGTGATAACCAAGTGTGTCATCAATGTGGACAGACAGGGCATATTAGATGGAATTGCCCTATGAAGGTTGAGGAGGTGACTCAGCAACCAAGGCAGAAAAAATAGGGATCACAATAACGACAGTTTGATACTAGTAGTGGCAGAGGACTTTTTCAGGGATCCCATTCAGTATCCTTAGGACAGGCGAGCAGAGGACATGGATGGCAGCAGGCGACAACTAGGTTCTATGCCATGACCCAACCGAAAGCAGTGGTCAATCCACGAGTTGTGACAGGTCAGATGGAATTATTTCATTTTGATATGTCTGCTTCTTGTTTCATATATGTGTTAGTAGACTCAGGTGCCACACACTCTTTTATCACTAGAGAGGTGATAGATAGTTGTTATCTACCTATTAGTATTAGATCTGATAGCCTACAGCTAGAGACTCCTTTGGTTGACTCTGCTAAGTTGTGGGAAGTGTGCCCTTCTTGTGTTCTTTCTTTCTCTGGACACAACATTCAAGTGGATCTTTTGCCACTTGACATGCATGGTTTTGATGTAATCCTAGGAATGGATACCTTGGAAAAATACAAGGTAGTCTTGGACTGTAGTACTAAGGTGGCGACATTCCATGATGGAGATATACAGTGGATTTTTCAGGGTGATAGGAAGATTCTTCCTACATGTTTGATGTCAGCTATGACAGCTGAGCAGTTGATGAGACAAGGATGTGAGTCTTTCTTAGCTCATGTTGTGGATACCAAAGCGGTAGGTCCTGGTATCCAGGAGGTACCAGTGGTGCAAGAATTTGAGGATGTCTTTCCTGAGGAATTTCCTAGCATTCCCCCTACTAGAGAGATTGAGTTTGAGATCAATCTTGTTCCTGGAACACAACCCATAGCACAGTAAACATACAGAATGGCACCAAAAGAGATGTGGGAGTTAAAGAAACAGTTATAAGAACTGTTAGAGAAGGGTTTTATCAGTCTGAGCACTTCCCCTTGGGGTGCTCCCGTGTTGTTTATTAAAAAGATGGATGGTTCAATTAGATTGTGTATAGACTATAGACAGTTGAACAAGGTGACAATAAAGAATAAGTATCCTTTGTCGAGTATTAATGATCTTTTTTATTAGTTGAGAGGTGACACTATGTTTTTAAAGATAGACCTGAGGTCAGGTTACCATCGGTTGAGAATTAAGGATGATGACATACCCAAGTTAGCACATTCAGCTTTGGATCTAATGAATAGGTATGGTCATTATGAGTTTGTGGTTATGTCGTTTGGGCTAACCAATGCACATTCAACTTTTATGGATCTAATGAATAGGGTGTTTAGACCTTATCTTGGTCAGTGTGTGGTTGTGTTCATAGATCATATCCTTATATACTCCAAGGATAGTCAACATCATGAGCAACACCTTTGCCAGACATTGACTTTGTTGAGGCAGCATCAACTATATGCCAAGTTCAGCAAGTGTGAATTCTAGTTATCTGAAGTGTCATTTCTGGGCCATGTTATATCTACAAAAGGCATTTTTGTTGATCCCAAGAAAGTGTAATCTGTACTAGAATGGGAACAACCAAAGACATTGACAAAGATTCGTAGTTTCCTAGGTCTAGCAGGTTACTACAGGAGGTTCATCAAAGACTTCAGTTCTATAGCGTTACCCCTAACTAGGTTAACCAGGAAGGATGTTCCTTTTTCTTGGAATGGCAAGTGTCAACGTTCTTTCCAACTATTGAAATCTTCACTTATATTGCTTACTAGAAGCTTGTTAGTTCATGTTTATGCCCTAATGTGTTGAATTAAGCATAGAGAAACCATGCTTGTTTAGAATTACGAATTTTTGTGGTGTTACATGTTTTGTTCCAGTTCTATATGAAATTGTAAACATGTCTATGAGCTTTCTAAGGTGTAACATGATCTGGGACAGGTTGATAGCAAGAACCTATGGTGCTAAGTACAAAACAATTGATGGTTCAAACTAGGGTTGTCAAGCTATTTCCTTCCCTATCACACAATTGATGGTCATACCATTCAACAACCAATGGTGTTGCTATCTTGACAACTGATTTTCATGATCAAGGGTGTCAAATTTATGGTGACAACCTATGGTCACCCCTATAGGTCAGGTTTTGGCTCAATTAGATGTTTAATTATCATCCACTAAGTATTTTAATGATGTTATCAATCGATGATGACATTAGCTTAATATTTGATGGTGTTAACTAAATGTATTACTGATCTAACAACCAATGGTGATCTAATGATCACAATTAATGGTGGATCAGGTAATCACCATATATTATTGATCGGCCTAAATCGAGCGTCCGAAAAGGAACGCGGGACAAAGGAAGGAATCAAGCTTTAAATTTATAACCCGAAACCTTCTAGGCCCCCGCAACTTAATTACGGGGTCGAAGTAGATATACGGGGTCGAACACAGGGATGTGGTGACGTTTAGGACGCCACAGATTTCTGTTCTTGAGTCAGACAAGCCAAAACGATAGTCGATAAAAGAAAGTGCTAGAACTAGTCTAGCGGGTTGTCACGATTAAAATAAGGAAAAGAAAAGAAAACAAAATCAAAACAAGACAGAGCGTGAGGTTCTACTAACTAGAGAAAGAGAGTTCTTGGCTATGTAACCACAAAAGGGGCAGTCTATGCACTCGTTCCCGGGCGTAGACAACCCTCGAACACCCAAGCAAGCATCTAGCACGCACAGCGGCATCTGTCCTGTGGGGTCATCCCACTCGCTCTCGCGATGCGTGACTAAAACCATCAACGATATGTCATTAACCCTCTCTCAAGGGATGACATATCAACACCTCAGTATATGCTAAGTTCCCTCTCGGGTCTTAGGATATTATGGGGTGTTAGGAACAGAATACCTTGGATCGTCCTCCTCTCGGGTTCAGATCCAAACTACCGTCTCTTAGCTATTTCTACAACGGATCTCTCAATACAGGCAAAAATAGCAGTTCAAGCGAGTAAGAGATCAACCAAACTAGCAATCATAACTTGGAAAGAGAAAATAGAACATGCAACATACTAGATCTGATATGAATCTACTTGCTTAAGGCAAAAGTATATAAACATGCCCACATCGGGCTGCATAGCCAAGAAGGAGCTAACTAGCCATAGACAAGCATAGCTGGCACCGAACAAATATGGATAGACATCGTTTGTACAAGAAACAAAGGAATGCAGTAGAATGAAAGACAAGAGGGAAGAGATATAGCCCGTAGAGGAGAGGTGGCTCTCGCTCCTTGGCCTCTGTGTAGGCCGGATCTCGCCCCTAGGGTCTTCTCTTTGTCCCTCTGGACTCCTCGGTTCTCTCTTTCTCTAGGCCGTATCGGGCGGCGGCCGTATCGGTCAGCGGGCGTATCGGGCGGCGGGCGTATCGGTCGGCGGGCGTATCGGTCGGCGGGCGTATCGGGCGGCGGGCGTATCGGGCAGCGGGCGTATCGATCGGCGGCTGTATCGGTCGGCGCGGCCGTATCGGGCAACAGCCGTATCGGGCAGTAGACTTTTGGGGAACCCGACACACTAGCTCCTTGGTCTAGGAACTAGCTCTTGCAGGGTCCTTCCCCCAGTCCTCGGCTCTCTCCTGCCCCGAAGAAGGATTCTTGTAGGCTGGCAGCTGCTATTTATAGGCAGTGAGTTGATGTGAGTTGTAGCTTTTATTGGTCCACATGTCCTTCATCCGTGGCTTCAATCTTGAGGAACCAGGTCGGCCAATATGACTGTCACTCGACGACCGTATCGGGCAACCGTATCGGGCAGCCGTATCGGTCGGCGGCCGTATCGGTCGGCGCACCCGTATCGGTCGACGGCCATATCGGGCAGCTGTATCGGCCGGCGGCCGTATTGGGCAGCTGTATCGAGCATCTTTGTCGGGCGGCCATCTCATCCAGACCATATCAGGCAGCTGTATCGGGCACCCGTATCGGGCAGCCATATCGGCCAGCTGCTGCGATTCTTGTCTTTTCCTGGTCTGGTACTTGAAAGTCCCAAAATTGGCTAGTTTCGGTGCCTGCAAGTCTAAAATTGGCTAATTAGCTACATTTATTTGCTATTTTGACTATTTTATCTAATGAGAGACAAAAAATCATAAAACATGAGCAAAATGGTGCATATTAGGACTAAAGTGATATAAAACCATAGATAAAATGCATAGAAAATATGCGCTAATTTGGGTGTTATCAACTACCCCAAGCTTAAACCTTGCTTATCCTCAAGCAAGACTGTGCTCAAAGAACAAAAAGATAACATCCAAATTAAGCTTGGCAATAGATGATAAGGTTAAGAAAAAATAGTTTAAAGCATCAATACTCTTGATCCATGTCATTTCAGAACAAACCCCCACCAAACAAGCACAATCCTGCCAAAGTAAGATCAAAGAATTTCCAGGCAAGATTAAGCAAATTCACTATAGCCTGCCAATACTCATGAGGGTTTGAATCATAATTATTTGATCATGAAAGAGTTGTCACTTAGGTGATCACGCGGGTGATGAGTAATGAGCCATCACCATGAATCCATGCATACCAATCAGGAATATCATGCCTCACACTTATTCATGTCCTAAGAAATAAATCAAAAAGACTCTAATGACTTCTGAGGATCCCGATCTGCGTCAGGTTGGTGCATGTAGCGAGCAACAGTCCCTGCAGTCCGAACCAGTTGGTCCAAAGCAGTGAGATGAACTCCTCGTACTGCGCCCGAACCAACCCTGCTACTGAGATGATCTCATAGGTCACCTAGGGGGTTCCTAGTGACTCTCTAATGAGCTTTTTAGAGTGGTACTACCAGGCACGACATATCCGCGTTCATGAGCGCAGTCATACACCGGCTGGGCACCATCCTCAACTCTCCTAAAAGAGAAAACAAGTGCTCATTTATTGTTCACACTCAGGCTTTTATCATCTGCATTCTATTTTTAGGCTTGAGTGAGAACTATATAGATATTTTTGGGATTTTATGGGCGGCCAAACCTCTTTTGCACATTTTTATATTTTTCATCTTTTTGACTCAATCTAATGTGAGAAGGCTTGTAGTCCATCAAGGAAAAGCACTTCACCTTGATCATGGCTCAAAACTCATCATGGCCCGCTTGATACCTGTGTGAAAAGATAGCAATTATGATTCAAGAATCCTTAGAATAAAGGAAAACTTGTGAATCCACAGCTAGGTTCTTTGATCATGTTTTAGCTCATTCCAACGGTCCTTTACCGTGGATTTGCCATTCACGACACAGATCAAGGGAATTTAGCTTTAAGCTACGAAAAAGGGACATAACCTTAGCTTTATTACCAAACTCAAGGAAAGAGTCAAAGAGCAAGTCAAGCAAGAGGTCAAGCAATTTTTAAGGTAAAATTGTGCATCTAGGCATACAATCAAGCATTTATCTATTAGATTTGCACCATATAGTCATAATTGCAAAGCTAAAAAGCTAAAAATTTTGACAATTTAAGACTAAATGCAGGAAATAGACATGCATGCAAGAAGGGTGAAGCGAAAAGAAGGGCGAAGCCTACCACCCCAAGCTTAAAACTTTGCTCGTCCTCGAGCAAGTCTCAAACTTGAAATAGGGAGGAAAGAATGCATGAGTTTAACAACATTTATTGTAGTTCTAAAGATGATGCATGGGTGCAAGGATATCAAAACAGTTAGAGGAAAGGAATTAACCAACAAGAACATGAAAAGCAAAATTTATTGTAATAAAAGGGTGGGAGGGTGGGTAAGAGAAAAGGGGGTGGCTGCCCCACGATACCGACACTGGGATCCCAAATCCTGAGTTTTGGGACCAGTGTCACCTGTGTCTTCCTGACGGGTTCCGCCACATATTATGAGTAGAATAGGCGGATGTGTTGGCCCTGCCGAGTCTGAAGAAGAAAAGTTAAATCTGGCGACTCGGTGAAGTCATCTTTGTGCTGGAAGTGATTTGAGCTGCACTGGGGTGACTTCTTTGGCAAATCATCCTCAGGGTACCTTTCATTATATGAATCTGAATATGAAGGTCCTGGGATGTCGACACAGGATGAGATGGAGGGGATAGGTTGAATGACTTGGGTGTTATCCATTTCTCCTCCCTCCATCTCTAAACTTGAGGTTGGATGCTCAGATAGATCATCATGTACAATCTGAGTCATCCAATCATCTTCTGAACAAGAAGTACCCCCTGAAGAATCTATTTGTGGTTCTACCACCCCAAGCTTATCACTTGGCATGGAGTCAGAGGTGTCTTCATACTCAGCAGCCATGTTGTAGTGCACCGTCCATCCTGCCCCCTTGACGTCCACCCTACCTTGTAAAGGTATGGTGGCGAACGATGGCTCGTGCTGCTCCAACTCGTCTTCGTTACTATACTCACTGCTCCCTGTCGAGCAGCTGTCATCGTCGTCGTCGTCGTCGAACAAATTGTTCCAAACCATGGTTGATGTACTGCTCAAAGCGAAGTGACAAGTCTCAATATGAGAAATGTCACTCTGGTCTGGTTCAATATCTGACTCTGGTTCCTCAAACCAACCTTCTGGCTGTGAGGAAACTTGGCTTTTAGAGTCTTCATCATCGTCATCATAGACCCATTCATGCCTATGACTCATATCTTCCATTGGTTCATCAGTTGGGTCATCTGGATAGAATGAAGGGCTTCCCCAAGTGGGTTGGTCTTCACAGAAAAATCCTAGCGAATCCAGTTGATGGTCTGAATAGGATGGTGAGATATGCTCCGATTCAGATCCAATGGAATGGCCTTAATGACTAACGTCTTCATTATCCCGTGATGGCATTTGTAATTGGATTGTAACCAAATTGATGAGCTCTTGGAGCCTCCTGCGTTGTTCAACATCTTTATCATGAAGTTGTTGTACTTGAGCAGCAATGCTTTCGAGACCCGTCGATTCTGCCATGCACATCGGTTGTTGACCTGCTATACCAAACTGATGCGCTTGAATGAATCCTCGCTCAATAGTTTGAACTAGACTTCTATTGTAGTCTGCAGCCTCAGTGCCTACTTTGAGATGACGATCCTGCTCTTCTAGTAGTTGTTGCATGGGATCGACATCTTCTTGGAGATGAGGGGTTAAGGAGGTGAGTGCTTGAATACTTTCCCTAGACAACTCCACTGCCTTAATCAGTTCTTGATCCCATGATAGCACGGGAGTCGGTGGTTGATTGGCAGTCTCCTTTGTTGTAATTTCAACATATGACGATGGTGGAGGTGAGTATAACTCGACTAGCTGTAGAGCACGACCTTCAATTATTTGCCAGCAGTCAGAACTGCGGAAAAACTTGGGAGGACAGGTGGACAAGATTACTTGTCTCGCTGAAGCAAGATCCATGGCTGAAAAAGGTACAAGAAAAAGAGAAGGTATTCAGTATATATGAACAAGTATGTTTAAAACAAAAGAAAAACTATGCATAAATATACAAGCTTATAGTGACAAAACAAAAATCTACTAGGCATGAAAACGTGGAAAACCCACGTCCCCGGCAACGGCGCCAAAAGTTGATCGGCCTAAATCGAGCGTCCAAAAAGGAACGCGGGACAAAGGAAGGAATCAAGCTTTAAGATTATAACCCGAAACCTTCTAGGCCCCCGCAACTTAATTACGGGGTCGAAGTAGATATACGGGGTCGAACACAGGGACGTGGTGACATTTAGGACACCACAGATTTCTATTCTTGAGTCAGACAAGCCAAAACGATAGTCGATAAAAGAAAGTGCTAGAACTAGTCTAGCGGGTTGTCACGATTAAAATAAGGAAAAGAAAAGAAAACAAAAGCAAAACAAGACAGAGCGCGAGGTTCTACTAACTAGAGAAAGAGAGTTCTTGGCTATGTAACCACAAAAGGGGCAGTCTATGCACTCGTTCTCGGGCGTAGACAACCCTCGAACACCCAAGCAAGCATCTAGCACGCACAGCGGCATCTGTCCTGTGGGGTCATCCCACTCGCTCTCGCGATGCGTGACTAAAACCATCAACGATATGTCATTAACCCTCTCTCAAGGGATGACATATCAACACCTCAGTATATGCTAAGTTCCCTCTCGGGTCTTAGGATATTATGGGGTGTTAGGAACATAATACCTTGGATCGTCCTCCTCTCGGGTTCAGATCCAAACTACCGTCTCTTAGCTATTTCTACAACGGATCTCTCAATACAGGCAGAAATAGCAGTTCAAGCGAGTAAGAGATCAACCAAACTAGCAATCATAACTTGGAAAGAGAAAATAGAACATGCAACATACTAGATCTGATATGAATCTACTTTCTTAAGGCAAAAGTATATAAACATGCCCAGATCGGGCTGCATAGCCAAGAAGGAGCTAACTAGCCATAGACAAGCATAGCTGGCACCGAACAAAGATGGATAGACATCGTTTGTACAAGAAACAGAGGAATGCAGTAGAATGAAAGAGAAGAGGGAAGAGATATAGCCCGTAGAGGAGAGGTGGCTCTCACTCCTTGGCCTCTGTGTAGGTCGGATCTCGCCCCTAGGGTCTTCTCTTTGTCCCTCTGGACTCCTCGGTTCTCTCTTTCTCTAGGCCGTATCGGGCGGCGGGCGTATCGGGCGGTGGGCGTATCGGGTGTCGGGCGTATCGGGCGGCGGGCGTATTGGGCGGCGGGTGTATCGGGCGGCGGGCGTATCAGTCGGCGGCTGTATCGGTCGGCGCGGCCGTATCGGGCAACAGCCGTATCGGGCAGTAGAATTTTGGGGAACCCGACACACTAGCTCCTTGGTCTAGGAACTAGCTCTTGCAGGGTCCTTCCTCCAGTCCTCGGCTCTCTCCTGCCCCGAAGAAGGATTCTTGTAGGCTGGCAGCTGCTATTTATAGGCAGTGAGTTGATGTGAGTTGTAGCTTTTATTGGTCTACGTGTCCTTCATTCGTGGCTTCAATCTTGAGGAACCAGGTCGGCCAATATGACTGTCACTCGACGACCGTATCGAGCAACCGTATCGGGCAGCCGTATCGGTCGGCGCACCTGTATCGGTCGACGACCGTATCTGGCAGCTGTATCGGCCGGCGGCCGTATTGGGAAGCTGTATCGAGCGTCTTTGTCGGGCGGCCATCTCATCCAGACCATATCAGGCAGCTGTATCGGGCACCCGTATCGGGCAGCCATATCGGCCAGCTGCTGCGATTCTTGTCTTTTCCTGGTCTGGTACTTGAAAGTCCCAAAATTGGCTAGTTTCGGTGCCTGCAAGTCTAAAATTGGCTAATTAGCTACATTTATTGGCTATTTTGACTATTTTATCTAATGAGAGACAAAAAATCATAAAACATGAGCAAAATGGTGCATATTAGGACTAAAGTGATATAAAACCATAGATAAAATGCATAGAAAATATGCGCTAATTTGGGTGTTATCAATTATGAGTTAAGAATGTAATTTTATATTTGACTAAACCTTGAACCAATGGTTCCTTGGTTCAATTGATCTAATGGTTAGACCTATATTTCAATTGATAACCTTGAACAATGAACCTGATCCAATAATTAATATTGGATGCTTTAACATCCAATGAATTAGAACAATTCACATGGTATTATATATGGGTCCTAGTGATGATAATTTGATGGTTCAATACCATTAGTTTGTAGTCTTACCTTTTCCATCATATAGTTATATTTGATAAATCGCTATAATAAGTGGATGTGTAACTCCCATGTGATCTAGCTTGTTATACCTAACCTTAATGTAATTATATGATGTTTATTGGTTATAATCAGACCTCTTGAATGATTAATGTAATAATGAATTACACTCATCTTGTGTTGAAACCACAATGTAGTACTATTTGAATATCATAGTGCCTTGCCATATTAATGTCTATGGACACATGCGTGAATGATATTTTGAGCCTTGTTTAAGGCATGAAATGGTGATGATAACCTTACTATGAATAATGTGATGGTCTTAATGACCTTTGGGAATGTTTGAAGCCATGATTGAGGTGAAATCCTCTTCATGTTCCACTAAGGGTTAAGACCTTGGAACATGTGATAAGATATTAGTATCTTGTAAAAGTATGATGATAAGTGTGGTCCATTAATTTGCAATGAATGATAGCATGTGGTAATGTGATTAAGATTTATATCTCAAATGTTTTATATCTTTTAAAGTTGTTATACATGTACTCTTGTTAGAAAATAATTAGGGTTTGAATGTCCATTTGTATGATTTAACCTTAATCACCCAATTGGCATAACTAATTAAGTGAAAATATAATCATGTAGTGCCCAGTGCCATAGATCTATCCGAGTGTCAGAAATTGCCAGATAGTGAAATGAGTATTCCTAAGGGATACTCGGAGCACATACTGATGATTATGCGGGGTGTTTGTCATCCTAAATTCAAGTTTTAGGGAGGATGACAGTGGTCATAACTAGCCCTCATTTTGAGAACGGATGCAGTCATATGTCAGTGATTATATATATGATGATGAGATTGGAGGAAAACTGTGTTGTATCTCAGATGGTAGGATATGCGTACCCACCTCCTTTCACTAGTGTCGTGACCTGTACCAAGGATGGACTAGGCTGTCAGTAGCTTGACCTTATGTGTCACTGTGGCGGACCCGTACTGACTGGGGGCAGAGACGATCTTAGGAGTCTGACTCTTCCTAGATCTTGTATGGCACTGATTTCGACTTAGTAGTGGTCAGTTGGGATTTGAGTGGTATTTCTCAAATCCCACAAGGCAATGTAACAAAAGAAGTGATACCAATCGTGTTGTATAACTGCTAGGGTTTAATACGTATCACATTGGTTGATTAACCCTTGTCTTGTCTTTACACTATATAGTTCTTACATGATGCAGACTTGTGAAAATCATGCAATTCTACTTGATGTTACAACTTATTTTCTTAACTTCTTAGTATGCTTAAACTGTTCAATCTATTCATATTGCTTATTCAATACCATAACTACTCAATGTAGTTATTTTTAATTAATATGTTATAATCAATATATGTTGGAGAGAGTTATATCTCTCACTGGGACTCGGTCTCACCCGTGGGTCACCACATTTTTTTAGGTGGTCGCGGGAAATGAGGTCAAGGTCGCACTGTGAAAGAGAACCAACCTGGTGATCAATAGATTCAGAAGGTTGGTTAGTTGTAGATGTTAGTAGTAGAGTCCTAGTGTCATCCCTGTACTCTCAGGTCTGGGTATGGGATGTGTTTTCTTGATGATATACTTGTATCGACACGAAATTTTGGTAGTATGCCAATGTTTGTAAATATATGGCATGTACATGTGAAATATTTTTTGTATGCAGGATGTGACTGAGGTCTTTGGACCCATATGTAAATACTTGTTACAGTATATGAGAATGGAATGATGGACCTTTTGTAAATGTTATAGATTTTATTTACATTGTTGGAATTGGTTTTAATTATCCCACATTTTTTACTATGTGATTAATTAGTAGTTGGTCGTGTTTTGTGTTTTGAGTAATCTTATTAGCGTGACGAGGTGTCACATAAACCCTTTACTTGGTTTGGGATAGCCACTAAGGATCTCACAACATGTAAATACTTACATGCTTTTCAATATATATATATATATATATATATATATATATATATATATAGAGTCAGGATAGAATATACTCGAGTGTATCTGGAGCGGAATACACTCAAGTAGTTTTTCATGATGCAATATTTTTTTGAAAATCTATTCCATTGATCTTCTTAAACATCTCGTGAACAACTCATACGCAAAATTTGAGCACATTTGGATATGTATAGCTCATGTTATGAAGACCGCAAAAATTATGCATTTCAAATTTGTTTCCCGCGTCGATTTTGTTGCCCTTTGATGAGTGACTTACACTCATCAAAATGGGCTCAAAATTTGTATGTAGCCTAGTTATAGTATGATGGTGAAGATCAACGGTTTACATTTTGCAAAAAGTAGTCTTGATATGCAAACACACTTGAGTGTATTCGTGCGATCCGTACACTCGAGTGTATTCTAGCCTGACTCTCTCTCTCTCTCTCTCTCTCTCTCTCTCTCTATATATATATATATATATATATATATATATATATATATATCCTTACCAATGGTTATCTCCATACTCTTGTTCTTTTATGCTTCATTTGCATGATTAGCTACCATCTTGTCATGTATGATTGTTAGTGCCCCGAAAGAGTATTATTAGCTTTGTCTAAGTGTTATGGAGTAGTATGAATGCATGAAAATGTTGGAATACTAAAGCTAATGGTCATATGGTTAGCTTGGTGGTTGTTTGTTTGTCATCTAGAAAGAGAGAGACAACCTTATAATATAGATCTATCCTCAGCATGAGAGAGGAGGGAATAGACATAAATGATGATTGCTTGTAATCTTGTTAAGGGTATACCAAAGGGTGTGAGCATTGCATGTTGGTGGGAGACCTTAGTAGGTGAAAACCGATCCAAGTTCCCTTACGTATTTTGGTTACATCTTTCTTGTTTGATTTTATTATCTTATTTAATTTCTTTTCCTTTCTTTCTTTATTTTGTTGGAGTGAATTTGTTCCTTAGGGAACAACATATTAATCTACCTTTTTGTTTGGTGTATTTGAGTATGAGTCTCTAAGTTCCTAGAACATACAAACCTTGTCCTTTTGGTTTGACCATGATCTACTACATCGGACCCCGTATAATAGTTGCATGGGCCTGAGTTTATAGCTATAAATTTAAGAGTCTGACTACTCTAGATCTGCTCCATTTTGGATGTGTGATTTAGGCCAGTCAACTTTTTTGGCTTCGTTGTCGGGGACAAGGAAAAATAGTACTATTAAGAACACGAGTCTACTCACTATACACCCATGCCTCAAGCTTAGTAATAAGCTTTACTGTACAAACTCCTAAACCTACCATATCTAGATTGCTTTAAGTATTTCATTTTACATGTTCGGTTTTCTAACTTGACTGTGCAAACTATTTTTTTAGGTAACATATCCTATTTGTCAAGATACCATGCCACCTCATAGGGACGGTAGCCTTACTAGAGAGGATCAGAATGCAACATTCCAATATATCCATCCACCTCCAGAAACCAAAGAAGAATGGGAGGAGCGACAGGAAGATAACTGCAACAAACAATGCCGAGAGGAGCAGCACCATCACGAGCATTGCCATCACTGCAATAGAAGACACAGAAGGTAACACCATGAACGTGAACACAAATGTGAACATGAACATGATGACCGGGACAATGAAGGTGAATATCATGAGGAAGATAAGACTCTTAGAGATCTAGCCACAACTAGGGCCAACAAACCAAGATGCCCGATCCCATGATTTGATACGACTAATTTTGAGTTAAAACATGTCATTATCTTAATGATACAAAACAAGCCTTTTTGATGGAATTTGAAGAAAGAAAATCCTTACCATCATCTTGACGCCTTCTAAAACATTTGTGACACCATCAAGATGAGGGGAGTGCCTCAAGAAGTCATATATTGCAAGGATTCATTTTCTCTCTTGAAGATAAAACTCTGTCTTGGTATCTTAATCTACCTCACCAGTCCATAGATGGATGGAGGCCCCTTGCTGATTCTTTCATCACTAAATTCTACCCCACTAAGAAGACTAATCAAAATATGTAAAAATAACTTCCTTCGTGCAAAAACAAAGAGAAAATCTTCATGAAGTTTGGGAATGGTATCAAGAATATCAAAGGGATTGTCCTCACAATAATTACCATAAAGGGTTTCTGATGACAACATTTTATAATGGGATAACTCCCATGGAGCGGACCTCACTGACTGTAGCTTCCAAGAGTGTTTTTCTTGGAAAGAAGTTGAGCATAACTATGAAGATAATCAACAACATGGCTGCATTATAAGAAGGCACGGAGTATGAGAGAAGTGATAGAGGTTTAGCCAAGAAGGTTGTCTCTGAAGGATCTTCAATCGCAGCCAAGGCTCTAGAAACCATTATGGCTCAAATTTAGAAAATTCCACAGACATAAAACAACTAAAAGAGACTGGAGGTAAGGGTAAGAAACCCATCGAGAAAGTCATGAAGTGTGTCACATGTGGTGAAGGAGGCCATGGAGTCGACAATTGTATCTATACATGACCAGAAGAAAGTGAAGAGAGTGAAAGTAAAGAAGAGACAAAAAATGTTTATTATGAAAATTTCAAATTGTCCAGACCATCTAGGATTCAATTATGGCAACAAGGATGCTACTGAGAACTCTCATCAACTAAGTGGTTTGTCTACCCCACCAGGATTCGAGAAAAAAGGTAGACCGACTCGTAATACCAGGACTACTAGCTATCAGTCGAATAAGAACAACTATCAATATCAAAACAAAAATGCTAGTCATAAAAATCAAGGACAAAGTTAAGGTCAGAATCAGACCAAGGATAACAACTAGCCTGACATGATCGCTCAATTGTTCGATTTTTCAAAAAGGCAAGCTTCAGTGAATGATCAGCTTACTCAAAGTTCTATGACTTACTTAAGAGTGTTAACCACGATGCAAACTCAGATGGTATACATGCAAACACATCAAAGACAGATTGATCAACAACTAGCCCAGATGACATATCTTGTGAATAATCCTTCAGGGAAAATCCCATCAAACACAAAGACTGCTAAGATGCCCACCCTTTGATTTGGGAGGACACTGGGAGATTATGGTACCAAGAACACCATAGAGGCAAGAGATTGTGATGATCCACAACCTAAAAAGGTAATTGTTTAAGAAGAATCGCAAAGAGAAGAGCCTGTTGATGAGGAAAAAGAAGAAGAGAAAGAAAAAAATAAGAAGGGTGCAAAGGTCAAGAATCCATATGGAGCAGAAGAGGCCTTTACATAGTGAAATCCTTATGCTATGAGGTTCTCGTTTCCCTACAAACTGATTAAAGCTCATCTAAAGAAGAGGTATGAGAATTTTATGGAGGCAGTAAAGAAGTTGCACATGGATATCGTGTTTCTGGATGCAATAGAAGAGATGCCTACATATGCAAAATTCTTCAAGGACTTAATCACAAAAAGAATGAGAGGAGACCACGTCGAGATAGTACAATTGGCGAAAATGTCGAATACCTTTGTTCAAGCTTAGCTACCAACAAAGAAGAAAGACCCAGGGGCATTTAATACACCCCTTTGTGTTGGAGATAACATAGAAAGAAAAGGGTTGGCCACTTGGGAGAAAGCATTAGCCTCATGCCACTGACCTTGGCTCAAAGGCTTGGATTGGTAGATAAGGTAAAATTTGGAATGAGAATCGATTTGACCTTTACAAAACTTGGGAATAGTAGAAGATGTTCTTATTCACATTGGGTGATTCTTTATACCATGTGATATAGTGGTGATCGACACAGTTGAGGACCCAAAGTGCCCAATGATATTAAGAAGACCTTTCCTTGCCACTGGAAGAGATCAAATAGACGTTGTGGAAAGGATTATTACTTTGCATGTTGGTAATGACCACATTGATTTCTGTGTACAAGATGCTATGAGAGGACCTCATCTGTTTGAGTCAGCATACTTCATGGATAACTATAAATAATATTGTGAAGAAGTGCAAGAGGATAAGGCCATCGTTGATCCACTCATGTGAGCCTTGAAAAATCCTGAACCCAATCTGGAAGATCCTGAGGTAGTTGAAATTTTAGATTACTTGAATCAACCTGAGGAGGAATTTAGTGACAAAGAAGGCACAATAGAAACTACGAAGTATGCATCACTCGAACAAACCCCTGAAGAGAAGGAAGCACCAAAAACAAAATTAGAATTTAATCCACTGCCTGAAGGGATGAAGTACGAATTCCTTGATGACTAAGATTGGAATCCAGTGATAGTTAATGCAGATTTGATATATGGACAAATGGAAAAGCTACTGAAGGAACTATGACTGCATAGGAAAGCTATAGGGTATTCCGTGAATGATATCAAGGGCATCAGTCCAGCTCTGTGTATGCACAGGATAAACTTGGAAGAAACTATCAAACCTCTAGTTCAACCGTTAAGGAAATTAAAAGAAGTGTTAAAGAAAGAGATAATAAAGTTGTGTGATGTAGGGTCAGCCTGATCCATGTTGTACAAAAGAAGGGAGGGATAATAGTGGTGAAAGGAAGCAATGGGGATGAAGTAGCCATGCAGACAATTACAGGATGGAGAATGTGCATCGATTACCGCAAGCTCAATACTACCACGAGAAAAGACCACTTTCCACTACCCTTCATCAACTAAGTTTTTGAAATGCTTATGGGACAATCCTATTTCTATTATCTTGATGGATATTCTGAATTTTATTAAGTCCCTATCCATCCTGATGGTCAAGAAAAGAATGCTTTCACATGTATTTATGGTACATACGCCTTCAAAAGAATTCCTTTTGGATTATGTAATGTGTCTGCTACTTTCTAGAGGTGCATGATATCAATGTTTTTGGAATTTTCAGAAGACATAATGGAGGTTGTAACATCCTAAAATTTCATAGAATAATTTAAGTAAAATATAATATATATATATTTTTATAAAAATAATTGAGGGTCTTAATAGAGAAAAAAAGAACTAAAATGATAAAAAAAATTTATTAAAGTAAGAAAATAAAATAAAATGAATACATATTGCACGTGTGTTTAATCCAAAAGAAACATATTGCAATTGTATTTGTGATAGTTATTACGATGCTCTTTTTCAAAGTAAAATCATGATAGTATAGTCCCTATACATGGACATTTATTAAAATAGTGAAAGTCTAATCAACATGACAAAAGTAAGTCTAGGCTTGAAATTTTATATGAGTTTCTCGATGGGGTTTATCTATGCACGAGTTAATGAAGAAGAGTTGACCATATCCATAAATAGAAAACAAAACTGCATAGGGATATATAAACGCATGATTCCATTTAATAGGAAGACATTTCCATAATAGTTTAGGCATTTCCGGAAAGGTAAATATATCAATAAACAGTTTCAGTTTCATTTCTAATAGATAGTGCGGATATGTAGGGGTCTACGTGCGTAGAGATGTATTACATTCATTGTCTCGAATGTTCTAGAGAAAGAAACCAGATTTAGGGCAACCCAACAGATACATGGCATATATAGCCTTGACATTTATCTCCCAACGCCACCAATATGTGGCAGCAATGAAAACATAATTGGATTACAGATGTCGAAGGCATCAAACCACTTGATTTCCATCTCGACCCACAAAGTCTTGGAAAGCTAACAAGAGGCATCTGGCAGTTTTCCTCGATGTGGCATGGTGGTGGCTAAACAGCCCAACTAATCATCGATACCCCAACCATTCATCTTTATGGCTTCTTTTAGAACTCATCCCAAACCATCACCAAACAGGTATGTCCATCCATATCAGCATTGTATAGGATGACCAAATTGTGTAGACACCCTTTTACAGTGACTGACATCAGTATTTCTATGTTTTGAAATTGTCTAATGTTACGAGATTGGCTCAGGAGGTGCACCAACGAAGGTTAAATAGAAGGTATCCTGATAAGGGATGAGAAGATGTGAGGGTGCATGTCAAAGGTGATATCCTGACGACAAGATGCTATGGACAAAAGAGTGATGAGGACACGGAGGAGCCCTCGCTAGAGCTCGGCAACATGACTGCACTCGGAGGCACATCATACACGCAAATCAGGGAAGACATTGTACTCGTGGATGTGGAAAAGGAGAGGAAGGAGACCCATGGACCAATTCCATGAGAAAATTAAAGAATCATTGACCGGCCTAAATCGTGCGTCCTAAAATTGGAGGCGGATTTGAGGTAGTCGAGCTTTTACATTTATAAACCCGAATCCTTCTAGGCCCCCGCAACTTTGTTTACGGGGTCGAAGTAGATATACGGGGTCGAACACAGGGACAAGGGGGGTAGTGTTGAGAACCCAGAATCGACACGCTACACTCCGGTGGGTATAAAGAGATGATAAATTCCCTTGGAGGGAAGCATAAAGGTGTCACGAACAAAACAAGAAAACTATCTCCAAGTGGAGTTACTAGAAAGATTTTAAGGTTTTAAGCATTATCAGTTTTTAGGGGTTTTCATGCAACAGAAACAGAAGGATACACTCGGAGCTAAGGCGAGGTACGAAGGATAAAACTGTGGTAAAGCAAGCGGCGGTAGGACCAATCCTGTGCCCCTCCTCTCGAAGCGGGCACCTCTAACAAGGCATCAGTTCCACTCTAGGGGTCACCGGACTCAAATTAGAGTGGAAAGGTTACTAAAGCAACTCCGTTCCGGGCACTCTCGTACTCCAGAATAGGACCGAACACTAGAGCCACAACACAACTCTCGAAGTTGTTGTGACGGGAAAACACGATTCGATAGCTAAGAGAAACGCGATCCAAAACATGCAAGCTAGAGTTCAGATACCAAGCATAGCGGTCATCCAACATATTGCACCAAGCATAGAGCAGCAAGTAAGTAAGATTTTCTATTTCTATAAGCATTAAAGGTCTTAATTACAATGCATTAGTAAAGAACTAAATAACAGAATTAAAGATATGTGTCGCCTTCTTGATGTAGAAGGACGACAAGCTACAGTAACCATCCCACCCGATATCGGACAGGGGCCTAGCCCGATACAGCCGTGTCGGGCGGCACACTCTCTCAAGCGGCACACCGCGACGGGGGACTATATCGCTCAAGTACCTGGCCAATACGCTCAAGTCGTGTGGCACACCCTCTCGGGCGGCACGCCTGACAGGCAGAGCGTATCGGGTCCGGTGTCGTGCTGGGCATGGAGCTGCGCATCCTACTGTCGGGCACTGGTGTCGGGCACTCGTGTCACGTATCTACATCGGCCGATATCGGCTCCCAGTGTCGCCCGGTACAATCCTAGGTGAACCAATCCCCTCCCTCTCAGGATGAGGAAGAGCTCACCTTGTGTCGCCCGGTACGAACATTGGAGCACGATACGCCTGCTCTCACAGCTTCCTCTGAAGATCCGAAACCTGAAGTGACCAAGCTTGTCTGAACTGTCTAAAACTAACCAAGTTGTCTTTTCGGCTCCCTGTAGCTGCTATTTATAGGCAGCTGGTTGGGAGAAGATATGGTGCTCGAAGCGCCACGTGTCCTCCTTTCCGCCGTTCAATTGGTGGTCGGCTGACGCGGGTATCGCCCGGTATCGCCCGGCACAAGGAGGTCGGCTGTCGGGCGTCGAGGCGAGAGGCGCCTGCCGGTGGGTGGCCGGTATCACGCAGCACATGGAGTAGTTGCGGCGCGCTTGGCTCCCTGTCGGGTGAAGAGGTGTGTCGTCCATCGGTACCTTCTCACGCGGCATCCTTGCGTTGCGCGTCGTCGTATCGCGCAGCCTTGCCGGTCAGTGCGTGTATCGGGCGTCAGGGGGCCGAGACAGTCTTGGACTTATTTGCAGGCCGGAACGGCCTTATTGGTGTTAAATGGGCCAAAATAGGAGGAAATTCTGCAAAAGATGGAAATATTGGACTGAGAGCATTGCTTTGCCAAATATTACGGAAATGCATATAAAAGTGAGGAAAATAACAGAAAAGGGAAGTTTTGATAACAGAATAAAGGCCAAAAACATCACAAAAAAGGTGTTATCAACTCCCCCAAACTTAGCGTTTTGATTGTCCTCAATCAATATATAAACTTTATTTGACGATGTTTCTTCTTGCGTAGTATGCTTCTCAGGCCAATATGTAAAAAAGGATCGTAATGCCTTTAGAGATAATGTTGTCTCAATACGAACAAAAGACTTAGCTTTCCAATGAGTGCTACCATCAAGGTCATACCTTATGGTTCACATGGAAGTCATTTAGGATGTAATGGTTTTAAACCATAACTCAAGATTCGGTTCCTCATATTCATATTAATAGTTGACTCATCACATGAACAACTCATCACATAGATAATTGAGGTGTATCTGTTAAAGATATAAGAACTCACAACCCTTGTGATTCTTAATTTCTTTTATTAGTGTGGGGTATTCATTTATTAAGAAGAATTCAGTTATTTGATAATCATTCTCTAACTCCTTAGAGTATGATTCCTTCTTGATTCAGACATCATCATGCCTTAATCATGAGTTCACTATGATACATTATCATAAACACTCATAAGGATCTCAAACATTTGGTCCAAGCATTTCATTCATTGATCTCATCAAGAATTAATACTTTACCAAATTTGTACTTTATTTATGATAATCTTGAACACTTCAAGATATTCATATTGGTATTTCTCTAAACACCATTTGAAGTATTAGCATTTATTCCAATAGGTATGTAAATACATCACATGTATTATACCTAATAAGATAATCACTCTCCCACTACATTAGTGAAGATTGATTAATCATGTCCAAGATATTCATGTCTCTTACTGGTTCTATAACCAAAAGAGTCTAGATTTATCCATCACATGGAAACTAGAAATGAATTTCTCATGATTAATGCTAATTAAATTTTTTGAGTTATCTATAACTTTTAGGTATCGTCTTATCTTATGCATATCAAATATCACAAGATAAATAAGGCATTACCACAAAGATTGAAACATCTCTTTATTAATTGCCATCATTGTCATACAATATGCAAAAATAAAGTGTTTCTATCTATTGGCAAGTATGAAATAGCAGTTCATAACTGTATTACATGCCTTATTGGATGAAAATAAACTAAAGTATTCCTATCTATAAAGGCAACACTTGCCCCAAGTAAGAATGCTTTACACTTTACATCTTGATATCATATATCTCAAAAGTGTTACAGGTTTACTTTCATGACACCTTTAAGTAGAGGTTTCAGTCGCCTCCTTCTTCTTTTGTTCTTCCAGGTAGAGAGGACAATTCCTTTTCCAGTGTCCTGGCTTTTGACAATGGTGGCAATTTCCTTTCTTGGTCACGCCTCCCTTGGCCTTGAGAGCCGAAGATGGCTTGGACTCCTGGCTAGCTTTAAAACCTTTCTTAGCTTTGCCCTTGCCCTTGCGCTTGGACTTGCCTTTCTTGCTCGTGATCACCATCACGGACTTAGGCTTGTCCTTCTTCATCTGTAACTCGGCTGTCCTCAACATGCCCAACAACTCTGACAGTGGCCTATAAAAGTTGTTCATGTTGTAGTTCATCACAAACTGACTGTAATATTCTGGCAACGATTGCAGTATCACGTCAGTAGCCAACTCTTGGCTCAGTGGAAATCCCAGTCTCTGTAGGTTCTCCACATACCCAATCATCTTGAGTGTGTGAGGACCAACTGGATCTCCTTCTGTCATGACGCACTTGAACAACGCCCTAGAAACATTGTACCTCTCTTGCCGTGCCTGATATTCATACATGTTCCTGAGATGCAGAATCATCTCTATGACTCCCATGTTCTCATGTTGCCTCTGCAACTCATGGTTCATTGAACATAGCATCAAGCACTTTGCATCAATGGCATCATCAGAATGCTTCTTATAAGCATCCCTTTCTGTCCTTGGTGCATTAGGAGCGGGTTCCTCTGGAATTGGAGTATCCAGGACATAGATCTTGCGCTCTTGAGTGAGAACAATTCTCAATGTTCGATACCAGTCGTGGAAGTTTGTCCCATTTAGCTTGTCCTTGTCAAGGACCGATCGCAAAGAAAAGTTGTTGTTGTTTGTTGCCATTTGAACTACAAAAAGGAAAATATGCAATTTTAGTCCAAAACTCATTTTTGACTTATTTGATTGATTTGAAAGTTTGACGATATAATTAGGCCTTTAATTAATTATCGCTCCCACTATTTTACTTCAAATTGATAGCCCTCACCATCAATTCGGAAGATTGCAGCGTACAACCTTCTAGTGGGCAAGATCTTGAAATCCTCTAAGTCATGGACTAGCTAGGGCTGTCACCCACAACATAGATCTCTCAGGTAGGCAACTTTTGCCAATTGCATCATATGCAACTCTTGATAAGATGTCATATACAACTCCTTGCAATGATCATCTCCATGCCTCAAGGTACTAGATCCCATCTAGATCACCTTGTTAAGTCTAACCCAAAGCAAACACGATGAACATGCACCCTACTAGGGCAGACCCACACATTCATCCTTCACGCTTCCACGAGGTAGACGGTGCACCACGCTAGGGCGTGCCCACACTTGGTCGAACAAGTTTTTCACGTGTGTCACATTTGGAAGGCATCTAAAACTTAATATTGTAATGAGAGATTTGGTTTTATATATATATACATATCCAATCACCACAATACATAGTATGTATCATATACATGCTATATCCCACAGAAAACATGCACAAAACGATAAAAGTGATGATTATGGCCATCCTAATGTGATTCCTCGAGCCAAGAGGAATCACGGTCATCTAGGTCAACATCACATGCATCCTGTACAAGATGAACTCTGTGCCTTTCCATCCGAGTTGATCAACTCATCACATGAATGATCTGTACTCTCCAGCCGGTCGTCTGGGTGCCACCAGCCGATCGGTTGGCTCCTCCAACTGATCGGTTCGCCTGGTCGTCATGCATCTCGTCATGTCCGCCACTCGCTCGTCTCACTCCTCGAACCGGTCATCAACCGATCGGTTCACTCCTTGAACCGACCGTCTGAGCAGTCGTCTTGATGTCCGCCGGTCTTTGACATAACAGGAAATAAAATCTATCCTATTTATTACATTTCTTTAAAAGGGAAACCCCGAGTTACATTCGGGGGGAGCAAAGGTAGGAAAGAATCTTGAATTATTTCGAGTTACATCAGGAATAAGAGAGGGAAGATTGGTGCGCAGACCGAGATGCAAGCAACCACACACAGCCAATCACAGATAGGCGTTTATAGGCCATAATCACGCTACACACATCCACCACAAAACTCGTTTAAGGGCGACGTGTATCGAGTGCATTAATAATACATATCATATATGTAATTTGGGATTTGTGGATTTAGGATTGGACATGCATAAAGCCGATATTATTCGCATCGCATGCAATAAATAAAGGCGACAAACCAAAATCGATCATATCGATATTCCTAAAATATAGAGCAGTTGACGTGGCTCTGATACCACTGTTGGGTTTTTAGGGGAGACAGAGAAGGCAGCGGAAACAAAAATTTTCTCCCCAACCCATACCGAGGAAACGCGTCAACGTCTATATAATAGGAAAGGATGGTTTGTGGAATCATACCTTGTCCCGAGGCTTTCTCGGCGACAATACCTCGCGCAATACGCGGTCTTCAACTCCGGACTTCGAAGGTGTCTGTGCAGCTCCTGGTCGCACCGGGACTGACAACTCCTACTTGAACCGGACTGTCGGATGACAGTTGTCCTCCTAAGCGGCAGTGTCCTCCCGCCTCTGTAGTAGTCCACACGGACCACCTGGAACTCCACTCTCCTTGTCCTACAAGGAAGTGGAAGGAGTCGCACCCTCCTGTTGGCGTACTAGTCGCCAACACGCTCTCCTGCCTCCTGTTGCGACTGCAGTTGTCCTTCCCTTGCTGCACCTCCCTTTTGCGGGAAGCACTTGCTTGGGCTCTCTCACGGTTACCAAAACCAGAGAGAACGACAACTTGCAGAGCAACTGGTTGCACTGAGCTGTACTTTGAGAAGCCCCCAATACCCCTATATATATAGGAGAGTCATGGGATAGGGTTCTCCATCCCGGGCAATGCGGGACTAAAGCAGGAGTAGAAGGGTTCGAGAATTTTCCACAAAAAGCAACCGGTTCGCAACCTGAAATGATCGGTTCACAACTGAACCGATCGGTTCAGCCATTGAGCCGATCGGTTGGACCTGAGCCGATCGTTTGGGGCACTCCAACCGATCGGTTGGTGCCCTGAACCGATCGGTTCATGGTCCTAATCTGGCTCAAAAAGACTTTCCTTGTTTCTTTCCCAATTGGTATCGAATACCAATATTATTCCCAATCGAATTGGGCAATTTGAAACGAAAGGAAAATTCTTGCCGACATGACTTTCCCGACTGGTCGGTTGCACCAGTTGAGCCGATCGGTTTAACTCTTGAACCGATCGTTTCAACCTAGGCATGAGCCGATCGGCCTGGACACTCCAGCCGACCAGTTCAGCAACCTCAGCCGACCGGTTCACCACATGAACCGATCGGTTGGGAGCACAGGTTGGGCAAAATCAGACAATTGCGATTTCAATCAATCCGATACTCCAATCAATGCGTCCAACACCTTGAACCATACGATATTGAGCTATCGACTGATTGAGTGTTTAATTGAACTACTGAACTCCTTTAGTAATCAATCTAAACATTGCTTTGTGGACAAAACTCCTCTTCTAGGTTAAATCCTATGTGTGTGACCCTGCAGGTCCATTTCACGTTGGCAGTGAAAGTTCATAACACTTATGATTTCACAAGCAAAGAGCGGTGCCTAGTCACACATCAGTGCTACCCAAGTGAAAGTAGAAAGTTGGAGAACAACTTTCATCCTACAATCCGTGAATCGTGTTACAGCGAATGTATAATTCCTTTGTCACTGATATCCTGAATGAACTCGAGGCATGGAACAGTCATCCTGTCAACGTTCATTCACTTCCTTGATCTCAGAGTAGACTGGAAGAGATATGTATGACATCAGTATCATATACTGATTCACACATGCGTGCACGCCTTTCTCAATCCTACTCATCAAGTGGCCATGGATATCAAACTCCCTCAGGAGGGACAAATCCCTTATCTATCACTCACCCCTCAAAAGCCCCATGTGTCAAAGCCACCCAATCATCACCTTTGTAACAACCCATGTTTCAGGACTGCGTTTGATGATGTCAAAGTGTGCCCAACGACATGTGTTGAGTGCAGGGATTTCAGGTCTAAGAATCACACTCACCACCATCACTGTGAGTACTGACTGTGACTACCATCTCATGGTTCCATGTGTCAAACTCACGGTGGGTCTGTCCGGTACACTTGTTCTCTAACAAGTACCTATGTGTTTGGTTTGATATCTCTATATCATGACTAATGAGATTTTTTCATCAACCAACACCACAATCTAGTCTTGTGTGTCATTGTTGTCTATCTACCTTCCACAATGACATCCGACTAGGGACATAACAAGAATGTACAAACTCTTAGCATCCGTATGATCTCATCGTTCAGGTCATGAACCTGAAGGCATACGTCATTGAGTATTGTCATTCTCTAGACATTCAATCTGTTCTATCACTATCTCATATGACTGAACCAGAAAGAATTGGAAGCTCGCCTTTTATGTTTATCAAATCAATCTTAATGTATCCCACCAATTATCACATGATTGGCTCTCAGGGCATACATACCAACATATATATATATATATATATATATATATATATATATATATATATATATATATATATATATATATATATATATTCTTTTATTGGGCACAACTCTCATGCTTTTATTCATGCTCATAAGGCTTCTCTCTCTTTTTAGGATGTTTTTCAGGTAAGGTAAACAAAGAGATTATTGTTGTTTGGGCAGCTTTTTCCTTCTCCATACTCGTCTCTTAGCTCTTTGCGAGATTATTGTATTTTTGAAAATTTTGACGAGGAAAAACGTAATCTTCTGTTTGTTTGAAGCAGCATTATCAAAAAGATATAACATAACTTGCATTACATTAAGCATACAGAAAACAAACTTTGCAAGTAGTAGCATCAGGTTTTGCTAATATAATGACTTTGTACATATACATAGGGACAGAAATTTGAAAGGGGTAGATTTTTGAAAATTTTTATATGGCATACATGCGTAGATCAGATATACAGAAAGCTATAAGAGCACATCAAATAAAAAATGGGACCCTAAGCATAGAAAGCTTGAAGAGTTAAAAACATTTATACCTCCCTCACTGGCACACATGTACCCCCCCCAACTTACTCCACACTCTGTCCCAGAGTGGTGAAGAAGGCAGGGTAAGGTAGTGTTTAGCCAGTGAGGGTTAGCTCGCTGATGTGCTGCAATATGCTCCTATGAAGTTGCAGCATGCCATTGGGAGGTTGTCTAGCGGGTTCGCTGCACCCAATGAGAGGTTGAGCAGGAGCGTAGACCCTCAAAATTCACTTCTAGCCCACCTTTTCTCCATATCTCCTTTGTGAACATGAACAAAAGGACTGATTATCGGTCTCAGTTCAGTCCCAGGAGTGTGTAGTCAGGGTGGGCCCTCTCCCTTAGGAGGACGGGACCGGAATGCCCCGAACTTTTTCGGAGGCCTTGGTTGCCGTACTCGTGCTGTCTCTGGAGATGGTCCTAAACCACCACAGAGATAGGCTCATAACAAGGTGACCCTCCATTTGAGCCATCACATGAAGAAGAATCCATCCATTTCTTGTTGGTGTCGTTTCTGTCCGACAGTTGTTGCTGATCCCCGTGCTGTGCTTGCTGGCGCGGCCGGTGGTTTGCTCCGTACGAGCCATACCTGTTATTCAAATTTAAAATTTATTTACACTTTAGGCAGATAAAAAAAACTATTAAAACATGTCTCGCGGTATAATCCTCGGGTAGATCCAGGGCGATACGAGATCGGATGATACGAGGTTGCCGCGCGATACGACTTGCCGCACGACACTGGTGTATCGGGCGACAAGGTCGCATGAAACAAAAACCCGATAGCAAGACGTGAAAAGCATTCCGCCCGATATGGGTATATCGACCGATAAGGTCACCAAAGAGCAACTGCTCGACAGGATGTCACAAAAGAAAAACGTGTCGCCTGACATGGTGTGTCGGGTAGACACCCTCGGCCGTTATGTCGCGCTTAACTGCGTTGGGCGATATAAAATCGACAACGTGCGATAGAAAAAATCTGTGTCGGACGATAAGCCTGTCGGTCGATAAGACTGTCGGTCGATAAGCTTATCGGGATATACCTTTGCTCATAGGAGCCATCGCCCGATACCACGGTGAAGGCAACTGGCCGACACGGGAGCAAAAGGGCAGACTACTGCATGCGTTACAGGTGGCTAAAATGAGTAAAGTGTGACAGCCCGACACGGTTAAACCACCGTTCTTATTTATAGCCAGCTCGGTCGGGGGCGAAACGGACATCTCTGGGGCGCGCGTCGGCCAACGGGTCAGGCGGTTCCCAAGACAATGGTCACATCAGTCTCATTAAGGGCATTTATTCTCATGCACGATAGGGTGCATGCCGCCCAGGAATGACAAACGTCACGGCCGTTGCGATACCCTAAAGACCAAAGCCCGGTACAGGCGGTCCTGTGCGCCGGCTGAGCGGCTGCCCGACACGGTTAAAACAGGCGGCCGATGCTAGATGAAGGAAAAACATCATTGGTTTAGGGTTAAACCCTCCACCTCAGAAAATTGTTACAGCGGTGGCCCATAAAACAGAATCAGCGCATGTGGCGCATGCACTGACTCGGGCCTTATTACATGCCATAAAGTTTGTTTTTGCATCCTACTCTATGAAAGAAAGAAAAACTTGGGCTGCCTCCCGAGGAGCACTGAAGTTTGCGTCGCCAGCTCGACCGGTGTGGGATCATCTTGTTCAACCCATGGCTGTGCCCATATCTTGCAGGTCGATCTCTGGTCTCCTGACAAAGGCCTCATCCTCATAGAATCTTTTCACCCTGTGCCCATTCACTTGAAATATTTTGGTCGGATCGTCCTTGTCGTAAAGCTCCATCATTCCTGATGGGTATATCCTTGACACAGTGTACGGTCCAGACCACCTCGTTTGCAACTTTCCAGGGAAAAGACGAATAGAGGACTTGAATAGCAAGACCTTATCCCCTTCGCTTACATCTTTTCTCCTGAGATGGGTATCGTGCCACAACTTTGTCCTTTGTTTGTAAATTTTTGCATTTTTGTAGGCATTCATTCTTAGCTCTTCAAGCTCTTGAAGCTGCAAAAATCTCTTTTCTCCAGCTTTTTCAAGGTCCATATTTAGGAACTTGATTGCCCAAAGGGCCTTGTGTTCCAATTCTAACGGTAGGTGGCATGATTTTCCGTAGATGAGACGGTAGGGGGTTGTTCCAATGGGTGTTTTGTAAGCGGTGCGGTAGGCCCAAAGTGCATCGTCAAGCTTCATGGACCAATCTTTCCTTGTTCGGTTGATAGTTTTATGCAAGATTTTCTTGATTTGTCTGTTGGAAACCTCTACCTGCCCTGACGTCTGGGGATGGTAGGGTGTAGCAATCTTGTGCTTCACTCCGTACTTGCGCATGAGTGCTTCAAACTTTCTTTCTCCAAAGTGCGATCCTCCGTCGCTAATAACTGTGCACGGGACGCTGAAATGAGGGAAGATGGTTTTCTCGAAGAGCTTAATAACTGACTTGGTGTCGCAGGTTTGGGTGGCTACCGCTTCCACCCACTTCGGTACATAATCCACAGCCACGAGTATGTACTGATACCCCCGAGATGGATGAAACGGTCCCATGTAGTCAATCCCCCATACATCAAATACTTCGACTTCAATCCAGCTTGCCATTGGCATTTCATCCCTCCGCCCTATGTTCCCCGTAAACTGGCACTCTTTGCAAGCCTTCACAAACTGTGCAGCGTCTTTAAATAAGAATGGCCAGTAGAAACCTGATTGTAGCACCTTTGCAGTTGTTCTTTCGCTGCCTAGGTGACCACCATAGGGGGAGGCGTGGCATTGCTTCAGGATGTCCGTGGTTTCTTCTTCTGGTATGCACCTCCTGTATAAGTTGTCGGCGCATCTTCTGAATAGGAAAGGATCATCCCAGTAGTAGTTTTTAACCTCCGTGAAAAGCTTCTTCTTCTGATTGTACGTTATGTCACAGGGCAGTTCTCCGCAAGCAAGATAATTGCAGATGTCTGTGAACCAGGGTAGTCTTTCCTCTTGGGCTACGGCCAACATAAGGGCTTCGTCGGCGTAGTCGGCGTTGATAGGAGGCTCTCTCTCTTTCTCAGTCACGATCCTTGAGAGATGGTCAGCAACCACATTCTCTGCGCCCTTCTTGTCGATAATTTCGTGGTCGAATTCTTGGAGCAGTAAGGCCCACCCCAACAGTCTGGGCTTTGCGTCTTTCTTTTGCATTAAGTATTTTATCGCCCCATGATCTGTTTATACTTTGACCTTTTCTCCGATGAGATACGACCTGAACTTATCAAACGCGAAGATGATCGCGAGCATCTCCTTTTCAGTTGTCGTGTAGTTTACCTGGGCTTCGTCCAACGTGTGACTCGCGTAGCAGATCACCTGGTGCTTCTTGTCTTTCGTTTGCCCCAGGACTGCTCCAACCGCGTAGTTGCTTGCGTCGCACATCAGGTCAAAAGGTAAACCCCATTCTGGCGCTTGAAGGATAGGTGGTGATATTAAAGCGTTTTTAAGGGCCTGAAAAGCACTTAGACAATCGTTAGAGAAAACAAATTCAGCGTCTTTTACCAGAAGATTGGACAACGGTTTGGAAATCTTTGAGAAGTCCTTGATGAATCTTCGGTAATATCCCGCGTGCCCGAGGAAGCTTCGCACCCCCGTCACGGATCTTGGTGGAGGAAGCTTGGATATTGCTTCAACCTTGCTTGCGTATACTTCGATCCCACGCTTCGAGATCTTATGCCCGAGGACGATGCCCTCCCGCACCATGAAATGGCATTTTTCCCAGTTTAGAACTAAGTTGTTCTCCTCGCACCTTTGAAGAACCAACTTCAGATTCTTTAGACAGCTATCGAAGTCCTTCCCATAGACGGAAAAGTCGTCCATGAAAACTTCTATGATGTCTTCTAGAAAATCCGAGAACATCGATATCATGCATCGCTGAAAGGTGGCGGGGGCGTTGCAGAGTCCGAAGGGCATCCTTCGGAAGGCTTAAGTGTTGTAAAGGCAGGTGAACGTTGTTTTCTCTTGGTCGTCGGGCAAGATGGGTACCTGGTAGAAACCTAAAAACCATCAAGAAAGCAAAAGAAATCGTGATGCGCTAACCTTTCGAGTACTTGGTCAATAAAAGGTAGCGGAAAGTGATCCTTCTTTGTAGCCTGATTTAGCTTTCGGTAATCTATGAACATCTGCCAGCCGGTGGCGGTCCTAACCGCCACCTCGTCACCCTTCTCACCCTTAACCACGGTCATCCCGCCCTTTTTGGGCACTACGTGGATCAGACTTACCCAACTGCTGTCACTGATTGGGTAAATGATCCTCGCATCTCTAAGTTTTATTACCTCTTTCTTGACGACCTCCTTGAGCATCTGGTTCAGTTTCCTCTGGGGTTGAACCAGAGGCTTGGCAGATTCATCCAAGTTGATGTGATGCATGCACAGGGTGGGGCTAAGGCCTTTGATATCATCTACTGAATATCCTATAGCCTTCCTGTGGAGCTTTAACTCCTCAAGGAGTCGGTCCTGCTAGTTACTCGAAAGATCGGCATTTACGATGACGGGGTTTCTCTGCTCTTCATCTAAGAACTCGTACTTTAGGCCTTCGGGCAACGCTTTCAACTCTAGTTTTGGTCTGAGTGCCTTTTCCTGAGGCTCCTCCTCAAGAGAGGCGTACATCACAGACTCAACCACCTTATCCTCTTTCTGCAAGCCTTCGTCAGGAAGGTCAAAAAGGTCGAGATGCTTCGCGACCTCAGGGTCTTCAAGGTCGGGATCTTGACAGTTTATAGCCCTCAAGAGGGGGTCTACTATCCGGATATCTTCCTCTACTTCCTCGCAGAATTTATTGTAGCTATCTACGAAACATGCTGATTCAGAGAGGGACGAGCCCTTCATTATTTCTTTCAGCTTGAAGTCCATATGGTTGTTGCCGACCCTTAAAGTGATCATCCCTTCGGAAACATCAATTAGCGCTCTCCCTGTCGCCAGGAAGGGCCGCCCAAAGATGATCGGGCAACGGGGATCTTCAGCTGTGTCGATGACGACTATATCGCAAGGGATGAAGAAGTCGCCAACCCGGATCGGTACATCTTCGACAATGCCGACAGGTCTCTTGAAGGTGTGGTCTGCTAGTTGGATTCGCATGCTAGTCCGAACCATGTCGTTCAAACCCACCCTTTGTGTGAAACTTAGGGGCATGAGGCTTATGCTAGCCCCCAAGTCTGCCAGACCCTTGCGCTCGATGTTGTCTTTGATGGCGAATGGGATTGTGAAAGATCCGAGATCCCTTTTCTTATTTGGCATGTCGGGCTTCAAGAATGTGGAGGAGGAGGAAGCTAGATACACTGTCTCTGTCCTTCCTCCCCTTCTCTTCTTTGTGATAAGGTCCTTGAGGAACTTGGCATACATAGGCATCTCTTCCAATGCATCAAGGAAGGGGACTTCAAGATGCAGTTTCCTGATCGAGTCCATGAACCTCTCATGACACCTCTTTAGATTTTCCTTTATCAGCTTATACGGGAACGGCGGCCTTGGGGCGTAGGAATTCCTCCCACCAGGTAGCTCATCTGAAGGCTTACGTGCTGGCTCTTGAGCTTCTGCTTGTCCACCTTCTCCCTCTACTGGAATGGTGCTCTCAGACCTCGGTTCAGGTTCCGATTCGGCTTCAGCTGCGTGCTCCACCATTTTCCCAGACCTTAGTACTGCCATTCTGGCAGTTTCCGGGTAGGAGGGTGTCTTTCCCGCAGGGTTCTTCATCAGTGCGGCCATTTGGGCCAATCGTTGATCGACTTCCCATTGGCGCATCTGCAGACTCGCCATCTGGTGTTGCATGGAATTCTGAACTCTGGGGCCGGGAAGCGCACCGTGTACCAGTTTACTGATAATGGTGTCCTGTCTTTTGATGTAGGCTAAAAGCTGACCAACCAAGCTAGGCTGGCTCACCCTCTCGCCTCGATCCTGACATTCACCTTCAAGAAGAGACTGCTCACAACGAGACATGGTATCAAGACTCGGTGGAGCTGGTCAGCTTCCAAGGTTCCTGTAAGAGCATATAAAATCAAGTTAGGAAATTGAATTATTTGGCTTAGGCAAGAAATAATAGCAAGGAAAAAGGAAAAGAAAAAGGGGTGTTGTCAAACTCATTACTAAGTTTGAGGCATGGGAGTGTAGTTAGTGGATCCGGATTCGTCAACAGTACCGTTTTTGCCTCATCCCCGGCAACGGTGCCAAAAAGTTGACCGGCCTAAATCGCGCGTCCTAAAATTGGAGGTGGATTTGAGGTAGTCGAGCTTTTACATTTATAAACCCGAATCCTTCTAGGCCCCCACAACTTTTTTTACGGGGTCGAACACAGGGACAAGGGGGTAGTGTTGAGAACCCAGAATCGACACGCTACACTTCGGCGAGTATAAAGAGATGATAAATTCCCTAGGAGGGAAGCATAAATGTGTCACGAACAAAACAAGAAAACTATCTCCAAGTGGAGTTACTAGAAAGATTTTAAGGTTTTAAGCATTAGCAGTTTTTAGGGGTTTTCATGCAACAAAAATAGAAGGATACACTCGGAGCTAAGGCGAGGTACGAAGGATAAAACTGCATTAAAGAAAGCGGCGGTAGGACCAATCCTGTGCCCCTCCTCTCGAAGCGGGCACCTCTAACAAGGCATCGGTTCCACTCTAGGGGTCACCGGACTCAAATTAGAGTGGAAAGGTTACTAAAGAAACTCCGTTCTGGGCACTCTCATACTCCAAAATTGGACCAAACACTAGAGCCACAACACAACTCTCGAAGTTGTTGCGACGGGAAAACATGATTCGATAGCTAAGCGAAACGCGATCCAAAACATGCAAGCTAGAGTTCAGATACCAAGCATAGCGGTCATCCAACATATTGCACCAAGCATAGAGCGGCAAGTAAGTAAGCTTTTCTATTTCTATAAGCATTAAAGGTCTTAATTACAATGCATTAGTAAAGAATTAAATAACACAATTAAAGATATGTGTCGCCTTCTTGATGTAGAAGGACGACAAGCTACAGTAACCATCCCGCCCGATATCGAACAGGGGCCTAGCCCGATACAGCCGTGTCGGGCGACACGCTCTCTCAAGCGGCACACCGCGACGGGCGACTGCATCACTCAAGGACCTGACCGATATGCTCAAGTCGGGCGGCATGCCTGACGGGCAGAGCGTATCGAGTCCGGTGTCATGCCGGGCATGGAGCTGCGCATCCTACTACCGGGCACTGGTGTCGGGCACTCGTGTCGTGTATCTACATCGGCCGATATCGACTCCCAGTGTCGCCCGGTACAGTCCTAGGTGAACCAATCCCCTCCCTCTCAGGATGAGGAATAGCTCACCTAGTGTCGCCCGGTACGAACACTGGAGCACGATACGCCTGCTCTCGCAGCTTCCTCCGAAGATCCGAAACCTGAAGTGACCAAGCTTGTCCCAACTGTCTAAAACTAACCAAGTTGTCTTTTCGGCTCCCTGTAGCTTCTATTTATAGGCAGCTGGTTGGGAGAAGATATGGTGCTCGAAGCGCCACGTGTCCTCCTTTTCGCCGTTCAATTGGTGGTCGGCTGACGCGGGTATCTCCCGATATCGCCCGACACAAGGAGGTCGGCTGTCGGGCGTCGAGGCGAGAGGCGCCTTCCGGTGGGTGGCCGGTATCGCACAGCACATGGAGTAGTTGCGGCGCGCTTGTCTCCCTGTCGGGTAAAGAGGTGTGTCGTCCATCGGTACCTTCTCGCGCGGCATCCTTGCGTCGCACGTCGTCGTATTGCGCAGCCTTGCCGGTTAGTGCGTGTATCGGGCGTCAGGGGGCCGAGACAGTCTTGGACTTATTTGCGGGCCGGAACGACCTTATTGGTGTTAAATGGGCCAAAATAGGAGGAAATTCTGCAAAATATGGAAATATTGGACTGAGAGCATTGCTTTGCCAATTATTACGGAAATGCATATAAAAGTGAGGAAAAAAACAGAAAAGGGCAGTTTTGATAACAGAATAAAGGCAAAAAACATCACAAAAAAAGGTGTTATCAATCATGTTCCTACAATATTTTTTAGAAATGTTTGAAATTAATGAATAAGATTGTAAGATAAGATATGAAAGCAATGTAGACATACTTAGTTGGTGATTTGGGATAGCTTTTTATTGAGAATTTAAGTAAACATATGTTATCAGGATTTCTCATATTTATAGGCATAACTATGTATTACGATTTCAAGTAGAAATATGCCATTAAGATTTCATACATATGTAGATATCTAAGACTAGATTCCTTAGAATGAATAATATCTAGAATTTAATTACAATATAAGAATATGAATTTCAAAATATTAAGACATGGTCTACTTTTAGAAATAAAGGTACTTTTGGGATCACAATGCATTGTAAAAATGAGTTCATGATGGCATTATAAGATAATGACACATTAAGTTATGATTAGGTTGCAATACACTATTTTATAAGATTTTGTATTTTTATATTTAAGGTTTAATATGTAAGTTCATATGCAAACATTAAGGTTCAGGGTAATATCATATTTAATAAGAAGGATTGAACCATCTTGTCAGAATTCATATTTTAGATATGTTGTACTTATGATACTTTCATAAACTTGACTTAAGATACTTTGTATACTTAGTATTTCTATATTCATATAAGATACTTTCTCATAAAACATTAGACTCATTTACTATATAATTGGTATGATGAAGTAATCTTACCAAATAAGAGTTTTAGAATAAAGCTTACCCAGAAATGAGATACACGTTCAAATCTAGCAATGAATTAAGTTTAGAACTTAAGAATAAGAGATTTAGATTTAGACTTAGACTATTCACTGTGTGAGTAGCCATATATTGAATAAAGGTACATGATATGGGTTATAGACCCAATCTCAATTATTTTGTAATTTGAAAGAGCAAAGATTCGATGTAGATTTGAAAGAGAAAAGATTCAGATTTCATATTCAAACTAAGTACATGTTTAATACTCAGATTCAGATAAGTTCAGATTCAGAGTTTAGTAAAGATAGACTTAAGATAATTAATTTAAAACCTTCACATAATACATTATTTAATAAGTCCTCACCAGAGAGTCTCGGGACGATTCAGAGGGCGTGTTGCGCCAGACACTGCGGGTGTCACAGAGGGCATGTTATGCCAACAGAGGGTGTGTTGCACCATAGAGGACACTTCAGTGTCAACAGAGGGCATGTGGTGCCAACAGAGGGTGTGTTGCACCATAGAGGACACTTTGGTGTCACATAGGAGGACTTATTGTATAATGGTGGCCACAGTTAGATGAAAATTGTAAGTAAAAGATACCTTAGATTAGAGTTGCCCATAACCTCATCTATGAGTATGATGAGAGGGAACTAGATAAGATAAGTATGACTTAGGCACTTTGGTGTAGGTCATGAGATCCATGTACCAGAGTACATGACTCTAGAATAAGATAAGAATTCAGATTAAGAAATAAGAGACTTTATGTTTCATATTTTATTCAGAGCTTAATGTTAGTTTCATGTTTATAATGTCACATTTTAGTTCTTCAGCAATGTATATTTTAGAATACTCAGGCCACTTACTCTAACGACTGTTTTTCCCAATGCATGGCTGGGGACGCGATGTCCGCAGGTTTTGGAGCAGCTGAGAATCAAAAGAACAAGTAAAGGTCTAGGAGATTTTCAAGCTTGCTTAGTGGGGTGCCATCTACCGAGACGATCCAGAGTTTAGACATCTTTTATTATGCATAGTCTTCTTAGTAGAGTATATTAGATGACTTGTTTTTCTTTGTCAAAACTATGTATGAATTAGTTTTCCAATTATGCAAAGTGTTTCATTTGCTTTTATTTCAATGATTATCATGTTTGTGACACTCCCAGATGAAGAAAAACAAATATATAGCTTCCGCTCTTGTGTTATTAAAATTGGGGTGTTACATTATGGTATCAGAGCAATTTGGTAAATGGCTACTAGGCAAACATGTTTCTCATAGTCACCCTAGAGTGAAGAGGTAAGATTAGGGTTTAGGGATAGATTCCATAAGAAGAATACCATAACCTAGAGTGATTATGGGTCTTAACCTTAGAACAAATAGATATCTTAGAGGTAGAAGTCATCCTTGTTTAGATCTAAATAGCAACCTAAACCTAGCTAATGAGGTTTCTTCTCCATTCTCAGTGGTTATGGCCAGCCAATTGAGAATTGAAAAGGAATTTCATAAGCGCTAGACTTTTATGCATCTCTCCTTTCTTACTAGCCCATGTGGTATGGGACACATGTGTTAGTGGGTTAGTGAGGGATAGTATGTTAGGATCCCACATCTTTGGGTATGTGCCTGATCACCACATATCTAGAATTGTATGAGATACCTGGAAGAACCAAGATTAGATGGTCAACTACACCAAATGTTAGAATTCATGACAAGGTTGAGGTAGATGCCCTAAATATAGAGCCAAATTTGGTTTCATAAATCCTAAATATAAGCTGAGCAATAGACCAAGGTAATAGATAATGCTCACATAAATATTTTATGAAAATACATTACATATCTCTTTTCATGTAAGATTTGGAGCATGTGTACCTTAATATATTAATTGTCAATAAATGAAGAGGTAAGAAGAACCCTAAGGTGGGTAGTAGCCTAGAGAAATTTTGAGGGTGAAATTTATTTTAAGGTGGGTAGAATTGTAACATCCTAAAATTTCATAGACTAATTTAAGTATAATAAAATATATATATTTTTATAAAAATAATTTGGGTCTTATTACAGAAAACAAAGAACATAAAATGATAAAAAAAATTATTACAGTAAGAAAATAAAATAAAATAAATACATATTGCACGTGTGTTTAATCCAAAAGAAACATATTGCAATTGTATTTGTGATGGTTATTACGATGCTCTTTTTCAAAGTAAAATCAGGATAGTCTAGTCCCTATACATGGACATTTATTAAAATAGTGAAAGTCTAATCAAGATGACAAAAGTAAGTCTCGGCTTGAAATTTTATATGAGTTTCTCGACGGGATTTATCTATGCACGAGTTAATGAAGAAGAGTTGACCATATCCATAAATAGAAAATGGAACTGCATAGGGATATATCAACGCATGATTCCATTTAATAGGAAGACACTTCCATAATAGTTTAGGCATTTCCGGAAAGGTAAATATATCAATAAACAGTTTCAGTTTCATTTCTAATAGATAGTGTGGATATGTAGGGGTCTACGTGCGTAGAGATGTATTACATTCATTGTCTCGAATATTCTAGAGCAAGCAACCAGATTTAGGGAAACCCAACAGATACATGGCATATATAGCCTTGACATTTATCTCCCAACGCCGCCAATATGTGGCAGCAATGAAAACATAATTGGATTACAGATGCCGAAGGCATAAAACCACTTGATTTCCATCTCGACCCACAAAGTCTTGGAAAGCTAACAAGAGGCATCTGGCAGTCTTCCTCGACGTGGCATGGTGGTGGCTAAACAGCCCAACTAATCATCGATACCCCAACCATTCGTCTTTACGGCTTCTTTTAGAACTCATCCTGAACCATCACTGAATAGGTATGCCCATCCATATCAACATTGTATAGGAGGACCAAATTGTGTAGACACCCTTTTACAGTGATTGACATCAGTATTTCTATGTTTTGAAATTTTCCAACGTTACGAGATTGGCTCACGAGGTGCACCAACGAAGGTTAAATAGAAGGTATCCTGATAAGGGATGAGAAGATGTGAGGGTGCATGTCAAAGGTGATATCCTGATGACAAGATGTCTATGGATAAAAGAGTGATGAGGACATGGAGGAGCCCTCGCTAGAGCTCGGCAACACGACTGCACTCAGAGGCACATCATACACGCAAATCAGTGAAGACATTGTACTCGTGGATGCGGAAAAGGAGAGGAAGGAGACGAGGATCAGCCGGGACTGGGTTTCAGAATAGGTAGATACAAGGAGGAGATCTGCAAATCAAAAAAGAAGAAGAAGAAGAAGACCAAACTGATATATAATCCATCAAATTCAAGATGAATGGCTCACATGTTCTAGAAAGAGGTAATCTAAAAAAGCATGTATCTTTTAACTTAGATGTCCAGTCTTGGAAAATGATGTGTCATTGAAAAGATATTGCAGATTAGATCATTAATAAATTTTCTATTTTGAGGATATTTAGATGTTTAGTTGGCTAAACATTTAATAAGAAGAAAATAGATAAGATGATGGTGTTTATGTAATAGATTGTGACAAGAATGTTTGGATTTGATGAGGTAAATTTACATGATTATATTTTGAATCTTAGAAAAGAAATTCAAGATCTAATCTTAGTGTTTTAATAATACACTTTATTATGATAAGTTTACCTATTAGAATTACTAAGGTAATTCGAGTTGTCAAATGAAGAGATTAATTTGTACAAGATCTCTAGAATTCCATTTTGAGGTATGTCAAACTAAGCTTTATTTTGTTTGAGTTAAGAAGATAACTACCATACGATGAGGATTTAATGTTATAGAAGCTAGGTCATGATGTTAATTGAGGTGGTGAAGGGATTGATCATGTTAGTAATGGCGTTAATGTATAAAGATCATATATTATGAGAATCCATGATCATATCCAATTTTGTTAGAGGATGGTATATAAAGAAATCCCAACATGGATTAGAAGACCTACAAAGCCTGTTAGGATAATTTAGGATATCTTAATATAATTTTGATATATGCATCATCTCATTTTTAGGAAAGCTAACACTTGATCATGACCTGGAAGTATATTTGTATTTCTCACCATAGCAGGTAAGTGGTCCATGCCCATGAGTACTCATGTTTTAAGTTCAATATGTTTACATGTCTCCTAATAAGGCTTTCATAATTTATATGGTTCAATGTTCTAAGATTTTAATCCAAACAAGGATATTCTCATATCTCTATAATTATGTAAGTTCAGATACCCAAAATCTCAAATAGAGACATGTTGCTCAAATAGTTGTGACCCATGGACCAAGTCCATGAGAAAATTAAAGAATCATGTTCCTATAATATTTCTTAGAAATGTTTGAAATTAATGAATAAGATTGTAAGATAAGATATGAAAGTAATGTAGACATACTTAGTTGGTGATTTGGGATAGCTTTGTATTGAGAATTTAAGTACACATATGTTATCAGGATTTCTCATATTTATAGGCATAACTATGTATTACGATTTCAAGTACAAACATGCCATTAAGATTTCATACATATGTAGAGATCTAAGACTAGATTCCTTAGAATGAATAATATCTAGAATTTAATTACAATATAAGAATATGAATTTTAAAATATTAAGACATGGTCTACTTTTAGAAATAATGGTACTTTTGGGATCACAATGCATTGTAAAAATGAGTTCATGATGGCATTATAAGATAATGTCACATTAAGTTATGATTAGGTTGCAATACACTATTTTATAAGATTTCTATTTTTATATTTAAGGTTTAATATGTAAGTTCATATGCAAACATTAAGGTTCAGGGTAATATCATATTTAATAAGAAGGATTGAACCATCTTGTCGGAATTCATATTTTAGATATGTTGTACTTATGATACTTTCATAAACTTGACTTAAGATACTTTGTATACTTAGTATTTCTATATTCATGTAAGGTCCTTTCTCATAAAACATTAGACTCATTTATGATATATTTGGTATGATGAAGTAATCTTACCAAATAAGAGTTTTAGAATAAGGCTTACCCAGATAATGAGATACATATTCAAATCTAGCAATGAATTCAGTTTAGAACTTAAGAATAAGAGATTTAGATTTAGACTTAGACTACTCACTGTGTGAGTAGCCAGATTTTGAATAAAGGTACATGATATGGGTTATAGACCCAATCTCAATTATGTTGTGATTTGAAAGAGCAAAGATTCAATGTAGATTTGAAAGAGAAAAGTTTCAGATTTCAGATTCAAACTAAGTACATGTTTAGTACTCAGATTCAGATAAGTTCAGATTCAGAGTTTAGTAAAGATAGACTTAAGATAATTAATTTAAAACCTTCACATAATACATTATATAATAAGTCCTCACCAGAGAGTCCTGGGACGATTCATAGGGCACGTTGCGCCAGACACTGCGGGTGTCACAGAGGGCATGTTATGCCAACAGAGGGTGTGTTTCACCATAGAGGACACTTCGGTGTCAACAGAGGGCATGTTGTGCCAACAGAGGGTGCGTTGCACCATAGAGGACACTTTGGTGTCACAGAGGAGGACTTACTGTATAATGGTGGCCATAGTCAGATAAAAATCGTAAGTAAAAGATACCTTAGATTAGAGATGCCCATAACCTCATCTATGAGTATGATGAGAGGGAACTAGATAAGATAAGTATGACTTAGGCACTTTGGTGTAGGTCATGATATCCATGTACTAGAGTACATGACTCCAGAATAAGATAAGAATTCAGATTAAGAAATAAGAGAATTTATGTTTCATATTTTATTCAGAGCTTAATGTTAGTTTCATACTTATAATGTCCCATTTTAGTTCATCAGCAATGTATATTTTAGAATACTCATGCCACTTACTCTAACGACTATTTTTTCCAATGCATGGCTGGGGACACGATGTCTGCAGGTTTTGGAGTAGTTGAGAATCAAAGGAACAAGTAAAGGTCTAGGAGATTTTCAAGCTTGCCTAGTGGGGTGCCATCTACCGAGACGATCCAGAGTTTATACATCTTTTATTATGCATAGTCTTCTTAGTAGAGTATATTAGATGACTTTTTTTTCTTTGTCCAAACTATGTATGAATTAGTTTTCCAATTATGCAAAGTGTTTCATTTGCTTTTATTGCAATGATTATCATGTTTGTGACACTCCCAGATGAAGAAAAAAAATATAGATTCCGCTCTTGTGTTATTAAAATCGGGGTGTTACATTATGGTATCAGAGCAATTTGGTAAATGGCCACTAGGCAAACATGATTCTCATAGTCACCCTAGAGTGAAGAGGTAAGATTAGGGTTTAGGGATAGATTCCATAAGAAGAATACCATAACCTAGAGTGATTATGGGTCTTAACCTTAGAATAGATAGATATCTTAGAGGTAGAAGTCATCCTTGTTTAGATCTAAATAGCAACCTAAACCTAGCTAATAAGGTTTCTTCTCCATTCTCAGTGGTTATGGCCAGCCAATTGAGAATTGAAAAGGAATTTCATAAGCACTAGACTTTTATGCATCTCTCCTTTCTTACTAGCCCATGTGGTATGGGACACATGTGTTAGTGGGTTAGTGAGGGATAGTATGTCAGGATCCCACATCTTTGGGTATGTGTCTGATCACCACATATCTAGAAATGTACGAGATACCTGGAAGAACCAAGATTAGATGTTCAACTACACCTAATGTTAGAATTCATGACAAGGTTGAGGTAGATGCCCTAAGTATAGAGCCAAATTTAGTTTCATAAACCCTAAGTATAAGATGAGCAATAGACCAAGGTAATAGATAATGCTCACATAAATATTTTATGAAAATACATTACATATCTCTTTTCATGTAAGATTTGGAGCATGTGTACCTTAATATATTAATTGTCAATAAATGAAGAGGTAAATAGAACCCTAAGGTGGGTAGTAGCCTAGATAAATTTCGAGGGCAAAATTTATTTTAAGGTGGGTAGAATTGTAACATCCTAAAATTTCATAGACTAATTTAAGTATAATAAAATATATATATTTATAAAAATAATTGGGGGTCTTAATACAAAAAAAAAGAACATAAAATGATAAAAAAATTATTAAAGTAAGAAAATAAAATAAAATGAATACATATTGCACATGTGTTTAATCCAAAAGAAACATATTGCAATTGTATTTGTGATGTTTATTACAATGCTCTTTTTCAAAGTAAAATTAGGATAGTCTAGTCCCTATACATGGGAATTTATTAAAATAGTGAAAGTCTAATCAAGATGACAAAAGTAAGTCGCGGCTTGAAATTTTATATGAGTTTCTCGACGGGATTTATCTATGCACGAGTTAATGAAGAAGAGTTGACCATATCCATAAATAGAAAACGGAACTGCATAGGGATATATTAACGCATGATTCCATTTAATAGGAAGACACTTCCATAATAGTTTAGGGATTTCCAGAAAGGTAAATATATCAATAAACAATTTTAGTTTCGTTTCTAATAGATAGTGCGGATATGTAGGGGTCTACGTGCGTAGAGATGTATTACATTAATTATCTCGAATGTTCTAGAGCAAGCAACCATATTTAGGGCAACCCAACAGATACATGGCATATATAGTCTTGACATTTATCTCCCAATGCCGCCAATATGTGGCAGCAATGAAAACATAATTGGATTACAGATGTCGAAGGCATCAAACCACTTGATTTCCATCTCGACCCACAAAGTCTTGGAAAGCTAACAAGAGGCATATGGCAGTCTTCCTTGACGTGGCATGGTGGTGGCTAAACAGCCCAACTAATCATCGATACCCCAACCATTCGTCTTTACGACTTCTTTTAGAACTCATCCCGAACCATCACCGAACAGGTATGTCCATCCATATCAGCATTGTATAGGAGGACCAAATTGTGTAGACACCCTTTTACAGTGACTGACATCAGTATTTCTATGTTTTGAAATTTTCCAATGTTACGAGATTGGCTCAGGAGGTGCACCAACGAAGGTTAAATAGAAGGTATCCTGATAAGGGATGAGAAGATGTGAGGTTGCATGTCAAAGGTGATATCCTGATGATAAGATGTCTATGGAAAAAAGAGTGATGAGGACACGGAGGAGCCCTCGCTAGAGCTCGGCAACACGACTGCACTCAGAGGCACATCATACATGCAAATCAGGGAAGACATTGTACTCGTGGATGCGGAAAAGGAGAGGAAGGAGATGAGGATCAGTCGGGACTGGGTTTCCAGATAGGTAGATACAAGGAGGAGATCTGCAAACCAGAAAAGAAGAAGAAGAATACCAAACTGATATATAATCCATCAGATTCAAGATGAATGGCTGACATGTTCTAGAAAGAGGTAATCTCGAAAAGCATGTATCTTTTAACCTAGATGTCCAATCTTGGAAAATGACGCGTCATTGAAAAGATATTGCAGATTATATCATTAATAAATTTTCTATTTTGAGGATATTTAGATGTTTAGTTGGCTAAACATTTAATAATAAGAAAATAGATAAGATGATGGTGTTTATGTAATAGATTGTGACAAGAATGTCAGGATTTGATGAGGTAAATTTTCTTGATTATATTTTGAATCTTAGAAAAGAAATTCAAGATCTAATCTTAGTGTTTTAATAATACACTTTATTATGATAAGTTTACCTATTAGAATTACTAAGGTAATTCCAGTTGTCAAACGAAGAGATTAATTTGTAGAAGATCTCTAGAATTCCATTTTGAGGTATGTCACACTAAGCTTTATTTTGTTTGAGTTAAGAAGATAACTACCATACGATGAGGATTTAATGTTATAGAAGCTAGGTCATGATGTTAATTGAGGTGGTGAAGGGATTGATCATGTTAGTAATGGCGTTAATGTATAAAGATCATATATTATGAGAATCCATGATCATATCCAATTTTGTTAGAGGATGGTACATAAAGAAATCCCAACATGGATTAGAAGACCTAGAAAGCCTGTTAGGATAATTTAGGATATCTTAATATAATTTTGATATATGCATCATCTCGTTTTCAGGAAAGCTAACACTTGATCATGACCTGGAAGTATATTTGGATTTCTTACCATAGCAGGTAAGTGGTCCATGCCCATGAGTACTCATGTTTTAAGTTCAATATGTTTACATGTCTCCTAATAAGGCTTTCATAATTTATATGGTTCAATGTTCTAAGATTTTAATGCAAACAAGGATATTCTCATATCTCTATAATTATGTAAGTTCAGATACCCAAAATCTCAAATAGAGACATGTTTCTCAAATAGTTGAGACCCATGGACCAAGTCCATGAGAAACTTAAAGAATCATGTTCCTACAATATTTCTTAGAAATGTTTGAAATTAATGAATAAGATTGTAAGATAAGATATGAAAGTAATGTAGACGTACTTAGTTGGTGATTTGAGATAGCTTTGTATTGAGAATTTAAGTACACATATGTTATCAGGATTTCTCATATTTATAGGCATAACTATGTATTACGATTTCAAGTAGAAACATGCCATTAAGATTTCATACATATGTAGAGATCTAAGACTAGATTCCTTAGAATGAATAATATCTAGAATTTAATTACAATATAAGAATATGAATTTCAGAATATTAAGACATGGTCTACTTTTAGAAATAAAGGTACTTTTGGGATCACAATGCATTGTAAAAATGAGTTCAAGATGGCATTATAAGATAATGACACATTAAGTTATGATTAGGTTGCAATACACTATTTTATAGGATTTCTATTTTTATATTAAAGTTTTAATATGTAAGTTCATATGCAAACATTAAGGTTCATGGTAATATCATATTTAATAAGAAGGATTGAACCATCTTGTCAGAATTCATATTTTAGATATGTTGTACTTATGATACTTTCATAAACTTGACTTAAGATACTTTGTATACTTAGTATTTCTATATTCATGTAAGATCCTTTCTCATAAAACATTAGACTCGTTTATGATATAATTGGTATGATGAAGTAATCTTACCAAATAAGATTTTTAGAATAAAACTTACCCAGATAATGAAATACATGTTCAAATCTAGCAATGAATTAAGTTTAGAACTTAAGAATAAGATATTTAGATTTAAACTTAGACTATTCACTGTGTGAGTAGCCAGATATTGAATAAAGGTACATGATATGGGTTATAGACCCAATCTCAATTATGTTGTAATTTGAAAGAGCAAAGATTCAATGTAGATTTGAAAGAGAAAAGATTCAGATTTCATATTCAAACCAAGTACATGTTTAATACTCAGATTTAGATAAGTTCAGATTCAGAGTTTAGTAAAGATAGACTTAAGATAATTAATTTAAAACCTTCACATAATACATTATATAATAAGTCCTCACCAAAGAGTCTCGGGACGATTCAGAGGGCGTGTTGCGCCAGACACTGCGGGTGTCAGAGAGGGCATGTTATGCCAACAGAGTGTGTGTTGCACCATAGAACTCACTTCAGTGTCAACAGAGGGCATGTGGTGCCGACAGAGGGTGTGTTGCACCATAGAGGACACTTTGGTGTCACATAGGAGGACTTATTGTATAATGGTGGCCACAGTTAGATGAAAATTGTAAGTAAAAGATACCTTAGATTAGAGTTGCCCATAACCTCATCTATGAGTATGATGAGAGGGAACTAGATAAGATAAGTATGACTTAGGCACTTTGGTGTAGGTCATGAGATCCATGTACCAGAGTACATGACTCCAGAATAAGATAAGAATTCAGATTAAGAAATAAGAGACTTTATGTTTCATATTTTATTCAGAGCTTAATGTTAGTTTCATGTTTATAATGTCCCATTTTAGTTCTTCAGCAATGTATATTTTAGAATACTCATGCCACTTACTCTAACAACTATTTTTCCCAATGCATGGCTGGGGACGCGATGTTCTTAGGTTTTGGAGCAGTTGAGAATCAATGGAACAAGTAAAGGTCAAGGAGATTTTCAAGCTTGCCTAGTGGGGTGCCATCTACCAAGATGATCCAGAGTTTAGACATCTTTTATTATGCATAGTCTTCTTAGTAGAGTATATTAGATGACTTGTTTTTCTTTGTCAAAACTATGTATGAATTAGTTTTCCAATTATGCAAAGTGTTTCATTTGCTTTTATTGCAATGATTATCATGTTTGTGACACTCCCAGATGAAGAAAAAAAATATAGCTTCCGCTCTTATGTTATTAAAATCGGGGTGTTACATTATGGTATCAGAGCAATTTGGTAAATGGCCACTAGGAAAACATGATTCTCATAGTCACCCTAGAGTGAAGAGGTAAGATTAGGGTTTAGGGATAGATTCCATAAGAAGAATACCATAACCTAGAGTGATTATGGGTCTTAACCTTAGAATAGATAGATATCTTAGAGGTAGAAGTCATCCTTGTTTAGATCTAAATAGAAACCTAAACCTAGCTAATGAGGTTTCTTCTCCATTCTTAGTGGTTATGGCCAGCCAATTGAGAATTGAAAAGGAATTTCATAAGTGCTAGACTTTTATGCATCTCTCCTTTCTTACTAGCCCATGTGGTATGGGACACATGTGTTAGTGGGTTAGTGAGGGATAGTATGTCAGGATCCCACATCTTTGGGTATGTGCCTGATCACCACATATCTAGAAATGTACGAGATACCTGGAAGAACTAAGATTAGAGGGTCAACTACACCTAATGTTAGAATTCATGACAAGGTTGAGGTAGATGCCCTAAGTATAGAGCCAAATTTTGTTTCATAAACCCTAAGTATAAGTTGAGCAATAGACTAAGGTAATAGATAATGCTCCCATAAATATTTTATGAAAATACATTACATATCTCTTTTCATGTAAGATTTGGAGCATGTGTACATTAATATATTAATTGTCAATAAATGAAGAGGTAAGAAGAACCCTAAGGTGGGTAGTAGCCTAGAGAAATTTCGAGGGCAAAATTTATTTTAAGATGGGTAGAATTGTAACATCCTAAAATTTCATAGACTAATTTAAGTATAATAAAATATATATATTTATAAAAATAATTGAGGGTCTTAATACAGAAAAAAAAAGAACATAAAATGATAAAAAAATTATTAAAGTAAGAAAATAAAATAAAATGAATACATATTGCACATGTGTTTAATCCAAAAGAAACATATTGCAATTGTATTTGTGATGGTTATTACGATGCTCTTTTTCAAAGTAAAATCAGGATAGTCTAGTCCCTATACATGGACATTTATTAAAATAGTGAAAGTCTAATCAATATGACAAAAGTAAGTCTCGGCTTGAAATTTTATATGAGTTTCTCGACGGGATTTGTCTATGCACGAGTTAATGAAGAAGAGTTGACCATATCCATATATAGAAAATGGAACTGCATAGGGATATATCAACGCATGATTCCATTTAATAGGAAGACACTTCCATAATAGTTTAGGCGTTTTCGGAAAGGTAAATATATCAATAAATAGTTTTAGTTTTGTTTCTAATAAATAGTGCGGATATGTAGGGGTCTACGTGCGTAGAGATGTATTACATTCATTGTCTCGAATGTTCTAGAGCAAGCAACCAGATTTAGGGCAACCCAATAGATACATGGCATATATAGCCTTGACATTTATCTCCCAACGCCGCCAATATGTGGCAGCAATGAAAACATAATTGGATTACAGATGTCAAAGGCATCAAACCACTTGATTTCCATCTCGACCCACAAAGTCTTGGAAAGCTAACAAGAGGCATCTGGCTGTCTTCCTCGACGTGCCATGGTGGTGGCAAAACAGCCCAACTAATCATCGATACCCCAACCATTCGTCTTTACGGCTTCTCTTAGAACTCATCCCGAACCATCACCGAACAGGTATGTCCATCCATATCAGCATTGTATAGGTGGACCAAATTGTGTAGACGCCCTTTTACAATGACTGACATCAGTATTTCTATGTTTTGAAATTGTCCAATGGTACGAGATTGGCTCAGGAGGTGCACCAACGAAGCTTAAATAGAAGGTATCCTGATAAGGGATGAGAAGATTTCAGGGTGCATGTCAAAGGTGATATCCTGACGACAAGATGTCTATGGACAAAAGAGTGATGAGGACACAGAGGAGCCCTCGCTAGAGCTCGGCAACATGACTGCACTCAGAGACACATCATACATGCAAATCAGGGAAGACATTGTACTCGTGGATGCGGAAAAGGAGAGGAAGGTGACGAGGATCAGCCGAGACTGGGTTTCCAGATAGGTAGATACAAGGAGGCGATCTGCAAACCAGAAAAGAAGAAGAAGAAGACCAAACTGATATATAATCCATCAGATTCAAGATGAATGGCTGACATGTTCTAGAAAGAGGTAATCTCGAAAAGCATGTATCTTTTAACTTAGATGTCCAGTCTTGGAAAATGACATGTCATTGAAAAGATATTGAAGATTAGATCATTAATAAATTTTCTATTTTGAGGATATTTATATGTTTAGTTGGCTAAACATTTAATAAGAAGAAAATAGATAAGATGATGGTGTTTATGTAATAGATTGTGACAAGAATGTCAGGATTTGATGAGGTAAATTTACATGATTATATTTTGAATCTTAGAAAAGAAATTCAAGATCTAATCTTAGTGTTTTAATAATACACTTTATTATGATAAGTTTACCTATTAGAATTACTAAGGTAATTCGAGTTGTCAAACGAAGAGATTAATTTGTAGAAGATCTCTAGAATTCCATTTTGAGGTATGTCACACTAAGCTTTATTTTGTTTGAGTTAAGAAGATAACTACCATACGATGAGGATTTAATGTTATAGAAGCTAGGTCATGATGTTAATTGAGGTGGTGAAGGGATTGATCATGTTAGTAATGGCGTTAATGTATAAAGATCATATATTATGAGAATCCATGATCATATCCAATTTTGTTAGAGGATGGTACATAAAGAAATCCCAACATGGATTAGAAGACCTAGAAAGCCTGTTAGGATAATTTAGGATATCTTAATATAATTTTGATATATGCATCATCTCATTTTTAGGAAAGCTAACACTTGATCATGACCTGGAAGTATATTTGGATTTCTCACCATAGCAGGTAAGTGGTCCATGCCCATGAGTACTCATGTTTTAAGTTCAATATGTTTACATGTCTCCTGATAAGGATTTCATAATTTATATGGTTCAATGTTCTAAGATTTTAATGCAAACAAGGATATTCTCATATCTCTATAATTATGTAAGTTCAGATACCCAAAATCTCAAATAGAGACATGTTGCTCAAATAGTTGTGACCCATGGACCAAGTCCATGAGAAAATTAAAGAATCATGTTCCTACAATATTTCTTAGAAATGTTTGAAATAATGAATAAGATTGTAAGATAAGATATGAAAGTAATGTAGACTTACTTAGTTGGTGATTTGGGATAGCTTTGTATTGAGAATTTAAGAGCACATATGTTATCAGGATTTCTCATATTTATAGGCATAACTATGTATTACGATTTCAAGTAGAAACATGCCATTAAGATTTCATACATATGTAGAGATCTAAGACTAGATTCCTTAGAATGAATAATATCTAGAATTTAATTACAATATAAGAATATGAATTTCAGAATATTAAGACATGGTCTACTTTTAGAAATAAAGGTACTTTTGGGATCACAATGCATTGTAAAAATGAGTTCATGATGGCATTATAAGATAATGACACATTAAGTTATGATTAGGTTGCAATACACTATTTTATAAGATTTCTATTTTTATATTTAAGGTTTAATATGTAAGTTCATATGCAAACATTAAGGTTCAGGGTAATATCATATTTAATAAGAAGGATTGAACCATCTTGTCAGAATTCATATTTTTGATATGTTGTACTTATGATACTTTCATAAACTTGACTTAAGATACTTTGTATACTTAGTATTTCTATATTCATGTAAGATCCTTTCTCATAAAACATTAGACTCATTTATGATATAATTGGTATGATGAAGTAATCTTAAAAAATAAGAGTTTTAGAATAATGCTTACCCAGATAATGAGATACATGTTCAAATCTAGCAATGAATTCAGTTTAGAACTTAAGAATAAGAGATTTCGATTAAGACTTAGACTACTCACTGTGTGAGTAGCCAGATTTTGAATAAAGGTACATGATATGGGTTATAGACCCAATCTCAATTATGTTGTAATTTGAAAGAGTAAAGATTCAGTGTAGATTTGAAAGAGAAAAGATTCAGATTTCAGATTCAAACTAAGTACATATTTAGTACTCAGATTCAGATAAGTTCAGATTCAGAGTTTAGTAAAGATAGACTTAAGATGATTAATTTAAAACCTTCACATAATACATTATAGAATAAGTCCTCACCAGAGAATCCTGGGACGATTCAGAGGGTGCGTTGCGCCAGACACTGCTGGTGTCACAGAGGGCATGTTATGCCAACAGAGGGTGTGTTGCACCATAGAGGACACTTCGGTGTCAACAGAGGGAATGTTGTGCCAACAGAGGGTGTGTTGCACCATAGAGGACACTTCGGTGTCACAAAGGAGGACTTATTGTATAATGGTGGCCACAGTTAGATAAAAATCGTAAGTAAAAGATACCTTAGATTAGAGATGCCCATAACCTCATCTATGAGTATGATGAGAGGGAACTAGATAAGATAAGTATGATCAAGCACTTTGGTGTAGGTCATGAGATGCATGTACCAGAGTACATGGCTCCAGAATAAGATAAGAATTCATATTAAGAAATAAGAGACTTTATGTTTCATATTTTATTCAGAGCTTAATGTTAGTTTAATGTTTATAATGTCCCATTTTAGTTCTTTAGCAATGTATATTTTAGAATACTCATTCCACTTACTCTAACGACTGTTTTTCCCAATGCATGGCTGGGGACGCGATGTCCGCAGGTTTTGGAGCAGCTGAGAATCAAAGGAACAAGTAAAGGTCTAGGAGATTTTCAAGCTTGCCTAGTGGGGTGCCATCTACCGAGATGATCCAGAGTTTAGACATCTTTTATTATGCATAGTCTTCTTAGTAGAGTATATTAGATGACTTGTTTTTATTTGTCAAAACTATGTATGAATTAGTTTTCCAATTATGCAAAGTGTTTCATTTGCTTTTATTGCAATGATTATCATGTTTGTGACACTCCCAGATGAAGAAAAAAAATAACTTCCGCTCTTGTGTTATTAAAATCGGGGTGTTATAGAGGTATTCATGGACGACTTCTCTGCGTACAAACTAGACTTTGACAGATGTCTTGAAAACTTGTCAAAGGTCCTGTAAAGGTGTGAGGAGAAGCAACTAGTACTTAATTGGGAAACATTCCATTTTATTGTGACAGAAGGCATAGTGCTAGGGAACAAAATTTCTGAGGACATGGAAATGGATAAGAGTAAAATAGAAGCTATAGCAAGTTTACCACTGCTAAAATCTGTTACAAGAGAGAGTTTCTTGGGGCATGCAGGGTACTATAGAAGATTCATTAAGGATTTCTCTAAAATAGGCAAGCCATTGTCCAACATGCTACTTAAGAATGCGGAATTTGATTTTTCTGATAAGTGCATCAAAGCATTTAATTTTTGAAGAATGCCCTGACATTAGCCCCGATACTACAAGCACCAGACTGGAAACTATTGTTTGAGATTATGTGTGATGCCAGTGACTACGCCATTGGATCTATTCTGGGGCAGAGGAAAGATAGGAAGCATCATGCTATCTATTATGCAAGTAGGACTTTAGCTGAGGCTCAAATGAATTATACCACAATATAAAAAGAAATGATGGTCATTGTCTTTGCCTTTGACAAGTTCAAGATCATACTTAATAGGTTCAAGGGTGAAGGTATACACTGATCATTGAGCTATAAAATACCTTATGTAGAAAAAGGACATGAAGTCGAGATTTCTGCGATGGGCCCTAGTGCTACAAGAATTTGATCATGAGATTATTGACAAAAGGAACTCAAAGTGTGGTCACATACCACTTCTCAAGAATAGTCTACAATGAAAAAAATCAGTTTCCAGTGAATGACAACTATGTTGATGAAGCTATGTTAATGGCCATGTTAGTTGAACCAATTCTACCTTGGTTTGCTGACATTTATAACTATCTAGCATGTGGGAAGCTGCCGCCCAAGATTACCTATAATCAGAAGAAGAATTTATTATGTGATCTGAAAATTATTATTGGGTGATCCTCTTTTGTTCAAAAGATGCTCCAACAATTTATATCATCGTTGTGTACTAGAGGAGGAGGCGCCTCAAATCCCCAAGGAATGCCATTCCTCACCTTATGGGGGTCACCATGGAGGCAAAAGGACTACATCTAAAGTCCTACAGTCATGCTTTTATTGGCCGACACTCTATAAGGATGCTATGTCATTTATAAAGAATTATAAGGAATGCCAACTCACTAGAAATATTAGCAGTTTGAATGAGAAGCCTATGTATGACTGGGTGGAAGTGGATAGCTTTGATGTCTGGGGAGTGGATTATATGGGATCCTTCCCCTCCTCCATAGGAAACCAATACATTTTCATCGTAGTAGATTATGTCTCTGAGTGGGTATAAGCTATAGAAACCCCCACTTGTGACTCTAAAGCAGTTGTGAGACTATTCGAGAAGACCATTTTCCCTAGATTTGAGGTTCCACACATTGTCATTAGTGATGGGGGATCCCATTTTGCAGAAAAAAGTTTGAAGTAGTGCTAAAGAAGTATGGGGTCAAGCATAAAGATAGCCACACCATACCACCCCCAGATGTTAGGACAAGTCAAAGTTTCAAACCAAAAAATCAAGCAAATATTAGAGAAAACCATTGGTAGGATCCATAAGGATTAGTCCATGAAGTTGGATGATGCCCTGTGGGCATATAGAACAACTTACAAAACACTGATAGGGACTAAGCCCTATCGATTGATCTATGGAAAATCATGCCATTTTCCTATTGAACTAGATTACAAGGTCCTTTAGGCAATCCAATTCTTAAATATGGACCTGGACAGAGCTGGGAAGATGTATTTGCAAAATAATGTATTTGCAGCTTCATGAACTTGAGGAATTGAGGCTACATGCCTATGAGAAGGCCCAGATCTACAAGCAAAGAATGAAGGTGTGGCATGATTCCCACATCAAGCATAAGGATGTTTCAGAAAGAGACAAGGTTTTTCTATTCAATTCAATAATCAAGTTATTCCCAAGAAAACTAAGGTCCAAATGGTCTGGACCCTTCTTTGTTTTTAAGATTTACCCATCTGGGTGATGGAGATTACCGGTGAAAAGATGGGTACCTTTAAGGTGAACGGGTATAGAGTCAAAAGCTATTACGATGATGGAGCTTTCATAAAAAGATCAGAACTAGAGCTAGAGGACCCCAGACCTGCTCCAGCTGAAAACCCATGAGAAGCTAGAAACAAGAGTCAAGATAAAGAATTTAAATTAGCACTTCTTAGGAGGCAACCCAAGGATTTCCCTTTTTATCTATATCTTTCCTATCCAATTTTCCATATAATAAACAATTAGTACTTTAATAGTTCTTAGTTTATAGCCCTAGTGCCTTTTGAATTTAGTAAGTAATAGACTTTTGTCCAAAAAATTATCTACAAAAACATTCAAACTTGGTTGTTCGGATTTAGTATGCAATTAATAAAATTAATGAAGTCTATATACATGTCCTTCATTACAAGAGTCAATTTTGTCGGGCCATCGGTTGATCCCAACCACCGATTGGTACCCAGAAGACCCACCGATTGATAGTACCCTACCTCACCATCGATTGAGTAAAGAAGAACCACCACTGGGTGATTATAGTAGGGCCTTCATTAGTTGTTAGTCACAGACAAGCCATCGGCTGACAAGCATGGGCACACCATCGGTTGACATGCGCAAATGAGCCATTGACTATTCAAAGCACCTTCACCGCCTGCCAATCCATCAATTGATGGTTGAAGGGGCCGAAGAGCCCACCAAAACACCCAGTGGTAGACCAAGTGATAGAAAACTAAAAGGGGGTCGACTAATCCTCTTATACCTTCCTTTTACCAAGAAACCAAGCAAAACCCTACCCGACAAAGCAGTAGATGAAGCCAAAGCGATAGAGACACCCCCCCCGCTGTTAGCACCAAACAAGATGAAGGCATCTCCGAACAGGCATAGGATGTCAGAAAAATTCTTCCAGACTACCAGCGATCATGACACCAACATTGACAAGGTAACCCCTTAAACTTAGGGTTTTTCCATGACCTTGCGCCTCTATCTTCTTCGCCTTCCTTCTTCCTAAACGGTCCAAATCGTCGATGACCAATTATCACCATCGATGTTCGCTCCATCTTCCTTTCTAACCGCCACCTGCCATCGCCTCTTCGACACCATCATTGGTTTTCGCTCTGATCACCGTATGATTTAAAGCATCGCCTGATCTATCCACTGCATATTTCTGAACCATTACATGTTTTCGTTGATCACCGTGACCATCTAATTCAAACTGTTGACTGATACTACCACCAGTTGTTCTGATCCATTGACTAAGTAGTCGTCTTCGACTCTTTAACCTATAGAACCATCATCTATTCATATTTCAACCTCCTGTTCAAATTTCCACCGGGAACCTTCAACCTTGGATCAACTATCGGTTGAGGGAACCACCAACTAACCTTTTCACCGCATGTTCCAACCTTCAGTTGAGGCCATCAGTTGTCATTTTCAATTGTTATTTTACTGCTTTAACTACTATATCATACCATATATCGTTAGTGTTTAGTTTAATTGTTACTAAACAACTGCAAATTCGTAACCTAACAAATTTCCATTCCCTTTTACCCATTTAATTAATCTAGATAGAGATACTTAGTGTATCTGCAAGCATAAGATGGTAGGAAAGTAGGGAAAGATCCAAGTACATGAGTCTAAGTACACCAAGAAGGTGAGAGCCTCAATGACCACAAAGGAAATAGAGAGAGTGGAAAAACTAAAGGCTGAACATGCAAGCTACATTGAACAACATAGGGAACCCACTCCAGAAAGCATCAGAGCAAAGATCTTAGTCGAACCAATCCCAGAGGAGTCAGTAGAGGAGGAAGAAAAATAGAAATAGAAGTCTCTGAGTACACACCATCCGAGGAGGTACCAAATCCCAAGAAGAGTAATGCACTAGAAGCTAATGAGGAGATGCCCAAAAAAGTGGCCAAGATATCTAAGAAGAAAACATCAGTCGAGGCCACAACTCTAGAACCTCTTGTATCTACAAACATCCCCTACCAACCAGCACAATCTAGCAAAAGAGAGAAACCTAACAATCAGCTGGTGCCAAGAGATGAAGAGCACCATGAAATATGGTGTGACATATTCAACATGATGAATTACAAGGCTACAAGATATGGTGACATCAGTACCTTAGAGCAATTAGGGATCTACCAGAGGGTGAAACAAAGCTTCGAGCAACTAGGAATATACAAAATCTATTTCAAAAACATGACCTCTTATGATGATTTGACACAAGAGTTCATGTCCTCCATCATAAAATTGCATATAAATAGGAGTGAAATCTCGTATTGTGGGGTGAGTACAAGCTACAAGTTAGAATTATGAAGAAATACTACATTCTAACAGAGAAGTGGATTAATACGGTCTTCACAGACTCAGCAGAATGGTGTGGCCCCGCCAGTGGTGCTTTTACACCCCATGAGGTCAGAACGCATGGGATATGGGATCTTATGCTTTCGAAATTTGTCAGACCTAACTAGCTACCTATGTCTACTCAAACACTACACCCGCAAGCAAACGGGGTCGTGTCGTAGTATAGGAAGGCAGTGAGTATAGGGTTGATCCATAGAGATAGAGGGGGCACTAGAGTTAGATAGAGTGGGCTTCGTTCCTTTTGCGGAGCTTAGGGTTTTAGGGTTTTTGAAAGGTTTGGTTGTCTGGTTACGCTAATGAGCAAGTGTGAAAAATGAAATAGAAACTAAACTATCAACGAGCTAAGCTAGTAATCTAGGCTAACAAACTAGCTTGGCTAAGGCAAGAGCAAGCTATTCTAGACTAAATAAGTAATGAGCAATTAAGAGCCTAAGTTAACCACTAATCAAGAGAAAAGACCTAAATTAGCACTAGAAAGAAAAACTACGCAATTGACTAAGTTAGACTAAAGCAATTGGACTAAACTAGCATTAACAAGCAAACTAAGCAATTATGATTTTAAGCAAGTGATTAAGGTGGGTGGGCTGTTTGGGGAATGTAACTTTGATATTAGTTGGGGGGGATCATTAAACATGCATGGTTCTCATTTCATATCTAGATTACCAAACCAAACAATAAGGTCAATGCCATTAGAACATACCCTATACTACTAGTATAAGACTAGGGTTAGGTGTAATTCTAATGAGATTAACCAAATCTAGGTTTCTAGGGTAAGTGATAGTGAGTAATTGAGGGTTGAGGGTAGAGATGGGAGTAGAGATGAGGGTATTTAACCTCATGCCACTAGCCACTCTAGCCTTTAGAAGGCCCTAGACAATTACACCAATCTCACTTACACTAGCTACTTAGATCTCACACTCATTTGTAGGAGGAGGGATGTGTATGTAGGAACAAAGGGGGCTAGCTAGGGATCTACTAATTGGACCTAGGAGACATTCTTAAGATTGCCATATACACCCCAATTCCTCCTAGAAACTAAGTGTCATCAAAAACCTCAAAACAAGCAATTCATACAAGAAGCACAAACCACATGCAATAAGATAGGAAAAGAGATAGAAGCAAGAAGTAATCATCATAGATACGAATTTAGTTCATTACAAGAAATTATCCCCCAACATGGTATCAAAGTCACATTTAAATCCCAAACAGCCCACCATAAGGGGCTTAGCTAGACATGATCAAGAAAACAAGAAAAGAAAGAGGTAGAAGAAGTAGGGACTCCATGATGCTTTATGTGGAAACCTCCTTGTTCACCTCCAAGCTTGTTGTAGACGTCCTCCCTCCTCCAAGGGTGCAGGGTTGCATGAAATGGTAGGGGATTATGGATGAAAACCTAGGGAACTATGTTTCTAGGGTGGAATGAGGGTGGAAATGGTGGATGATGAGCCCAAAATGCAAGGGGATTGCACAAAGAGCTCAAGGGTGGAGAGTGGAGGCTAAGAACAGCTAGGTAGAGGCTCTCCTCCTACTGTGGCTACCACCCATGTATATATAGGTGGTGGTGGAGGCACTAGGGTAAGTAGGGGTAAGATTGGAAAATCAGTGTGAAAAAGTTAGGTTTTGAGGTCGTAGCATGGTCGTGCTGGGCAGCACGGCCGTGGTGGGTAGAAGTGAGCATGGTCGTGGTGGAGGGGAATGGCTGTGTTGGTTAAGTGTTAAATCAACAAGTTGATGGGTGAAAATGAAGGTTGGTAGCACGACCGTGTTGGGGACTAGGTAGAACGGCCGTGTTGGGTAGCACGACCGTGGTGGAGGGGTTGTGATGAGTTCGTTCTGAGCAGCACGCCTGTTCCATCTTCATCTAGCACGGCCGTGCTGGGTAGCACGGTTGTGGTGGCTGATTTGCTGAACTTCAAAGTTTTAACATTCAACCTGTAATCTTTGCTTAATTGACAACACGGCCGTTCCATGCTACCACGGCCGTGCTGGGGTCTTCAAGTAATGAAATGGCTTCAAACTTCATTATTAATGGACGTCTTTGCTTGGAGTCGAAACTTGGCCATTGGGGTAGGTTGAGGGGGCTCTTGGGATCTTCTTTGGACCCCTCCATGAGTAGAGGGACCCTCAGACTCCTTCCTTCTCTCTCTTCCATCCAAAGTATGGTCCAAGTACCTAAAAATAATGCAAAGAATGTCCATAAGTGCATTTGATAGTAAAACACACATTGGGGTATTAACTTGCAATCTACTTTGTTTAGATGTGATAAATGTACAAAAAGGCATAGGATGGAGCCCTAAAATAGGGCTGCATCACAAAACAAGCAGAGTGTTCTAACAAAGCACAAGGTGATAAGGATGCAACGGGGTTCACAACTGACAAAACCAGGGAAAAACTCTCACGAAACCCCAAATACAACTCTAGAAAATAGAAGGCCGCGATGATGCACTCTGGATTCATGAGGGCAGTGCACAAAATATTTGCAAACTTACTAATGTTCAGATCAAACATAGGAAATGTAACCAGGTTGGACTACCACATTCTGTGGAGCCTAATGGAAGGGAAGGCAACTAATGTAGGAAAGATACTATTGGAAAAGCTAGTTGCAAAAATGGGAGCAGGTGGTTCCCGTGATTTATGTATGGGAGGACCATAACATTTATAGCACACCATTTGGGCTACCCAAGAAAGCTTAAGTACTTCCTATAATCTGAAGGAGATACATTGGTAGACGGTAAGTATCTGGTTCCAGCGAATGTCCTAGTAAGGACACAAAATGGGTACGCCTACTGTTTCTTTAGAACAAAACTCTTACTAACCCTCCTGGAACTAAGAAGATATGAACTAGAGAAGCTCATTTTCAAGGAGGAAGAGAACTTAAGGCTGACGTTATGAAAGATTGCAACCATCACCAAATAATAAAAGGAGATAGCCACCAAGCAAACATCTACAAAAAGGGTGCGCATGCGAGTCCCAGTGAAGCCAACAAAGAAACCACCTCCTCCAAAGGTGGTAGACTTAGAGACTGAAGATGTCGAAATCATCGAGCAAGTTGCTACAACTACTTCCCCGAAAGTAGTTGATCACAAGAAAGGGACAACTACTGACCAAGAAACAACTACGAGGCCTTCAGTGAAGAAGGCAGAGCAAGGAAGCAAGATGGATGGGCACAGAGTGGCAGAAAATATACACATGCCTGAGAAAGAGGCACCCCAACCAGAACAAAGCTCACGTCAAGGCAAGGAGTCACCCAAAGTCCATGGAGAAGGGAAGGAAGTAAGCTCAATTGACAAACTAGACTGAGAGCGACTACAACAACAAAATTCATGGAGATAGGATGGGAGATTGATGACCTCTGTGAGAAATTCTATAACTCTAATTTGAATTTTGCCAATATAACCACAACTCTTTCGTCACTAACAGTGCATGTACATAAGTTGAATGAGGACATCCAACATGTCCTAAGTCTTCCACTATAGATGCAACAACTATCTACAAACCAACTCTAGGCACTAGTTGGAGTGACAAGTGAACTCACCACCCTATGAAAATAATGGGACGAACTACAAAAAGAAAACATGAAGCTATGAGAGGAAGTAGCAAAATGAAAGGAGGAGTCACCACCAAGTATCAGCATGTCTGTGGAGGCACATCAGGAAGATCCCACAGAACCAACATTAGATGTTGTTTTCCACCTCAGAGTAGACATGTTGATAGCCAAGATGAAGATGGAGAAAGAAGCACCTCGGGTTGAGGTGACGAAATCTAGATGCACCCTACCTCTAGAGGAAGAAGAGACAACAACTTCTACTAGAAACAAAGGAGTGCCTGCTAAGAAATATGATACATCCACATCCCCATCCTCGCATGGGCAGTTAACCAACATCAATCAAGATAAAGGGCTCAAAGAACAACCAAAGCAAAGTGCCCCACCAACATGACCTCAATCCCCACAACAAAATAAGAAGTAGTAGGAGAGAATGACATCGGGACGATACAGTCAGAAGCTAGGGGAGGTCACTGAAATGACCGAAGATGTAATGGATGGGCTCGGCCCGTTGTTCAACTATAAGATCCCACCCCACATGACTATGACAAATTTATGAAATAATTACTTCTGGATGAACAAATACCAGGTGGAGGGTTATCTATATCTTTTGAGAGAGAAATAGAACATATAATATCCGAAGAAGATACGGGAAATCTAGACAACATGTTTGCTGAAGCACCCCTGAAACTAGCAAACCCAGTCTTCCGAAAACTACCTACAACCTTAATAGACATGAACGCACCACTCCCATCCACACCACACCCCAATTCCATGTAAGATGGACGATATGGATATTTCATCAGTTGCAGGTATGATGATATAGGACATCCATGTCCTGGCCGACATCCTCGATGGTGCAAATCCAGGAAGGGATATTGTCTACCGCAACAATAAATATAGTCTTATAAGAGGTGATATGTGTTCCACTTTTGTACATCAGGTGAACATAAGCATAACCCTTTTCAAGATATTGTGTGGGACAATAATAGAGGACTACATGCACAGACACAAAGATGGGTTGGTATTCAATGCAACATCTAATCTGGAAGCACATCTACTCAAGGAAAGAGATGATATTCATTTGATACGTGAGCTCCAGGAAGCCCTCAACAAAAGCATATCATTGAAGATCATCACCTTTCCCTTTAAAGCCTTTTAAAGCCTTCAACCATTGGTTGCTCATAGTGGTTGACCTATTTGAAAGAAGAGTGCTCACTTACAACTTCAGTGCCAAAGACCTACCATTTGGATGAATGGTCTTTGAAAAGGTAGAGCCCAAGAGATCCCCACCCGCCTGAAAAGATGGATACAAGGAGTAAGTGGGTGGTATCACCCCAATTGCAAGGAAATTGCCATTTAATGCAATTTTGCACAAGAAGGATAGAATTCAGGGGACATTGCCTTCATAGCACTGAGGATAATCAAAGCCATCAACTGAGGAACACCTATGGAGAAAATTGCTAATGAAAGTTTCCATGCCTTGTGAGGGAAATATGTCATGGAAATCATCCACGATAGGAGGTTCTTCCACGATAGAAAAATGGCAGACGTACCAAGGTGTATGTACTCCCATATTCCTTTGACTAAAAATACAACTTGGTGAGAAGATCTCAAAAGATCAAGTCTTCAGAAGAAAGAAGGACACCACCAATGTGACCTATTGCCCCACCACCACCCAGTATAATACATGAAACATCTATACATGTTTATCAAGAACCTCATTATGTCTCTAAATCCCCAATGGAAGTCCCCACCACTATTGAGTGGGAACCTACTCCATAAGTTGAAACAAAACCAACCAACCAGCCACAAATGCAACCAATTTTGGTGCCAACCGTAATCGATGTCATAATTGCAACCTCATCTTTAGAAGAAAAGTTGTTCTAGGAAGTGAAATCCACATAGAAGAAGAACAAGTTGTTGACACACTAGAAGGACTAAAAATGACAGATGTCACAATGCCTACTTTTGAGAATTTCGATGAATTGGTGTGCTATGGCTAGTTAGTGGAAGAAGTCCAATTCCTTTTTGATGTTTTGTGACCATGGGAGGATGACTTTGTTGTTATTTCTGAAAGAGAAAACGTACAAATCTTACTCCTAAACATCTGTGATATCTATACAATAGGAGGTTACATGACACTAAATGTCATGACTGCTTGTTAGCTTCTATTAGTCATTTACTATTAAATAATCTATTGTAACCAATATCTGTTGGAGAGAGTTATATCTCTCGCTCGGACATGGGTCTCACTCGTGGGTCCCACATCTTTTTAGGTGGTCTCTGACAATTTGGTCAAGATCGTGATGTAGAAGAGGAGTAGTGTGGTGATCAATAGACTCAGAAGGTTGGATATTTGTATTTGATAGTAGTAGAGTCCTAGGGTCATCCATGTACTCTCAAGTCTGGGTATGGGATGCGTTTTGTAGATGATATACTTGAAACGACACAATTTTTTGGCAGTACGCCAATGTCTGTAATATATAGCATGTACATGTGGAAAATCATTTTTGTATTTAGGTTATGGATGAGACCACATGATATAGATGTAAATACCTATTATAATGGTAAAGATGAACCTTCATGTAAGTGTTTCAGAACTTGTTCGTGATGTTGATATTGGTTTTAATTCTTCTACTTTTCTGGATATGCGATTAGTTAGTGGTTAATCATGTTTTGTGTTTTAAGTAATCTCATGTAGTGTGCTGAGGTGTCACTGTCATTTCCTTCTCAAATTCTAGAATTATCTTAATTTGCTTATTGTCTTCTCATATTCTAAAAGATAGATTGAGATATCCTTATTTGATGGCCACAACTTGTGTTGCAAGCCATGGTTAGATAATTATTCCATTAATTATCTAATTCACACATTATCCTAGGATATTTCAAAAACTTTTCATTATTCCATATTTCCTTTTTCTAACAAACCATAAATCCATTGAGGAAATCAGATGAGAACTAGACAAGACTATAGAAAGATGGTAAGACAAAATAAGAACACAGTCAAATCAAGAACTATTACTTGAAGACCAGCTAAGAAGTCGACTTCTTACTTTCTTTCCTTAAGTCGATGATTCCCCACTACCAAAGTGCTCACTTATAGAATCATATATATACATATATATATATATATATATATATATCCTACATGGAGAAATCTTTCCTAGGCTGTTTTCCGCCGTTCAAACTATCTGCTATTCTCCTTTGAGACTGCTCACAGCTTTTCTTGATTCTATAATTTTGAAATATGCACAAACTCCTTTTATTTCTTAAACTTGTGCAACAAGGACCTATTTGCTAAGCATATAGTCTTATGGGACTCAATTGGGATATGGGTTGAGCCCATGCCATAAAGATACCTTTTTTATTCCATCAATAATATAATTAAGGAATTTACTTATCAATTCAAGCCTTATATTTATATAATTTAAATTCACCAAATTTAAAGATATTACATTCACCCATCCTTAAAAGGGATTTTGTCCTCAAAATTCAATCCTAGTAGGTTAAGGTGAATGATAACTCAACTTAGCTTCAAACCTTAGGGTTAGAAACCCTTCTTGGATTATCTTTAACAAATTTTGTTGATATGAAAATTCCTCACATTATTACCAAGGTTGGTACCCAAATTCAACTCATGGTATATCTACATCCTCATTAGTTACATGCTATCATCACTTAGTTATTATATTTGTCACTTGTGATTTCAATTTCACTTGGTGATTACCTTTTCACCTAACTTATCCAAACTAACATTCATTTTGTAACGTCAGAGCCCATTTCCCAAGGCTCTACTATAGTTTTGGGAATGAAAACTAACCCCATAGACCACCACTATCCTTAACTAACATAGTTTTTCTTCACTCACGTGCAAGCAAGGATAAACGTTTTGACTAGTCATCCATCCTAGTACTACTCTAGGTTGAGCACACTTAACCACATGGTTCTTTATTGATGAACTCCCTGACAAGGAGGTGCACCTTGGTGATATGGGTATTCCAATTATTCCTTTTAATATTATTTTATCTGAGGCCTCAAATCCTAGAATGTTACAATCTCCCCTACTTAGAATCTAGATGTCATTGTCAAGGCTCAACTTTATGGCCTCATAATATTTCTTCGTTTCAATACAAAACCAAAATGGACCATGGCACCCAACTCCCGAGAATGGAATACTGGCACAAGGGTGGCTACAACACCATGAATAGCCCTTTCCTACTTTCCTAAAGTGCACGACTCAAGACTAGCATGCCACATGCCCATGTGGGCCCCACCTACTGGAGGTGTTATGGCTCTTATACCATTTGTAATGCATGGGCCCACTGCCCAATACTCTACTAGAGTTTTAGGAATGACGATTGGCCCCATATACTACCACTAGCCTTAACTACATGCTTGTTTGCTTCACACACAAGTCGGGATAAACTTCCTGACTGGTCACCCATAGTAGTACTACTCTAGGTTGAACATGCTTAACCAAAAAATTCTTTAGTCATGGGCTCCCTAAAAAGACCTTAGTGATATTGGTAGTCCAATCATTTATTTTAAGATCATTTTATCTAAGGCCTCAAATCTCAAGACATTACATCTATCATCTCTCCTTTCTCTATAATCTGAAGGGATTGAATATGTACATGATGATTTATTGGGCAAATATTGATATTGTGGTGGCATGTATTGTGGTTGGAAATATTATTTATTGGGTTGTACCATATGTTCTTGTAGTAGTCGTAGAGTCACAAGCACATTGTTGACTTGGTGTTGCTGAGTTTGAGATGGAGATTCTTGGGTGGATGATTGCTCTCGTCTACCATTATTACCATTACATTGAATTAGCACATCTCCTATTGTAGATTCAACATTTTTGGTCTTTTTCCATCTTGGTTTCTAATTGGTCATCAAAGATGAGGATGTAAGATAAAAATGAATGTCTATGTGTTGTCATACTCTTTTTTGATGGAGTTTTCAATCTGAACTCCTACTTGAATCAACTCATAGGATTTTTGTATCTTTGTACGGACGTAAGTACAATAAGTGTAAGTGACGCAACCCTTATCTCCATATTGATCACCATTGTGTCCATTGGCTTAAATTCTAATTGTGTTGCCAGTTTTTTCCATCTCCCCACAAACTTAGATAATGTTTCAGTAGTCATTTGTTGTAATAGCTACAAATTTTCTTTGGTAGGGACTTGATCAGGGTTCCAAGCATACTGATCAATGAATTTATCCATCAATTGTGTCCATGTAGTGAGTGTTGTCAAATCCTTCTTGTTATATCTTGCAAGGGAAGGTCCTTACAAGATTTGAGCAAAGCATTCTGTCAAGATATTATCATCATCTTGTACCTCTACTGTGTCAAAATAATATGATTTGATGTGAGCAAGCAGATCATCTTTCACAAAGTATTTGTGAAACTTTGGCATGCGAAATTTATTAGGTAGATCTTCATTAAGGAAATGACAAAAGTCACAGAAGGTCTTGACTTTATACTTCTTCCCTTCCAACTGGTTAATCTTGTGGAGGATCTCAAGCATGATGGGATCTTCTATTGAAGTGTATGGGGTAGGCTCCACTTTTCTTTCCACAGCCACTGTATTGCTGGAATTTTCATTATAGTTGGATGAGCTATGTATATTGGTGGTGGAAGTACATATGGTCCTCCCATGTATGGATAGTACCAGGGAGGTGGGGGTGAATATAACATGTATTTGTTGGCAAATAATCCCTTCACGTTTTCTTGATGTGAATGGTGAGCATTCCTTGAAGTTTTCCCCTTTTTCTAGCTTTGGAATCCTTTCCAGTAATCTCAACTTCCTCTTACTTATTTCCCCCTTTGGTGTGACCATCGAGACTAAAATGGATGTTGTACGTTCAAGAAGTGTTAATATTGAACCAAAATTTACATGTGATTTATATTGGTATGGCCATGACAAATGAACTCAGTTGATGTAGGTTGGGGTTCCATATATTGTATGTGAAAGAATATCTTATCAGGCTTGTATGTTGGGCACCTTGGATTGAAGACCTTAGGTGATGCATGCCTTCTTGATGGTTGAAGTTTATGAGATACATGTAAGGAATATGAACATCAATTGCTTCTCCATGGTATCTTGGAGCACGACCTTTGGGGATATCAACAGTTCTAACACTAGTGTAGTATGGCTAAGCTTCCCCCTCCAATGAGTTTGTCTTGCTTGTTATGGCCAATAACCTCTTTGGAACCTACATTAGAATGTTGGGAGAAACACCTAATCCATGCATTACCCCTTGTATGGTTGAATAATATATAAACTCTTGTTGGATCTCATGATGACCTACAATTTGGGTCAACATGGTTTAAATACAATCAAGGTTTAGTCTGAAATCTACAAATATCATGCATCAGGGTAAATCCTTCTGCTCAATATTAATACCCCATTATTTAGGAGAGTAAAAAAGGATACTCCTATATCTTCCATAATCCTTCAAATGGATGACTCGTGAAAGACAACTATAGGGACATATGGTGGCTAAGATATACAAATTCCCTAGCTCATGTAGGATATAAGGATTCTTCCATCTGACATGAGTACCGAATAAAACCAAGGTAGTGTGGGTAAAGGGTGGTGAAGTATAGTATCCTGGGACAAGGTGACCCATTTAGGACCAATGATTGTGGATAGGTATCCATCTAATCTTCATTGTGTATGTGTCACACCCTGATCTTTGGAACCTAGAAAGGACATTATTAAGTTATTGATGACATCAATAGGTGATAGATTTATGTTTATAATAAAGTTTATCCAATTTTCATAATATTTAGATTCTATGGAAAAAGAATGCAGAGAGGTATTTGACGCACTCATGATGGTTTTGTAGTATCCTAAAAGTTTAGGAACCTGATATTTAATAAGATAATATGAGATGAAATACAAAGTTGAACTATGAAGGAAACACGATGACTGTAGTTGATGGTTTGAGCCCTAGACCTAGTTGAGTTCTACATAATAAGTAAGTGAAGTCATAATCATCGAAGGTATCATAAGGAACCTGTAATTGAGGAATGATGTTTATTCAATAGTTTAATGTTGTAATTGAGGATATGATTAATCATACGCATTCTTTTCGAAATCAAGAGAAGGTCCATTGGCCCTAGGATCCAAATTCAGCCCAATATGGCAAATTAAGGATTTCACATGGGTCCTTGGAGTACAAATTTGAGTATGGAGTATTTTTGTGTCATAATAAATACTCAATATATTTTTAGTGGAAGCATCATTCTAATATAAGATTGTGCGAGAAATCTCATATGATTTTATTGTATATAGTGGCCTAGGTAATTAAATTAGTAATTATAATGTTTTTATTTAAATGACATGTTTGGAGTGTTTGTATAGCTAATTTTTACTTAAAATCTTGCTCATATGAAGTTGATGATAATATACTATTTACCGAAAAATCTAAAGTCAAACTGAGCTATAGAGTGGGTTGTATAAATATTTCTTATATTTGGAGTTTTATCAAAAAGAATAAGAAAAAGAAAATAAAAAAGGGGGCGACCCCACTCCGCGTAGACTGGAGGCCGCAACCCCTATTTTCAGGGTGTGAATAGAGCACCCATGAAAGGGGCCCTCTCCCATGATTACGGGCATGGGAGGCTATAAAAGCCTCAGATTCTGGTTTATGAGGGGCTAACAAGTTCGATCTTAGGGTTTCACATGAAACTGAGAGCGAGAGAGAGAGCGCATGAAGAGGAGGGCATGGTGGCTGCAGTAGGGCAGAGGCCGAGTTTCTAATATGGGCCTACCTGCACTCGTCGATGACGGTACCCAAGACAGAGAGGGCGGACAGAGATAAGGGATGCTTGAGAGCAAGCTGCGACGCCCACATCGTCGAGGTTGGGGTTGCTTGAGGCAGACCCTACGGCGGCACCCACCTGCATAGGAAGAACATGGGAGTTTTCCCCTGTTCGGGTTCATGGGCAAGGGAGATGAGTCCTGTCTTGGATCCGTGACCAAGGGAGAAGCATAAGAGAAAGGGTGCCACCCTTGAGGTCCTTTGGATTCTAAATGGACGATTGAGATTGATCCAAACATAGGTAATTTCTAAAATTCATATCTTGAGATTGGGAACTCAGATTTTATCAAATAAGGTACCCATGGAAAGCTCGTCAAATGTACTATATAGTAAAAATATCTCCAGAATGTAATTTGGATATCTATTATTTATTATGTGTTGGGTAGCCAAAACTATATGATTTTGATGTTTTGTCCATTAAAAATAGTAAACGACTTTAGAAATTTATACAAATTTTATTGAATGTGTATTTTGATATGTTTAACATTAGTTCAGAACCTGATCTTTCATATATGAAGTTTTATTGAGGTTTTTGATATAAATCCTAATAAGGGTATAGTGGGTATTTCACCCATGATATGATTTTTAAATGAAATGATATTTTAATACATGATCATTCCTACATTATATGAATACTTTTTTGGAGATTTGATGAAGTTTCTTGTGCTATTATATTACTATTTAGTTTTAGATGAGTAGCCATTATGAAAGAATAATAAATGATTATCCCGACACAATAAGTAATATATTTATGCTTAATTTGGTCTGATATTAGTAACGTGATGGTATTCTACTTTGATTTCCTAATTGATTCAATAAGTTTAGAATATGTAACTATGTTTGAGAATTATTCTCATTATATGAAGTATATGTTCATATTAGTGCATAAGGTGATTTATGTCTTATTTGAGTATAAAGATAATACTAATTATATAGTATGAGTTTTATTTTATTTCAACGCCAAGATTTTATGGTGATTTTAGATTAAAGTTATGTTTAGTATAAATAAGAATCCTAAGTTGGTATATGTAGTTAGGAAGATGGGGTTTTGAGATTTAGAAATATAAAGAGGGAACATAGGCTTGGACTGATAAAACTATGATGATATCCAGGTTATTAAAGTTATGGAACTTGGAATCAATACTTCCTTAAAGATACCCTCAGTACAAGAGGTAAGTGGTTCATTCCCATGAGTACTCATATTTGAAATCAGTATGTTTACATGCATCTTTATAAGACTTTCATGATTTATGAGGTTTGATGTTCTAAGATTTTTATGTTAAGGTATGAAAGTAAGTTTTTCCCCGTACTTATATGAGTTTCTAAGTTCATATGCCCAAAATATCAATTAGAGATATATTGCTCAAATGGTTGGGATCCATGGACTAGGTCCATGAGAAAATTTAAGAATCATGTTCCTACAAGATTTCTTAGCAATGACTTAAATTAATGAATAAGATTATAAGATAAAGATATGCAAACAGTATAGGCATACCTAGCTAGTGATTTGGGATAAGTTTGTATTGAGATTTTAAGTATAGGTATGCTATTGGGATTCCTCATGTTTAAGGATATAGCCATATATTGAGGTTGCAAGTAGAAATGTGCTACTAAGATTTCTTACATAAGTATACATCTAAGAACTAAGAAGTTAATTAGAATTCTTAGAATGTTTAATGTGAGGATGTAAGTTTTGAAGATATTAAGACATAATCTTATTTTCACAATAATCATGCTATTGGGGATCATAGTGCATTGTAAAATGAGTCTATAATAAGTTGAGGATGCATTAAGCTATGATTAATTTACCAGATCCCTTTTTAAGAATTGAAATTTTAAAATGTGAGTTCATATGAAAAATATTAAGACCTAGGGTAAGATCAGATATAATGAGAATTTATAGAGATTGAATCATCTTGTTCGAAAACACAATTCTATATATTTTATACTTAATTTATTCTCATATAATTCATGAAAATTACTTTTGTATACTTAGAGTTTAGATATTGAGATCAAATCCTTTTCCTCTAGTTCTTTAGACTCAGCTGTCATATGCCAAAAATCAAGATTTAATGAAGTCATTCTGATAAATTAGAGTTTCAAATTAAGATGTATCTAGATAACAAGACATCAGATTTAGATTCAGACTTAGATTTCTCAGTATGTGAGTAGTCAGATACTAAATAAAAATACATGATAAGGGCTTTACACCCAATCTCAATTATGAAGTAATTGAGATCTATATTCACATTCAGTTGTAGACTCAGTTTATCACTTAAGAATAAAAGATTCAGATTCAGATTCAGATATAGAATTCAGTACATGCTCAGTACTCAGTAATCTTTTTCAGATAAGTTTAATTATCAGTATTCATTTTTAATATAAGATAAGTTCATATTCAGAATTCATTAAAGCAATCAGTATTAAGCTTCAGTTCAGATTAAGAATTAAGTAAGTGTAGATTTAAGATAAATAAGTTGAAACCTTCATATAAGACATTATATGATAAGTCCTCATTTAGTAGTCCCGGGACGATTCAGAGGCATCTGTTGCCAATTCAGAGGAGTGTTTACTCCAATTTAGAGGTGTTGCAGCACCAATTCAGGGTGTAGCCACGCCAATTCAGAGACACCTCGATGTCATTCAGGGCATGTAGTGCCATTTCAGGGTACTTCGGTACCAATTTAAAGTTTAGATATTGAGATCAAATCTTTTTCCTCTAGGTATTTAGACTCAGCTGTCATATGCCAAAAATCAAGATTTAATGATGTCATTCTGATAAATTAGAGTTTCAAATTAAGATGTATCTAGATAACAAGACATCAGATTTAGATTCAGACTTAGATTTCTCAGTATGTGAGTAGTCAGATACTAAATAAAAATACATGATAAGGGTTTTACACCCAATCTCAATTATGAAGTAATTGAGATCTATATTCACATTCAGTTGTAGACTCAGTTTATCACTTAAGAATAAAAGATTCAGATTCAGATTCAGATATAGAATTCAGTACATGCTCAGTACTCAGTAATCAGTTTCAGATAAGTTTAATTATCAGTATTCAGTTTTAATATAAGATAAGTTCATATTCAGAATTCAGTAAAGCAATCAGTATTCAACTTCAGTTCAGATTAAGAATTAAGTAAGTGTAGATTTAAGATAAATAAGTTGAAACCTTCACATAAGACATTATATGATAAGTCCTCATTTAGTAGTCACGGGATGATTCAGAGGCATGTGTTGCCAATTCCGAGGAGTGTTTACTCCAATTTAGAGGTGTTGTAGCACCAATTCAGGGCGTAGCCACGCCAATTCAGAGACACCTCGATGTCATTTAGGGCATGTAGTGCCATTTTACGGTACTTCAGTACCAATTTAGAGTTTAGATATTGAGATCAAATCCTTTTCCTCTAGTTCTTTAGACTCAGCTGTCATATGCCAGAAATCAAGATTTAATGAAGTCATTCTGATAAATTAGAGTTTCAAATTAAGATTTATCTAGATAACAAGACATCAGATTTAGATTCAGACTTAGATTTCTCAGTATGTGAGTAGTCAGATACTAAATAAAAATACATGATAAGGGTTTTACACCCAATCTCAATTATGAAGTAATTGAGATCTGTATTCACATTCAGTTGTAGACTCAGTTTATCACCTAAGAATAAAAGATTTAGACTCAAATTTAGATATAGAATTCAGTACATGCTCAGTACTCAGTAATCATTTTCAGATAAGTTTAATTATTAGTATTTAGTTTTAATATAAGATAAGTTCATATTCAGAATTCAGTAAAGCAATCAGTATTCAGCTTCAGTTCAGATTAAGAATTATGTAAGTGTAGATTTAAGATAAATAAGTTGAAACCTTCACATAAGACATTACATGATAAGTCCTCATTTAGTAGTCCCGGGACGATTCAGAGGCATCTGTTTCCAATTCAGAGGAGTGTTTACTCCAATTTAGAGGTGTTGCAGCACCAATTCAGGGCGTAGCCACGCCAATTCAGAGACACCTCGATGTCATTCAGGGCATGTAATGCCATTTCAGGGTACTTCGGTACCAATTCAGGGCATAGATACGCCAATTCAAGAGGACTTATTATATAATGGTGGCCACAAGTAGATCAAAATCGTAAGTAAAATATACTTAAGATTAGAGCATGTATGTAATCTCATCCATGAGTGTGATGAGAGGAATTCAGATAAGATATTTATGATCCAGACACTTTGGTGTAGACCATGAGACCCAGAGTATAGGTCTCCAGAAATATAGCGTAAAAATAAGAGTTTAAGAAATAAGAGATAATATGTTTCTATATTTAATCGGAGTTAAATGTCCATTTCATATTTATAATGTTCAAGAATCTTTTGTAATATTTCAGTTCTTTAACAATGTATATTTTAGAATACTCATGCCACTTACTCTAATGACTATTTTTCCCAATGCATGGCTGGGGACGCGATGTCCATAGGATTTGGAGCAGTTGAGGATCAAGGGAACAAGTAAAGGTCTAGGAGATTTTCAAGCTTGCCTAGTGGTGTCCCATCTACCAAGATGGTCTAGAGTTTAGACATCTCTTTTTATGCATAGTCTTGTTACCAGTGTACATTAGATGAGTTATAGTTTTCCTTTTATTAAGGACTATGTATGAATCAATTTTTCTCAATGCAAAGTGTTTCATTTTATTTAATTGCAATGATTATCATGTTTGTGACACTCCTGGTTGAAAGAAGAAAAAAATATAGCTTCCGCTCATGTGTTATGAAAATCGGGGTGTTACAATTTGGTATTAGAGAAATTTGGTAAATGACCACTAGGCAAAGATGATTCTCATAGTCACCCTAGGATGAAGATAAGAGATTAGGGTTTAGGGATAGATTCCCAAAGAAAGATACAATTACCTAGAATAACTAAGAGTTTTTACCTTAGAAGAAATAGAGATGCCATAGATAGATGTTTACCTATTCTAGGTCTCATGTTTCAACCTAACTCTAGCTAATGATGTTGCTTCTCCATTCTCAATGGTTATGGCCATCCAATTGAGAACTGAAGAGGAACACCATAAGCACTAGATTTTGATGCATCTCTCATTTCTTATTGTTCTATGTGGTATGGGACACATGTATTAGTAGGTTAATAAGAGATAGCATGTCATGATCCCACATCTCTGGGTATGTTCCTGATCACCACATATCTAGAAATGTAGGAGTTACCTATAGAACGTAAGATTACAAAATCATGTACACCTAATGTTAGAAAGTCATGACAATGTTGAGGTAGATGTCCTAAGTATAGAGCCATGTTTAGTCTCATAAACCCTAAGTATGAGTTGAAAAGTAGACCAAGGTAATAGATAATTATCACATAAACATTTTATGAAAATACATTACGTATATTTTTGCATACAAAAAAATTTGAACATAAGTGTACCTTAATATGATGAAGAAGTAAGCAGAGCCCTAAGGTGGGTAGTAGCCTAAAGAAATTTTGAGGATGAAATTCCCAAAAAGGTGGGTAGTATTGTCACACCCTGATCTTTGGAACCTAGAAAGGACATTATTAAGTTATTGATGACATCAATATGTGATAGATTTATGTTTACAATAAAGTTTATCCAATTTTCATAATATTTAGATTCTATGGAAAAAGACTGCAGAGAGGTATTTGACGCACTCATGATGTTTTTGTAGTATCCTAAAAGTCTGAGAACCTGAAATTTAATTCGATAATATGAGATGAAATACAAAGTTGAACTATGAAGGAAACACGATGACTATAGTAGATGGTTTGAGCCCTAGACCTAGTTGAGTTCTACATAGTAAGTAAGTGAAGTCATAATCATTGAAGGTATCATAAGGAACCTGTAATTGAGGAATGATGTTTATTCAATAGTTTAATGTTGTAATTGAGGATATGATTAATCATACACATTCTTTTGGAAATCAAGAGAAGGTCCATTGGCCCTAGGATCCAAATTTAACCGAATAAGGCAAATTAAGGATTTCACATGGGTCCTTGGAGTACACATTTGAGTATGGAGTATTTTGGTGTCATAATAAATACTCAATATATTTTTAGTGGGATCATCATTCTAATATAAGATTGTGGGAGAAATCTCATATGATTTTGATGTATATAGTGGCCTAGGTAATTAAATTAGTAATTATAATGTTTTTATTTAAAAGACATGTTTGGAGTGTGTGTATAGCTAATTTTTACTTAAAATCTTTCTCATATGAAGTTGTTGATAATATACTATTTACCCCAAAATCTAAAGTCAAACTGGTCTATAGAGTGGGTTGTATAAATATTTCTTATATTTGGAGTTTTATCAAAAAGAAGAAGAAAAAGAAAATAAAAAAGGGGTGACCCCAATCCGCACAGACTGGAGGCCGCAACCCCTGTATTTAGGGTGTGAACCAATCACCCATGAAAGGGGGCCCTCGCCCATGATCGTGGGCAGGGGAGGCTATAAAAGTCTCAGATTCCGGTTTATGAGGGGCTAACAAGTTCGATCCTAGGGTTTCGCATGAAACTGGGAGCGAGAGAGAGAGTATGTGAAGGGGAGGCATGGCGGCTGCGGTAGGGAGGAGGCTGAGTTTCTAATCTGGGCCTACCTGCACTCATCGATGACGGTTCCCAAGCCAGAGAGGGCGGACAGAGGTAAGGGATTCTTGAGAGCAAGCTGTGACACCCACATCGTCGAGATCGGGGTTGCCTGAGGCAGACCCTACGGCGGAACCCACCTATGCAGGAAGAACAGGGGAGTTTTCCCCCATCCAGGTTCACGGGCAAAGAAGCATACGGGTCATGTCTTGGATCCGTGACCAAGGAAGAAGCATAAGAGAAGGGGCGCCACCCTTGAGGTCCTTTGGATTCTAAATGGACGATTAAGATTGATCCAAACATAGGTAAATTCTAAAATTCATATCTTGAGATTGGGAACTCATATTTTATCAAATAAGGTACCCGTGGAAAGCTCGTCAAATGTACTATATTCGAAAAATATCTCTATAATGTCATTTGGATTTCTATTATTTATTATGTGTTGGGTAGCCAAAACTATATGATTTTGATGTTTTGTCCATTAAAAATAGTAAACAACTTTAGAAATTCATACAAATTTTACTAAATGTGTATTTTGATATGTTTAACATTAGTTCAGAGCCTGATATTTCACATATGAAGTTTACATCTAAGAACTAAGAAGTTAATTAGAATTCTTAGAATGTTTAATGTGAGGATGTAAGTTTTGAAGATATTAAGACATAATCTTGTTTTCACAATAATCGTGCTAATGGGGATCATAGTGCATTATAAAATGAGTCTATAATAAGTTGAGGATGCATTAAGCTATGATTAATTTACCATATCCCTTTTTAAGAATTGAACTTTTAAGATGTGAGTTCATATGAAAAATATTAAGACCCAGAGTAAGATCAGATATAATGAGAATTTATAGAGATTGAATCATCTTGTTTGAAAACACAATTTTAGATATTTCATACTTAATTTTCTCTCATATACTTCATAAAAATTACTTTTGTATACTTAGAGTTTAGATATTGAGATCAAATCCTTTTCCTCTAGGTCTTTATACTCAGTTGTCATATGCCAGAAATCAAGATTTAATGAAGTCATTCTGATAAATTAGAGTTTCAAATTAAGATGTATCTAGATAACAAGGTGATGAATGCATATTCATCATGAATTTCAATCACCATATTGGGCTCAATTTAATTCAATACACCCAATTTCATTGACTATATGTAAAAATGTGCAAAATTTCATAATTGATTCAATTATCAAAGTATAAACTGAATTTATATCAATTTTATGCAGGTCATGATGAAGTCGACCATCTAAATCAACCATCATCCAAATCATATCCCTTTGAGTGGGACCAACCTTTCTCATCCTGGGTTTCATCCATACGGTCTCACCATTCAGTTTCAACCATTCGGTCTCGCCAAACGGTCTTGACCTAGTGGCCTCGTCCATCTGATTTGGACCTTTCGGTCTTAGCCATTCATCCATTCGGTCTTAGAACGCGAGCTTTTCCTCACCTTCGGATTGCTGATCAACGATCCCCATCAATTTGTTGAAACACTTTCATCCAATCAGTTTCTAACTCCATACGGTCTTTAAGACCGGTTGAGCAACCTGCTCGAAACCGATTGGGCAACTCAGCAGCATTGGGCATGCTTCCCTTCCTCTTGCTTCTTCTTCCTCCCACCGGAACCCTAGATCCATCGCATCGGCAACCACCGCGCCACCATCGAACACTACAGCCTGCTCACCAACGCCATCATCTTCTTCCTTCCAGTTCCTACCTGCAAACCCTAGCACCTACAGTGCCATGTCAACCTACACCTTTGCTGGGTTCTGCAGAACCTCTCTTCCCTCCGCCTTGACCTGCTGTCCTTGGCGCCATGATTACAACCTCACCACAGCCGCCATATCCATCTGCATCTCTGCCGTATCCAAAAGCTACGTCTACACTTTCCCACCTACCTCCAACCACTGAGCTCAGCACCGTTGATGTCGCCCATGCCTCCACTGCCACCTGTACAGTCTCAGACCGATAGAATGACAACCCCAGAACCATGTGGCTGCATTGAGTCCTCGAGACCGTTTGATGGGAACCGGTAGAGCCCAGACCGGTTGGACACCAGAGCGAAGATCATTTGATGGCAGTGCACTCTGTCAAGGCCCTTCGGAATCGGAGCGATCGATCATAGAGACTGTGAAGAGTCTTGTATTCCCAAGACAGTTTGGTTACTACTCGAGACCGATCGAAGGTCCTAAACCGATTGGCTGTGAACGATCCTTAAGACCGATAGGATCATGAGATCGTGTGAAGTCACAGTCCAAAACTGTTTGGACACTCGAGCCTCCAAAACCATTTGCAGCAGCCGATCCTCAGGACCGTTTGATTCTTAAGCATGCTAAGACTGTTTGGCCGATGGAGTATAAGACCAATTGGACAAGTATGTGTCTACCAAACCTGTAATATCCCTGACCTGGGTTATGCCTTAACCCTGGGAGTTTTGCTTAAGCAAGTTAATTAGATCCTCGATTTTATTTTGTGAAAATTAATTAAGGCTCAAGAGGAACTTATGTTTTAATTTTAACCCTTTTTTTAATAATGTTGAAGCAATGTTTGCTTATTTTGGACTAAAGTGCAATTTATTCAATTTGAGGGTTAACTTGCAAATTTTATATGATAAAATGTTCCTCAAATGTTGAAGCATCATAAGAATGAGAATGATGTTGTGGTATGGCTTGTGGTATCCTGAGTACCAAGACAAAGCTTGTTAAGCAATGTTTGTGTATTAAAACCTAGTTTTGGTTAATGTGCAATTTACCCAAAACCCAGGGTTCAATATGCAAAATACCACTTCTAGAGGGTCCCTCATGTTTCTTGGCATCATTCAGAGAAAATAAACTGAGAGGGACACCTCATTTAAATCATTTTTGAAGAGACAGAATCTTGATATTAAAATAATCAAGATTTAAGCATAATTGGAACCCTAATTCAATTTAATGCAAAAATAAAAATATTAATTGAAGTGCCTTCAACCAAAAACGAGATGGTTGAATTTTTTTAAGAGTAGACGTCCTTGAGCCTTGCAAAGGCACTCAAAAATATCTAAGTGAGTGGAGAGCCCACTCACATTAGTTAAAGGAAAAAGTAATATCCACTAACTTATGCATATTATTATTATATGATTAAGGTGCTTAATTTCTTTTCCTTTAAATCATGGATAATTGAAGGGAATGAGAGGCAAGGAAGGAGGCTTCGTATTTAAGGAATAAGAGGGTGCAAGTGGCAAGGAAATGGGGGAATTATCCCCTACATTCTCTCTCTTAAAAAGAAATTCAATAATACACATATATACTCACATATCCATAACTTGATAGGGTTATTTCGAAACCACTTTCACTCTTTGCTTGCAAAACGACCAAGGGAGCTTAGGAGCATGAGGAGGACGATCCCCAACCTATAGGTAAGCTCCATGGTCCTCTTTCACCTTGATTTCATGGTGGAAATTACAAATCAATGCTTGATTTCTTCTTTTCTCCCTTCAAACTTCAACCCTAGTCATTCTTTTCACTCAAAGACTTGAGGACGAGATTTGGATGGTTGAAGGAGTTGCTTTCACCATTGAAGACGTGGAGTTTGAATCTTTGAAGCTTCTTTGGAGACGGGTTTTATAACTTAAAACCTTAATATTATTATTGCATTCTATTCTTCATCAATTGTTGATCATTTTGTACTTATTGAAATTCATTTGATCAAATCAATGGAACCACTATGAGGTTTACATCAATTTATGAAGGATCGTAGATTGATGATGATGACATCATCCTAAGCACACATCTCAATAATATCTAAAGCAAACGGTTTCAAAGGACTTGAGACCAAACGGTCTCAAGATCTTTTGAGACCAAACGGTCTCAAGACCGTTTGGACTCAAACGATCTCAAGACCGTTTGGAATCAAACGATCCCAGACCGTTTGGAGGACAAGTGATGATATAGTTGAAGGTTGATTCAACTGGTTACAATTGATTTGATCTTAATGGCTCCAATTGTGAATGATCCATCTATTGCAAACCCTAATCGGGTTGAGTGTTGAATCCTTAAGTGAATTGAATCAATTTAAGGGTTGATTGACCCAAACGGTATCAAAACCATTTGGAGGTCAACCAAACGGTCTCAAAACCATTTGGAGGTCAAAAAAATGGTCTCAAAACCATTTGGAGGTCTATGGTTGAGTATGATTGGATGGTTGAAGATCCAATGGTTACCAACTGATGAATAATTAATAGTTTAATTGATGATGGATTCAATGAAGTAAATCCCTAATTGATTTGAGTGAATGGAACCCTAGTTGATCCTCTCAGTTTCAAGATGTTTTGGACCAAACGGTCTTGAGACCGTTTGGGATCAAACGGTCTCAAACCGTATGGGGTTCAATTGGATCAAGACCGTTTGGGGTCCATTTGATCAAAACCGTTTAAGAGGTTCAATACAATCAAAACCGTTTAGGATCTTTGACCGTTTGAGATATTTGACCGTTTGAAAGGAAACGGTTTCAAGACTGCTTGAAGGTCTAACCCCAAGACCGTTTGAGGGTGTGACCCCAAGACCGTTTAAAGGTCATGATCAAAACCGAATGGAGGTCCAATTTGGTCCTAAACCCAATGAAGAATTAGATGGTCTGAAACTAATTGAAGGTTTGGTTGATCAAAACCAATTGAGGTCTATTTGATCAAGACCATTTAAAGGTTCAATTAGTTCAAATTATGAAAAGACCAATAACCCCATGAGTGGTTGAAAAGTATACTAATGTTGATTTCAATGGAAGTACCTTTAGGGTACTTAAATAATTAATGTAATTAGAGTACTCATCCTTTGATGTTTATGAATGCAAATAAGTACACTATGATAATCATAGATGTATGTACATTAATGAAGGGTTGAACTAACCTAATTGATGGGAAAACCCTAATTGATGGGAAAATTGTAATTGATGGGAAAACCCTAATTGATGGGAAAATCCTAATTGATGGGAAAACCCTAATTGATGGGGAAATCTTGATTGAGATGAATTGGGATATGAGAAATTCTAATTGATGTGAATATTAAACCTTAACCCTAATCTAGGGTAATGGAGTAACCCTAATCTAGGGTAAGGACATGAGGAATCCTAATTCAAGGTAACATAATGAAAAACCCTAATTCAAGGGGATTCTTTAAGAAACCCTAATTTCGAATAATGCCATGATAAACCCTAACCCTAATGAAGGATGATGGTATGTGAAACCCTAATCCTAATAATGGAATAGTGGCTAATATCTGGATGAGGGAAATACCTAAAGTGGTTGATTATAGGAAACCTTATAGCAAGTAATGCTTTAATCTGAGATAAGTCCATATCATTAAAGATAGTTGGAAAATTCTTACGTGTGTTCTATGACCTATGCACTTTGTGATATAGGTGATAGGTTAGTGGATAAAAGTATTAAGATGGGAAAATACCTTAATACGATATAAGTTGATAAACTTAAGTAAAGTTAAAGTGATGAGGGAAGTAATACTTCAAGACCTCATAGGTATCACATCCAGCTCTTTAAGAGTGATACCCCTTGATGCATCTCAAATCCAACATACTTGGATGAATAACATATGAAGAGTGTTATTCTAATTGTTACATTAAAGATGTTTTAATGGGCCTTGAGAGCCATATGAGTAAGTTGTTGCCTAGTAAGAGGTACCAAGATGATTATAAAGATCTCTTGTAAGAGATGATAATGTTTATGATAAACCAAGAAATTGAAACTCAGTAATATGATAATAATAACAAAAGGATACAATAATAATAATAATGAAATCATGATCATACATGTTTTTGAATATGCTAAAAGGGGAAGAAAGGAATACTTGTATTACATAAAGAATATGATTAAGTATGATGGTATGGCCAAAGTTTAATGCTAGTAAAAGGATGTGGTACCTGGCTATGTAATCAGGATTGGTTAAAGTCCAAAGCCTGGCTGTGTAATCAGGATTGGTTAAAGTCCAATACCTGGCAGAGGCATGAAGCCTGTAATCAGGATTGGTTAAATTCCAATACCTGGCAGAGGCATGAAGCTTGTAATCAGGATTGGTTAGAGTCCAATGCCTGGCTATGTAATCTGGATTGGTTAGAGTCCAATGCCTGGCTGTGTATTTAGGATTGGTAGAGTCCAATGCCTGGCTATGAAATTAGGATTGGTTAAAGTCCAATACCTGGCAGAGGCATGAAGCTTGTAATCAGGATTGGTTAGAGTCCAATGCCTGGCTGTGTAATCAGGATTGGTTAGAACCCAATGCCTAGTTGTGTAATCAGGATTGGTTAGAGTCCAATGCATGGTTGTTTCATCAGGATTGGTTAAAGTCCAATACCTGGCAGAGGCATGATGCTTGTAATCAAGATTGGTTAAATTCCAATACATGGCAGAGGCATGAAGCCTGTAATCAGGATTGGTCAGAGTCCAATGCCTGACTGTGTAATCAGGATTGGTTAAAGTCCAATACCTGGCAGAGGCATGAAGCCTGTAATCAGGATTGGTTAGAGTCTAATGCCTAGTTGTATAATCAGGATTGGTTAAAGTCCAATACCTGGCAGAGGCATGAAGCCTGTAATCAGGATTGGTTAAAGTCCAATACCTGGCAGAGGCATGAAGCCTGTAATCAGGATTGGTTAGAGTCCAATGCCTGGCTGTGTAATCAGGATTGGTTAGTATCCAATGCTTGGCTGTGTAATCATGATTGGTTAGAGTCCAATGCATGGTTGTGTAATCAGGATTGGTTAGAGTCCAATGCCTGGCTTTGTAATCAGGATTGGTCGAGTCCAATGCCTAGCTGTGAAATCAGGATTGGCATGGTCCAATACCTGGTAAAGGTATGAAGCCTATAACTAAAGAATTGGCATAGTCCAATGCCTAGATAGAATATGATGATGTATACTCTTATGTCTGGTATAACGCAGTATCTGTTTAGCAGATTGGCTAAGATCAATAGATGGAAACAAGAGTGAATCATGGGTGACATATCAGGATAATAAGGAAAAGCTTGAGATGTTGAAATGATATGATAGAAAAATGATATACATGTTCTTCCTATTCCTTATAAAGAGAATAGATGATTTAATGTTCTATCATAGACAGTTACAATACTTAAAAATATGATAATGATCTAAATTGCTTATCCTCTACTCAGTTTTATATTATTAAACTACAATAATAATGTTTTTGGTAGAGAGATCTCTCGCTGGGGCAATTTTCAATTGTCTCACCCCCGTGGGATTCAACATTTTTTTAGGTAGGCGAGCACAGAGGAGTTTGAGAACACCTTGCAGAGGAAGAACATCAGCAGCAGCAAGGACAACAGTGACAGCTCAGGGTGAGAGTATTGTCTGTTGTGTCCTGTAGATATAAGTCCTATGTGTCGTCTCTATACTCTCAGGTCCTCAGAGTTAGTAGTTTGAACTTTAATGAATCAATATGAGATTTTGGCTTAATGCCTCGAGGTTTTTATGCTGCCTGTGTATAGTTTTAACAGAGCAGTTGATGTTTGTGATTGTAACATCCCTGACCTGGGTTATGCCTTAACCCTAGAAGTTTTGCTTAAGAAAGATAATTAGATCCTTAAATTTATCTTGTGAAAAGTAATTAAGGCCAAGAGGAACTTATGTTTCAATTTTGGTCCTGTTTTGATAATGTTGAAGCAATGTTTGCTTATTTTGGACTAAAGTGAAAATTACCCAAGTTGAGGGGTTAACTTGCAATTGTTACATGATTAAATGTTCCTCATGTCTTGAAGCATTGTGAGAATGAATATTATGCAGAGGTATGGCTTGGGAAAAAGCCTGAGTACCAAGAAAGAGCTGATAAAACAATGTTTGTGCATTAAAACCTAGTTTTGGTATATTATGCCATTTACCCAAAACCCAGAGTTCAATATGCAAATTACCACTTCAAAATAGTCCCTAATTTTCTTGGAATCGTGTAGAGTAAAGAAAATGAGAGGTGCGTCTCGTTTGAATCACTTTGGAGGAAAGAGAATCTTGATATTAAAATAATCAAGATTTAAGCATAATTGAAACCCTAATTCAATTTAATGCAAAAATAAATAAAAATAATTGAAGGGACTTCAGCCAAAAACGAGATGGTTGAGTTTTCTCAAGTGTGAACGTTCTTATGCCTTGCAAAGGCAACGAAAATATCCAAAGGAATGGATAACTCACTCACATTATTAAAAGAAAAAGTAATATCCACTAACTTATGGATATTACTATTATATGATTAAGGTGCTTAAATTGCTTTTCCTTAATTCATGGATAATGAAGAACAATTCGGAGGTGAGGAATATATCTTTGCATGCAAGGAATTGAGGGTGGAGAGGAGGCACCAATTTTGGAATTAAAAGATTTTTATAAGGCATTTTCTCTCTCATTGATTTCCTTATAAAAACACCTTTCTCAACTCAATTGAGAGGCTTTTTCAAATCCACTTCTTCTCCTTGCTTGCAAACCGACCAAGGGAGCTTTGGAGGATCCGTAGGATGACCCCCAACCTATTCGTAAACTTCTTGACTCCCTTTCACCTTAATTCCATGGTGGAAATCGAAAATCAATGCATGATTTCTTCTTATCTCTATCCCATCTTCAATTCTAACCATTCCTTTTCACTCAAAGCTTCAGGATGAGCCTTTGGATGGTGAAAGGAGTTGAATCCACCATTTTTTACGTTAGCTTGGAGCTTTGAATCTCAATTGGAGGTGGGTTATATAACTTGATCCCCTTTACATTGTTATTCAACTATCAATCTTGCAATTTCGTTGATTCCTTCATCTTCTTGATTAAATGTTGGTTGAAATTGGTAATTCCATGAAATCAGAAGTACTAAGATCTACAGGGACGAAGGTAGATGATGATGACATCATCTTGGACTCATTTCCCAAAGAAATTGTATTTCATTCGGTTTCAACAAACTTGCTCATTCGGTTTCAACAAAACCGTTTGAAAGCAAACAGTTTCATCAAACTGTTTGAAGCTAAATGGTTTCAAACCATTTGGGAGAGTTGTCCATGGTTGACCATTTGGAAAATATGATTCTAATATTGACGGTTAATTACCCATCAAATTTGATTGATTAATTCCAAAGGGTTCATCAGTTGAAGGTTAATCAATTAGCAAACCCTAATTGGGTTAGGTTCTGAAATTCAATTTGGTTAATTTAGATTTTTGGGTGTTTGAGCCCAAACGGTCTCAAGACCATTTGGAGGTCACTCAAGACCGTTTGGAGGTCTAGGGTTAAGTATGGTTGAGCAATTGAAGGCCCAGAGATACCAAATTGAAATACAATCAAGTGCTGATTTGATGATCAATCCAATGATCTAAACCCTAATGGAATTTTACAAAATCCAAGGATAGGATGGGGCAAACGGTCTCAAGACCGTTTGGAGGTTATCCAAACAACCTCAAGACCTTTTGGGGTTAGGTCATATCAAAAAATTTGATGATGATTCTGTCACGGAACCGGAATCCAAGTCCCATGAACCAAACGTATACCAAAGGCGATATGCGGAAGCGTAAAGCTTAGCACACATGAACAGATAACAAGATAAAGGCACCAACATAATCTCAACAATCAACAAGATATATTAAGAAACATCATTATATTACATGATTTGAATTACATGTTCAAGAGTCACTTTGTACAAGTCTGCTCATGTATACTATATATGGATCTTACAACAAGTACACCTAGCATAGCTCACCAAGCCCATCAACCTTCTAGCCATCTCTGAACCTAAAAACAACATACGAGAAATGGGTCAACACACGAGGTGTTGAGTATGGGGCTGAAAGATACACATATATATAAGCTTTGCATAATTTTTGAAAAGATTTCAAGACTAAATGAACAAGAATAAACATGTTAATTGTTTAACAAATGTGAAACCATATTTTATGTCATTTCACTCCATTATACCAACAATATCAAACATGTTTAAGGCCTTTGACCATCTTCCCGTCGGAAGGGTCCGTAAGGGTGCTCAAGCTTAGATACCCTTTTATACGAGAGGGACCTCAAGGTCGTAACCAAGAGCCCTTTATCAACAATATTATAATGGAGTTCCATATATATATATATATGTTCAAGTTATAAAACAGACGAAGCAAACATCGAGTATGACATATCAATACTACATGGCAATATTTGAGAAAATAGACAAACAAGCATATAATATATGTCTTTTCAAGCAAGAAAGCGGTAGTCATATAACTAGATAAGGCCCATACCTGATTTAGAGATTCATAACCTAACATATCCTTCATCATCTAGCCATATGCCAAACCTGATTAACAATAAGATTACATATATGCATTAGATTCTCATCATTAATCCTATTTAGATGCATTTTAGGGTTTTGGCCAAGGTGGGTTCTAAGTTGCTTATTGGGTCATTATATGATATTGTGTTGATCTAGAGGTCATCATGATGGTGTGGTTCAAGTTTCATATCATTCTAAGGTTCCACAGATTACATATGACCATTTCAAGGTTCAAGTTCCTTAGTACATTAAGGGATCAAGGACTCATAATAGAGTAATCAAGGTCAAAGTTTATCAACTCAAGGGGACCAAGCATCAAGGATGGTCAAGATCAGCAACATAAAGACATAGGGACATGCATAGGTTAGGTCAACCCAACATTGGTTCAAAGTATAATCAAACATTCACATAATAGGGGCATATACATGCATTAGATGTCAGAAGAAACAACCATAGCAAGGAGGATTCTAGGGGATGATATTAAGGTCAAGAAGAGACATATATTACTTCTTTGGGGTTGATTAGATATTATTTCATCATTAAGTAGCTAGATTATCAATTTAGGGCAGGGTACATCATTAGAATCTCGACACTAGTATATATATACTACTAGAGTATTGTGTAAGAAATAGGGATGATGATGACTCCCATTTAACTCAATATGTACAAAATTTATTGACTTTAGGGTTAGGAGGGTAGGTATACATCAAATATTCAAGATTCATCATAATTATGCGTTAAGCATGGTCAAAGAAGTCAAAGATCACATATCTAGCATTATTAGAGATTTAGAAGAATATTCAGGGTCTAAAACCATTGTCATGTTGTATATCTTTTCGAGAGGATCAATTTGATATATAATTTTGCTATATTTGGCCTTAAAATGAGCAAGTTATGATTTTTGTAAATTCTACACCGAAACTATATGGATTCTGATTGATGGCGTTACCATGATTATGTAGAGGATCACAGCCGTTGCTGCGAGATCGGGCGGCCACATTCAATTCTTCACTCACACACTCACGTTCGGTCCACTGTCGCTAACAGCCGCTCCAAACAAGATTGAGGGCGGTGGCGGTTGGTGCCTTCAGGGTGCTGGCTTGACCGTTGATGTCAGATCGAAAGGTCCTGGATCTCTCCCTCTCTTAGCGTGTCCAGCCGCACGAAGGTCCCCTGTTCGTGCGTTAGAACAGGGGAGGAACAGAGCTTCCTCATCTCCCTTCTTCGGCTGACCCAAAGGCCTCCGCACCAGCCGCTCAAGGCAGCGTTGAGGTAATCGGAGCAGGGCACGCCACCGCACTCCTTTCTCGCACTCGCCGAGAGGGTGGGGTTGTGTGGGCGGGCTCCTAAGAGTTCCTAGCTGGCGGTGGTAGGAGGAATGACAGGCGCGCCTCCATGGTGGCGCCAGTCATCCAGGGTCTGGATCAAGAGTGTTGGCGGAGTGTAGAAGTGTTGGCGGCCAACCCTAGCACGGAGAGGAGACCAAGCGGGTGAAGGTGACGCTGAGGGCCGACGGCGCCCTGGAGGTGCGCGTAGCAGGTGTCCGTTGGTTGTGGTAGCACTCTGGATAGAGTGTCTGGCCATGAGCAGATAGGGGAGAGGGATCATGGGTGAAGATGGAGGAGGGAAAGGAGCAAGGGCATATAAGAGTCTACTTATAAGGAGAGCAAGAGGCTAGGGTTTCGGGGTCCTAAACACCGTCTCATGGTCACCTTCCCGATCTGGCAAGTCTTGAGGAGGAGGAGTCTGTGCGTGCGTTTTCCTTTCCAAACCGGAAGGGAAAGGAGTTGGAGACAGCCAGGCTATTGGTCCACGCACTGGTTGGGCCCGTGGATGGGTAGACCCAACAGTTAAAGCCCACTATGAAAGGGACACAAAAAAAGGCAACTTCAACCTAGCATAACTAGCACATCAAAGGTCCGTTTGGGGTGATTCTTGCACCATTGGGTTCGGAGTTGAAAGCTCTTCATCACGGAATATATTAATAATCAAGAGTATCACGTTGAATAGGTTCAAACTTGTTTGCAAGAGCATGATATATTGTGAGCTTGAAACTTAGGTCTATGAGCAAAATGTCACAAATGTGAGAATCAAGCATAAAGTGATCAAAAGTAGGTCCTCAATATATTGAATTCATGATACTGAAGTTCTATTGAGTGATATGGTTTACAAAAGAGATAGGGTGAACATAATCAAGGTGAGAGAAAGTCAGGTTGTCACATACTTCCCTCCTTACAAGAAATTTTGTCCTCGAAATTTAGCCAAAGATCATAGTCAAGAGTCAAAGGCAATATCCATCGAGTCTAGGTATCCAACCATGGTTATCAACGCATTTCGCATAATGGATGCACACTAGGTTATCCTCATCAAGGGTGTACTCATCTCTACTCTAGATTTCATGCATGTTTTTGCTTTTCCCCAAAATTTCTACCAATTCTAATCAATTATGTTCCTCCTTTTCATTTAGAATCTAAAATTAAACAATTTATTCATCATGTTTATTCAAGCTGAGATCTCTAGACATTATCATATCAAGTTCATGATTTCAAAGCTACATCTTTCATGTATATTATGATTTCATACTAGGTCAAGCGTATGAGCGGGCCTTATTGGGCATATATCAAGTTTTTAAACATAAGTGAGATATTTTTCATACATCATGCTTTACCTCAAGAAACAACAATATTATCACTATCGAGCTTTCATAGTCATCTCACTTGTATCTCAAAGGAGCTCCATAAGCTCAGGCCACTCAGACGAAGACATATATCTGTCATGGCAAAACATGCTACCCACAACTTTCAACCTTTAGCAAAAACAAATTTCTACCCATCTTTCCAGAATCAAGGGTAACCACTAGATTCCTTTATATACAACTATAACCCGAGTATGAGGCTCATCATGGATATCATACATCATATACATCATCTTAGGTCTTGGGACATCTCCCTCACCTATATACATCAAGCATCAAATTTTCAATTGCCTCTTTCTCTAGGGTTAGATATTTTCATAGGACATCTAGGGTTCAACATTTTCAAGGAAACCGTCCACTAGGTCACTCAACTCATATACTTAGAAGTATTCTAGCTAGGGACTCATCATCAAGCATTTCATCATTCATATTATTCAACATTTCAAATATTCTGGAGTTCAGGTATTCTGGAGTTCAACTCATATCAACAGGTAACCCTATTCATATGTCCCATGCTAGAGGTCTTCCTTTATAAAGAGATTGAGGCCCGTGTTGGTCTCGAACCATATATCATATCTCCACATCTACAAGACTAGGTATAAGCAAGCATGTCAACCCACTAGCTATGTTTAGCACATCAACTAAGTGGTATGTATCATACAAGGTGCTAGGTTTAGCTAGGGTTGCATGGTCAAACTCATCTCATATCGTTAAACATATTTGACCTTCCTCAACCAACTTGGGTCTTATCAACATCAACATCATCAGTAATATCATAATCATCATCTTAGGTTTCTAGGTTACTCACATGCCTAACCTATATCATGGCTCTAGACAACTCTAGAGATTATCACTATCAACTAAACTCTCTCATCTAGACTTGATGTTACATCTCTTTCTCCTAGGTTGCATGGAAACTCACTGCCTTTCTGCGTGTGGTAACATTTTTCATATGTACATATAATAATATTTGAAATATGTTTTCTCCAACGTTTAAACAGGCGATGAAAACCACCATACTCCATTCGAATAAAACCAAAACCAAAACGAGTTACCACACTCATTAGGCAGTCTAGTATCATGACACCTAGAGAACTAGCAAGAACATGGTGCACACTTGTGTAGACATCCTAAGCACATGTCGTGAGTCATGTCTAGGGAGGTAACTTACACAAGTCTACACCTAGTTCTAGAACATCTAGGTTCTAACCTAGAGGATAAGTCAACCTAGTCCACAAAGGACATATTATTAAGTTTCTAGGGTTGAGATGTAAAGTGAATTTAGTTTGTGTTTGATTTGAGCAATGTTTGGTGTAGTTATTGTTCATGCTCTGATACCATCTGTCACGGAACCGGAATCCAAGTCCCATGAACCAAACGTATACTAAAGGCGATATGCGGAAGCGTAAAGCTTAGCACACATGAACAGATAACAAGATAAAGCCACCAACATAATCTCAACAATCAACAAGATATATTAAGAAACATCATTATATTACATGATTTGAATTACATGTTCAAGAGTCACTTTGTACAAGTCTGCTCATGTATACTATATCTGGATCTTACAACAAGTACACCTAGCATAGCTCACCAAGCCCATCAACCTTGTAGCCATCTCTGAACCTAAAAACAACATACGAGAAATGGGTCAACACACTAGGTGTTGAGTATGGGGCTGAAAGATACACGTATATATAAGCTTTGCATAATTTTTGAAAAGATTTCAAGACTAAATGAACAAGAGTAAACATGTTAATTGTTTAACAAATGCGAAACCATATTTTATGTCATTTCACTCCATTATACCAACAATATCAAACATGTTTAAGGCCTTTGACCATCTTCCCGTCGGAAGGGTCCGTAAGGGTGCTCAAGCATAGATACCCTTTTATACGAGAGGGACCTCAAGGTCGTAACCAAGAGCCCTTTATCAACAATATTATAATGGAGTTCCATATATATATATATATCTATGTTCAAGTTATAAAACAGACGAAGCAAACATCGAGTATGGCATATCAATACTACATGGCAATATTTGAGAAAATAGACAAACAAGCATATAATATATGTCTTTTCAAGCAAGAAAGCGGTAGTCATATAACTAGATAAGGCCCATACCTGATTTAGAGATTCATAACCTAACATATCCTTCATCATCTAGCCATATGCCAAACCTGATTAACAATAAGATTACATATATGCATTAGATTCTCATCATTAATCCTATTTAGATGCATTTTAGGGTTTTGGCCAAGGTGGGTTCTAAGTTGCTTATTGGGTCATTATATGATATTGTGTTGATCTAGAGGTCATCATGATGGTGTGGTTCAAGTTTCATATCATTCTAAGGTTCCACAGATTACATATGACCATTTCAAGGTTCAAGTTCCTTAGTACATTAAGGGATCAAGGACTCATAATAGAGTAATCAAGGTCAAAGTTTATCAACTCAAGGGGACCAAGCATCAAGGATGGTCAAGATCAGCAACATAAAGACATAGGGACATGCATAGGTTAGGTCAACCCAACATTGGTTCAAAGTATAATCAAACATTCACATAATAGGGGCATATACATGCATTAGATGTCAGAAGAAACAACCATAGCAAGGAGGATTCTAGGGGATGATATTAAGGTCAAGAAGAGACATATATTACTTCTTTGGGGTTGATTAGATATTATTTCATCATTAAGTAGCTAGATTATCAATTTAGGGCAGGGTACATCATTAGAATCTCGACACTAGTATATATATACTACTAGAGTATTGTGTAAGAAATAGGGATGATGATGACTCCCATTTAACTCAATATGTACAAAATTTATTGACTTTAGGGTTAGGAGGGTAGGTATACATCAAATATTCAAGATTCATCATAATTATGCGTTAAGCATGGTCAAAGAAGTCAAAGATCACATATCTAGCATTATTAGAGATTTAGAAGACTATTCAGGGTCTAAAACCATTGTCATGTTGTAGATCTTTTCGAGAGGATCAATTTTATATATAATTTTGCTATATTTGGCCTTAAAATGAGGAAGTTATGATTTTTGTAAATTCTACACCGAAACTATATGGATTCTGATTGATGGCGTTACCATGATTATGTAGAGGATCACAGCCGTTGCTGCGAGATCGGGCGGCCACATTCAATTCTTCACTCACACACTCACGTTCGGTCCACTGTCACTGACAGCCGCTCCAAACGAGATTGAGGGCGGTGGCGGTTGGTGCCTTCAGGGTGCTGGCTTGACCGTTGATGTCGGATCGAAAGGTCCTGGATGTCTCCCTCTCTTAGCTTGTCCAGCCGCACGAAGGTCCCCTGTTCGTGTGTCAGAACAGGGGAGGAACAGAGCTTCCTCATCTCCCTTCTTCGGCTGACCCAAAGGCCTCCGCACCAGCTGCTCAAGGCAGCGTTGAGGTGATCGGAGCAGGGCACGCCGCCGCACTCCTTTCTCGCACTCGCCGAGAGGGTGGGGTTGTGTGGGCGGGCTCCCAAGAGTTCCTAGCTGGCGGCGGTAGGAGGAATGACAGGCGCGCCTCCATGGTGGCGCCTGTCATCCAGGGTCTGGATCAAGAGTGTTGGCGGAGTGTAGAAGTGTTGGTGGCCAACCCTAGCACGGAGAGGAGACCAAGCGGGTGAAGGTGACGCTGAGGGCCGACGGCGCCCTGGAGGTGCGCGTAGCAGGTGTTCGTTGGTTGCGGTAGCACTCTGGATAGAGTGTCTGGCTGTGAGCAGAGAGGGGAGAGGGATCATGGGTGAAGATGGAGGAGGGAAAGGAGCAAGGGCATATAAGAGTCTACTTATAAGGAGAGCAAGAGGCTAGGGTTTCGGGGTCCTAAACACCGTCTCATGGTCACCTTCCCGATCTGGATAGTCTTGAGGAGGAGGAGTCTGTGCGTGCGTTTTCCTTTCCAAACCGAAAGGGAAAGGAGTTGGAGACAGCCAGGCTATTGGTCCACGCACTGGTTGGGCCCGTGGATGGGTAGACCCAACAGTTAAAGCCCACTATGAAAGGGACACAAAAAAAGGCAACTTCAACCTAGCATAACTAGCACATCAAAGGTCCGTTTGGGGTGATTCTTGCACCATTGGGTTCGGAGTTGAAAGCTCTTCATCACGGAATATATTAATAATCAAGAGTATCACGTTGAATAGGTTCAAACTTGTTTGCAAGAGCATGATATATTGTGAGCTTGAAACTTAGGTCTATGAGCAAAATGTCACAAATGTGAGAATCAAGCATAAAGTGATCAAAAGTAGGTCCTCAATATATTGAATTCATGATACTGAAGTTCTATTGAGTGATATGGTTTACAAAAGAGATAGGGTGAACATAATCAAGGTGAGAGAAAGTCAGGTTGTCACAGATTCATTAGTTGCAATGGAATCAATTCCACAATGTTGATCATTGATGGCTACTCGATTTAAATCCCTAGTTGGAGGTTTCTTGAGTAGAATTTCTAGATCAATGGGGTTCAAAACCCTAATTTATGGTCTAATAGAAGGTTGATTCAATAGTTCAAGTAACAAAGAAATCAAGGCTTCAATTGATAATCGGTTTATCCATTGAAATCATGAATCGTGTAAGTGTTGAAAGGACTTTTTGGTCCATTCGGTTTTGAGAGGGCTTGGACCAAACGGTCCCAAACCATTTGAAGACCCAAGTCCATTTGGTTTCAAAAGCTGTTTGGTGATGAAACCCCAAAACCGAATGGAGGTCAAATGTGATTCAATCATTTGAAAATTGAAGGTGATGATTGTTCCATTGATCCAATGATTGATAGTAATGATAATCAATGATAGGTATAAAGGTTGAACCCCTATAGTACCTATATGATTAGTAACTTTAAAGGGATAAACCCTAATTGCTTATAATAGCAATAACCTAGTACACTATGTCAATCATAGTTGTATGTGCTTTATTGAAGGGTTGATATAACCTAATCAAGTTGAGAGAATGATAGAATGAAATTCATACATGAGTATGGTTCATGTGGTGATTAAGGGTATGATCCTTAGTAAAGAGATCATAAAACCCTAGCCATGAGCATAAAAACCTAATTGACAAGGTTATTGAACCCTAACCCTAATTTAGGGCAATTTTGAGTGAAACCCTAATCTAGGGTAAGGATGAAACCCCAATTGAGGATGATTCCATGTGAAACCCTAATTGAGGATGATTACATGTGAAACCCTAATTTAGGATGATTCCATGTGAAACCCTAATTGAGGATGATTCCATGTGAAACCCTAAATGAGGATAATGCCATGAGAAACCCTAGTTGAGGGTGATGCCATGGGAAATCCTAACCTAGGGTAATGCCATGTGAAACTCTGAATTAGAATAATGTTATGTGGAACCCTGATGTAATGATGTGATGTGAAATTACCATCTGGGGTGATGCCATGTAATGAGATATGAAACCCTAATGAGGGTATAATGACCAATACACTAAAGTAGAGTGTGGCTGACATAATCAAGTAAGATGAGAATGTTATACCATGAAGGGTGAAATTGATAAACCATATGAATGGTAATATTGATACTTTAATATGTAAGGTTATAAGGGACAAGGTGATGCTTGGATTATTATACATCCAACTCTATAAATGTGATTAACTTGACATACAGGTATCAACCCTATACACCTTACAAAGATGAGGACAGGACACTCTTAGGAGTGATGCATGCAACACTAAATAATGTTGTGGATAGTATTTTGAGACTTGAGATACATAAAGTGGTTGATAATGATATCAACGATGCCTAACCATTAGAAAAGTCCATATCATTAAAGATAGCTGGACAAATCTAGTGTGTGACCTATGCACTATATGATAAAGGTGATAGGTGAGTGGTTAAAAGTATTAAGAGGGAAATACCTTAATACAAGATAAGTTGGTAAATTCAAGTGAGTTAGAAGTGATGAGAAAAGTGATACGTCAAGAGATGACAAATATCGCATTCAACACTTCAGGATTGATACACCTTGTTACACTTTAAATCCAATTTAGTTGGATAAGAAACACATGAAATTTGTTATATAAACTGATACAATGAAATGTAAGGAGTTTGATACATTTTGATAAGTATAGGCCAACATACCTTGAGAAAGGGGTTAAGACAAACTAATGAGTATGATGTAATCATACCCTGGCAAGGAAAAGAAATAAACTCATACCTTGCATTAATAATATTTAATGATATGTGCTGAAAGCAATAAGCATGTGTGAATGCTTGTGATATTAACAGAGGCTCTTAGAAGAGTGGAGCAATTAATTAGGGTTGGATTCAGAAAAAGACCATAAGCCCTAATTAATGTGTAATGGGAAATCCTAACCCTAATTTTGGGTAATAGGATGAAAAACCCTATTTGATGGTAAACCCTAATCCTGGTAAGGAAATAGTGGTGTTACTATTGTATTATATGATGTGATATGCTTTTGTTGCTTACTAAGAAGTAACAAGATATGCATTTGCCTGGTGTGCCATTATATTATATTTTGGTTAATGAGAAGTAACAAAATGTTCAGTGGCATTGTAAGCCATGTGATCAAGTGTTGCCTAGTAAAAGGTGACGACAAATAATGGGCCTTGTGAGCCATGTGTGATGCTTGTGTAACAAGTATCATGTATACCTTGGTCTAAGGGCCTAGAGGTGATAGTTACCTAACAAATGGTAACAGAGATTAGTGATGAATTGAGGGTATGAATACCCAGTTTTGATAAGTAAGATAATGATGTTGTTGTGAGATGTGAACTTTCAAGTAATGAGATAAGGGACTGAGATCCCAATGCCTCATAAAGAATGAGAAGTGAATGGTGCAAATAGTACATGTTTCTTTGTAGCATTTGTCTTAATAAGTTATGGTTGAGAACTTGGCTGATGCTAAAAGAATATGATAATGTACTTAATTAAGCAAGTGATATCATATCATGTAGAGCCCTGACCATAGATCCATCAGCATCAGAATTTGTTGAATGGAGAAACGGGTGCTCCGCGGAAAAACCTGGAATGCATATTTTGAATATGCGGGGGTAAATGGGCAAAAATATCCTTACATCCTGGTGAAGAGATTGATGGAAGGTAAACATTAAACCTCTCAATCCTTCATGTATCGGGATGGATGTATCACAAATCTCCCGATGATTGGGATAGATGTCGTACACATCTCCCAATGATATTAATGTCGGGTCGATGGAGATAAACATTAATTCTCTCGATTGTCGATGAGAGTGTAGTTGATGTTGTAACACTATAGCGAAGTTGCCAGTATAGCCTGGAAATCTATCTAGCAGAGACACAAGATGTCTTGCATGTTATCGTACTGACCGAGATGTGGGAGGTCTTGTAAGTCGGCTCTTCCATTGACCTATGTATGGTACCGATTTCAACTTCGCAGTGGTCGGTTGGAGTATGAGCGGTATACCTCATCTCCTCAGGGCATAAGTGTGATTGAAAAATATAATCAGCCGTATAGCATGTTTGCTTAGGGATTGAATACAGAAATTCATTGGCTAATGTTACATTTCTTTTATGCATCTTTAATTGATAGATGTGAATTATGTCTCTTTACATTCCTTGCAAGGTGGATAGATGATTTACAACTCTACCATGAGTAGATGCAATGTTCTCCTTATGAAAGGAGATTACTTGATTCTGTTCATACAACGATTTATCTACTGTTAAATATATAAGATTCCTCTGCTCAGTTTTAATTTAATAAACTGCAATAATGATGTTTCTCGCAGAGAGTTATATCTCTCGCTGGGACAATTTACAATTGTCTCACCCCCGTGGGAACCAACATTTTTAGGTGGACGCAGACGAAGAGTCAGAAATCCCAAAGCAGAGAAAGAACAGCAGTAGCATCAGGGACGGCACTAATATCTCAGGTGGAGATAATGTCTGTCAAGTCTTGTAGTCAAGAGTCCTATGTGTCGTCTCTGTACTCTCAGGTCCTAGGAGTCAGTAGTTTGTGATTTTATAATCGATCTGAGGTTTTGTCTTGATGCCTCGAGGTTTTAAGTTGTCTATGTACAAATTTAATAGAGCAGTTGTTGTATGTAATCCTCAAGAAGAAATGGTACATGACATGTACATTATGAACCAGGATGTAATTGAAATACAATGGTTCTTGTTAAAAGAGTTTTCCTGAGAATGGATCTCTTTGCAAATGGTTTTAATTTTTAGTGATTTTTGCTAATCTGTTGTGAATGATACGCTTCCGCATTAAGTAAATCATGTTTTGTGAGTTGGATTCCACAGTAACTATCGAGAAAGAATGGTACAAGATATGTACTTATGAACCGGGATGTAAATAAAATACATTGGTTCTTATTCAAAGAGTTTTCCCTATGTTTGGATCTCTTTGTAAATGGTTTTAATTTTTAGTGATTTTCAGTAATCCACTGCTAATGAATGCTTCTGTTTAAGTAAATCATGTTTTCTTCAAACGGTTCGTCTCAATTTAGTGGTATCAGAGCTCTAGGTTCGCTGAGTCTACAGAGACATAAGACTAAGGTGTCGAGTCTGTTCTAAGTGTACCCTAGTGTATCTTATAGTGCCTTCTACATATGTAGAAGAAGATATATAACACAAAGATGTCTGGAGGACTTGAGGGACACGTTGCTGAGAGCAATGTTGTTGCACCAATAAAAGGTGCCAAGGACTAGGCAAGAGAAGAAATAGTGCCTGAGAATCCCCATGTTGATGAAGTCATGATGCGAAACCTAGATTTTCATACTCTTTTTGGGCAAATCATGACTACAATGATGCATATAACAGATCGGATGCCAGCACTGACACCTAGGGCACTAGTTCCCAATGAGGGATATGGGTCTGGTAAGACTTTTGAACGACTACATCGTGTAGGATCCATAGAATATGTTGGGACATCGGACCCAGCAGATGTTGATCTCTGGCTTACTGAGTTAGAAAAGGCTTTTAAGATCCTTTGTATTCCAGATGTCGACAAGGTTAAACATGTTGTGTAACTTTTGAAGGGTAGTGCTAGACACTGGTGGACTATAGAAGAAATAAAAAGGAATGATGAAGAGGTTGATTGGGAGGAATTTCGTCGAGAATTCATCAATAAGTATTTTCCAAAGACATACTTAGATGAAAAGATCTCACTGTTTGAGAAGATTCGACAGGGAGCCATGTCGATAAATGAATATGAGGTTAAGTTTATGGAATTTTTGTGATTTTGTCCTCAAATGGCTTCTACTGAGGAGGAAAAGATCCGACGTTTTGAGAATGGATTGAATGTTGAGATGTCCATCCCGACATCTGCATTAGAAAGTAGAGAAAGGTTCGCTACATTTGTGGAATCAATTCGGAGGATAGAAAGGTCTACAACAAAGAAACATGAGACAGATCTTAAAAGGAAGTCTACACAATCACAGGAATAGTGGAGTGGTGGTATTAAACAATCAAAGATTTCAGTAGTACCGACTCAACTACAATATAGTGCACCAATGCAGCAGTCACCAAAAAGTTTCCGAGCTTGCTATAAATGTGGATAGAAAGGACATCTGAGGTGGCAATGTCCAAGTAGAAAGTAATAAGGTGACCCAACAGACAAGCCAATAGATAACCCGTAAAGGTAACATGTCGGATAAAATTTTCATTCTGAGTTACCTTTCCTTTTTCTTCTCTTTGCCTACTGATTATGACTAAGGTAGTTATTAATAAGCTTTCTTCAGTCGGTCCTTTAAGGACAAGGAGAAGAGATAAAAATGATGGAAATGTGTATTCAGTTCAATATTCTTTTTAAAATGTTAAAATTTCTCTCTCGTCATTAAGGAAGGGAAGAGAGATAAAAGGAACTCAGAGGAAATCTGAGATATTTAAAGAGATAAAAACATAAAATAAAATAAATGCATACTGCCTAATTTTATTTCTTGAATACCCTGGCTAGGTATTCATTTATTGAAGGAAAGGTAAGTATGACATACATTGATTGTTATCTTTCTGATTACCCTGATCAAGTAATCATTCAGAAACAAACTAAAAAGAGCCTAATGAAGTAGGAGATGTGGCATAGATATTTCTACCACATTCTAATTGATATACGGAGGAATTTGATTTAATTATATATCAACTTATAAACAAAAGAAGATGTTTAGTATAATGTATACCCTGGTCCTCAGACCTAGAGGTAACAGTTACCTGATGTGAGGTAACAATAACCAGTGATGAACCAAAGGTTTGAATACCCAGATCTAGTAATCATAATGATGATAATACTGAGATGTGGTGACATGTAATTATCCTTATAATTTCATATGTAGATGGCAAGGAATCAGGATGAGATAAGAATGATTGACTCATGAACAATTTGAAGGTTCATGTAATTGATAATCTCTTCTCTTTAATAAACAACCCTGGGTGATGACGGGGTGGTAAGAAGAATGTGTTTTCTTATGCTCTTTCCTGTCTGGGACATGGAAATCAAGTGGGTCTTATGACACTTGATGTACATAAATTAAAGTGTTCTTTTGATGGATACTTAGAAAAGTATCAGTTTGTCTTGAACTTGGGTTTCAAGATAAAGATAAATGTAACAAGTAATATCTCACGATGAAAGGAAGATGAGGATGTGATGTGTTTTCAACACATATGATAGATACCAAGGTAAGAGATTCTGATATCTGAGAAATATCAGATTATTTTATGATGATTTCCTGGAATGATTAACTATGAAATAAGTTCAGATACCTAATGTAGCATGGACATCATATGTTAGGGGTTTATGCCTTGCATAAACATAACATTGATGAGGATGAAATATTTGAAGGAATAATTGTAAAAATTATTGCGAGAAAATATTATCAAATTAATTTGACAAATAACCATCCCTTATGATAAGAGAATGTACAACTAATGAGATAGTCAGTACATGTAGTAAGAAAGCCTAGTGTTGTGTCAGCTGGTTAGATGGCACAACAGGTCATATCTTCTATAATAAGTTGTTTGGAAGAACTTTGTATCGATCAAAGTTCAATGGTATCTTCATGACATTGAGATGTTATGTGAAGACTTGATGAGATGATAAATGAATAATATCTGCTTCCCTTTATCTGGGATTTTGGGAACAAAATCCTTGTTAGGGGTTTATAATTGTAATATCCCTGACCTGGGTTATGCCTTAACCTTGGGAGTTTTGCTTAAGCAAGTTAATTAGATCCTCGATTTTATTTTGTGAAAAGTAATTAAGGCTCAAGAGGAACTTATGTTTTAATTTAAGTCCTTTTTGAATAATGTTGAAGCAATGTTTGCTTATTTTGGACTAAAGTGCAATCTATCCAATTTGAGGGGTTAACTTGCAAATTGTATATGATAAAATGTTCCTCAAATGTTTAAGCATCATAAGAATGAGAATGATGTTGTGGTATGGCTTGTGGTATCCTGAGTACCAAGACAGAGCTTGTTAAGCAATGTTTGTGTATTAAAACCTAGTTTTGGTTAATGTGCAATTTACCCAAAACCCAGGGTTCAATATGCAAAATACCACTTCTAGAGGGTCCCTCATGTTTCTTGGCATCATTCAGAGAAAATAAACTGAGAGGGACACCTCATTTAAATCATTTTTGAAGAGACAGAATCTTGATATTAAAATAATCAAGATTTAAGCATAATTGGAACCCTAATTCAATTTAATGCAAAAATAAAAATATTAATTGAAGTGCCTTCAACCAAAAACGAGATGGTTGAATTTTCTTAAGAGTGGACGTATTTGATCCTTGCAAAGGCACTCAAAAATATCTAAGTGAGTGGAGAGCCCACTCACATTAGTTAAAGGAAAAAGTTATATCCACTAACTTATGGATATTATTATTATATGATTAAGGTGCTTAATTTCTTTACCTTTGAATCATGGATAATTGAAGGGGATGAGAATCAAGGAAGGAGGCTTCGTATGTAAGGAAGAAGAGGGGGCAAGTGGCAAGGAAATGGAGGAATTATCCCCTACATTTCTCTCTCTTAAAAAGAAATTCAATAATACACATATATACTCACATATCCATAACTTGAAAGGGTTATTTCGAAACCACTTTCACTCTTTGCTTGCAAAACGACCAAGGGAGCTTAGGATCAGGATGAGGACAATCCCCAACCTGTAGGTAAGCTCCATGGTCCTCTTTCACCTTGATTTCATGGTGGAAATTACAAATCAATGCTTGATTTCTTCTTTTCTCCCTTCAAGCTTCAACCCTAGCCATTCTTTTCAATAAAAGACTTAAGGACGAGCTTTGGATAGTAGAAGGAGTTTTTTTCACCATTGAAGACGTGGAGTTTGAAGCTTTGAAGATTCTTTAGAGGCGGGTTTTATAACTTAAATCCTTAATATTATTATTGCATTCAATTCTTCATCAATTGTTGATCATTTTGTACTTATTGAAATTCATTTGATCAAATCAATGGAACCACTATGAGGATTACAGAAAATTATGAAGGATCGTATCTTGATGATTATGACATTATCCTAAGCACACATCTCAATAATATCTAAAGCAAAAGGTTTCAAAGGACTTGAGACCAAACGGTCTCAAGACCGTTTGGGATCAAACGGTCCCAGACCGTTTGGAGGACAAGTGATGATATAGTTGAAGGTTGATTCAACTGGTTACAATTGATTTGATCTTAATGGCTCCAATTGTGAATGATCCATCTATTGCAAACCCTAATCATGTTGAGTGTTGAATCCTTAAGTGAATTGAATCAATTTAAGGGTTGATTGACCCAAACGGTCTCAAAACCGTTTGGAGGTCAACCAAACGGTCTCAAAACCATTTGGAGGTCAACTAAATAGTCTCAAAACCATTTGGAGGTCAACCAAACGGTCTCAAAACCATTTGGAGGTCAACCAAACGGTCTCAAAACCGTTTGGAGGTCCATGGTTGAGTATGATTGGTTGGTTGAAGATCCAATGGTTACCAACTGATGAATAATTAATAGTTTAATTGATGATGGATTCAATGAAGTAAATCCCTAATTGATTTGAGTGCATGGAACCCTAGTTGATCCTCTCAGTTTCAAGATGTTTTGGACCAAACCGTCTTCAGATCGTTTGGGATCAAACGGTCTCAGACTGTTTGGGGTTCAATTGGATCAAGACCGTTTGGGGTCCATTTGATCAAAATCGTTTAAGAGGTTCAATACAATCAAAATCGTTTAGGATCGTTGACCATTTGAGATAGTTGTCCGTTTGAAAGGAAACGCTTTCAAGACCGTTTAAGGGACTAAGGGCCAAGACCGTTTGAAGGTCTAACCCCAAGACCGTTTGAGGGTGTGACCCCAAAACCGTTTAAAGGTCATGATCAAAACCGAATGGAGGTCCAATTTGGTCCTAAACCCAATGAAGAATTAGATGATCTGAAACTAATTGAAGGTTTGGTTGATCAAAAACAATTGAGGTGTATTTGATCAATACCATTTAAAGGTTCAATTATTTCAAATTATGAAAAGACCAATAACCCCATGAGTGGTTGAAAAGTATACTAATGTTGATTTCAATGGAAGTACCTTTAGGGTACTTAAATAATTAATGTAATTAGAGTACTCATCCTTTGATGTTTATGAATGCAAATAAGTACACTATGATAATCATAGGTGTATGTACATTAATGAAGGGTTGAACTAACCTAATTGATGGGATAACCCTAATTGATGGGAAAATTCTAATTGATGGGAAAACCCTAATTGATGGGAAAATCCTAATTGATGGGAAAACCCTAATTGATGGGGAAATCTTGATTGAGATGAATTGGGATATGAGAAATTCTAATTGATGTGAATAGTAAACCTTAACCCTAATCTAGGGTATTGGAGTAACCCTAATCTAGGGTAAGGACATGAGGAATCCTAATTCAAGGTAACATAATGCAAAACCCTAATTCAAGGGGATGCTTCAAGAAACCCTATTTTTGGATAATGCCATGATAAACCCTAACCCTAATGAAGGATGATGGTATGTGAAACCCTAATCCTAATAATGGAATAGGGGCTAATATCCGGATGAGGGAAATACCTAAAGTGGTTGATTATAGGCAACCTTATAGCAAGTAATGCTTTAATATGAGATGAGTCTATATCATTGAAGATAGTCAGACAATTCTTACTTGTGTTCTATGACCTATGCACTTTGTGATATAGGTGATAGGTTAGTGGATAAAAGTATTAAGATGGGAAAATACCTTAATACAATATAAGTTGATAAACTTAAGTAAATTTAAAAGTGATGAGGGAAGTAATAATTCAAGACCTCATAGGTATCACATCCAGCTCTTTAAGAGTGATACCCCTTGATGCATCTAAAATCCAACATACTTGGATGAATAACATATGAAGAGTGTTATTCTAATTATTACATTAAAGATGTTTTAATGGGCCTTGAGAGCCATATGAGTAAGTTGTTGCCTAGTAAGAGGTACCAAGATGATTATAAAGATCTCTTGTAAGAGATGGTAATGTTTATGATAAACTAAGAAATGGAAACTCAGTAATATGATAACAATAACAAAAGGATACAATAATAATAATGAAATCATGATCATACATGTTTTTGAATATGCTAAAAGGGGAAGAAAGGAAAACTTGTATTACATAAAGAATATCATTAAGTAAGATGGTATGGCCAAAGTTTAATGCGAGTAAAAGGATGTGGTACCTGGTTGTGTAATCAGGATTGGTTAAAGTCCAATGCCTAGCTGTGTAATCAGGATTGGTTAAAGTCCAATTCCTGGCAGAGGCATGAAGCCTGTAATCTGGATTGGTTAAAGTCCAATACCTGGCAGAGGCATGAAGCATGTAATCAGGATTAGTTAGAGTCCAATGCTTGGCTGTGTAATCAGGATTGGTTAGAGTCCAATGCCTGGCTATGTAATCAGGATTGGTAGAGTCCAATGCCTGGCTGTGAATTCAGGATTGGTTAAAGTCCAATACCTAGCAGAGGCATGAAGCCTGTAATCAGGATTGGTTAGAGTCCAATGCCTGGCTATGTAATCAGGATTGGTTAGCATCCAATGCCTGGCTGTGTAATCAGGATTGGTTAGAGTCCAATGCCTGGCTGTGTAATCAGGATTGGTTAAAGTCCAATACCTGGCAGAGGCATGAAGCTTGTAATCAAGATTGCTTAAAGTCTAATACCTAGCAGAGGCATGAATCCTGTAATTAGGATTGGTTAGAGTCCAATTCCTGGTTGTGTAATCAAGATTGGTTAAAGTCTAATACATGGAAGAGGCATGAAGCCTGTAATCAGGATTGGTCAGAGTCCAATGCCTAGTTGTGTAATCAGGATTGGTTAAAGTCCAATATCTGGCAGAGGCATGACACCTGTGATCAGGATTGGTTAAAGTCCAATACTTGGCATAGGCATGCATGAAGCCTGTAATCATGATTGGTTAGAGTCCAATGTCTGGCTATGTAATCAGGATTGGTTAGAATCCAATGCCTGGCTGTATAATCAGGATTGGTTAGAGTCCAATGATTGGCTGTGTAATCAGGATTGGTTAGAGTGCAATGCCTGGATGTGTAATCAGGATTGGTTAGAGTCCAATGCCTGGCAGTGTAATCAGGATTGGTAGAGTCCAATGTCTGGCTGTGAAATCAGGATTGGCATGGTCCAATACCTGGTAAAGGTATGAAGCCTATAACCAAAGGATTGGCATAGTCTAATGCCTAGATAGAATATGATGATGTATACTATTATGTCTGGTATAACTCAATATCTATTTATCATATTGGCTAAGATCAACAGATGGAAACAAGAATGAATCATGGGTGACATATCAGGATAATGATGGAGCTTCCACTCACGTGGAATTGCGTGCACCACTAAAAATCCTAAAGATAGTAAGTCTTTAGGTTTAGCCTTGCTTATACTAGGTTAAAACTCCACCCACGTATGCTGAGATATGTGGAAGTCTTATCGCAGTATAGTTAAGGGTCGAATCCACAGGACAACGGTCTTGTTGGCAGCGACAAGATGGAAAACGTTGGAATTTCACTTAACTCCTTAATAGTTGATATTTAGTCCAAAGGTTTGATATGGTTATTTTAAACTAAGTGCAAGTAAAGTAAAAGAAAGAAAGTAAACTTAGGTTGTTAACAATGATATGAAATCACTAGGATGTGATCGGCTTTCACCACCACTACGCATGGATCAAAACATGCAACATAAAAACATAACCTGCTAAAAGAGTCTAATCAGTTAGTATCTTTGTAGGTTTAGTTTCCTTTCGAAGAACTAACTACGAGAAGTGCGGGAATGTTGCAATGCCAGCCATCCCCGAACGAATGGTCATCCACTTTACATCATTCCCTTCACAAAGCGTGTTCCTCTACTTATTAAGGTTGCACTTTCATATGTCAACTGATTCCATTTCATAGTATGAAAGTGCAACATTGGAAGTGAGTTTACCCCACTTCTTGAAAAACACTTCTAGATACTGAAATAGATGCATGGTGGATACATGCACCAAGAACCCACAATCAATCGAGCTTCAAATCTAGTATTACAAACATAGACAATTCATACTAAAAGATAAAAGATAACACAAGTTGGTGATCAAGAAACAAGCATTCATTAAACGATTGATGTAGAACTGAAAAGAAAGCATATCTCTATTGCAAACCATAGATTACATTGCATGAGATGAAACATTGGTAGCGGGGCTACTCCCCGCACCCTAGTGAAAGGAGACTACTCGCTCATAGCAAGGACAAAGAAGGAGGCGGGGAGAGAGAGAGAATGTCATCCCCACAAAGAAGAGAGGAAAGTCAACCCCTTGGAGAGAGAGAAGGACGATCTTCACACTTCACAGGTTGATCGATGATGAGGACTCCTCTTCCCACCTTCTTTGGTGAAGAGAGAGAAAGCAGCTTTGGGATGGAGTGTGGATCTCAGACTGGTAGCCTTGGGCGGAGGATGGAGGATGGAATAGCTCTGGAGTAGGAGAGGCAGCCTCTGGATGTCTGAAAACTTGATGCCTTGGGAGGACCCCTTGGGTCTTATTTATAGGCCTTAAGTGAAGTCCAAACGGTTTGGACAGTTTTGGATCCAAATGGTTTTGAAGACTGTTTGGACTCTAAAACCGTTTGGACTCTAAAACTGTTTGGACTCTGAAACCATTTGGACTCTGAAACCATTTGGACCCCGAGACCGTTTGGACTCTGAGACCGCTTGGACTCATGTGGTCTTGAGATTGGTTGGCTTCATGCGGTCTTGGGACCGTGTGAGTCCATGCGGTCTTGAGACCGTTTGGCTTCATGCGGTCTTGAGACCGTTTGGCTTCATGCGGTCTTGGGACCGTGTGAGTCCATGCGGTCTTGGGACCGTGTGAGTCCATGCGGTCTTGGGACCGTTCGGCTTCATGCGGTCTTGGGACCGTATGAGTCCATGCGGTCTTAGGACCGTTTAGCTTCATGCGGTCTTGGGACCGTGTGAGTCCATGTGGTCTTGGGACCGTTCGGCTTCATGCGGTCTTGGGACCATTTGAGTCCATGCGGTCTTGGGACCGTTTGGATCTTTTGTGATTTTTTTGTGTCTTTTTTTGTAAGTAAAAAGGAAAAAGTTAATCTAACAGTATGTTTGCGATAAAAGAGAATAGTTAGTGATTCCATCTAATATATCTGAGGAAGAGTGTGGAAAACTAAAGAAAATTATTAAGATAACATCACAAAATTTGAGGTTATCACCCCCCCTAAATTAGAGTCTAGCTTGTCCTCAAGTTAGATAGAGCTGAGGCATGTAATGGCGAGGCGATTTTATTTAGTTAAAATTTCAATACTCTTGCTTCAATTCTAAACCTGAGATCTCCTAAGGTTGTATCGAAGCTTTTTGCCTTAACTCTTTCAGGTATTGAGAGTTGCTTGGTGTGGGCTCCGATCTCCAAACCACGAATTAATCCCGATTTAATCATGTGCGGAAATAATCGGTAAACAGCGGAAGACAAAAATCACGGGAAATTAAAACTTTTCGAGACAAGAGCCTGAAACCACAAACCTTTTCCATAGAAAAAGGATTTAACTGTTTACATCACTGACAATTACTTCTTGAGTAATTATATACAACATGATACCAAAATTCTCAAGAATTCACACTCCAAAACACTCCAGGACCTGAGAGTACAGAGGACACATAGGACTTGACTCTAACTACACCATGAAGCAGGCTAGATCTCCACCTGAGATATTTACTGCTCCTGATGCTGCTGATGCTGGGATTGGTCACCTGTGTTCTTGTTCCTCCGTCTTCGATGACCACCTAAAAAGTAGAAGTCTACGGGGTGAGACAATTATACATAATTGCCCCAGCGAGAGTTATAACTCTCCACTAGGCTTTATAAGCAAAGCAAGGAATAACTAAAGCAATAAGAGCCTTCAAGATATTCACTAGCAGTTCTGATGATGAGCAAGAGTTCAATCAATATTAAAATATGAGAACATCTATGCTATTCAAGATAACATCAATCAAATAACTCGTAGATAACTCTAACAGATATACTACGCTGTTGATTATGTTTTTCAAACATTATTGTTATGCCCTGTGGAGATGAGGCTTACCACTCATACTCCAACTGATCGCTAAGAAGTCACATCAGTATCATACATAGGTCATTAAAAGAGCCGGATTCTTATGACCTCATCTTCCTCAGTCAGTTAGAGGATCGAATGTTAGATATCTGGCGGGATATCTTTTGTTATAGCTCTCCAGGGTAAACTGGACCTTCGCTATTTTAGAGTTACAGTGGCGTTCTGTACTCTCTTCGTCATCGGAAGATTTCTTGTTTATCTTTTATCGATGCGGTGTTTGTGTCTTTAAGGGAGTGTAGATATACATCTCACCTTTAGGACTTTATGGTGGGGTCTGATGGACTACTAGAATCTACATCATCCTCTCACCTTTTCTTTTATAGTGAAGGTATGACGGACTACAAGAATCTACATCAAATACCTACACTAGGATGTAAGGTTCTACACATCCATGTACCCCACATACTCAAAAGTATGTGATCCAGGAGTTCCCTGAGGAAAACCTGTTTCACCATCATTTAGATTCTGACAATGATGGATCTATGATCAGGGCTCTACATTTCACTTGATTAGTTAGGTACATTCAGTATTCATATCATCATACAAAAACACTAGCATCACAGCTATATATGAGAATACTAAAATGTAGCAGGCCTAACTCATTTCAATTACCAGTTCTCAATTATCTCATCACAAGTCATCTGTTAAGCATGACCTTGATGGTGTTTATGGCTCTTACAGCCCATAAATCACAAAAGATGTCACGTAGCAGTGCATCAAGATGATTCACTATTCATAAAGCTTAAGACATGCTTCCAATGAATATAACATGGTATTTCATACCTGGGTATGACCATTATCTCATAATAACCGGCACGGTTAGTTCAACAGATAATAGTAAACAATTCAATAATTAGGGATGCATTCCCAATTAGGGTTTCACTTGGAATCACCCTCAACTAGGGTTTCACATGGAATCACCCTCAACTAGGGTTTCACATGGAATCACCCTCAACTAGGGTTTCACATGGAATCACCCTCAACTAGGGTTTCACATGGAATCACCCTCAACTAGGGTTTAATTCAATAACCCTGTCAATTAGGGTTTACTGTTCATCTTTCATGTCATCACCCTAAAATTAGGGTTTACTATTCACTCCATGGTGAATTGTACTCATTACATCATTATGTAAGAGAAACAACATCATTAAGGCTCTTAATTAGGATTAAGATCCATTAGATATTATAAATAGGGTTTCCATGACCTTACATAGGTGGGTCATTCCCTAATCATGCACATTCATGTGTAATTAAAGTATCTCACTTGAGTTTCCTCCTTAAAAGGGTACTTTCCCTCTCTAGGATACTTTCTCTCTCTAGAAATACTTTCTCTCTCCTCTCACTAGTAGATGGTGACAACACCACTCTAGATCAGGTTGAAATAAGTCTCCATTGACTAACATAAGCCAAAACATCAACATCATGTGATTAGGGTTTGATTAGAACAAGGTTTTACCCCTTTAGACCCCTCAAGGGTATTTTGGTAATTTGCCACATGATTACCATCATGGGTTAACTCACTAATCACATAGTCCCTTAATGACCTAGGTTACCATTAGGGTTTAGATTGAATCATTATTGAACTTAATTACATCATCAAATGGTTAAGTACAAACCATCACCAATCTCCAAACGGTTTCAACCTTCAAACGGTTTCAACCACCCAAACGGTCTTGAGACCGTTTGGAGGTGAAGACCGTTTGGAAGGGTTGACTTCCAAACCGTTTGGAGCTTCAATCGGTTTGAAACTGTTTAATCAAAATTGCTTGAGATCGATTGGACCAAACGATCCTGAGGTCGTTTGAACCCAAACGGTCTTGAGACCGTTTGGCCCCAAACGGTCTTGAGACCGTTTGGATCCAAACGTTCTTGAGACCGTTTGGTCCAAAAAGGGCTCAAACCGTTTGGACCTCCAAAGTGGTTTAAAGGTTACCAATGTTCATGGATATGTATGTTGAAGTCCTCAAATGGTCAAAGCTATGCTAACCACTTATAATTTGAGTCAGTTAGGGTTAGCCTTAACCACTTAGACATCCAATTGACCCTCAATTGCAAGCCAATTAGGGTTCAATCCTCCTCAATTAGGGTTTCAATTCGATTGGTCATCAATGTTCAACAATGTGAATCAATTCAAGGTTGAACCTATCAATTGACCTCCAATTGGGTTCAAACTTGGACCAAACGGTCTTGAGGTCGTTTGGACATTATCCAAACGGTCTTGAGACCGTTTGCCCAAAGTTTGACCAAAATCCAAGTCGTTTTGACTAAGGTTGAAGTCCAATTAGGTCAAAATCAGCAATTTTCATCAATTCATCAATTTCCTACAATTGGACCCTCAAACCATTAGATTAACTTAACCCTAGACCTTAAAACGGTCTTGGGTTGTGCCCAAACGGTCTTAGGACCGTTTGGAGGAATCCCCAAACGGTCTTGAGACCGTTTGGGTCCTTCAACCCAAAACTCAACGAGATCTATATGTCAAATCAGCACTTTTTCACCCGATTAGGGTTTCATGTTGAAGTGCCTTCAACTCTCAATTGGTTAAGAATTAGACTTTGATTCTTTGCAGAGATGAAATTCAATATGTTAGGAACAGACCCTCAAACGTTCGTCCCTTGGTCAACTCTTTCAAACGGTCTTGAGACCGTTTCAATCCAAACGGTCTTGCAAGACCGTTTGAGAGCAAACGGTTTGAAACCGTTTGAACCCAAACGGTTTGCAACCGTTTGGACCAAAAGGGTCCAAGGTCGTTTGAAAAAGTAACATAGGGAATCAAGCCCCTCATCTTCAACCTCTTGCAAGGTCGGTTTCTCCACTGATTTTCTTGCAAACGTGCAAGGAAGAAGGGTGGTAGAAGGAGAATTTACCAAGTAAATTGCAAGAATTGAGCATACATATAAAGCATAAGTTTAGAGTTATAAAACCCGCCTAAAGGTTGATCTTAGAGCTCCAAGCCTTCAAGCTCCAAGCTTTAATGGCGTCCTTGAGCTTCCACAACTTGGTCAGAGGTGAATTCTCCAAGGAAACGTTGCTTTGGTCGGCTAGAACAAGAAGACTAAGTAAGTTAATCATAAAACCAACCTTAGAAAGTGAATTCCTTCATGAATTCGAGCTAGAAGGTGGGGTTCTCTTACCTAAAACAGGTTGGTCGCCCCCCCCCCCCCCCCGAGCTCCAGAGCTATCCTTGGTCGTTTGAGCAAGAAAGGAAGAGAAATGAAGGAAAGAAAGTTCGTTTACTTAATTGCAAGGGAAAAGGGCTTATATACTTTAGCCTCTTTTACACCCTAAGGACCTCACAAGATTGGAAATCACATCTAGGTCCCTCCTTGCTCAAAGGCACGACCAAACCTATCTATCCTTATGCAAATCTTATGAAATCTCAAGATCTAGGGGTAAAGGAATCCAATCCTTCAACTAGGGTACATACATGAAAGGGTTTCATACCCATTCTAGATGATTTCTATCACAAAGGTCATTTTTCTCATCTGATATTTAAATGATGTATCCCTTTCATTATTTCTACTCTAAATGATGATAAGAGTCATAAAAGATATTCTAGATATTAATAATTACAACTTGGACCCCTCAATTTGGGTAAATTGTACTTTACCCTAAATTAGGGTTTCTAAGCATGGGAATTGCTTCCACAGCTGCACCTTGGTGCTCAAGCTTGGGAAATCCCTCAAACTTTACCATAACCATTCTCATGATGTCTCAACATCAAAGGAACATCTTATCTTGTGAATTTTGCAAGTTCAACCTTTAAACTGGGTAATTTGCACATAGGTCCCTGCATACAACATAATGCTACAACCTTATACAAAAAGGAGCAATATTGAAAGTAAATGTTCCTGAGGAACTTAATTACATGCCAGGGAGTGTTCACAAGTATATTAATTACATATTTAGGCAAAACTTCCAGGGTTAGGTCATAACCCAGGTCAGGGGTGTTACACTTGGATATTAGGTTTCTTCCATATCTTAGCCCGCATTGGGACCACTTTTTATTCGGTGCATGTCGTTGACTCTAATCAGTTTTATACTTCCCTGAAAATCCTATCGGAAGCTAGAGTGGGTATGAGGGTTGGCTAAAGGCTTAGTGTGTAACTCCCCCTTCAAGTGGGGTAGGGGTTGTCTATGATTTTAGGATCTCACTACCGGGCACGATACATCTGCCTTCTTGAGGGCAGCTGAATGTATCGGTCGGGCGAGTCCTTTATCAGCCTTTCATATATTTAGATACCTTAGGGTTTCACTACCGGGCACGACACATCTGCCTTTATGAGGGCAGCTAGATGTACCGTCCAAGCGAGACCTTTGTTGGTTCTTCATATAGATCCTTATTTATGGCACAACTATCATGGTTTTATTCAACACTCTGGCTTATATTCGTAAACTCACAGGCTTGGGATTTGGATATTTAGGGATTTTGATTTGGGGGGCCAAGCCTCTTTTATTTGAAGAGAAGAAAACTATTCTTAGAGTTGTTCAACATGCACTTATTTGGTTTCTACCAGTGGTCCACTTGCAAGGCTTCATGATTTGGATGTCACCTGATGTCCCTCTCGTCCTTGAGATTGTTTTGTCTTATTGCGGCTCTGATGTTGTCCTGTGGAGGGTCAGATGTAGAATTGAAACAAAAGCATGGAAATTGAGTGAAGATGATTTATTAATTCGCCATTACATGTCTATGTTCTATTCTTGTTATTTCTCTTGAGGGCTACTGGATTCTAAAGTTAGCTGGGGATGACTTTGTTCCAAGTAGGTTTTATTAACAGCAAAAACTAAATATGTACAAAGAAAACTAAGAAAAAAGTTATACGAAATTGAAAAAGAAGATAGAAAGGGAAGGATTTAGAATTGATACCTCGCCCTTATCCAGTGTACTCCCCCCCTAACTTATCACTCACTCTGTCCTCAGAGTGTCAAAGGGATAGGTTGAGAAGTACAAGGACAAGGGCATCAGGCGTCCGTTAGTCCTTTATTTGTTCCATGTGTGCGAAGGAGATTAGCAGCAAACTTTCCACGTAACGCGTGGTAATCCATATCTGTCATGTCCTCTACTGGTCTTCCAAGGACCACGATGGTATACATCCAGTATAGGACGTGGAAGCCGCAGTCGTTTGATTCCCGAATTTGTTGGGGACATTTGTGGTTGAAGGATGGGCGATGAAAGTGTTCTTTGCTGTATGCCCTTGTGTGTTGACTTAGAAGATTGATTTGTCTATCTGCACATTCCTTTGCCACCACCTCTGTGGGCGTCTTTGGTGTCACTACATATTTCTTCTGTTGTGGATTGAACTGGCTGTCGGAACTGTTGTAGATGGTAGTTGTTCCTTCGGGTAGGTTTGTTTCCAGAAGCATCCAGTGCTCATGGTAAAGGAAGGGTAGCATGATAAACTTCGGTGTTGTATGTTGTAGGAAGGAAATTAGTGCTTCAGTTGTTCCAAAGTTCTTTAGCTTTAGGAGGTCGTCCTTCATATATGTGGATGCCATACAGGTTGTAGGGTGATTTCATCCGATAAGAAATTGATAGGCAGCCATCAAGCTCACGGATAGAGACCCTTTGAACTGTACAGTTTCTCGTAATGTGTCTGCCATTACTAAAATGTCACCGGACATGAAAACAAGGTCATCTTTCTCGGCGTAAAGTCGTGACATGATGAGATGGAGTTCATTGTCGGAGAGACTTTTGCAAGCACTGAGGTCAAAATCCGGGAAAGTTGGTTCTATGGAAGATAGGGGCACCATTTGTGATGGCGATCTCCTAATGGTTGCCCCTGACAAAAGATCTATGTCTCCTTTATCCTGTGCCAGATCAAAGTGGGAAGGGTCCCATTTTCTTTGCTCGGGAACTATGGCTGGCTGTTTGTTTTTCTCTAGTTCTTTTAAAGTTTGTCTGAAAGGTCACCTTTGTGGATGTTGGATTGCTGAAAAGAGGTAATGGGGGACGTCATTTGGTGCCATTGTCGGGTCCTTGAAGAACCTCCTATCACAAATAAGCTCCATGGCATAACGCCCTCGTAGGGAGTGAAAATCTTCAGCGACCAGATCGATAAAGGGGATTTCTTGGTTTAGCGCTTGAATGTGATGGATAGTGCAGAAAGCGCAATCCCCAGATCCTTCAGTAGTTTGGACTTGCGGGTTTATTATTTGGAACCAAGGTTGGCTCCAGTCCTGACGTAGGGACGGGAGTGTAGCCCAAATTATCTTAAGAAGCTGGAAAGGTATACATCTTGCCTCTCCTACTTCTTCTCCAACAAAATTTATTGTTCCAGCTGGTAGTTCAGTGGCGCAAAATGTACACCTTGGCGTCCCGAGCCTCAGTGTCCACAATCATAAACAACCAGTGATCGGAAACTTGAAATGGCACGGTAAGATATTGTGCCCTCCGTGCTAAACCAGCACGTAGCCGCTCTATTGACTTTGCTCGTATTTCTGTGTATAACAAGCCTATTGATAGAGCAGGTGAGGCATTAAATATTGGTTGCTGCCTCTTAGAGCTTCTGTAAACTTCTATGCAGTTGGCAAGTAGGACACGGAAGATTGCCATTGACATCGTTGACCGTGGTCGTAGGATGTTGCGGAAATCTTCGTGTGTCAACTTGCGCTTAGTCTTTGTATTGTGATAGATGATGTCTCCCCCCTCTTTGGCATCATCAACAATAATGTTCAGGATAAAGATGTCATGAGCATATAGTGTAGAGATGGACGCCAAATCTAAATCATGCATCTTATGCGGTAGAGGTGGTGGCGGGGGAAGCTCCTGCGGAGGGGGTGAAGAAGGTTGTTCCAAATCTTCTATATAGCCTTGCAAATCTTCATCTGAATCGGAAACAGAATCGAGTTCTTCATCTGTATCTAAACGTACTCGTTCTGATTCTTCTTTTTCTGGCGGAAAAGGCAATGATTGGTCAGGTGCGGGAAAATGTTGAGTGGCAGTTGCTGGTGGGCTTGCGTTGGTTCCTAAAATACATTGGTGGAACTCAGCAAAGGTTGCGTATTTTGCAGACTCCCCTATGGATCCCAAAGCAGAGTAATCAAGGAATTGGTCCCCATATGATATATTTACATTTTCATTGTGGGTGGGGGACTTGGGATGATGTCCACCTTCTTGGTGATCTTTGTCATATCCTTTCTGAGAAGGTTTTGCTCCTAGGCTTGGGCCCTCCCCAGCATTGTGTAGGTCATCAGATTTGTCATCTGAGGAGGTGGTATCTTCGTTATAATCAGCTGAGGAGTCGAAGTCATCTTCATCTTCATCATTGCCTTCTTTGTCAGCTGTTGCTTTGTCTGTTAGCTTCTTGTGTGCTGTCTTTTTGCACTGTCGGTGGATAGTTTGTAACTTGTCAAACGCCACTTGCACATGCTCGTGTGTTTCGAGCAGTGCGTCGTATGTTTCCTTGAGATCTTTATATCGGCCCTCGGAAGAGAGGAGTCGTGTTGTAAGATCTGTTATTGTAGCTCGTAATTGTTGGAGTTCATTATTTGTCGACTCCTCTTGGCGATTGTTGAGTTGTGTGAGAGTGTTGCTGATGTTATCCAAGCGCGTGCTAAGAGCTGATTGTTGCTGCTTGAGCTCGCAGAGAGTCTCAGGCAGAGGTTGAGTCTGCGTAGAGATCTCATAAACTTGCTTGGCCATCGCTTCTTGCTGGCTTTTTACTCCAAGGATCAGCTCGGGCAAGTTGTTGTAGTGGCTGTCGATGTGATCAACTTGCCTGGCCACTACATCTTGTCGTTGCTGAAAACCTTGAAAGATGCTTGGCAAGGCACGGTTCTGCTCGTCGATCTTGGTGACCTATTTAGATATTCCCTGCATATAAGAAAAAATGGAATGCATTATGTTAGAAGGGTCAGTGAGGAGGTTTCGGATGGTGTCGAATTGACATCTGAATTCCTCACCGACATTTGTGAAAGGGACCCCAGTTATGGAAGGGTGGGGTGGTTGGGGTCTGGGTGGGAGGGTTGTAGTGTCTTGCGGAAGAGACACTGTTGATGGTTCTGCAAACTGCGTGGTGACTATAGATGGGGTCGCCAGCGGTGTCGGGGTGGTAGTGGATGGTAAACGTGGTGGTATATCTTGTGAAAATGGTGGGATTGAAAGTGGTGGGGGAAAGATTGTGGGGATGGAGGCGAAGGTGGTGAAGTCGGGCGTAGTAGTGGAGAAGGGGATGTCCGAAGAGAAAAAGGGTGAAGAGGAGGATGTGGGTGGTGGTGTAGTTTTGGAGAAAGATGGAAGAGTGGTGGATTGTGGAAAGGTGGAGGGTGGTGAAGTGGTGGTGGTATGCTCAACGGTTAGACTCATAATGAAGGAGTCTAGAGATGAGGTGGTGATTTGTTCTTCGGGGAGGGTGGGTTCTGGCTCTGGATGTGGTTTTGATGTTGGTGTCCCCGACAGTTGTTGTTGCTGCGAAAGCCTTTTGGAAGCTCGTTTCACTAGAATTTTTGTTATACGATCTGTCGGGGCTGTGGTACTGAGCTCAATCTGCCCCACTTTTGCTTTTTGTTCTGGTGCCTTGAATGCAGCTATGAGTTTTGTAAGCTCCTCGTGGGTGAAGAGGAGCTTTTCCTTGTCATAATCTGCGAGCTTCGGGAGTGGTTGCAGGGTTCTAGATGATTTGAATGTAGGGCAGAAAATGTAATATAGCTTTGCATCCTTATCTTTGATGATGTAGGAGTTTTTCAAAGTTTGTTTGTTGGTTAGGATGTCACCCTTTATCTGCTTGCATCTCGGTAGATGTCTGTCCATCTTGATATATTTGATAATGGATGTGATATGACCCCCCCATGCAAATTTCCTTCCCCAGGGCATAAGAGGATAGATCCTGGATCATATGACGTCCAATGTTGACTGGCATCCCATGTAGGATTGACCAGAGGACAAAAAGGTCTGAAATTATGACGTTCCCACCCTCCGTCCTGGGGAAGAGTGCACCTGTGAGAATTTTATGTAATGTGTGCATTAAACCAGATTGTATGTTTGAGGCTTTGCATGTCTTTGCCTCATAGGTGGGGATCCCTGTCAGGGATTTCCATAAGTTTTGTCTGTTGAAATTGGTATTCTCTGTTCCAACAGTTGTGGCTTTCTTGAGCTGCTCCTGGTTGTCTATAAAGATTTCATTCAGCACGTTTTCTGTGATGACAACCTTGCTTCCAAAGAGCTTAGTGACCAGCCTACGGTCACCTCCATCCCTTGATCTATCCATAATGTCGACAGCTTCTTTGGTGAGATGTGTGAATAATTCTATAGTGGGTTCGACATATGAAATTTCGGGGACAAATCATAGTCTGGAGAGATTGGCGTTGTCCATCATGGTGAGGATTCTGTCGTTGATCCCCATCTTGAGGAGTACGCTGGAGCGGACGTACTTTGTTGGTTTTAGTATTTTATCGATGGAGGGGAGGGTATGGATGTAGAGGTTTTCTAGTGGTGGTGCGGTGGAGGTGAGTACTGAGAAGACGGGGGTGATAGGGGCGGTAGTGACGGATGTTGGGACAGGTGTTGCAAGGGTTTGTTCCCTAGCAGTAACGGGGTGGACTTGCTTCCTTGCCCGCTTTTTGGAGGGTTGTGCGGTCGGAGCCTGTTGGACCTTTCGTTTCCCCTTGGATTTTTCGACTGGGGATTCTTCCTTGGAGCGTGGCTCGTATTCTGAGCCTTCATCGTCACTGGAAGAAATTTCTTCCACTTCTTCTTCAGGTGCCTCAGCTAGGCATTTGTTGATGCAGTCGATTTCACATAGAATCGATAGGATGTTGACCTTTGGTGGGGCCTTTCCAGTCTTGTTGTAGTTGTCTATGATCTTTTGGAGCCTGACTCAGTCCTCTGTCAGCTCTTCTATTGTCCAGTGAGGGTTGTCAGCAGTTTCGGTTGGTTGTTTTGCTGGAGAAGCCATTTCTGAAAAATAGAAAGTCATGTGTTAGCATAAAGATTGATTTTGTATGAGTTATGTATTTTCAGGTTTTAACAAATAGTATTGATAAAGACCAAACGGTTTTGAAGACTGTTTGGTTCCAAATGGTTTGACGACTATTTGGCTCCAAACGGTTTGAGGACCGTTTAGCTCCAAACGGTTTGAGGACCGTTTGGCTCCAAACGGTTTCAGGACCGTTTGGCTCCAAACGGTTTGAAGACCGTTTGGTTCCAAACGGTTTGAAGACCGTTTGGTTCCAAACGGTTTGAAGGCCGTTTGGTTCCAAACGGTTTCAGGACCATTTGGTTCCAAATGGTTTCAGGACCGTTTGGTTCCAAATGGTTTGAAGACCGTTTGGCTCCAAACGGTTTGAAGACTGTTTGGCTCCAAACGGTTTTGAGACCATTTGGAAGCTATAACGTTGGGGGCGCAGCGGACGGAAGAGAGGCGGAACCAGTGGTGAAAGCAAGGACGAAGGTGATAAGGTTGACGGTGGCGATAGAAAAGGGAATCGTGGCGGTGTTGTACACTTTGGTGGCGATAGAAAAGGGAATCGTGGCGGTGCAGTAGACGTCGGTGATAGCAAAGACGGCGGCAGTGCACAGACGGAAGCATCGCTGAAGCTGCGTGCTGAGGTACCTTGCGGAAACGGTCGGAGATGCGAGGAGAGGCGGCGACAGAGGTGCAATCACCGTGGAGACACATGGAGTTGGGAAGGAAGACGGCAAAGAGAATCTTGATCGCGGGTCGTGCGGGAACGGGAGCAGAGATGGAACAGGAAGAAACGTTCGCGCGAGGGTTTAAGGAAGGTCCGGAGTTGAAAGAAAGAAGGAGGGGAGGGGGTTATATTTATAGGATTCAGGGGTTGACCTTACAAAAACCCTAGGTCAAACAGTTTAGCGACCGTTTGGACTCCAAATGGTTTCGAGACCGTTTGGACTCCAAACGGTTTCAGGACCGTTTGGCTCCAAACGGTTTCAGGACCGTTTGGCTCCAAATGGTTTCGAGGACCGTTTGGGAGGTTTAAGGTTATTTTGATTTTTATATTTTTATGTTTGTTTTGGTTATGTGAATTTTTATATTTTTCGGATGACAAACCTAAGTTAATGAAAGGAACAGATAATAAAGATAAGAGATAAACAGTGGTACTCAGATCTTGGGTTGCCTCCCAAGTAGTGCCTGGGTTTTACGTCGCTGGCTCGACGAAGTTTTGATGTTGTTATGTTGACACTGTGGGGTCTCTAATCCCAGTGGTCTGTCTCGGCATTTTGTCCGCTGGAGTATAATATTTTTTCAATCGATGTCCATTGACTGTCCTTTCTCCTCCATTGTCGTTAACAATTATGATGGCTCCGGTCGGGTATATATGTTTAATGGTGAAAGGCCCAGACCACTTTGTGCAGAGTTTTCCGGGGAACATTTTGAGCTTGGAGTTGAAAAGAAGGACTTTATCTCCAATGTTGATGTCTTTTATTTTTAGATGAATGTCGTGCCACATCTTGGTTTGTTCTTTATAAATTATGGCACTTTGATACGTGGTCATTCGGAGCTCCTCTAGCTCTTGTAATTGGAGTTGTCTGTTTTCTCTGGCACTGTTGAAATCAAAATTCAGTTGTTTAATGGCCCACCAAGCCTTATGTTCCAGTTCCACTGGAAGATGGCATGACTTCCCGTATACCAAACGGAACGGGGTTGTCCCGATTGGTGTTTTATAAGCTGTTCGGTAAGCCCAAAGGGCATCGGGAAGCTTGGTGGACCAGTCAGTGCGGTGTCTATTTATGGTTTTCTCTAAAATTGCCTTGAGTTGTCTGTTCAAAACTTCAACCTGCCCACTCATTTGTGGATGGTAAGGTGTGGCAACTTTATGGTTGACTCTGTATTTCTTTAAGAGAGTTTCAAAGCTTCGCTCCAAAAAATGGGTTCCACCATCAGATATGACAGTTTGGGGAACTCCAAATCTGGGAAAAATGATATCTTTAAACATCTTTATGACTGGTTTGGAATCGCTGGAAATTGTGGGTATAGCTTCTACCCATTTCGAGACATAGTCCACATCGACCAGTATATAAGAGTATCCATATGAAGAGGGGAAAGGACCCATATAGTCTATCCCCCAAACATCGAAAATATCGATCTCCTGCCACATAGTGAGAGGCATTTCGTTTCTTTTTGTTATACCACCAGAGAGTTGACACTTGTTGCATGATTTTACAAAATTATGGGAATCTTTTGCTATTGTTGGCCAAAAGAAACCCGATTGTAGGATTTTCATGGCTATCTTTTTTGAACTCATATGTCCTCCAGTGGGGCCGGAGTGACAATGTTCTAGGATAGGAGTGATTTCTTCCTCAGGTAGGCAGCGGCGGAAAAGTCCGTCTGCACATAGTCGAAAGAGGTACGGTTCGTCCCAATAGTATTGCTTGACATTGTGGAGGAATTTCTTTTTGTCATGGTAAGAGGTGGAAGGGTGAACGATTCCCGTAGCTAGATAGTTTACTATGTCAGCATACCAGGGGAATCTTATTGTAGCTTTCATTAGCTGGTCGTCAGGGAGGGAGTCTCGGATAGGCACTTTATCCTCATCCTCGACTTCAATACGGATGAGGTGATCAGCGACAATGTTCTCCACTCTACTTTTTTCTTTGATTTCCAAATCAAATTCCTGAAGCATCAGCACCTAGCGGATAAGTCTGGGTTTTGCATCCTGCTTCTGAATCAGATATCGTATAGCGGAGTGGTCAGTGTAGACGATGACCTTGGCTCCAATCAGGTAGGAGCGGAATTTTTCGAACGCATAGATGACCGCCAAGAACTCCTTTTCTGTGGTAGTATAGTTTTTCTGCGCTTCATTGAGCGTTTTGGATGCGTAGTATATAACATAAGGTTTTTTGTCGATTCTTTGCCCTAACACAGCCCCTATGGCATAATCGCTGGCATCACACATGATTTCAAAAGGTTGTGACCAATTCGGGGCTCTTAGTATGGGTGCGGAGACTAAGGCATTTTTCAAAGTAGTGAAACTTTGTACGCATTCTTGGTTAAAATTAAACTCGGTGTCTTTGGTCAGCAATTGGGTCATGGGTTTTGCTATTTTTGAAAAGTCTTTAATAAATATTCTGTAAAACCCAGCATGACCTAAAAATTCTCGTACTCCTTTTATGTCTTTTGGTGGTGACAATTTCGAGATAACATCAATTTTTGCTTTGTCCACCTCAATCCCTCTGTCACTCACCCTATGTCCGAGGACGACGCCTTCGGTTACCATAAAATGGCATTTCTTCAAATTTAGAATGAGGTTCGTTTCCTCTCATCGTTGTAAGACTTGTCCAAGGTTGAGTAGACAGTTATCGAAGGAGTCTCCGTAAACTGAGAAATCATCCATGAATACCTCCATTATAGATTCCAGTTGTCCAAGGTGTGTTACATAGCCCGAATGGCATTCTTCTAAAGGCATAGGTCCCAAAGGGGAAAGTAAATGTAGTTTTCTCTTGGTCTTCCAGATGTATAGGGATTTGGTAAAATCTAGAATAACCATCTAGATAACAGAAGAACTTTTGATGAGCTAAGCGTTCAAGGACTTTGTCGAGAAAGGGCAAAGGGTAGTGATCTTTTTGCGTTGATTTGTTTAATTTCCTGTAGTCGATACACATCCTCCACCCTGTCACATTCCTTGTAGGCACTAGCTCATTTTTGTCATTTAGCACGACAGTGGTCCCCCCCCTTTTTGGGGACCACTTGGACAGGGCTGACCCACTGGGAATCTGAAATTGGGTAAATAATGTCGGCTTTTAGCAGTTTGAGGACTTCAAGACGGACCACCTCCTTAAGATTGGGGTTCAGCTTTCTTTGGTGCTCTCTTGAAGGCTTGAATTCCACGACCATGGGTAGTCTATGCATGCATAAAGCAAAGTTTATACCTGTCAAGTCAGTTATTTTGTACCCAATGGCCTTCTTGTGCTTCTTTAATTCATCGAGAAGCCTTTCTTCTTGGTCTCCTGTCAGAGTGGAACTGATGATAACTGGACATAATTTTTCTTTGTCCAAGAATACATGTTTAAGTCCCGTGGGTAGATTCTTCATCTCGGGAGCCTTGGGCGCTTCTGTTGTTTCTAAAACAGTGACGGATTTGAGCTCCTCAAAGGTGGTCGTTGGCGCTTCTTCAGCTTTCTCTAAATGTTGCAAGCATTGTTGAACCAATTCATTGGCCGAGAATTCGACTTCTGGGTTTGTTAGAACATTCTCCAACTCATCAGATGGCTCGAATATTTCTAATTGGGATATTTGGTGAATTGCATCTAGGAGAAAAACCTACTCTTGAATGTTGGGTCCTTTCATGCTGTTGAGGACTCGGAACTGAATTGCTTCTTTTCCCAGTCTCAGAATGATCGTACCCGCTTCAACGTCAATAAGTGCCCTAGCGGTGGCAAGGAAGGGTCTGCCAAATATTATCGGGTATCTTAAATCCTCCTTGATATCCATGATGACAAAATCACATGGGAAATAAGCATCTTTACCTATCTTGACCGGAATGTCTTCAATAATTCCTAGGGGTGCAGTGATAGTAGAATCAGCTAACTGAATCATCATAGTTGTGGGTAATAAGTCAGTAAAACCCAATCTCTTACACATAGAGTAAGGCATAATTGATATGCTAGCTCCTAAGTCAGCTAGTCCCTTCTTGCTTGAAGCATTTCCAATACAGCACTGGATATCGAAGGAACCAGGGTCCTTCTTTTTCTTTGGCATTTTGTTAAGAATGATATCAGAGGTAGTCTGAGCTAGTTTAATGGTCTCTTGCTCCTCAGTAATGTACTTCTTTGACAGTAAAGTCTTTAGGTATTTAGCCCAAGTTGGTACTTCGGAGAGGGCATCGAGGAGAGGGATGTCGATATAGAGTTTCTTCATCGCCTCCTTGAATTTTTGGAATCTGGTGTCCATCTTAGTCTCTTTCAATCTACCTGGATATGGTATCCTAGGTTTATATTGCAGGACCTCTGACTCCTTGGGGGCTTGTTCCTTTTCCTTACCTTTTTTGGTCTCTACAGAATTCTCAGTTGCTAGACTTGGGTTTGTATTTGGAACAAAGACAGATGTATCATCATTATCATGAGTGATCCTTATAGCTTCGTGAAAGACACGACCTGATCTGGTAGTGACAGCATTCGGTTGCTCCGGTCTATTATGGTCATGTCTTGGGTTCAACTCTGGTTGGCCAGCAAAAGTGCCTACTGAGGTTTCAACTGGGCAGCGATTTGTGCTAATTGAGCCTCTACAGCCTTCTGTTGAGCTTGCTGATTAGCGAGCATAGTTTGTTGCGATTGTAGCATTTGCCTGATCATAGTTATCTCATCAGTGGGCTGGGAAGGGATATTTTTCTGTTGAAATTGTTATTGTCCTTGATGTGGCTGTTGTGGTGGTGGTGCTAACTGAGGCTGCTGCGATTGCTGCAGTTGAGGGGGTAGTTGTGGGTGCATAGGAGGATGGGTGTATTGGTAGTAAGCGGAGGGATTCCTTTGGTGGTTGGATCTTAGTAGGTTATTTCTAAGGTTCCCTTGATTCTGGTTAAAGTTGCTTTGAAATCCTGGTGGCAGTCTATTAGAAGATCCTTCTTGCATTTGGTGCTATGGATTGGCAGTCCCCACATGATTTCCATATTGAAACCCGGGGTGGTTTCTTGGTTGGCTTGGGTTATAGTAAGCTTGTCCCGGTATGGAATGGATGGAATTAACTTGTTCGGGTATCTATTCTTCAGGTTGTTCGATAATTGGCTCATACTACTGTTGCAGTGGTTGCATATCCATCATTACATTGTAAAGCAACCCACATGATAGTGTGGGGTGATCAGATGTGTGGCAAGCTTCACAGGTTCCCGTAGTAGCTTTAACTTGCTGAATTTGGGGGTTCTTCTTCTTATCATATTCCCCAAATGAAGCTTCAAGTGCTTGCTGTTTGTGAGCGATAGTCTTTAAAGCTTCAGCAATAGCCTTCATTTCCATTTATTCCTCAGCTTTATAAACCTTGAGGACTCCTTTACCAGATGATCGTCCCCAATTGGATTGGTTCTCGGCTCCAAGAGTGACGATCTTCCAAGCATCTTCGTAGTTTTTCCTCATAAAATTTCCTCCAGATGAGGAATCCAGAAATTGTTTGATGTCATCTCTCACCCCCCTATAGAATGTTTCTATCAATTGATTCTGGGAAATACCGTGATGGAGACACTTTCTTAAAAGCTCCTTGAATCTTTCCCATGCTTCTGCGAGTGTTTCTCCGATAATTTGAGCGAAGTGGTTAATCTGTCCCCTAATTTCGAAGGTCAACGAAGGAGGGAAGAACTTCTCCAGGAACTTTTCTTCCAAGGGATCCCAGGTGGTGATGATTGGCTCCCTATCGAGAGAGTTGTACCAACTCAAGGCCCTTCCATATAGAGTGAAGTGAAAAAGATGTAGCATTATTGCGTCGAAGGCAACTCCGGCTTGTGGGACAAGTCGGTAGAGTGCCTTGAATCTCTTCAAGTGGTCCATGCAGTCGTCTCCAGAACTACCAGAGAATGAAATACCCTGCATGATTTGAATCCATTGCGTCTGGATCTCAAAATGAGGTATGTTGATGATGGGTGGCCGAACTGGGTGATTATCCTCATAGTTCTTTGGGACGACATAGTCTCACAGTTGCTTGTTCCTAAGCTCTAACTGGGCAGCTTCGTTTTCAGCCCGGATGCGAGCTTGTTCTTCAGCTCGGATCTCTGCTTGAATCTGAGCACGAGTGTCAGCAATGAGTTGTGCTCTCTGAGTGGCTATGGCAGCGTTGACCCTTTCCATAACTAATGTGGCTTGTCGTTGATCTTCAGCCATTTGGCGGTTGAGTCTAATGCGGTGGTGGAAGCTTCTCTCTACCTCAGAGTCGTACTCTGGATCAGGGGAGAATCTGAGGTTATGCGATGGTTGCATACACGTCTTCTACCTGAGTAGAGGAAGAAACACACTTGTTAGATAATGCGGAAGGTGTGATGGAATCAAGAAGATATGGAGTAATGTTTAAAGAAAAGTGAAAAACCCTAACCAACTAGCAAGATGGTAAATGAAATTAAAACGTTCCGTTGTCCCCTGCAACGACGCCAATTTTTGATGGAGCTTCCACTCACGTGGAATTGCGTGCACCACTAAAAATCCTAAAGATAGTAAGTATTTAGGTTTAGCCTTGCTTATACTAGGTTAAAACTTCACCCACATATGCTGAGATATGTGGAATCTTATCACAGCATAGTTAAGGGTCGAATCCACAGGACAACGTTCTTGTTGGCAGCAACAAGATGGAAAATGTTGGAATTTCACTTAACTCCTTAATAGTTGATATTTAGTCCAAAGGTTTGATTTGGTTATTTTAAACTAAGTGCAAGTAAAAGCAAGAAAGTAAACTTAAGTTGTTAACAATGATATGAAATCACTAGGATGTGATCGGCTTTCACCACCACTATGCATGGATCAAAACATGCAACATAAAAACATAACCTGCAAAAAGAGTCTAATCAGTTAGTATCTTTGTAGGTTTAGTTTCCTTTCAGAGAACTAACTACGAGAAGTGCGGGAATGTTGCAATGCCAGCCATCCCAGAATGAATGGTCATCAACTTTACATCATTCCCTTCACAAAGTGTGTTCCTCGACTTATCAAGGTTGCACTTTCATACGTCAAATGATTCCATTTCATAGTATGAAAGTGCAACATTTCAGTTAAATGATTCCATTTCATACATCATTCCCTTCACAAAGTGCCACCACTACGCATGGATCAAAACATGCAACATAAAAACATAACCTGCAAAAAGAGTCTAATCAGTTAGTATCTTTGTAGGTTTAGTTTCCTTTCAGAGAACTAACTACGAGAAGTGCGGGAATGTTGCAATGCCAGCCATCCCAGAATGAATGGTCATCAACTTTACATCATTCCCTTCACAAAGTGTGTTCCTCGACTTATCAAGGTTGCACTTTCATACGTCAAATGATTCCATTTCATAGTATGAAAGTGCAACATTGGAAGTGAGTTTACCCCACTTCTTGAAAAACACTTCTAGATACCGAAACAGATGCATGGTGGATACATGCACCAAGAACCCACAATCAATCGAGCTTCGAATCTAGTAGTAAAAACATAGACAATTCATACTAAAAGATAAAAGATAACACAAGTTGGTGATCAAGCAACAAGCATTCATTAAACGATTGATGTAGAACTGAAAAGAAAGCATATCTCTATTGCAAACCATAGATTACATTGCATGAGATGAAACATGGGTAGCGGGGCTACTCCCTGCACCCTAGTGAAAGGAGACTACTCGCTCATAGCAAGGACAAAGAAGGAGGCAAGAAGAGAGAGAGAGAACGTCATCCCTATAAAGGAGAGAGGAAATTCAACCCCTTGGAGAGAGAGAGAAGGACGATCTTCACACTTCATAGGTTGCTCGATGATGAGGACTCCTCTTCCCACCTTCTTTGGTGAAGAGAGAGAAAGTAGCTTCGGGATGGAATGTGGATCTCAGACCGGTAGTCTTGGGCGGAGGATGGAGGATGGAATAGCTCTGGAGTAGGATAGGAAGCCTCTGGACGTCTGAAAACTTGATGCCTTGGGAGGACCCCTTGGGTCTTATTTATAGGCCTTAAGTGAAGTCCAAACAGCTTGGACAGTTTTGGATCCAAACGGTTTTGAAGACCGTTTGGACTCTAAAACCATTTGGACTCGGAAACCGTTTGGACTCTGAAACCGTTTGGACCCCGAGACCGTTTGGACTCTAAGACCGCTTGGACTCATGCGGTCTTGAGATCGGTTAACTTCATACGGTCTTGGGATCGTGTGAGTCCATGCGGTCTTGAGACCATTTGGCTTCATGCGGTCTTGGGACCGTGTGAGTCCATGCGGTCTTGGGACCGTTTGGCTTCATGCGGTCTTGGGACCGTGTGATTCCATGCGGTCTTGGGACCGTTCGGCTTCATGCGGTCTTGGGACCATGTGAGTCCATGCGGTCTTGGGACCATTCGGCTTCATGCGGTCTTGGGACCATTTGAGTCCATGCGGTCTTGGGACCATTTGGATCTTTTGTGATTTTTTTGTGTCTTTTTCTATAAGTAAAAAGGAAAAAGTTAATCTAACAGTATGTTTGTGATAAAAGAGAATAGTTAGAGATTCCATCTAATATATATGAGGAAGAGTGTGGAAAACTAAAGAAAATTATTAAGATAACATCACAAAATTGGAGGTTATCAGATAATAAGGAAAAGTTTGAGATGTTGAAATGATATGATAGACAAATGATATACATGTTCTTCCTATTCCTTATCAAGAGAATAGATGATTTACTATTCTATCATAGACAGTTGCAATACTTTAAAAGATGAGAATGATCTAAACTGCTTATCCTCTGCTCAGTTTTATATTATTAAACTGCAATAATAATGTTTTAGCAGAGAGTTATATCTCTTGCTGGGGCAATTTTTAATTGTCTCACCCCTGTGGGATTTAACATTTTTTTAGGTAGGCGAACACAGAGGAGTTTGAGAACACCTTGCAGAGGAAGAACATCAACAACAGCAAGGATAGTAGTGATAGCTCAGGTTGAGTGTATTGTCGGTCGTGTCTTGTAGATAGAAGTCGTATGTGTCGTCTTTGTACTCTCAGGTCCTCGGAGTTAGTAGTTTGAACTTTAATGAATCAATATGAGATTTTGGCTTAATGCCTCGAGGTTTTTATGCTGCCTGTGTATAGTTTGAACAGAGCAGTTGATGTTTGTAACCATCAAGAAGGGATGGTACAGGATATGTACTTATGAGAACCAGGATGTAAATAAAATAATTGGTTCTTGTTCAAAGAGTTTTCCCTGTGTTTGGATCTCTTTGTAAATGGTTTTAATTTTTAGTGATTTTCAGTAATCTGCTGCTAACGAATGCTTCTATTTAAGTAAATCGTGTTTTCTTCAAACAGTTCATCTCAAAAATGTTTGGAGGATTCACCTCAAAACCATTTGAAGCACAACCCATCAGGACCGTATGGGCTTGCCACTCCAAGACCGTTTAGAGCTATGATTGCATGAAACCGTTTGGAGGATTCACTGTGATCAAACTGTTTGGAGGAAATCACAAGACCGAATGGGCTGCTGTATACCAAGACCATATGGACACTTAAAGAAACCAAACTGTATGGTCACTTAACTCAAGACCGTTTGGTCATAAACACCAAACCGTTTGAGCAAGTTGTAAAAATAGCAACTGGGCCCAAATTATAAGACCAGACCTGAGCCTATAAATAGGACCAGTAGGGTCCTCATTTGGGCATCAGTTCCGGGACGCCGACAGGCTACCTGTATGCTGGTCCGACCCTGCCACTATCACTTCACCTACCGTTTCTATTGCAACTTAGGGAGACCGAGAAGAGAAGGAAGGAGGAGTGAGAAAGACTACCCAGTCTTTCTTGGCATCCCTCATTCTTTGTCCAGATCTGCTCTGATACGACATAGGAGACTGCATCATCTTCACCGAGCTGCGACCACCTTCTACATCATGCTCATGGTGGATTCCTCTCTCTTTCTTATTCTTCTTGTTTCTCACATCATGAGCGAGTAGTTCCTTTTCGCTGGGGTGCGGGGACTAGCCCCACTTCCCATGCAACCATGTCTTTTCATTTAACATTCCAAGGCAATGTATATAACTTTTCATTTCGTTGCTAATTGATATGCTTGTAGTTGATTACCTGCTTGCTTTCATCTTGTTCTTCTCTTTGTAGTATAGAATGTCATTTAATGAGGTAGACTCCTTGACCAGAATTCTGATATGGGTTCCTTGAGGTGGTAAGTGTATGATCCGTGAGGGGATGAGACATCTAGCCTACGGTGACGCATCTGTGGTCTAAACATCCCTCAGGGAGGACCACAACCTTAGTTGGATGTTGTATCTTCTAATTAATCGTCGATGTTTGTTTGTATACTAATCGTCTGCATGTATGTTGATTAGCATGGTTGACTCCCAGACTAGAAATATAATGAGGTTCCTTGAGGTCATAAGTATATGATCCGTGAGGGAATGAGCCATCTAGCCTACAGTGATGCTTCTGTGGTCTAAACATCCCTCAGGGAGGGCCACAGCCTAGTTGGATGTTGTATCTTTAGAATCGTAAGTGCATGATCTGGATGGCGACAACAAATCTGATGCCTAAGGGGATGCTTACACGGGCCTAAACATCCCTCTGGGAGGGTTTGCATGTTGATATGTATGCCCTGAGAGCCAATCATGGGATGATTGGTGGGATAAATTAAGATTGATTTGATAAACATCAAAGGCAAGCTTCCAATTCTTTCTGGTTCAGTCATATGAGATAATGATAGAACAGATTGAATGTCTAGAGAATGACAGTACTCAATGACGTATGGTTTCAGGTTAAGGACTTGAATGATGAGATCATACGGATGCTAAGAGTTTGTACATTCTTATTATGTCCCTAGTCGGATGTCATTGTGGAAGGAAGATAGACAACAATGACACACAAGACTAGATTGTGGTGTTGGTTGATGAAAGAATCTCATTAGTCATGATATGGAGATATCAAACCAAACACATAGGTACTTGTTAAAGAACAAGTGTACCAGACAGACCCACCGTGAGTTTGACACATGGAACCATGATAGTGTAGTCACAGTCAGTTCTCATAGTGATGGTGGTGAGTGTGATTCTTTGACCTGAAATCACTACACTCAACACATGTCATTGGGTACACTTTGAGATCATCAAACGCAATCCTGAAACATGGGTTGTTATAAAGGTGATGATTGGGTGGCTTTGACACATGGGGCTTTTGAGGGGTGAGTGATAGATATGGGATTTGTCCCTCCTGAGAGAGTTTGATATCCGTGGCCACTTGATGAGTAGGATTGAGATAGGCATGTGCATGCATGTGTGAATTAGTATGCGATATTGATGTCATACATATATCCTCCAATCTACTCTGAGATCAAGAAAGTGAATGAACGTTGATAGGATGACTGTTCCAAGCCTTGAGTTCATTCGAGATATCAGTTGCAAAGGAATTATACATTTGCACTAACACCATTCACGGATTGTAGGTTTGAAAGTTGTTCTCCAACTTTCTATTTCACTTGGGTAGCACTGATGTGCGACTAAGCACCACTCTTTGCTTGTATAGTCATAAGTGTTATGGACTTTCACTGCCAATGTGAAATTGGCTTGTAGGGTCACACACATAGGATTTAACCTGGAAGAGGAGTTTATCCACAAATGATGTTTAGATTGATTACTAAAGGAGTTTAGTAGTTCAATTAAACACTCAATCAATTGATAGCTCAGTATCATAGTGTTCAAGGTGTTGGACCGATTGATTAGAGTATCAGATTGATTGAAACTGCAATTGACTGATTTTGCACAGTCTGCACTCCCAACCGATCGGCTCATATGATGAATTGATCGGCTCAGCTTGGTGAACCGATCGGCTCATGTGATGAACCAATCGGATCAAGACAGGCTAAGATGACCGGTTCAAGGGTTGAACCGATCGGCTCAACTGGTCCAAATGATCGAGTTGGGAAAGTCAGGTTGGTGAGAAATTTCCTTTCGTTTCACTTGTCCAATTTGATTGGAACAAGGATTGGTATTTGGATCAATTCGAAACAAAAGAGGAAAAGTCAATCGGGAACTAATCAGGACCACGAACCGATCGGCTCAGGTGCCCCAACCGATCGGCTTAGGTCCCCAACCGATCATTTCACGTATGAAATGATCAGTTCAGCTAGCGCAGTTGGTTGTTTTGTGAAAAATCTCAAACCCTTCTACTCCTGCTTTAATCCCGCATTGCCCGAGGTATAGAACCCTATCCCATGACCCTCCTATATATAGGGGTATTGGGGGCTTCTCAGGTACAACAACTCAGAAACCAGTTGCTCTGTAAAGTTGTCATTCTCTCTGGTTGTGGTAACTGAGAGAGCCCGAGCAAGTGCTACCCGATAAGGGAGGCACAACGAGGGAAAGACAACTACAGAAAGGCAACTGGTTGTAGGAGAGTGTGTCGGTGACTAGTACGCCGACAGGAGGGTACGACTCCTTCTGGTACCTTGTGCAACAAGGCAATCGAAGTTCCAGGTGGTCCGTGTGGACTACTACAGAGGCGGGAGACTTCTGCCGCTTGGAGGACAGTTGTCAATACCGACAATCCTGGTGCGACTAGGAGATGTACAGACAATGTCCAAGACCAGAGGTGAAGACTATGCAAGCAGCGAGGTAACATCGACGAGCAAGCCTCGGGACAAGGTATGTCTCTACAAGCCATCATTCCTATTGTATAGATGTTGACGTGATTCCTTTATTCTTGGTTTGGGAGAAATTTTTTTTCCGCTGCCTTCTCTGTCTCTCCTAAAACCCAACAGTGGTATTAGAGCCACATCAACTGCTCTATACTTTAGGATTATAGATGTGATTGATTTTGGTTTGTCACCTTTATTTATTGCATACGATGCGAATAAAATTGGCTTTATGCATGTCCAATCCTAAATCCACAAATCCCAATATACATATATAATATGTAATATGAATGCACTCGATACGCGTCGCCCTTAAATGATTTTTGTGGTGGATTTATAGCGTGGTTATGGCCAATAAACCCTATGTATGTGTGCTTGGTTGAATGTGGTTGCTTGCATCTCAGTCTGTGCACCGATTTCCTATATTTTATTCCTGATGTAACTCGAGATAACTCAAGATTTCTTTCCTACCTTTTCTCCCCTCGAATGTAACTCGGGGTTTCCCTATTCAAATATAAAATAGGATAGATCTTTTATTTCTTGTTATGTCAAAGAACGAAGGACAACCTGACGACGAATGAGATGATCGGTTCAAGGTTTGAACTGATCGGTTGGCGTTCCAGACGATCGGTTAAAGGATTGAACTGATCAGATGTTGATCGGTTCATGGAGTGAGACGATCGGGTGGCAGCTATGAGGAGATGCACGACGACCAGGCGAACCGATAGATTAGAGGAGCCAACCGATCGGCTGGTGGCACCCAGACGACCGTCCAGGGTGAGCAGGTCATTCATGTGATGAGTTGATCAACTCAGATGGCTATAGCACTTCATCATGGACAGGTTGAATGTGATGTAGACCTAGATGACCGTGATTCCTCTTGGCTCGAGGAATCACATTAGGATGTCCATAATCATCGCTTTTATCGTTTCGCATGTTTTCTGTGAGATATAGCATGTATATGATATGTACTATATATTGTGGTGATTGGATATGTATATGTACCTATAAAAACCAAATCTCTCATTAAATATTAAAGTTTTAGATGCCTTCCAAATGCGACACACGTGAAAATCTTGATTGGCCAAGTGTAGGCACACCCTAGCATGGTGCACCGTCTATCTCGCGGAAGCGTGAAGGATGGATATGTGGGTCTGCCCTAGCAGGGTGCATATTCATCATGTTGGCTTTGGGTCAAACTTAACAAGGTGACCAAGATAGGATCTAGCACCTTGAGGCATGGAGGTGATCATGGCAAGGAGTTGCATATGACATCTTTCAAGAGTTGCATATGATGCAATTGGCAAAAGTTGCCTACCTAGAAGATCTAAGTTGTGGGTGACAGCCCTAGTTGGTCCATGACTCAGAGGATTTCAGGATCTTGATCCACTAGAAGATTGTACGCTACAACCTTCTGAATTGATGGTGAGGGCTATCAATTTGAACAAAAATAGTGGGAGTGATAATTAATTAAAGTCCTAATTATATCTTCAACCTTTCAAATCAATCAAAATAAGTCAAAATTGAGTTTTGGGCTAAATTGCATATATTTCCTTTTGTAGTACAAATGACAGTAAACAACAATCACTTTTCGTTGAGATCGGTCCTTGAAAAGGACAAGCTGAATGGGACTAACTTCCACGACTGGTTTAGGACATTAAGAATTGTTCTCACTCAAGAGCGAAAGCTCTATGTCCTAGATACTCCAGCTCCAGAGGAACCTGCTCCTACCGCACCAAAGGCAGAAAGGGATGCTTATAAGAAGCATTCTGAAGATGCCATTGATGCAAAGTGCTTGATGTTGTGCTCAATGAACCACGAGTTGCAGAGACAACATGAGAACATGGGTGTCATTGAGATTATTCAACATCTCAAGAACATGTATGAAGATCAAGCACGGCAAGAGAGATATGATGTCTCTAGGGCACTGTTCAAGTGTGTCATGACAGAAGGAGATCCAGTTGCTCCTCACACGCTCAAGATGATTGGGTATGTGGAGAACCTGACGAGACTGTGATTTCCCCTGAGCCAAGAGTTGGCTACTGACGTGATATTGCAATCGTTACCAGAATCCTACAGTTCTTTTGTGATGAGCTACAACATGAACAACTTTGACAAGCCATTGACAGAGATTTTGGGTGTGTTGAGGACAGCCGAGGCATAGATGAAGAAGGACAAGCCTAAGTATGTGATGTTGATCAATGGAAAGAAAGGCAAGTCCAAGGGAAAGCACAAGGGCAAGGCTAAGAAAGGTTCTGATGCTAGCCAACAGCCCAAGTCATCTTCAACTCTCAAGTCCAAGAGAGGTGTGACCAAGAGAGGCAATTACCACCATTGTCAAAAGCCAGGACATTGGAAAAAGAATTGTCCACTCTATCTGGAAGAACTAAAGAAGGAGGCGACAGACGTCTCCACCTGAAGGTGTCATGAAATAAACTTGTAACATTTTTTGAGGTATATGATACCAATATATAAAATGTAAAGCACCCAATAAATGGGTCAAGTGTTGCCGTCATAAATAGGAGTAATTTAGTTTATTTTCAGCCTAGAAGGCATGTAATAGAATTATGAACTGCTATTTCATATTTTACAATGGATAGAAACACATTATTTTTGCATATTGTATGACAATGATAGCAATTAATAAAGTTGATGTTTCAATCTTTGTGGCAATGCCTTGTTTATCTTTTGGTACTTGGTATACATAAAATAAAATGATACCTAAAAGTTATTGATAACTCAAACAATCAAATTAGCATAAATCATGAGAAATTCATTTCTAGTTTCCATATGATGGATAAATCTAGACTCTTTTGGTTAGAAAACCAGTAAGAGACATGAATCTCTTGGACATGATTAATCAATCTTCACTAAGATAGTGGAAGAATGATTATCCTATTCGGTATAATACATGTGATGTATTTACATACCTATTGGAGTTAATGCTAGTACTTCAAATGGTGTTTAGAGAAATACCAATATGAATATCTTGAAGTTTTCAAGAATATCATAGATGAAGAACGAATTTGGTAAAGTGTTAATTCTTGATGAGATCAATGAATGAAATACTTGAACTAAATGTTTGAGAACCTTATGAGTGATTGTGATAGTGTATCATAGTGAACTCATGATTAAGGCATGGTGATGTCTAAATCAAAAGGATTCATACTCTAAGGAGTTAGAGGATGATTATCAAATAGCTAATTTCTTCTTAAATAAAGAATATCCCACACTAATAAAGGACATTAAGAATTACAAGGAGTTGTGAGTTCTTATATCCTTGATAGATACACCTCGATTATCTATGGGATGAGTCAACTATCTAGATAAATATGAGGAACCGGATTTTGAGTTATGGTTTATGACCATTACATCCTAAATGACTTCCATATGAACCATAAGGTATGACCTTGATGGTAGCACCCATTGGGATGAAATCCATAAGTGTGAATGAGTCTTAAGTGTTAAGACACATGGATGACATTTTGAGAAGGATGATGCTTGTTGCAACTTAATGACTAAGAGATTTGGCATACGGATACTAAAACCACATTCCTATAAGGAATAAAATGAGGATGTGTACGTAACACAACCTATAAGTTTTATGAATCCATTAATACAAATGAAGTCTATTAGTTATAATGGACTAATCAATGTGATTAATTGAGTACAAGCAACTCAGAACTGTGATCTTTACTTTGATAATATAGTCAAAGGGTTTGACTGATATGTCAAAGACAAAGAAGGGATCTGTGATTTAGTGGGAGCATATTCACATTCCACATGTTGATGTGAAATGGAAATGTTCTAGAATGGAAATCCAAAGTGGAAATTATCTTCAAGAGACATTTCCTATGTAATAGGAATAGAGATCTATAGAGATAGTTCTCAAAAACCTCTTGACCTAAAAAGAGAAAGCATACATTGGCAATCTATACTGAAGGGTTCAGTGTGCATAGATTCAGTGGGAGAAAACTTATCCATGTTACATGGAGTTACTATCCCAAGGCCAAGTGTCCAATTCTTATGAAGAATGGAAACACTAAGAATAGATATGGATCTATCATGTATGTAATCATCCCATTATCTTGCATGTATGGTCATAGCAAGAATAAAATGCATTCATCATCTTGTATGAAGGATATGACAATATGATGTGCTCATCACTCATATGTGGGACACGACGAGTGGATGTCTATCTAGTTCCAGTAAGGGTTACTGGAATACCATTAGAACTTGATAAGTACTTGAGAAGTACTAGTTCTATGGAAATAAGGAAGGGTTCACTGTAAGGAGTTACACTGATGCGAACTTCCAAAAAAGATAGAAAATTAATTGCAAATTATATATGGGATATATAAAAGTGAATGTTTGTTGATAAATGGAAACGTTCCAATAAAGCCGTTTAAAAGGAAAAACTGAGTATCCGTGTGTTAGAGAACATTAGTGGATACTATATGGATCTGGAAGTTCATGAGATGAACTTATAGATATTCTGATCTTTGATGACAAGTAAGGAGTACTCGGTCATGCAATGTGGCTAAAGGTTAGCAAAGGAATACTAGATCGCATATTACAGCAACTCCATCTCATACGTGTGATGTACTACGAAGAGATGAGAGAACATGCAGTTAATACCGACTTTGGCAAAGTGTTGCCATAACTCACTGTATAAGCACTAGAGCATAGTAACATGTGGGACATGTTTGAATATTACTATGAATATGATTCAAGGGTGATTGGCTCACAATGGAAGTGGGAGTCTGTTGGTATATATGCCCTGAGAGACAATCATGGGATGATCTATGGGATACATTAAGATTGATTTGATAAACATCAAAGGCAAGCGTCCAATTCTTTCTGGTTCAGTCATATGAGATAATGATAGAACATATTGAATGTCTAGAGAATTACAGTACTCAATGACGTATGCTTTCAGGTTAAGGACCTGAATGATGAGATCATACATGTGCTAAGAGTTTGTACATTCTTATTATGTCCCTAGTCAGATGTCATTGTGGAAGGTAGATAGACAACAATGACACACAAGACTAGATTGTGGTGTTGGTTGATGACAGAATCTCATTAGTCATGATATGGAGATATCAAACCAAACACATAGGTACTTGTTAGAGAACAAGTGCACCGGACAGACCCACTGTGAGTTTGACACATGGAACCATGACATGGTAGTCACAGTCAGTTCTCACAGTAATGGAGGTGAGTGTGATTCTTTAACCTGAAATCACTACACTCAACACATGTCGTTGGGTACACTTTGACATTATCAAACACAGTCCTGAAACATGGGTTGTTATAAAGGTGATGATTGGGTGGCTTTAACACATGGGGATTTTGAGGGGTGAGTGATAGATATGGGATTTGTCCCTCCTGAGAGAGTTTGATATTCGTGGCCACTTGATGAGTAGGATTGAGATAGGCATGTGCACGCATGTGTGAATCAGTATGTGATATTGATGTCATACATATCTCCTCCAATCTACTCTGAGATCAAGAAAGTGAATGAACGTTGAAAGGATGACTGTTCCATGCCTTGAGTTCATTCGAGATATCAGTGACAAAGGAATTATACATTCACGCTAACACCATTCACGGATTGTAGGATTGTTCTCCAACTTTCTATTTCACTTGGGTAGAACTGATGTGTGACTAGGCACTGCTCTTTGCTTGTGAAGTCATAAGTGTTATGGACTTTCACTGCCAACGTGAAATGGGCCTGCAGGGTCACACACATAGGATTTAACCTGGAAGAGGAGTTTATCCACAAATGATGTTTAGATTGATTACTAAAGGAGTTTAGTAGTTCAATTAAACACTCAATCAATTAATAGCTCAGTATCACAGTGTTCAAGGTGTTGGACCGATTGATTAGAGTATCAGATTGATTGAAACTACAATTGACTAATTTTGCACAGTCTACACTCCCAACCGATCGGCTCATATGATGAACCGATCGGATCAGCTTGGTGAACCAACCGGCTCATGTGATGAATCGATCGACTCAAGATAGGCTAAGACGGCCGGTTCAAGGGTTGAACCAGTCGGCTCAACTGGTCCAAACGAGCAAGTTGGGAAAGTCAGGTTGGTGAGAAATTTCCTTTTGTTTCACTTGTCCAATTTAATTGGAACAAGGATTGGTATTTGGATCAATTCGAAACAAAAGAGGAAAAGTCAATCGGGAACTGATCAGGACCACGAACCGATCAGGACCACGAAAAGAGAGTGTGTCGGTGACTAGTACGTTGACAGGAGGGTATGACTCCTTCTGGTGCCTTGTGCGACAAGGCGATCGGAGTTCCATATGGTCCGTGTGGACTACTACAGATGTGGGAGACTTCTACCGCTCAGAGGACAGTTGTCAATCCCAATAGTCCTGGTGTGACCAGGAGCTGCACAGACACCATCCAAGACTGGAGGTGAAGATCGTGCAAGACGCAAGGTAATGTCGACGAGAAAGCCTCAGGTTAAGGTATGTGTCTACAAACCATCCTTCCTATTGTATAGACGTTGACACGATTCCTTTATTCTAGGTTTGGGAGAAGAAATTTTTTTTCTACTTCCTTCTCTGTCTCTCCTAAAACCCAACATCGCAGCAGTTCCATTTGGATAGTTAGATACTTGTCTGGATTTTATGTGTTTGGATGTGTTTGCATGTGCAGTGGTGGTGAAACCTGATACCATCCCAGTGATTCCATATCATTAATCTAGAACAAACTTTAATTCTACTCTTTTACTTTCTTGCATTTAGTTTAATTAACCTCAACTGAATCAATCGTTTTAAATACTAGTCTTACTTGAGCTAGATTCGACTAACAAAGATTCTTAAAAATGTTGTATCTTGGGATTCAATCCTTAACTATACTGCGATAAGACCCATCCACTTGCGGGTGGTATTATTGCACGAGGTTTTGGTAAAAGCTCAGGGAAATTAATTAGTGCGATATTTGCCACATCAAATTTTGGCACCGTTTTCAGGGACAACGGAATCAATTAGTCAAATCTAGTATTTTAAGGCTAATCTAGGATTTTACTTTTTGAAAATGTTGATCATCTACTTGAATTTCACTCTACTCCATCAACCTTACTTCAAATCTTTTTATTTTCAGGTACTTCAAGAAGGACTAGTGCATGCACCGTTTGAACAGTCCCGGACTCACCGCCAGCTTTGATTCGGAGATTCACAAAACCTTCCATAGTCAAAATAGAGAAAACCAAGCAAGAATGGCTCAAGAGGAGGAAATAGCCTGAAGGGTATCTCAAGCCCTTAATGCGTAGAGACAAAGGCTCATGCAAGAATCCAAAGCTACAGTTCAAGAAGAAATCCAAGCAGCACAAGCAGCAGCGCAAGCAGCAGAACTACAAAAGGATCTTAGAGAGTTCTCAATCCCCAAAGTTGCTAATGTTCATCATCCGGTACAACCTCCTCCCATCAATGCTACCAATTTTGAGATTAGGGCACATTGGATCACATTGCTTCAAAACATCCCATTCTATGGCAAACAAGGAGAGGATAGTCAGGAACATCTTTTGAGGTTTATTGATCTATGTAGTATGACAAAGAAAAATGGAGTATCTGACGATGCCATTAATCTCCGTCTATTCAAGTATTCACTTGTTGATAGAGCAATAAGCTGGTACAATTCATTGCAAAGTGAACCCATCACCACTTGGGAACAACTTCAAAATGTATTCCTGGAAAAGTTCTACCCTCCCTCTGTCACCTATGAAATTAGGGGACGGATAACAAATTTTACTCAAGTACCTGGAGAAACCCTTGCTGAAGCATGGGATAGATATAAAGAGCTTATATGCAAGTGTCCACACCATGGAATTCCTAAGAATCAACTCATAGAAATTTTCTATAGGGGTGTGGACGATGATATCAAAAGGTTTTTAGATTCCTCATCTGGAGGAAATTTCATGTGTCAAAGTTATGACAGGGCATGGAGAGTCGTCACCCTTAGAGCTAAAAATCATGCTAATTGGGGTAGGTCTGTAGGTAAAGGAGTATTGAAGGTAGCTATGGCTGAAGTTATTCCAGAATACAAGACTATCGTTGAAACTCTCAAGCTCTTAGTTTCAAAGCAAGATCCTATCGAATCATTCCTTGCTGCATTTGGAAGAGGATGTTCACCACCTCAACAACAAGAACAGATCAAGTCTGCTTCACTATTTTGTGAAGCATGTAAAGGTACTGATCATTCCACTTTAGCATGCAATGTTCTTTACGATGTTGTCCTAAGCAATGTATGTGGACAAGGAGATAATAGTCAAATGGAAAATCTTAATACTGTCAACACCATTCTTGGTCAAGGATATTACAATCTGAATCAGAATAGGAACCATCCTGGTTTTCAATATGGAAATCCTTTAGGAGCTAAAAACTCGTGACAACTTGGTTCGAACAATCAACCACGAGGCCCACCAGGATTTCAGTATAATCAACTACAAAATTTTGGAAATCAAGGAAATTTCAAGGGAAACTTTCAGAATGGGAACTTCAATAATTATCAAAACAATTCCCACTACCAGAGTCTTAACCAAGTTCCTTATCAACAACAAGGACAACAAGCAGGTCCCGTCTCTCCCGATGATAAGTTGACAACCATTGAAAAGATGTTGCAAACTTAGCAAACTATGATAGCTAACCAGCAAGCCCAACAGAAGGCTATTGAATCTCAACTAGCTCAACTCGCAGCTAGCATAAAGCCACCTACTGGAGTCTTTACTATCTCATCTACATATAACTGTGCCAGTCTCTCTGCAGAATAGGTTGTTTTGACAAGTAAGAAATGTGAAGTCTTTGTCAACCTATCAACTATTACCCAGATGGAATCATGTCCTTTGGTTGTTCTGGGCAAACCAACCACAAAATCCATGGTCACATGATCCCACTTCCATTGTGGTATGGGTAAAGGTTGTAGTGTTCCTGTGGGTTTCTGGTGTTCCGCTTTAACTTGCTGACACACAGGACACTGCATAACAAACTCAGCAACGTCCTTTTTCAAACCAGGCCACCAATATGTATCTTTCAAGTTACGATACATCTTGGTGATTCCTGGATGCATAGCATACATTGAAGAATGAGCTTCTTCCAAGACTAACTTCCTTAAGTTATTCACATCAGGCACTATCATCCTATCATGATAACAAGCTACCTGATCATCTGAGTCATGGAAACCTTATCATTTCTCACTACCATACTCTGACCTAATCTGCTGAACTACAACATCAGCTTGTTGTGCCTCCTTAATCTGCTGTCTCAGAGTAGGTTTTATGTGCATCTCAGCCAACAACCCAGATAACAATGATACTTTTAACTGTACATTATCTTGCCTTAAGGAGATAAGCATATCCCTCCTAGAGCACACCAAAGAATTCAACTATGCTCTATCTAAAGCTGGTGTTGCTAATTTTCTACTCAAAGCATCAGCAACTACATTGGCCTTTCCTGGATGGTAATCAATTGTACAATCGTAGTACTTGATTAATTCCATCCAGTGGCGTTGCCTCATGTTAAGCTCATGCTGAGAAAAGATATACTTTAGGTTCTTATGGTCTGTGAAAATCTGGAATGTTTCTCCATAAAGATAATGTCTTCAGATCTTTAGGGCATGAACTATAGCAGCTAGTTCTAGATCGTGTGTCAGATAATTCTCCTTGTGTTTCTTAAGCTGTTGAGAAGCAAAAGAAATCACTTGTTTATCCTACATCAACACACATCCTAGTCCATTCTTAGAGGCATCACAGAAAACTATATACCCTTTCCCTTGCTCAGGTAATACAAGCACAGGTGCACTTGTCAACCTCTCCTTCAACAACTGGAAAGATTGTTGACACTTGTCACTCCAGGGAAAAGAAACATCCTTCCTAGTCAACTTAGTCAAGGGTAAAGATATTGAACTGAAGTTCTTAATGAACCTCCGGTAATAGCCTGCCAACCCTAAGAAACTACGAATCTCTGTTGGTGTCTTCGGTTGTTCCCATTGCAGAACATATTCTACCTTTTTAGGGTCAACACGTATACCTGAAGCAGATATTACGTGTCCAAGAAAAGAAACTTCTGGTAACCAAAACTCACACTTGCTAAACTTAGCATATAACTTATGCTCTCTTAGCAAAATTAGAGCATGTCGAAGATGTTGTTCATGCTGCTGAGCATCTCTACTATAGATCAGGATGTCATCTATGAAGACAACTATACATTGATCAAGAAAAGGTCGAAAGATTCTATTCATGAGTTCCATAAATGCAGCTGGCACATTAGTTAGTCCAAACGACATAACTGTGAAATCATAGTGACCGTACCTTGTCCTAAAAGTAGAATTAGGTATGTCACCCTCCTTAATACGTAGCTGATGATATCCCGACCTCAGATCTATCTTTGAGAAGACGGTTGCACCACGCAACTGGTCAAACAAATCATCAATCCTCGGCAAAGGATACTTATTCTTTATTGTTACTTTATTAAATTATCTATAATCAATGCACAACCGCATCGATCCATCCTTCTTTTGAACAAAGAGGACCGGAGCACCCCAAGGTGAAGTACTCGGTCGGATGAAACCCTTCTCAAGCAACTCTTGCAGCTGTTTCTTGAGTTCTGCCATCTCAACAGGCGCCATCCTATACGGTGTTTGTGCTATTGGCTGCGTGCCCGGGATTAGATTAATCTCAAAATCAATCTCTCGGGGCGGAGGTACACCTGGAAGTTCTTCAAGAAATACATCTTCAAATTCCCTGACTACAGGAACTTTAGTAGGATTAGAACTCTCCATGGTGGTATCTACCACATGGGCCAAGAATGCAAAACATCCTTGCCTCATCAGCTTCTTAGCTACCATGGATGACACAAGACAGGTTGGAAGAATCTTTCTATCTCCTTGAAAGATCCATGTGTCACTATCATCAGTGAACACAACTTGCTTGGACTCACAATCCAAGACAACCTTATACCTTTCTAAGGTATCCACCCCAAGGATTATATCGAACCCATGCAACTCAAGTGGTATAAGATCCACCTGAATGTGATGTTCAGAAAAGAAAAGGATGTAGGGAGAACACACCTCCCGCGACATAGCATATCCCTTCAAAGGAGTTTCTAACAATAGACTGTCTGCTCTATGACTTGTAGTCATATTGAAGTCAAGAATCACTCTTCGAGTGATAAAGGAATGCATAGAACCCGGATCAATTAAAACGGATATGACGCAAGATGTAGACATATCAAAATAAAACAGTTTCATCTGACATGTCACAACCTGAGGGTTAATCACTGCATCATGTGGATTCATCGCATAGAATCTCGTTGTTGCCTGTGGTTGATTTGGTGCTTGATTGCTTGGTGATGATGATCCAGCTTGGGACGCGTGTCCACGTCCTCTAGCGCCACTTGGAAACTGTCTCCTTTGGGAACCTTGCTAACTCTGGCTATGGGGTTGTCACACTTGCCTCTCGGGCTCTGCAATCCTTCATCAGATGCCCCACCTTTCCACATATGAAACAACTTATGATCCCCTAATGTGGTCTAGATGGTCCTGTAACCAACACGAATGTTGAGCTATGAGCTCCTTCTGGTGGTAACCTTCATCCTCTGCCCCTATTTGATGTCCACTGCATCTGGGCACTAAATCTAGTGGTGGTGTAGGCATGGAAAACCTCAGTTTCTTGAAACCTTTGGATGAGGATCCTTGGAACTGGGGGTACATCTTCTTGTTCTTAGTTTGTCGCTTCTCCATCACAGACCTCTCTATCCTCCTGACAAACTCCACAAAAATAGCAAATCTTTCCCTGTTCTCCAGAGCAGACACAGGGGTGGTCAACTCAGCGTTTAACCTTTTCTCAAAATGCCTAATCCTTTCTTCATCTGTAGTTGCCATGTGTGGACAGAACCGCAATAGCTCTATGAACTTAGCCTTGTACTCACTAACGTTCATTGGTCCTTGCCTTAATCTCTCAAACTGAGAGCTTTTCTCATCTAAGAACGTCTTAGGAAAGTATATGTTGACAAATTCCCGACGGAAAACTTCCCATTCGATCTCCACACCTGGCCTTTTCCCTTCCTCTATGGTCCACCAGTGACCAGCACTCCCCTTAAGAAGGTATACATCATGTCTAACGTTCTCAGCTTCTGGGATGTTCAGGATTCTAAAGGCCTTCTCTAACTCAGTTAACCACATGTCAGCATCTGCTGGGTCAGCTATTCCAGAATACTCCGTGGCTCCAACCCGGCATAGTCATTCAAACGTCTTGTCAACTCCTTGTCCTTCTTGATGGGTAGGTGCCCTAGGTGTAGGCATAGGCATCCTATCAGTCATATGTGTCATGGCAGTCATGAACTGCCCAAACATGGCTTGAAAGGTTGGGTTCCCCATGTCAGCTGGATTGAACTGGGGTGGTCCGGGCACATGTTCCTCCCTTCCTTAGTCTCTTACACCTCCTTTGGGTGCATCGACACTACTCTCAGCAACATGTTCATCATGTGATCCATACATCTTTAGTTTCTTCTTCTCCTCCTATAAGAGCAGAAGACACTATCAGATAGACTGGAAGACACTAGAACAGACTCAACAACCCTAGTCCTATGTCTCTGTAGACTCAGTGAACCTAGAGCTTTGATACCACTTAATTGTGGCATTAAACTTATAAAACAAGATCAACGAATGCGGAAGCGAGTACTTAGCAGCGGAATTACTAAAAATCACTAAAAATTAAAACTTTTTACAAAGAGATCCACAAACTGTAAAACTCTTCCATAAAGAACCAAAGTAATCTATTTACATTCTGATACATCAGTACATCTCTGTATCATCTCATCTTGAGAGTCATAAACATTGATTGCCCTGTTAGTGTACATGAGCAGTATACAAAATCTCGAGGCATTAAGCCAAAAATCTCAGATCTAAAACAAACCATCTACTTACTCCTAGGACCTGAGAGTACAGAGATGACACATAGGACTCTCTCTATAAAATGAACCTAACAGACAATGTCTCCACCTGTGGATCACTGCTATCCTTGTTGTTGTTGTTGCTGTAACTGTTGTTGCTGCTCACCCACTAAAGGGTTTCTTCTCCCTCGACGTCTACCTAAAAAGTTGAATCCCACGGGGGTGAGACAATTGAAAATTTGTCCCAGCGAGAGTTATAACTTCCCCCCAGAAGCATTGTTATTGCAAATAATAGAATAACACTGAGCAGTAGGATTATAAATATTCAACAACTGGTAAATCATTGAATAACTAAATAGAGCAGTATTCTTTATGCAATCATTTCAATTATAACTTGATTAAGCAACAAGTCATTTATTCAATAAGGAATATGAAAAACATGTATATCATCTATCTAACTAGGACATAATATACAATGTATCATCAATCATTGTTTCTCATAGTTCAACCTAAGAAAATATGCTACACGGCTGATTACCTTTTACAAACATACTTATGCCCTGAGGAGATGAGGTATACATGTTACGACCCCACCTCCCGATAACCCCCAATTAAGGGAGACCGAGAGGTCGAAGCCGCACCCATGACTTCCGGATCAAAGGTTCGGCAATTAACCAAGAATAATTATCAAATTTTAACATACTAAACTGAAAAGCTGTAAGAAAATAAACTTTGCATACCTTTTTAAAATTTTGGATCTCTATTCTTGTATTCACACCGATACTAATCTATCTAATCCTCCTTTGCACTTTAATTCTCATTTAGTATCACATGTGCCACTTTACTATTTGTTCTTTTCATTGTACCTAAAACGCCGACAAACAAAACGTCGGTCAGCCGTAGCTGGTATGTGGGGGAAACAATAATCTTGCAACTATGATAACCATGTAAACATTCAATTAGTCATTAATCAGTCAAGATTACATTTTTCATATAACATCCGTGATCCACGAGTACCCTATCCTCTGTACTATCCCTGCAGTGGATCTGGATCCTACCTTCCTTATGGTAGATCCCCATTAAACCCCTCATGGTCCCACCCATAGGTGAACCAGTTTCTAGGGTTGAGTCACATGGCACTACTCGTAAGTAGCCCACTCCTTAACTCATGGCAGGCTAACGAGTCGCATGGCACTACACGTAGGTAGCCCAATTTCTAACTCTCGGTAACCTAGACCTTGCTCTAGGATTACCCCTTTTTAGCCTTTTCAAAGTAACAGAGGTGGACCCGGATCTAGCCAGTTATATATATCTACTCATTTATAGTGATAATCATAGTCACTTTATAGTTGCATGAAATAAATAAACATCCAACAGTTTAGTTGCATTCAATGCGATTAAACATCCGGGAATCCATCGGAAAACTAACTCGGGTAGTCATAAGCGTAACCACATACCTGATTTGGTGAGTCATGCAGATTATTCAACATATACTTCATGTGTATACAATTAAGTCAATCAACAGATCCAAGCAAGTAATTCAATCATCACATAGTCCCTGAAATAAATATGTACTCTATTTATTACACACTTATCAAGAAACTACTTTATTGACTTGGATTCTCTTTCTAGGGTTTCTAATCCGCATTACGGTTCCATTAATACTCATTAGGGTTTCTTAGATCAATTTCTCGGACTTTATCCTTTTTAGGTTAACAAACCCTAAAATACTCCTTTCCATTTATGTAAACCCTAATTGCTCAAACTATTCATTTAATAGTCTCTTATACCCAAAATTGACTTAGGATCATCATATCCCTATTTATTTATAGATTTGAACAATTAAAACATTTAAAACTCATATTCACCTAAATTAGGGTTTTCAAACTCATTAATGCATATTCATGCACGAAACCCTAAGTTAAGCCAATTATATAAAAAGATTATCTTTTTAGATCTTATTTTCACTTTTATGAACAATAGGCTTAAATTATCCATTGATCAACATTAAAACCATCTATCATCAAATCTAAGAGTTTTTCATTAATTAAATCAGTAAAATGATAGCTTTTATGCACTTTTCATATTGCAAGCATATTTAGGCACATAATCTCTAAATTAACCTAATTACGTGCAAAGATCATCATTTTTTTATCTTAAAGTACCTTTTTGCATTTAACAGGTTAAGATCAACTCTAATGATTCATTAAACCCTATTAATCACTTTAATCATGTCAAAGTAGGGTTTCTTTAATCATCATTATGTTAAAGTTGATAAATTACACTACTTTTCAAACTATGATCAGATTCAGGCTATAAAACTATTTTTAATGGGTTTCTTGCATTTTTCTGATCAAGATACATATATAACTTGTCCTAATCGGAGTTACCATTAAAAAGTTATGATTTTAACAAAATAACTTACTTCCGACCAATGAGGAGTCGCCACGTCGTTTGTTTCTATGCAAAGCTCACGCAAAGGAAAACATTTCGAAAAGACGTCCGTGCCCCTGGTTAAGTCGACCATTCCTTTAGCCCGCAAAGGGCAAAATGGTCCAACTCGACTTTAGCTCATCTTCAACCTCGCGTGGGATATCTGCCGCTGCCCTAGCCGCGGTAGGCAGGTCTAGGGTTGGCTCTTGCCTCCCGTTTCAGACTCGAACCCTACTGGAGTTCGTTGCGTTGTCTCCGTCGTCCCTGGCCGCACTTGAGGCGCCGTCTAACTCGCGACCAGCACCGCTTGGTTGGGCTGCACGGATCTGCAACCTGCGGCTGGGTTGGCAGCCGTGCGGCCGCTGCCATGTCCAAGCTGGTGCTCAGTCACAATGGCCAAGCCTTTTCCTGATACCACGGATCATCAAGCTACTGATGAAACTTTCTCTTACCGCCTTGTGGGTTCATAATCACGCAGCCCTTCTTAGTTAGGGTTTTGAAAGAAGGAGAAAAGGGAGAAGAGAGAAAGGGATTCAGGGATCTCTTGGGCTCGACCCAGGGGTTTTATCCTCTTATAGGAAAGGGTACGAAGCCTTAGGTGGTGGTATCCACGAGTTACCTAGCCCCTCTTTCAGGAAACTCTTTTCCTTCAAGGTGAAGCAAGTCTCTCTCTCTCTTTCTCTTTCTCCTAATTATCTTCTTTGATAAACATTATTCCATAGATGATTCGAAATACGAAAAACCTCTCCCTTACTTGCCCTTTAATTCATTGGCCACGAATTCTCTTTTCCTTTAATAGGAAAAAGCTTTCTTTTTATCAATATCACAAATTCATTAATAATTTATCTCATTATCTTTTTATTTTGCAAATATGCTATTTTCTCTTTCCACTTTGCAATTATCTCATTATTTTGGGTTCCTTGGACCTCACTAAAACCCAAGGCACACATTTCCACATTGGGAAATGTTGGTTTGCCTTTATCTTCTTTTAAAAGCCAATTTCTCATACTATATCTATTTCTTATTAAAATACCTCCTTTTTGAGGATTTCCCTTTATTTCTCTTTTATTTTCCTCATTGGTATTCTTTTTATCGCTAGGAAGCCTTGTAACACGAAATTTCATAAAGGGTAACTCAATTATATATCCTTTCACTTAATTTCCACATTTTCTCATTGTTTTCAATTTCTTTCTTAATAAAGAAATACATGATTAATCTTTTCTTTTTCTTATTTCTTTTATTTGCAACTTTAGACTCCTTGGAACCCAAGGAATCCAAGAGGCACGAAATCCTCTTTGGATTTGCCTTCTAGAGGTTTCCACATATTTCTTTTCTTAAAATTCAATTATCCTTTTACTAATTGAATTTCCTTTGTTATTTTCCTTTTTATTGGGCCCAATAGCCAATAAAGCCCACAAATCAAACAACAAGGCTATTTTAAACGAAATCCTATTATTCTCAATCAAATATATGATTATTTGTTCAAACATCTTTAATATGAGAAATTATATTTCTTACCACTTGATCCCAAAAATCGGGGTTATAACAATACCGCTCATACTCCAACCGACCATTGCAAAATCGAAATCGGTACCATATATAGGTCATCAGAAGGGCCAGATTCCTATGACCTCATCATCCTCAGTCAGTGTGAGGAACAACATGCAGGACATCCTCTGCCACAAATAGCTTTCTAGGGTATACTGGCAACTTCACTATTAGAGTTACAATGGCATGTTGTACTCTCTTCGCAATCAGGAGATTTCTTATTTATCTCTCATCGATTCGGCATTAACAATATCATCGGGAGATTAGTGATACATCTTCCCAGTATATACATATAATGAAGGATTGAGGGATTTAATGTTTATCTCACATCAATTCCTCCATTAGGACGTAAGGATATTCGCATCCATAACCCCCACATACTCAAAAGTATGCTCTCCAGGAGTTCCCTTAGGAAAACCTATTTCACCATCACCTAACTGTTGACAATGATGGATCTATGGTCAGGGCTCTACATGATATCATTTCACTTGATTATTTAAGTACATTACAACATTCTTTTAGCATCAGGCATGTTTTCAAACATAAACTATTATAACAACTGCTATGAAGAAAGAGTGTTATTTCTATCAAGTTCATTTCACAACTTTGTTAACATTGGGATCTCAATCCCTTATCATCTCATCATTATGATGCAAGAATATGGGTGTTCAAACCCTTAGATCATCAAATCACTTGTTACCTCTTTAACAGGTACTTAATACCATCAAGTCATATAACAGTGTAAACATGATAGTTGCAATGCAGATATTTCACATGGCTTTTACAGCCTATCAATCTCTTTTGTTACCTTTCACTAGGCAACGTAGCATATCATTGCTTACAAAGCTCATAAAGTGTTTTCAATAAACAAAGCATCATAGCTCATACCTGGCTATGCTCAATATCTCACAGAACCTGCATGATTATTACAAATGATAACAGATACATCTATTTTATATCAACATAATGCAAAACAATGATAACATCACTATTCAAGGGTTTCACCACTATGCCCTTACCAGGGTTAGGGTTTCCCTTTTCAATTCAATTAGGGTTAATCATCCCCTTAGCTCAAATAGGGTTAGTGACTCATCCCTTCATTATCCAATCTTAGAGCTTCATGCTAAAAAGCATAACCCAGAATTAGGGTTTCACGCTTTCATTTACTTTATTTAAAATTAGGGTTTACTATTCACCCTGCATCACCCTTGATTAGGGTTTAAGTTCAATAACCTACAATTAGGGTTTACTATTCACATCACATCACCCTAGATTAGGGTTTACTATTCATATTACATCACCCTAGATTACGGTTTACTATTCATATTACATCACCCTAGATTAGGGTTTACTATTCATCCCAAGTAGGAGTGAACATCAAAGTACCTTGAATTAAGGTTTATCATGTCATCATTATGAATTAAGCTCATACCATCATCATGCATTAGGATTTCACCTATTAATGCCCTTAATTAGGGTTATGATTCATTAACCTTCATATTTAGGGTTTCATGATCTCACTATCATGGATCATACCCTAATTAAACATTCATCTATAATAAAAGTCCATTACATGATTAACATTCATGTAGGAGGTCTTCTCTCTCATCTTCTATTAGATGATGCTTTCATCAGCTTTGATTAAGCTAAGTCAGCTCAACATGAAAGAGAATTGATACCATGAATTATGTTATCATCACCATGATCATTAAGGCATAAAGGTTCAAAGGGTACTAATCACCTTACCCCATTAAGATATAAACACCATAATCATCTTTGATTACATCATGTATTAATTAACTAATCACTTTGTCCTTTAACCACTTTAAGTACCCATGTGGTTTTGGTTAATCATCCACCAAACAGTCTTGGCCATATAGACCCCAAATGGTCTTGACCAAATCAGACCTCAAATGGTCTTGGTCAACCAATGAAACCGTTTGCTAAAGTACCATCTTGAAACCATTTAATAAAGTAACCTCTGAAACCCTTTAGTAAAGTAGGTGGTTGAGACCGTTTGCCAAAGTTGGATCTTTGAAACCATTTACTAAAGTTGACCCTCAAGATCGTTTGCTAAAGTACAACTTCAAGATCATTTGCGAAAGTGCAACTTTGAAACTGCATGAGCTCAACCGGTTTGGGATCGTTTGGTCCCAAATGGTCTTGAGACCGTTTGGTCCAAACCTCCTCAAAACCGCAAGGACCAAAGTTGGTCTCAACTAGTCAAATCGATTTAGGGTTTCCATTGTTGATTCCTTCAACCATTGAATCTATGGAACTACTCATCAATTGGACCTATCACCACACATCAATTGAGTTAATTAGGTCAACCTTCAACTGATTTGAACCTCAATTGATCATTAATTAGGGTTTGTATCAAATGGATTAGGGTTTGGAATCGATGATCCTTCAACATTAATCAATGTGAGTCTAATTACTTTGAAACTATTGAACCATCGTCCAAATTGAACATGACCTGACCCCAAACGGTTTTGAGGTCGTTTGGATGTCCTGCAAATGGTCTTGAGACCGTTTTCCCAAGTCAACATCAAAACCCAAGTCAATGATTTAGGGTTTGGCTCATTGAATTGATCACCAAATCAGCAATTGATTGTACTTCAACTTAGTAACTTTGGATCTTCAAACACCTAACCATAGTCAACCCTAGACCTCCAAACGGTCTTGGGTGACTCCCAAACGGTCTTGGGATCATTTGGATGTCCTCCAAACGATCTTGAGACCATTTTCCCATCACATCATCATTAACCATGTCATTCATTTAGGGTTTGGATCCTAGGGTTGGTCACCAAATCAGCAATTGATTATACTTCAACTTAATATCTTTGGATCTTCAATTGCTCGACCATACCTAACCCTAGACCTCCAAATGGTCTTGAGTGATCACCAAATCGTCTTGAGACCGTTTGGGTGATCCCCAAATGGTTTGGAAACCGTTTGGGTCACTCAACCCAAGTTTCAAACTTATTCAATTATCAAATCAACACCTAACCCGATTAGGGTTTTTGTGATTGATTGGCCTTCAATTAGTAAACCAATTGGAGTTAATTAATAATTATTGATGGATCATTGGCCTACATTATTCTCAAAAGGTCTCCAAATGGTCAACGCTTGGTCAAAGCCACCAAACGGTCTTGGACCATTTACTTCTATGCGGTTTGGGTGAAACTGTTTGCATACAAACGGTTTGAAACCATTTGCTCCCAAATGGTTTGGGAAACCGTTTGAGCAACAAAAGCAAACCATTTGGTAAAGTAACTTTTTGGATAACCATATAAGATGATGTCATCTTCGTCTTCCTCTGTTCAACCAAGAACTGCTGTTGTTCTTCACAGAAACTTCAACAAGAAACTAAAGGATACCAAAGGAAGAAAAGTAGCCAACGATTATTAAAAGAATGGATGCATTAGCAATGCTTTAAGGGTTAGAGTTATAAAACCTACCTCTAGAACTGATCCAAAGCTCCAAGCTCCACGGATTTAATGGTGGATAGAGTTCCAGTAGTTGTCCAAGGTCCGCCCTTCAACTTTTGGATGAACAACTTGGCTAGAAATGGAAATCGGGTGAAGAAAATCAATAATTAACCATTACTTTAGGGTTTCCACCATGAATCCGAGGTAGGAGATGATCAACACTTACCAATAGGTTTGGTCGTCCTCCCTCTACTCCATATATCTTCCTTGGTTGGCCAAAGCAAGGTGAAAAGAGAAAGAAACTAAGGAAATGGTTCTCATGTGTATTGGAAAAGATATACATAAGAGATATGTATATGGGTTTTTAAGGAAATAGAAAAAGATAGTTATCTTCTTTAATTCCAATTAATTTCCACCAAAACCTCCTCCATTCCTTGGACATGTATCCACCTTCTATTTTTCTTGACAACCTCTCCATTATCCTAAGATTAATGGAAAAGGAACTAAGCACCTTAAAGAGTTGTATATTAATATCCATCCTTTAATGGATAATACTTCATATTATGATAATGTGGGTGGTTTCCACTCAACCAAGTTCTTTTTGTGCTCAAACATGGCACAAGCTCGTCCAAACTATTACAAACACATCCTTCAACTTTTGGTTGAAGGGCTTCCCAATTAATTCATTTCTTTTTGCATTAAGTTATATTAAAGAGCCATTTGTGCTTAAATCTTGATTACTTTAATGTCAAGATTCTCTCTCCCCCAAGAAAATTCAAATGAGTTACCCCTCCCATTTCCTTTGCTCTAATTGATGCTAAGAAACATGTGGGACCCTCAAGAGGTGATATTTTGCATGTTGAACCCTAAGTTTTGGGTAACTTGCACATTACACAAAAACTAGGTTTTAATGCACAAAGATTGCTCTACAAGCTTTATCTTGGTGCCCAAGCTTGTGGAAATCATACCACTGCATCATATTCACTTGTATGATGTCTCATCATCAGAGGAACATCTTAACATGTGAAATTTTTAAGTTAACCCCTCAACTTGGGTAATTTGCACTTTAGTCCAAAAGTAACAAAATAATGTTTCAACATTAATAAAAAAGGACAAAAATTGAAATATAAGTTCCTCAAAAGTCTTAATTACTTTTCAAAATATAAGAGCAAACATCTAATCATATTTATTAAGCAAAACACCTAGGGTTAGTACATAACCCAGGTCAGGGATGTTACAACTTTTCTGTGTACGGAGACTCATTTGATTCATGTCTAAAGCACCTCTCCTTTGTTCTCAAACGATGTGAAGAAGCACATCTTGTGCTAATTTGGGAGAAGTATCACTTTATGGTAAGGGAAGGCATTGTCCTCGACCATAGGGTCAGCAATAGAGGGATCGAAGTAGATAAGGCCAAAATCGAAGTAATTTCCAAGCTCTCCATCCATGTCAATTTAAAGGAAGTTCAAGCATTCCTAGGTCATGCATGCTTCTATAGACGGTTTATAAAGGACTTATCAAAGATAGCCAAGCCGATGACAAATCTGTTACTAAAGGATGCTGAATTCAATTTTGACGAAGAATGTGTTAAAAGTTTCAACAAACTGAAACATGCCCTTACTACTACACCAATCATCAGAGCTCCCGATTGGGGCCACCCTTTTGAAATTACGTGTGATGCAAGTGATTATGTTGTGGGTGTTGTCTTGGGCCAATGCATAGAAAATAAACATTATGTGATCTATTATGCATCAAAGACCCTCGATGAAGTTCAGAGGAATTATGCTACTACTGAGAAAGAACTTATGGCAGTTGTGTATGCCTTTGACAAATTCAGATCCTACCTTATTGGTTCAAAAGTTATTGTATACACGGATCATGCTACTATCTGTTACCTTCTGACAAAGAAAGATGTAAAACCCAGGCTAATTAGATGGATTCTCCTATTGCAAGAATTTGATTTGGAGATAAGAGATAAAAAGGGTACATAAAATGTGGTATAAGATCGCCTCAGTCGCATCCACACTCTGGATACTGAGAAGATTCCGATTAATGATTCCCTTCCAGATGATCAACTAATAAAGGTCTCAGAAGTTACACTGTGGTATTCTAATTATGTGAACTACCTTGCTGCTGAGGTTATCCATCCTCAATGCACTGGAAATGCACTGAAGAAATTTATGCATGATGTGAAACAGTACTACTGGGATGAGCCATACCTTTTCAAACTATGTGTTGATGGTCTATATAGACGGTGTATTACTGAGGAAGAAGCTCAACTTATCCTGTAGTAATGTCACTCAGGGCCATTTGGAGGACATATGATCTCTAAAAAGACTGCCTTGAAGGTTTTGCAATGTGGTTTCTTTTGGCCAACCATATCCAAAGATTCTCATGACTTTGTCTTATCATGTGACAAATGTCAAAGATCAGGCAACATAACAAAAAGAGATGAGATGTCGCTGAACCTGTGGCAAGAAGTAGAGATATTTGATGTTTGGGGGGTGGGCTACATGGGTCCATTCCCATCTTCTCATGGATTTTCATACATCCTAGTGGCGGTGGACTACGTATCGAAATGGGTTGAAGCTATACCAACTGCCATCATCAAATTATTCAAAGATATTATTTCCCCCCTTTTGGAGTACCATGAATTGTGATATCTGACGGAGGGTCTCATTTCCTTGAAAAAAGCTTTGAAGCTTTACTGAGAAAGTATGGTGTAACACACAAGGTAGCCTCGCCCTACCATCCACAAATGAGTGGACAGGAAGAGGTTTCTAACCGTCAACTCAAAGCTATCCTGGAAAAGACAGTAGGCCGCAATCGGAAGGATTGGTCTGTGAAAATCAATGACGCATTGTGGGCCTACCGAACTGCTATCAAAACTCCCCTCGGAACTACACCATTTAGATTAATATATGGAAAGGCTTGCCACCTTCCTGTTGAACTTGAACACAAAGCATGGTGGGTAATTAAACAACTCAATTTTGATATGAAGGAACTAGGCCAAGGTAGGATTCTGCAACTCTAGGAGTTAGAAGAACTCCAGATGACAGCTTATGAGAATGCACGAATCTATAATGAACGTACAAAACTTTGGCATGACGGTCATCTAAAAAGAAAGGACAAACAGGTGGGAGACCAAGTTCTTCTATTCAATTCCAAACTGAGGTTATTCCCAGGAAAACTCTGTTCTCACTGGTCAGGACCTTACATTGTCAAAAGCATCTATCCACATGGTGCTTTCTCTTTATGGAGTGAAAAGACGGGTGAATTTGTGGCAAATGGTCAACGATTGAAGAGATATTTCACCTATGCTGATACAGGCTCTGAAATGATGATGGATCTCACCAATCCAACATATCCACCATAGAAGTTAAAGGAATCTAGTCGAGCCATCGACATAAAATAAAGGCGCTTGTCGGGAGGCAACCCAATAAATAAATTCATATTTAGTTTTAATTTCAAATTAGAATTTTTCTTTAATTTTGTTTTTACCTTTTAGAAAATTTTACACTAAATAAAATTGCATCAAAAGATGCTATTTTGAGTTTTTATTGGTCTTCATTTTTGAGATTTTCAGATGGAGGATGCAAGCTTATTGGAACGCAACCACATTCGGTGGTCCAAACGGCATGCAAATTCCCCTCCATCTTGGATTAATTTTGAGTTTACTCGAGACAAACAAATTTCTAAGTTCGGGGTGGAGGGTGGGTGGTATGTATCTTACTTTCCACCTTCACCCATCTAAATCAGACTTAAGATTTCATTATCGCATTTTTGACCAAAATTTTCAAATTTTCCAAATAAAATTTTAAAAAGTTTAAAAAGTTTTCAAAAGAAATTTGAACAGATACTGGATGAATACCTTCCTTATTCGAAGCAGATCCTCAAAAGGACCTTATTCTGAAAACTAGCCTTTTGATTCAAATCATCTTGTGAAGCTTATGAATCCTAGCATCATGATCTTTATGCAAAAATGGCAAGTGTCTGTCGAACTGATAGGGATCAAACACATCGTGCTTCCTAACTGACTAGTGGAACAACAACATGGAATCCCCACTGGATCCTCATCAAGTCATTATTTGAGAAGAGTATGATAAAGAGAACAACCCGGTGCACGGAATTGTAAATCAAGTTGTATTCTGATCTGAACCCTCTTCTACAGTTCTTCTATCATCTTCGTACCCCTCCATCCATCATAAAGAAACAAAAATAGCCAAAATAGTGCCAAACCCTAAGTTCGGGATGGCATGCCACTTCCCTCTATATTCGCTTCTCCCATACCCCTCGCAAATTAATAAGGGGCGTACCACCAAGAAAAGATGCCAAAGCGCACACAAAAAGAAATGCAATCTCGAGTCGAATAGAGGAGAGATTCACACACAAAAAATGCAATAAATGAAATTGCAAAAATAATAAAAATCTCGAGTCAAATAGAGGAGAGATTTACTTCTTCCTTCCATACCACCCCTCACTCCCTTTTCTACTTAAAGGCACAATAAAAGCCTTCAATGCCCTGAAAAACACCAGTGTCAGATCAGATGCACACTTGTCATTCTGCGAGTATCTCTGGACTCTTACAAAACTCTTTGACATGCATGTTGTAGGAAAAAGTGAGGAGGAAGTGATATTGGAAATCGAACTCAGGAATGAAGATATGGTGAGATGTGTTTAGTGGTCTTAGGAGGTTGAGATACTGAGTCATACTAAGTAGAAAGAAAATAATTGTGATGTGAAGATGAGGCAATCACACGAATTGAAAGTATTCATTTGGCGGTTGTTTCAAATTTTGTGTTACTCGAGGACGAGCAACGTTTAAGTTCGGGGTGTTTTGATGAATGCATATTCATCATGAATTTCAATCACCATCTTGGGCTCAATTTAATTCAATACACCCAATTTCATTGACTATATGTAAAAATGTGCAAAATTTCATAATTGATTCAATTATCAAAGTATTAACTGAATTTATATCAATTTTATGCAGGTCATGATGAAGTCGACCATCTAAATCAACCATCATCCAAATCATATCCCTTTGAGTGGGACCGACCTTTCTCATCTTGGGTTCCATCCATATGGTCTCACCATTCAGTTTCAACCATTCAGTTTCAACAATTCGGTCTCACCATTCGGTCTCGCCAAACGGTCTTGACCTAGCGTCCTCATCCATCCAGTTTTGACCTTTCGGTCTTAGCCATTCATCCATTCAGTCTCAGAACGCGAGCTTTTCCTCACCTTTGGATCGCTGATCAATGGTCCCCAACAATTTACTGAAATGCTTTCATCCAATCAGTTTCTAACTCCATACAGTCTTCAAAATTGGTTGAGCAACCTGCTCAAAACCGATTGGGCAACTCAGCAGCATTGGGCATGCTTCCCTTCCTCTTGCTTCTTCTTCCTCCTGTCGGAACCCTAGCTCCATCGCATCGGCAACCACCGTGCCACCACCAACCACTGCAGCCTGCTCGCCAATGCCATCATCTTCTTCCTTCCAGTTCCTACCTGCAAACCCTAGCACCTGCAGCCGCCATGTCAACATGTACCTCCGCCGGATTATGTTGCACCTCTCTTCCCTCCTCCTTGACCTGCTGTCCCTACCGCTATGATCACAACCTCTCCCTAGCCACCGTATCCACCTACATCTCTGCCGCATCCAAAAGCTATGTCTACGCCTGCCCACCTGCCTCCAACCACTGAGCTCAACACTGCCGCCGTCGCCCATGCCTCTACTGCCACCTGTACAGTCTCAGATCGATACAACGACAACCCCGGAACTGTGTGGCTGCATTGAGTCCTCGAGACCGTTTGATGGGAACCGGTAGATCCCAGACTGGTTGGACGCCAGAGAGAAGATCGTTTGACGGCAGCGCACTCTGTCAAGGCCTTTTAGAACCGGAGCGATCGATCGTAGAGACCGTGAAGAGTCCTGCATTCCCAAGACAGTTTGGTCACTACTCGAGACCGATCGAAGGTCCTAAACTGATTGACTGTGAACGATCCTTGAGACTAATAGGATCATGAGATCGTGTGAAGTCACAGTCCCAAACCATTTGGACACTCGAGCCTCCAAAACTATTTGCAGTAGTCGATCCTTAGGACCATTTGATTCTTAAGCACACTAAGACCGTTTGGCCGATGGAGTATAAGACTGATTGGACAAGTATGTTTCTACCAAACCGTTTGGAGGATTCACCTCAAAACCGTTTGAAGCACAACCCATCAGGACCATATGGGCTTGCCACTCCAAGACCGTTTAGAGCTATGATTGCATGAAACCGTTTGGAGGATTCACTGCGATCAACCCATTTGGAGGAAATCACAAGACCGTATGGGTTGATGTATACCAAGACCATATGGACACTTAAAGAAACCAACCCGTATGGTCACTTAACTCAAGACCGTTTGGTCATAAACACCAAACCATTTGAGCAAGTTGTAAAAATTGCAACTGGGCCCAAATCATGAGACCAAACCTGAGCCTATAAATAAGACCAGTAGGGTCCTCATTTGGGCATCAGTTTCAAGACGCCAACAGGCTGCCTGTATGCTGGTCTGACCCTGCCACTGTCACTTCACTTGCCGTTCCTACTGCAACTCAGGGAGATTGAGAAGAGAAGGAAGGAGGAGTGAGAAAGACTGCCTGGTCTGTCTTGGTGTCCCTCTTTCTTCGTCTAGATCTGCTCCGATACAACGTAGGAGACTGCATCATCTTCACCGAGCTGCGACCACCTTCTACATCATGCTCATGACAGATTCCTCTCTCTTTCTTATTCTTCTTGTTTCTCACATCATGAGCGAGTAGTTCCTTTTCGCTGGGGTGCGGGGACTAGCCCCACTTCCCATGCAACCATGTCTTTTCATTTAACATTCCAAGGCAATGTATATAACTTTTCATTTCGTTGCTGATTGATATGCTTGTAGTTGATTGCCTGCTTGCTTTCATCTTGTTCTTCTCTTTGTAGTATAGAATGTTGTTTAATGAGGTAGACTCCTTGACCAAAAATCTGATAGGGTTCCTTGAGTTCGTAAGTGTATGATCTGTGAGGGGACAAGCCATCTTGCCTACAGTGATGCTTCTGTGGTCTAAACATCCCTCAGGGAGGACCACAACCTTAGTTGGATGTTGTATCTTCTTGTTAATCGTCGATGTTTGCTTGCAGACTAATCGCCTTCATGTATGTTGATTAGCACGGTTGACTCCTGGACTAGAAATAGAATGGGGTTCCTTGAGGTCGTAACTGTATGATCTGTGAGGGGATGAGCCATCTATCCTACGGTGATGCTTCTGTGGTCTAAACATCCCTCAGAGAGGGCCACATCCTAGTTGGATGTTGTATCTTCAGAACTGTAAATGCATGATTCGAATGGCGACGAGAAATCTGATGCCTAAGGGGATGCTTACGTGGGCCTAAACATCCCTCCGGGAGGGTTCGCAGCAGTTCCATTTGGATAGTTAGATACTTGCCTGGATGTTATGTGTTTGGATGTGTTTGCATGTTCAGTGGTGGTAAAACCCGATACCATCCCAGTGATTCCATATCATTAATCTAGAACAAACTTTAATTCTGCTCTTTTACTTTCTTGCATTTAGTTTAATTAACCTCAACCGAATCAATCGTTTTAAATATTAGTCTTGAGCTAGATTCGACTAAAAAAGATTCTTAAAAATGTTGTCTCTTAGGATTCGATCCTTAACTATACTGCGATAAGACTCGTCCGCTTGCGGGTGGTATTATTACACGAGGTTTTGGTAAAAGCTCGGGGATTTTAACCCTGATTGAATTTGTTAGTGTGATATTTGCCACGTTACAAGGACATCAGATTTAGATTCAGACTTAGATTTCTCAGTGTGTGAGTAGTCAGATACTAAATAAAAATACATGATAAGGGACCCAATCTCAATTATGAAGTAATTGAGATCCATATTCACATTCACTTGTAGACTCAGTTTATCACTTAATAATAAAAGATTCAGATTCAGATTCAGATATAGAATTCAGTACATGCTCAATACTCAGTAATCAGTTTCAGATAAGTTTAATTATCAGTATTCAGTTTTAATATAAGATAAGTTCATATTTAGAATTCAGTAAAGCAATCAGTATTCAGCTTCAGTTCAGATTAAGAATTAAGTAAGTGTAGACTTCAGATATATAAGTCAAAACCTTCACATAAGACATTATATGATAAGTCCTCATTCAGTAGTCCCGCGACAATTTAGAGGCATTTGTTGCCAATTCATAGGAGTGTTTACTCCAATTCAGAGGTGTTGCGGCACCAATTCAGGGCATAGCCACGCCAATTCAGAGACACCTTGGTGTCATTCAGGGCATGTAGTGCCATTTTAGGGTACTTTGGTACCAATTCAGGGCGTAGATACGCCAATTCAGGAGGACTTATTGTATAATGGTGGCCACAAGTAGATTAAAATCGTAAGTAAAAGATACTTAAGATTAGAGCATGTTTGTAATCTCATCAACGAGTGTGATGAGAGGAATTCAAATAAGATATTTATGATCCAGACACTTTGGTGTAGACCATGAGACCCAGAGTATAGGTCTCTAGAAAGATAGTATAAAAATAAGAGTTTAAGAAATGAGAGATAATATGTTTCTAGATTTAATCCGAGTTAAATGTTCATTTCATATTATAATGTTCAAGAATCTTTTATAATATTTCAGTTATTTAACAATGTATATTTTAGAATACTCATGCCACTTACTCTAACGACTATTTTTCCCAATGCATGGCTGGGGACGCGATGTCCGCAGGATTTGGAGCAGCTGAGGATCAAGGGAACAAGTAAAGGTCTAGGAGATTTTCAAGCTTGCCTAGTGGGGTGCCATCTACCGAGATGGTCTAGAGTTTAGACATCTCTTTTTATGCATACTCTTGTTACTAGTATACATTAGATGAGTTATAGTTTTCCTTTTATCAAGGACTATGTATGAATCAATTTTTCTCAATGCAAAGTGTTTCATTTTCTTTAATTGCAATGATTATCATGTTTGTGACACTCCCGGTTGAAAGAAAAAAAATATAGATTCCGCTCATGTGTTATGAAAATTGGGGTGTTACAGTATGTCATATCTTTTCTCTCAAGGAATGGGTAATGAAAGAATTACTTGAAACAATAGCAATATTGGGAATATGATGATTATCTAGGGTTAAGGTAAGCCAATGAATGTAGTTTGCTAATTGTCTTACCCTGGAGTGTCTTTTATACATCAAAGGAGCTACATATTTTCTTATTTCAAAACTTCTTCATGACACTCTAATCCTTACTCAATTTGATTAGATCTCTCTTGAAACACATTCCTATTGGGGAAAGGTAGGATTGTCTACTCTTAGAATGACATTGATATGTTGAAGCAGTTACACATTTTATGGCTTCAAAACATATCTACGCCTCCCTAGATTCTTTTTGAACCTTAACACCATTAGGGAAAGACAAAAAGGAAGTTTTTTTACAAAATGTAGGATCTTCTTTAGGGTCCCAAGATGGTTAAAATGGATACAGTTCAAGGTCTTGTTCTAGAACCATATAGATATGAGGATGAAAATGTTTGTGTTGAAATTTTAGGTCATGATATGGGACTATTGAATATGAAAGTGAAGGTAGGCAATCGTCCAATTTTAGGTAATAGTCTAGGACCATTGAATACAAAAGTGAAAGTGGGGTGATGACCTGATTTCAGTTCATAGTCCAGGACCATGGTGGGGTATGTGAAGACAAGGAGACCATCTTATTACTAGGTGACATATTGGTCGAGTTGGAATATTCCTTATGATCATATAGAATAGTTATGAACAGATCATGGGTTGATAGTAATCTGTTTTAGAAGTTGTGTTCATTATTGATGATTCAGTAGCCTTATCATGTAATCATGAAGATTTGTTTGAAAAGGATCATTATAAGGGAGAGGCTGTCCCATCGGCACTGCCCACTATCGGCACTGCCCCATCTTCCTGGGTTGTATCCTCCTCTGCCTCTAGAAGTAGTGACATCCTCAGATCTCTGCCTGCCGAAACAACCAAAACCACGTCCGAGTTTAGAAAAGAACCCTCTACCTCCACCTCTATATCCGCTACTGGACTGTCCTCTACTGAAATCTGCAGATCTTTTCTTAGACTCAGGCACCTTATCAGCATTCACAGATTCTTCAACCTGTCTAGCGGCCTCGACAAACTCACCAAAGTTCTCTCTGTTCCTCCTACTAGTAGCAGAAACTGTATGCCGAATCTCTGGCCTTAGTCCTTCCTGAAACCTTCTACATCTCTCTATGTTATCAGGAACAAGCTGTGGACATAAGTTAGCTAACCGTGTGAAAAGTGCTTCATACTCTGTAACTGTCATGTTCCCCTGCTTAATATTCTGTAATTGCCTGATTTTCTCATTAAGAAAAGTGGGTGGATAGAATTTGAGATGAAACTCCTCAGAGAAATCCTGCCAGGAAAGCTTTGTACCTCTCCTCTTTTCTTCCACACCACGCCACCACAACTCTGCATCGCCTGTTAAAAGATAGACTGCATGATTGATCTTCTTATCTTCTGGAAGCTCCATCAGGCGAAAGACCTTCTCTATCTGTCTAAACCATTCATCAGCTTCTGCGGGATCTGTGGTGCCACTGAACTCTGTGCCACCAAGCTTCTTCACAAGCTCATAAGATCGCATCAGATCTTTACTGCTGGTGGAAGAAGAAACTCGTCTATCAGCCTTGTACTTTTCCTTGGTTTCCAGAAACATCCTGTACATCCGGGATGCTTCATCCACGTGGTCACCACCACCTGGACCCAAGTACAAAGGATCAGGGCCAACATGGCTCTCGGCCTGATCATCACGATCAAAGCCTCTTCCTGCCATCTGCAATGATATAACAGAATATTTCCTGTTAGAAAACTACAGATAGAAGAAAGACACCTAAACCTTAATCCTATTGGTCTCTTATCGTCCCCTGACTTGGACTCTGAGTAACTATGTACTCAACCTAAGCTCTGATACCAAGAGTTGTCACACCCCAACCTCACATTAACCACAAACCACGAGATTAAGACGCGACAGGATGGGATTAACACATAACCAACCATTCGTCACTTTTTAACACAATTCAAGGCATTTAAATGATAACCAAGTTTAAACTGTAAACAGAAAACTTAGCAAACTGTAGGAACTTTTCTTATCTAACTGATTAAAGATACAAAAAAAGACTACAGCATAATACATTGATTAACATAAAGAAAGCATAACATTAATTTACATCTTTGTACACATTCTCTCTCTCTCACACCTTGTCCCGAAGATCGAGGGGAATGGACTAAGATACCTCTAACTAGACTAACTACAAACCTTTTATCAACTAAGCGTTAGGATGAAACGATCCTTCTGATTCCTGATGCTGATGCTGACCTGAAAATGTTTTGAGTAGAGGTATGAGCCTACTCGCTCAGTGAATAACATTTCACTTAGCTATCATTAAACAACTCGTCAGGTTTATAAACTGAAATAAACAAATATACAGTTCAAGTAGGGCAGTTCTATTAGCATAGCAAATATACAGACAATAACCACACTTCTAAGCATTTACAGGTATTTCGGGTAAATAAACAGTTATATAAATTTACTGTGAACCTACTCGATTATTTATTCATTTTATTATTATGCCCTAAATATATGCAGTGTACTCTGCATATAAAGATCCGCAACAAGTCCATGCTACGGTCCCACCGTACAAGACTTAGCGACACACCCGGGAAATGCTAAGTCTGACGCCAGCCCTGCTCTGCTACAGGACCCCTGGCTCTCCGGCCAGAACATAGGCTCTACGGCCTCAATGCACAGCCACGTGTGCTCCCGACTCCTCCTTTAACCGGAGTACACTGGCGGAGAGTCACAGGGTTACCTTCGTGACACACGCACGAATGGTGTTAGATAACCGTGTTTTCTTTTTCTTTTCCCCAGTGCCATCGTGACACACGCACGATTGTTGTTAGACACTGCCTTTCTTTCTCTCCTCGTGCCACCAGAATTACTCAACCGGTTGATGTTGGACACGAGTTTCACCCCTAAGAAATAGACCTTCATTTAGGGGTTCTACGGTGTTAGGGCATCTAGGTCTATACCTGATTAACAAATAAACATTTAAACAGAAATATCATATAGCAACTGTAAGACATAGAATTTCCTCTTTTTCATCATTTACATCACGCAATTCAAGTTCCACTGAACTTATCATACTGAAGTACATGCTACACTGTTCAGGAATCATATTAACTGATATGAAGCAAATAAGTATTTAAAATGAGTTAAATAATGATTTCTAAATGAACTATTACTCACCCACTTCGGTGTGTTTGTATACACCGAAAAACGTCCACAAACACGCCCAATTCTGACCTTTACAGCAGCGTGCACGCCGTGCACCTAGGCTGCACGCCGTGCAAACTGACTTGCACGCCGTGCAAACTGACCTGCACGCCGTGCAAACTGATTTGCACGCCGTGCACCTGGGCTGAAACTCGTTCCGCTATCTGCAACTTTGCACGCCGTGCAAACTGACTTTGCACGCCGTGCACCTGCGCAGAAACGGATTTTTCCCCTATATCAGCTATCTGTAATGTTGCACGCCATGCAAAACAGATTTGCACGCCGTGCAACCTGCGCAGGGGCGGAAATTGCAAAATTAAAAGAGACGATTGAGGTCGATTCGGTGGACGATTCTTACCCGAATCACTCCTATAGCTTCAGATTGACCTTGCAAGCACTTGGCAAGCAGAAAGAACGGAGGGGGAAGCACCGTTCGCTCCCTAGACCATCTCCATGGTCGTCTTCTTCATGGCTGCAGGAGGAAGAAGAAGGTGAGCAAGAAGAAGATGATGCAGCCGGTTGGTTTGGCTGGAGAAGATGAAGAAATCGAAGAAGAACGGACAAGGAAGGAGCTGGGTTGCCTAGCTTCTCCTCCAGCTTGCTCTTTCTCCCTTTCTCCTTCTCTGTTTCTCCCAAGCGGCAACCGAAGGAAATGAACTATCGTTCATTCCAAAGTCGGTTAAAAGAGTTAAAAAGGAAAACTGAAGGAAAAGATAAGGAAGGGCGCCCAGGGGGCCGGATGCAAATTGCCCAGAAACTTTCCGAAATTACACATAGGTCCCTGCACACTAAAAAGCTTATATCTTTTTACTCGTAGGTCGGTTTCACATGATTTCTTCGGCAACAGATTAAGCACAAACTTGCCCTCAATCTCAGGACAAGAGAACAAGCTAATGATACATTAACACTAGCTCAAAACTCAAAACACTATTAACAAAAGCAAGTACTCATCTCAACATAACTAGTTCAATTTTGCACTAACCAAGGTACTTACTGGTAAAACGAAATGTGGGTCATAACAATCTCCCTCCCTTATAAGAATTTCGTCCCGAAATTCCTAAAAGAGAAAAGGAAACTTGTTACGCATTTCTGATTCAAGCTCCCACGTAGCTTCTTCTATATTGTGATTCCTCCACAAAACCTTCACTAAAGATATCTCCCGGTTCTTAAGCTTTTTGATCCGGTGATCAACTATCTGCACTGGTCCTTCTACATAGGACACATCTGTTCTAAGCTGCGCCGGTTCTGGATCTACAATCTTTTCTGTACCAGGATGACACTTCTTCAGCATAGACACGTGGAAGACATCATGAAGATTTTCCAACTCAGACGGCAAATCCAACCTGTAAGCTACAGGTCCAATCCTCTCAACAATAGGATATGGACCCATATACCTAGGGGTTAACTTACCCCTCTTGCCAAACCTCAGTACTCCCTTCCACGGTGAAACTTTTAAGTAAACATCGTCACCAACCTCAAACTCAAGAGGTCGACGTCGTCTCTCTGCATAACTTTTCTATCTGTCTTGAGCAGCTTTCAACTGCTCCCTGATCACAGATATCTTTTCAGTAGTCACATCAACTAACTCAGGTCCAAGAATTTCCTTCTCACCCACCTCGTACCAACAAATTGGCGATCTACACTTCCTGCCATAAAGAGCTTCATATGGAGCCATTCCAAGACTAGAATGGTAACTATTATTATATGCAAACTCCATTAGGCTTAAGTGTTCTTCCCAGTTACCTCTGAACTGTAGCACGCATGCTCTCAGCATGTCTTCAAGGGTCTGAATGGTCCTCTCAGATTGACCATCTGTCTGCGGATGAAACGCCGTACTGAACTTCAGCTTTGTGCCCAACGCACGATGTAACTGATTCCAGAATCTAGATGTGAACTTTGGATCTCTGTCAGAAATAATGGAAACTGGAATCCCATGTAATCTGATTACCTCATCCACATAAACTTTGGCCAACTTTGAAACGTCAAAGGTTGACTTGACAGGAAGAAAGTGAGCCGACTTAGTTAGTCTATCCACAATCACCCATATCGAGTCTGAACCCTTAGGCGTTCTGGGTAATCCGACCACAAAGTCCATCGTGATGTGCTCCCATTTCCATTCTGGTATAGGAAGCGACTGCAAAATACCAGCAGGTTTCTGATGTTCAGCCTTAATTTGCTGACACACCCCGCACCTAGCTACGTATTCAGCCACATCCCTTTTCATACCAGACCACCAGTACAGCTCTTTGAGGTTCCTATACATCCTTGTGTTACCTGGATGCATAGCATACATAGAAGTATGTGCTTCCTCAAGAATCTGCTCTTTCAGCTCACTGTTTCCAGGTACACATAACCTATCATGAAGATACAACATGCCTTCATCAGAAAACCTGAACTCTGTTCTCTTACCTTCTGACATATCCTGCATGATTTGCCACAACTCATCATCACTCTGCTGTAATTCCTTAATCTGATTATAAAAAGTAGGTCTGACTTGCATCTGAGCAATCAACCCACTTTGTCCAGTCACATCCAAGTCTAAGTTCAACCTTCGCATATCTACAAGCAAGTCTCTCTTGAAACATGCCATAGAAAATGCATTTGCTGTTGAACTTGACTTTCTACTCAAGGCATCAGCTACAACATTTGCCTTACCAGGATGGTAATCGATTGTCACATCATAGTCTTTAATCAGCTCAAGCCATCTGCGCTGTCTCAAATTCAAATCTTTTTGAGTGAAAATATACTTCAGGCTCTTATGGTCAGTAAACACCTGACATGTCTCACCATATAGGTAGTGACGCCATGTCTTAAGAGCATGAACTATAGCAGCTAATTCCAGATCATGAGTAGGGTAGTTCTCTTCGTTCTTCTTAAGCTGTCTAGATGCGTAAGCCACAACTTTGCTTTCTTGCATCAGTACACAACCCAAACCTCTCCTGGAAGCATCACAGAACACTGTATAGCCTTTCTCTGCTTCAGGCAAAACCAACACTGGTGCTGAAGTCAACCTTTTCTTTAAAACCTGAAAACTTCTCTCACAGTTATCAGACCAAACAAACGGTACATCCTTCCTCGTCAAGCGTGTCAAAGGTGATGCTAACACACTAAAGTTCTGTATGAACCTTATGTAATAACCTGCTAATCCCAAGAAACTTCTGATCTCAGTAGGAGTCTTAGGCTGTTCCCACTGAAGTACAGAATCAACCTTCTTAGGGTCAACACTAACTCCACCTCTCGAGATAACATGTCCAAGAAATGCTACCTCGGCCAACCAGAACTCGCACTTGCTAAACTTAGCAAACAACTGGTGTTGTCTCAACAACTGCAACACTACTCTCAGGTGTTGTTCATGTTGCTCATCATCTCTGGAATAGATTAGAATATCATCTATAAAGACTACAATAAACTGATCTAGAAAAGGTTTGAAAATCCGATTCATCATATCCATAAAGGCTGCTGGGGCATTGGTCAGCCCAAACGACATGACCAAAAACTCATAATGCCCATACCTTGTTCTGAAAGCTGTTTTAGGAATATCAGAAGCCTTTATCCTAAGCTGATGATATCCAGATCTCAAATCAATTTTAGAAAATATCGTCGCTCCACGCAACTGATCAAACAGATCATCTATTCTCGGCAATGGATACTTGTTCTTTATAGTGATTTTGTTCAGTTGCCTGTAATCTATACAGAGACGCATGGTACCATCCTTCTTCTTAACAAACAGGACTGGAGCACCCCACGGTGAAGAACAGGGTCTAATGAAACCCTTATCTAGCAATTCCTGTAGCTGCACCTTGAGTTCCTTCAACTCTGCAGGTGCCATTCTATAGGCTGGCAGTGCTACTGGATGACTACCTGGATATACCTGAATTTCAAAATCCAAGTCTCTGACAGGAGGTAGGCCTGGCAAATCTTCTGGAAAAACATCAGAAAACTCACAAACCACGGGCACATCATAAACACTGGCGGTGCTCTTCTCTGCTCTGGTGTCAACCACATGAGCAAGGAATGCTTCACATCCTTTCTGTAACATCTTATCAGCTACAGCAGCTGATATTATGCACGTAGGCAGAACTTTCCTGTCTCCAGTAAAGACACAAGAAAATTCACCTAGTTGAAAGGTAGCTTCCTTCTTCCAACAATCGAGTTGTACTCGATATGTTTCAAGACAATCCATACCCAAGATGACTTGAAAGGTATTTACATCCAGGGGTATGAGATTAGCAGCAAAGGTGAACCCTCCAAAAGATAACAAGCATCCGGGACAAAACTCGGATAAAACTGTTGGTCCACCTAGTGGAACCCTCAACACCAACTCATCTACCAACTCTCGAGTTAACAGATTAAGTTCACCAACTAAAGAACGTCGTATGAAAGAGTGAGTAGCACCCGGATCTATCAAAACTGAGACTGGTATACTATTAAACAAAAGCATCTCTCCTGTAACAACTTGTGAAGAAATTATACCTTCCTGAGGTGTCAAAGAGAAGAAACGTGCTGAAGCTCTCCCTCTGCCACGCTGTCCTCTCTGACTGCTCCTGCCACTAGGCACTCCACCACCTCTAGACCCAGAAGCCACAGAAGAACTCGGAACATCATGGTACTGAGGCTGGAAAGCTTGCGATGCTGCTTGTCGAAGCTGAGGACATTCCTTTTTGAAATGTCCTACTTGTCCACAGATAAAACAACCTCGAGAATTTTCACCCCAACACTGACCAGTATGTGGCCTTCCGCATTTGTCACATGGCGGTATCTCTTGCCTCTGAGGACCTGTCACTGACATTGACGACCCAGAAGACTGTCCACTATCGGCACTGCCCCATCTTCTTGGGTTGTATCCTCCTCTGCCTCTAGAAGTAGTGACATCCTCAGATCTCTGCCTGCCGAAACAACCAAAACCACGTCCGAGTTTAGAAAAGAACCCTCTACCTCCACCTCTATATCTGCTACTGGACTGTCCTCTACTGAAATCTGCAGATCTTTTCTTAGACTCAAGCACCTTATCAGCATTCACAGATTCTTCAACCTGTCTAGCGGCCTCGACAAACTCACCAAAGTTCTCTCTGTTCCTCCTACTAGTAGTAGAAACTGTATGCCGAATCTCTGGCCTTAGTCCTTCCTGAAACCTTCTACATCTCTCTATGTTATCAGGAACAAGCTGTGGACAGAAGTTAGCTAACCGTGTGAAAAGTGCTTCATACTCTGTAACTGTCATGTTCCCCTGCTTAATATTCTGTAATTGCCTGATTTTCTCATTAAGAAAAGTGGGTGGATAGAATTTGAGATGAAACTCCTCAGAGAAATCCTGCCAGGAAAGCTCTGTACCTCTCCTCTTTTCTTCCACACCACGCCACCACAACTCTGCATCGCCTGTTAAAAGATAGACTGCATGATTGATCTTCTTATCTTCTGGAAGCTCCATCAGGCGAAAGACCTTCTCTATCTGTCTAAACCATTCATCAGCTTCTGCGGGATCTGTGGTGCCACTGAACTTTGTGCCACCAAGCTTCTTCACAAGCTCATAAGATCGCATCAGATCTTTACTGCTGGTGGAAGAAGAAACTCGTCTATCAGCCTTGTACTTTTCCTTGGTTTCCAGAAACATCCTGTACATCCGGGATGCTTCATCCACGTGGTCACCACCACCTGGACCCAAGTACAAAGGATCAGGGCCAACATGGCTCTCGGCCTGATCATCACGATCAAAGCCTCTTCCTGCCATCTGCAATGATATAACAGAATATTTCCTGTTAGAAAACTACAGATAGAAGAAAGACACCTAAACCTTAATCCTATTGGTCTCTTATCGTCCCCTGACTTGGACTCTGAGTAACTATGTACTCAACCTAAGCTCTGATACCAAGAGTTGTCACACCCCAACCTCACATTAACCACAAACCACGAGATTAAGACGCGACAGGATGGGATTAACACATAACCAACCATTCGTCACTTTTTAACACAATTCAAGGCATTTAAATGATAACCAAGTTTAAACTGTAAACAGAAAACTTAGCAAACTGTAGGAACTTTTCTTATCTAACTGATTAAAGATACAAGAAAAGACTACAGCATAATACATTGATTAACATAAAGAAAGCATAACATTAATTTACATCTTTGTACACATTCTCTCTCTCTCACACACCTTGTCCCGAAGATCGAGGGGAATGGACTAAGAGACCTCTAACTAGACTAACTACAAACCTTTTATCAACTAAGCGTTAGGATGAAACGATCCTTCTGATTCCTGATGCTGATGCTGACCTGAAAATGTTTTGAGTAGAGGTATGAGCCTACTCGCTCAGTGAATAACATTTCACTTAGCTATCATTAAACAACTCGTCAGGTTTATAAACTGAAATAAACAAATATACAGTTCAAGTAGGGCAGTTCTATTAGCATAGAAAATATACAGACAATAACCACACTTCTAAGCATTTACAGGTATTTCGGGTAAATAAACAGTTATATAAATTTACTGTGAACCTACTCGATTATTTATTCATTTTATTATTATGCCCTAAATATATGCAGTGTACTCTGCATATAAAGATCCGCAACAAGTCCATGCTACGGTCCCACCGTACAAGACTTAGCGACACACCCGGGAAATGCTAAGTCTGACGCCATCCCTGCTCTGCTACAGGACCCCTGGCTCTCCAGCCAGAACATAGGCTCTACGGCCTCAATGCACAGCCACGTGTGCTCCCGACTCCTCCTTTAACCGGAGTACACCGGCGGAGAGTCACAGGGTTACCTTCGTGACACACGCACGAATGGTGTTAGATAACCGTGTTTTCTTTTTCTTTCCCCAGTGCCATCGTGACACACACACGATTGTTGTTAGACACTGCCTTTCTTTCTCTCCTCGTGCCACCAGAATTACTCAGCCGGTTGATGTTGGACACGAGTTTCACCCCTAAGAAACAGACCTTCATTTAGGGGTTCTACGGTGTTAGGGCATCTAGGTCTATACCTGATTAACAAATAAACATTTAAAAAAAAATATCATATAGCAACTGTAAGACATAGAATTTCCTCTTTTTCATCATTTACATCACGCAATTCAAGTTCCACTGAACTTATCATACTGAAGTACATGCTACACTGTTCAGGAATCATATTAACTGATACTGAAGCAAATAAGTATTTAAAATGAGTTAAATAATGATTTCTAAATGAACTATTACTCACCCACTTCGGTGTGTTCGTATACACCGAAAAACGTCCACAAACACGCCCAATTCTGACCTTTACAGCAGCGTGCACGCCGTGCACCTAGGCTGCACGCCGTGCACCTTCAGTGCACTTCTTATCTGCTTTTCTGCACCTTTGCACGCCGTGCAAACTGACTTGCACACCGTGCAAACTGATTTGCACGCCGTGCACCTTGGCTGAAACTCGTTCCGCTATCTGCAACTTTGCACGCCGTGCAAACTGACTTTGCACGCCGTGCACCTGCGCAGAAACGGATTTTTCCCCTATATCAGCTATCTGTAATGTTGCACGCCGTGCAAAACAGATTTGCACGTCGTGCAACCTGCACAGGGGCGGAAATTGCAGAATTAAAAGAGACGATTGAGGTCGATTCGGTGGACGATTCTTACCCGAATCACTCCTATAGCTTCGGATTGACCTAGCAAGCACTTGGCAAGCAGAAAGAACGGAGGGGGAAGCACCGTTCGCTCCCTAGACCATCTCCGTGGTCGTCTTCTTCATGGCTGCAGGAGGAAGAAGAAGGTGAGGAAGAAGAAGATGATGCAGCCGGTTGGTTTGGCTGGAGAAGATGAAGAAATCGAAGAAGAACGGAGAAGGAAGGAGTTGGGTTGCCTAACTTCTCCTCCAGCTTGCTCTTTCTCCCTTTCTCCTTCTCTGTTTCTCCCAAGCGGCAACCGAAGGAAATGAACTATCGTTCATTCCAAAGTCGGTTAAAAGAGTTAAAAAGGAAAACTGAAGGAAAAGATAAGGAAGGGCGCCCAGGGGGACGGATGCAAATTGCCCAGAAACTTTCCGAAATTACACATAGGTCCCTGCACACTAAAAAGCTTATATCTTTTTACTCGTAGGTCGGTTTCACATGATTTCTTCGGCAACGGATTAAGCACAAACTTGCCCTCAATCTCAGGACAAGAGAACAAGCTAATGATACATTAACACTAGCTCAAAACTCAAAACACTATTAACAAAAGCAAGTACTCATCTCAACATAACTAGTTCAATTTTGCACTAACCAAGGTACTTACTGGTAAAACGAAATGTGGGTCATAACACTTACGGTTAGGGTTATCATCATCCTCAGAGGATGTGCCAGGTCTCTACTTGCAATGGAGATCTCTATCTCCAAGACTAACTTATCCTCCTGACAAGAAGGTCTAGCCTCAGGTCTTTTCTGAGGACATGACATCTCATGTCACACGACCTAAGCATGTATCTATTATTTATTTTGTGCTTAATCTATTAAGCTTATGTCCATGACAACTTATTTACATGCCTTTCATTAATTTAGTGGAGGATTCCTTAAACCTTATAAAACCTTACCCATACCTCAAGAGGGCGAGGAGAAGAAAGGAAACCCTAATCCTTTATGTCCTTATCAGAATTTTGTGATGAGAAGGGATGAATAAGATGAGAAGTCCTAAAGGTATCTTATTTCGATTCATACCCTAAGACTTTGGCCAGGCGGTCACACAGGTCCGGGAGTCCTCGTATTCCGACTAGCGATGCGGAGGAAAATCTTGCCAGCCCCCGGTCATGATCCCTTTCTAGACACCTCCGTCTTTCGGATACTCCTCTAATAACTACCTTGGGTTCTATGGAGTTTGTAAAATTTAATAATTATTAATGGTTAAATGAGAAACCTATGCTCTGATACCAAATGTTACGACCCCACCTCCCGATAACCCCCAATTAAAGGAGACCGAGAGGTCGAAGCCGCACCCATGACTTCCGGATCAAAGGTTCGGCAATTAACCAAGAATAATTATCAAATTTTAACATACTAAACTGAAAAGCTGTAAGAAAATAAACTTTGCATACCTTTTTAAAATTTTGGATCTCTATTCTTGTATTCACACCGATACTAATCTATCTAATCCTCCTTTGCACTTTAATTCTCATTTAGTATCACATGTGCCACTTTACTATTTGTTCTTTTCATTGTACCTAAAACACTGACAAACAAAACGTCGGTCAGCCGTAGCTGGTATGTGGGGGAAACAATAATCTTGCAACTATGATAACCATGTAAACATTCAATTAGTCATTAATCAGTCAAGATTACATTTTTCATATAACATCCGCGATCCACGAGTACCCTATCCTCTGTACTATCCCTGCAGTGGATCTGGATCCTACCTTCCTTATGGTAGATCCCCATTAAACCCCTCATGGTCCCACCCATAGGTGAACCAGTTTCTAGGGTTGAGTCACATGGCACTACTCGTAAGTAGCCCACTCCTTAACTCATGGCAGGCTAACGAGTCGCATGGCACTACACGTAGGTAGCCCAATTTCTAACTCTCGGTAACCTAGACCTTGCTCTAGGATTACCCCTTTTTAGCCTTTTCAAAGTAACAGAGGTGGACCCGGATCTAGCCAGTTATATATATCTACTCATTTATAGTGATAATCATAGTCACTTTATAGTTGCATGAAATAAATAAACATCCAACAGTTTAGTTGCATTCAATGCGATTAAACATCCGGGAATCCATCGGAAAACTAACTCGGGTAGTCATAAGCGTAACCACATACCTGATTTGGTGAGTCATGCAGATTATTCAACATATACTTCATGTGTATACAATTAAGTCAATCAACAGATCCAAGCAAGTAATTCAATCATCACATAGTCCCTGAAATAAATATGTACTCTATTTATTACACACTTATCAAGAAACTACTTTATTGACTTGGATTCTCTTTCTAGGGTTTCTAATCCGCATTACGGTTCCATTAATACTCATTAGGGTTTCTTAGATCAATTTCTCGGACTTTATCCTTTTTAGGTTAACAAACCCTAAAATACTCCTTTCCATTTATGTAAACCCTAATTGCTCAAACTATTCATTTAATAGTCTCTTATACCCAAAATTGATTTAGGATCATCATATCCCTATTTATTTATAGATTTGAACAATTAAAACATTTAAAACTCATATTCACCTAAATTAGGGTTTTCAAACTCATTAATGCATATTCATGCACGAAACCCTAAGTTAAGCCAATTATATAAAAAGATTATCTTTTTAGATCTTATTTTCATTTTTATGAACAATAGGCTTAAATTATCTATTGATCAACATTAAAACCATCTATCATCAAATCTAAGAGTTTTTCATTAATTAAATCATTAAAATGATAGCTTTTATGCACTTTTCATATTGCAAGCATATTTAGGCACATAATCTCTAAATTAACCTAATTACGTGCAAAGATCATCATTTTTTTATCTTAAAGTACCTTTTTGCATTTAACAGGTTAATATCAACTCTAATGATTCATTAAACCCTATTAATCACTTTAATCATGTCAAAGTAGGGTTTCTTTAATCATCATTATGTTAAAGTTGATAAATTACACTACTTTTCAAACTATGATCAGATTCAGGCTATAAAACTATTTTTAATGGGTTCCTTGCATTTTTCTGATCAAGATACATATATAACTTGTCCTAATCGGAGTTACCATTAAAAAGTTATGATTTTAACAAAATAACTTACTTCCGACCAATGAGGAGCCGCCACGTCGTTTGTTTCCATGCAAAGCTCACGCAAAGGAAAACATTTCGAAAAGACATCCGTGCCCCTGGTTAAGTCGACCATTCCTTTAGCCTGCAAAGGGCAAAATGGTCCAACTCGACTTTAGCTCATCTTCAACCTCGCATGGGATATCTGCCGCTGCCCTAGCCGCGGTAGGCAGGTCTAGGGTTGGCTCTTGCCTCCCGTTTCAGACTCGAACCCTACTGGAGTTCGTTGCGGTGTCTCCGTCGCGACCAGCACCGCTTGGTTGGGCTGCACGGATCTGCAACCTGCGGCTGGGTTGGCAGCCGTGCGGTCGCTGCCATGTCCAAGCTGGTGCTCAGTCACAATGGCCAAGCCTTTTCCTGATACCACGGATCATCAAGCTACTGACGAAACTTTCTCTTACCGCCTTGTGGGTTCATAATCACGCAGCCCTTCTTAGTTAGGGTTTTGAAAGAAGGAGAAAAGGGAGAAGAGAGAAAGGGATTCAGGGATCTCTTGGGCTCGACCCAGGGGTTTTATCCTCTTATAGGAAAGGGTACGAAGCCTTAGGTGGTGGTATCCACGAGTTACCTAGCCCCTCTTTCAGGAAACTCTTTTCCTTCAAGGTGAAGCAAGTCTCTCTCTCTCTTTCTCTTTCTCCTAATTATCTTCTTTGATAAACATTATTCCATAGATGATTCGAAATACGAAAAACCTCTCCCTTACTTGCCCTTTAATTCATTGGCCACGAATTCTCTTTTCCTTTAATAGGAAAAAGCTTTCTTTTTATCAATATCACAAATTCATTAATAATTTATCTCATTATCTTTTTATTTTGCAAATCTGCTATTTTCTCTTTCCACTTTGCAATTATCTCATTATTTTGGGTTCCTTGGACCTCACTAAAACCCAAGGCACACATTTCCACATTGGGAAACGTTGGTTTGCCTTTATCTTCTTTTAAAAGCCAATTTCTCATACTATATCTATTTCTTATTAAAATACCTCCTTTTTGAGGATTTCCCTTTATTTCTCTTTTATTTTCCTCATTGGTATTCTTTTTATCGCTAGGAAGCCTTGTAACACGAAATTTCATAAAGGGTAACTCAATTATATATCCTTTCACTTAATTTCCACATTTTCTCATTGTTTTCAATTTCTTTCTTAATAAAGAAATACATGATTAATCTTTTCTTTTTCTTATTTCTTTTATTTGCAACTTTAGACTCCTTGGAACCCAAGGAATCCAAGAGGCACGAAATCCTCTTTGGATTTGCCTTCTAGAGGTTTCCACATATTTCTTTTCTTAAAATTCAATTATCCTTTTACTAATTGAATTTCCTTTGTTATTTTCCTTTTTATTGGGCCCAATAGCCAATAAAGCCCACAAATCAAACAACAAGGCTATTTTAAACGAAATCCTATTATTCTCAATCAAATATATGATTATTTGTTCAAACATCTTTAATATGAGAAATTATATTTCTTACCACTTGATCCCAAAAATCGGGGTTATAACAATACCGCTCATACTCCAACCGACCATTGCAAAATCGAAATCGGTACCATATATAGGTCATCAGAAGAGCCAGATTCCTATGACCTCATCATCCTCAGTCAGTGTGAGGAACAACATGCAGGACATCCTCTGCCACAAATAGCTTTCTAGGGTATACTGGCAACTTCACTATTAGAGTTACAATGGCATGTTGTACTCTCTTCGCAATCAGGAGATTTCTTATTTATCTCTCATCGATTCGGCATTAACAATATCATCGGGAGATTAGTGATACATCTTCCCAGTATATACATATAATGAAGGATTGAGGGATTTAATGTTTATCTCACATCAATTCCTCCATTAGGATGTAAGGATATTCGCATCCATAACCCCCACATACTCAAAAGTATGCTCTCCAGGAGTTCCCTTAGGAAAACCTATTTCACCATCACCTAACTGTTGACAATGATGGATCTATGGTCAGGGCTCTACATGATATCATTTCACTTGATTATTTAAGTACATTACAACATTCTTTTAGCATCAGGCATGTTTTCAAACAGAAACTATTATAACAACTGCTATGAAGAAAGAGTGTTATTTCTATCAAGTTCATTTCACAGCTTTGTTAACATTGGGATCTCAATCCCTTATCATCTCATCATTATGATGCAAGAATATGGGTGTTCAAACCCTTAGATCATCAAATCACTTGTTACCTCTTTAACAGGTACTTAATACCATCAAGTCATATAACAGTGTAAACATGATAGTTGCAATGCAGATATTTCACATGGCTTTTACAGCCTATCAATCTCTTTTGTTACCTTTCACTAGGCAACGTAGCATATCATTGCTTACAAAGCTCATAAAGTGTTTTCAATAAACAAAGCATCATAGCTCATACCTGGCTATGCTCAATATCTCACAGAACCTGCATGATTATTACAAATGATAACAGAGACATCTATTTTATATCAGCATAATGCAAAACAATGATAACATCACTATTCAAGGGTTTCACCACTATGCCCTTACCAGGGTTAGGGTTTCCCTTTTCAATTCAATTAGGGTTAATCATCCCCTTAGCTCAAATAGGGTTAGTGACTCATCCCTTCATTATCCAATCTTAGAGCTTCATGCTAAAAAGCATAACCCAGAATTAGGGTTTCACGCTTTCATTTACTTTATTTGGAATTAGGGTTTACTATTCACCCTGCATCACCCTTGATTAGGGTTTAAGTTCAATAACCTACAATTAAGGTTTACTATTCACATCACATCACCCTAGATTAGGGTTTACTATTCATATTACATCACCCTAGATTACGGTTTACTATTCATATTACATCACCCTAGATTAGGGTTTACTATTCATCCCAAGTAGGAGTGAACATCAAAGTACCTTGAATTAAGGTTTATCATGTCATCATTATGAATTAAGCTCATACCATCATCATGCATTAGGATTTCACCTATTAATGCCCTTAATTAGGGTTATGATTCATTAACCTTCATATTTAGGGTTTCATGATCTCACTATCATGGATCATACCCTAATTAAACATTCATCTATAATAAAAGTCCATTACATGATTAACATTCATGTAGGAGGTCTTCTCTCTCATCTTCTATTAGATGATGCTTTCATCAGCTTTGATTAAGCTAAGTCAGCTCAACATGAAAGAGAATTGATACCATGAATTATGTTATCATCACCATGATCATTAAGGCATAAAGGTTCAAAGGGTACTAATCACCTTACCCCATTAAGATATAAACACCATAATCATCTTTGATTACATCATGTATTAATTAACTAATCACTTTGTCCTTTAACCACTTTAAGTACCCATGTGGTTTTGGTTAATCATCCACCAAACATTCTTGGCCATATAGACCCCAAATGGTCTTGACCAAATCAGACCTCAAATGGTCTTGGTCAACCAATGAAACCGTTTGCTAAAGTACCATCTTGAAACCATTTAATAAAGTAACCTCTGAAACCCTTTAGTAAAGTAGGTGGTTGAGACCGTTTGCCAAAGTTGGATCTTTGAAACCATTTACTAAAGTTGACCCTCAAGATCGTTTGCTAAAGTACAACTTCAAGATCATTTGCGAAAGTGCAACTTTGAAACTGCATGAGCTCAACCGGTTTGGGATCGTTTGGTCCCAAATGGTCTTGAGACCGTTTGGTCCAAACCTCCTCAAAACCGCAAGGACCAAAGTTGGTCTCAACTAGTCAAATCGATTTAGGGTTTCCATTGTTGATTCCTTCAACCATTGAATCTATGGAACTACTCATCAATTGGACCTATCACCACACATCAATTGAGTTAATTAGGTCAACCTTCAACTGATTTGAACCTCAATTGATCATTAATTAGGGTTTGTATCAAATGGATTAGGGTTTGGAATCGATGATCCTTCAACATTAATCAATGTGAGTCTAATTACTTTGAAACTATTGAACCATCATCCAAATTGAACATGACCTGACCCCAAACGGTTTTGAGGTCGTTTGGATGTCCTCCAAATGGTCTTGAGACCGTTTTCCCAAGTCAACATCAAAACCCAAGTCAATGATTTAGGGTTTGGCTCATTGAATTGATCACCAAATCAGCAATTGATTGTACTTCAACTTAGTAACTTTGGATCTTCAAACACCTAACCATAGTCAACCCTAGACCTCCAAACGGTCTTGGGTGACTCCCAAACGGTCTTGGGATCATTTGGATGTCCTCCAAACGATCTTGAGACCATTTTCCCATCACATCATCATTAACCATGTCATTCATTTAGGGTTTGGATCCTAGGGTTGGTCACCAAATCAGCAATTGATTATACTTCAACTTAATATCTTTGGATCTTCAATTGCTCGACCATACCTAACCCTAGACCTCCAAATGGTCTTGAGTGATCACCAAATCGTCTTGAGACCGTTTGGGTGATCCCCAAATGGTTTGGAAACCGTTTGGGTCACTCAACCCAAGTTTCAAACTTATTCAATTATCAAATCAACACCTAACCCGATTAGGGTTTTTGTGATTGATTGGCCTTCAATTAGTAAACCAATTGGAGTTAATTAATAATTATTGATGGATCATTGGCCTACATTATTCTCAAAAGGTCTCCAAATGGTCAACGCTTGGTCAAAGCCACCAAACGGTCTTGGACCGTTTACTTCTATGCGGTTTGGGTGAAACTGTTTGCATACAAACGGTTTGAAACCATTTGCTCCCAAATGGTTTGGGAAACCGTTTGAGCAAAAAAAGCAAACCATTTGGTAAAGTAACTTTTTGGATAACCATATAAGATGATGTCATCTTCTTCTTCCTCTGTTCAACCAAGAACTGCTGTTGTTCTTCACAGAAACTTCAACAAGAAACTAAAGGATACCAAAGGAAGAAAAGTAGCCAACGATTATTAAAAGAATGGATGCATTAGCAATGCTTTAAGGGTTAGAGTTATAAAACCTACCTCTAGAACTGATCCAAAGCTCCAAGCTCCACGGATTTAATGGTGGATAGAGTTCCAGTAGTTGTCCAAGGTCCGCCCTTCAACTTTTGGATGAACAACTTGGCTAGAAATGGAAATCGGGTGAAGAAAATCAATAATTAACCATTACTTTAGGGTTTCCACCATGAATCCGAGGTAGGAGATGATCAACACTTACCAATAGGTTTGGTCGTCCTCCCTCTACTCCATATATCTTCCTTGGTTGGCCAAAGCAAGGTGAAAAGAGAAAGAAACTAAGGAAATGGTTCTCATGTGTATTGGAAAAGATATACATAAGAGATATGTATATGGGTTTTTAAGGAAATAGAAAAAGATAGTTATCTTCTTTAATTCCAATTAATTTCCACCAAAACCTCCTCCATTCCTTGGACATGTATCCACCTTCTATTTTTCTTGACAACCTCTCCATTATCCTAAGATTAATGGAAAAGGAACTAAGCACCTTAAAGAGTTGTATATTAATATCCATCCTTTAATGGATAATACTTCATATTATGATAATGTGGGTGGTTTCCACTCAACCAAGTTCTTTTTGTGCTCAAACATGGCACAAGCTCGTCCAAACTATTACAAACACATCCTTCAACTTTTGGTTGAAGGGCTTCCCAATTAATTCATTTCTTTTTGCATTAAGTTATATTAAAGAGCCATTTGTGCTTAAATCTTGATTACTTTAATGTCAAGATTCTCTCTCCCCCAAGAAAATTCAAATGAGTTACCCCTCCCATTTCCTTTGCTCTAATTGATGCTAAGAAACATGTGGGACCCTCAAGAGGTGATATTTTGCATGTTGAACCCTAAGTTTTGGGTAACTTGCACATTACACAAAAACTAGGTTTTAATGCACAAAGATTGCTCTACAAGCTTTATCTTGGTGCCCAAGCTTGTGGAAATCATACCACTGCATCATATTCACTCGTATGATGTCTCATCATCAGAGGAACATCTTAACATGTGAAATTTTTAAGTTAACCCCTCAACTTGGGTAATTTGCACTTTAGTCCAAAAGTAACAAAATAATGTTTCAACATTAATAAAAAAGGACAAAAATTGAAATATAAGTTCCTCAAAAGTCTTAATTACTTTTCAAAATATAAGAGCAAACATCTAATCATATTTATTAAGCAAAACACCTAGGGTTAGTACATAACCCAGGTCAGGGATGTTACAACTTTTCTGTGTACGGAGACTCATTTGATTCATGTCTAAAACACCTCTCCTTTGTTCTCAAACGATGTGAAGAAGCACATCTTGTGCTAATTTGGGAGAAGTATCACTTTATGGTAAGGGAAGGCATTGTCCTCGACCATAGGGTCAGCAATAGAGGGATCGAAGTAGATAAGGCCAAAATCGAAGTAATTTCCAAGCTCTCCATCCATGTCAATTTAAAGGAAGTTCAAGCATTCCTAGGTCATGCATGCTTCTATAGACGGTTTATAAAGGACTTATCAAAGATAGCCAAGCCGATGACAAATCTGTTACTAAAGGATGCTGAATTCAATTTTGACGAAGAATGTGTTAAAAGTTTCAACAAACTGAAACATGCCCTTACTACTACACCAATCATCAGAGCTCCCGATTGGGGCCACCCTTTTGAAATTACGTGTGATGCAAGTGATTATGTTGTGGGTGTTGTCTTGGGCCAATGCATAGAAAATAAACATTATGTGATCTATTATGCATCAAAGACCCTCGATGAAGTTCAGAGGAATTATGCTACTACTGAGAAAGAACTTATGGCAGTTGTGTATGCCTTTGACAAATTCAGATCCTACCTTATTGGTTCAAAAGTTATTGTATACACGGATCATGCTACTATCTGTTACCTTCTGACAAAGAAAGATGTAAAACCCAGGCTAATTAGATGGATTCTCCTATTGCAAGAATTTGATTTGGAGATAAGAGATAAAAAGGGTACATAAAATGTGGTATAAGATCGCCTCAGTCGCATCCACACTCTGGATACTGAGAAGATTCTGATTAATGATTCCCTTCCAGATGATCAACTAATAAAGGTCTCAGAAGTTACACTGTGGTATTCTAATTATGTGAACTACCTTGCTGCTGAGGTTATCCATCCTCAATGCACTGGAAATGCACTGAAGAAATTTATGCATGATGTGAAACAGTACTACTGGGATGAGCCATACCTTTTCAAACTATGTGTTGATGGTCTATATAGACGGTGTATTACTGAGGAAGAAGCTCAACGTATCCTGTAGTAATGTCACTCAGGGCCATTTGGAGGACATATGAGCTCTAAAAAGACTGCCTTGAAGGTTTTGCAATGTGGTTTCTTTTGGCCAACCATATCCAAATATTCTCATGACTTTGTCTTATCATGTGACAAATGTCAAAGATCAGGCAACATAACAAAAAGAGATGAGATGTCGCTGAACCTGTGGCAAGAAGTAGAGATATTTGATGTTTGGGGAGTGGGCTACATGGGTCCATTCCCATCTTCTCATGGATTTTCATACATCCTAGTGGCGGTGGACTACGTATCGAAATGGATTGAAGCTATACCAACCGTCACTAGTGATTCCAAACCCATCATCAAATTATTCAAAGATATTATTTCCCCCCCTTTTGGAGTACCATGAATTGCGATATCTGACGGAGGGTCTCATTTCCTTGAAAAAAGCTTTGAAGCTTTACTGAGAAAGTATGGTGTAACACACAAGGTAGCCTCGCCCTACCATCCACAAATGAGTGGACAGGAAGAGGTTTCTAACCGTCAACTCAAAGCTATCCTGGAAAAGACAGTAGGCCGCAATCGGAAGGATTGGTCTGTGAAAATCAATGACGCATTGTGGGCCTACCGAACTGCTATCAAAACTCCCCTCGGAACTACACCATTTAGATTAATATATGGAAAGGCTTGCCACCTTCCTGTTGAACTTGAACACAAAGCATGGTGGGTAATTAAACAACTCAATTTTGATATGAAGGAACTAGGCCAAGGTAGGATTCTGCAACTCTAGGAGTTAGAAGAACTCCAGATGACAGCTTATGAGAATGCACGAATCTATAATGAACGTACAAAACTTTGGCATGACGGTCATCTAAAAAGAAAGGACAAACAGGTGGGAGACCAAGTTCTTCTATTCAATTCCAAACTGAGGTTATTCCCAGGAAAACTCTGTTCTCACTGGTCAGGACCTTACATTGTCAAAAGCATATATCCACATGGTGCTTTCTCTTTATGGAGTGAAAAGACGGGTGAATTTGTGGAAAATGGTCAACGATTGAAGAGATATTTCACCTATGCTGATACAGGCTCTGAAATGATGATGGATCTCACCAATCCAACATATCCACCATAGAAGTTAAAGGAATCTAGTCGAGCCATCGACATAAAATAAAGGCGCTTGTCGGGAGGCAACCCAATAAATAAATTCATATTTAGTTTTAATTTCAAATTAGAATTTTTCTTTAATTTTGTTTTTACCTTTTAGAAAATTTTACACTAAATAAAATTGCATCAAAAGATGCTATTTTGAGTTTTTATTGGTCTTCATTTTTGAGATTTTCAGATGGAGGATGCAAGCTTATTGGAACGCAACCACATTCGGTGGTCCAAACGGCATGCAAATTCCCCTCCATCTTGGATTAATTTTGAGTTTACTCGAGACAAACAAATTTCTAAGTTCGGGGTGGAGGGTGGGTGGTATGTATCTTACTTTCCACCTTCACCCATCTAAATCAGACTTAAGATTTCATTATCGCATTTTTGACCAAAATTTTCAAATTTTCCAAATAAAATTTTAAAAAGTTTAAAAAGTTTTCAAAAGAAATTTGAACAGATACTGGATGAATACCTTCCTTATTTGAAGCAGATCCTCAAAAGGACCTTATTCTGAAAACTAGCCTTTTGATTCAAATCATCTTGTGAAGCTTATGAATCCTAGCATCATGATCTTTATGCAAAAATGGCAAGTGTCTGTCGAACTGATAGGGATCAAACACATCGTGCTTCCTAACTGACTAGTGGAACAACAACATGGAATCCCCACTGGATCCTCATCAAGTCATTATTTGAGAAGAGTATGATAAAGAGAACAACCCGGTGCACGGAATTGTAAATCAAGTTGTATTCTGATCTGAACCCTCTTCTACAGTTCTTCTATCATCTTCGTACCCCTCCATCCATCATAAAGAAACAAAAATAGCCAAAATAGTGCCAAACCCTAAGTTCGGGATGGCATGCCACTTCCCTCTATATTCTCTTCTCCCATACCCCTCGCAAATTAATAAGGGGCGTACCACCAAGAAAAGATGCCAAAGCGCACACAAAAAGAAATGCAATCTCGAGTCGAATAGAGGAGAGATTCACACACAAAAAATGCAATAAATGAAATTGCAAAAATAATAAAAATCTCGAGTCAAATAGAGGAGAGATTTACTTCTTCCTTCCATACCACCCCTCACTCCCTTTTCTACTTAAAGGCACAATAAAAGCCTTCAATGCCCTGAAAAACACCAGTGTCAGATCAGATGCACACTTGTCATTCTGCGAGTATCTCTGGACTCTTACAAAACTCTTTGACATGCATGTTGTAGGAAAAAGTGAGGAGGAAGTGATATTGGAAATCGAACTCAGGAATGAAGATATGGTGAGATGTGTTTAGTGGTCTTAGGAGGTTGAGATACTGAGTCATACTAAGTAGAAAGAAAATAATTGTGATGTGAAGATGAGGCAATCACACGAATTGAAAGTATTCATTTGGCGGTTGTTTCAAATTTTGTGTTACTCGAGGACGAGCAACGTTTAAGTTCGGGGTGTTTTGATGAATGCATATTCATCATGAATTTCAATCACCATCTTGGGCTCAATTTAATTCAATACACCCAATTTCATTGACTATATGTAAAAATGTGCAAAATTTCATAATTGATTCAATTATCAAAGTATTAACTGAATTTATATCAATTTTATGCAGGTCATGATGAAGTCGACCATCTAAATCAACCATCATCCAAATCATATCCCTTTGAGTGGGACCGACCTTTCTCATCTTGGGTTCCATCCATATGGTCTCACCATTCAGTTTCAACCATTCAGTTTCAACAATTCGGTCTCACCATTCGGTCTCGCCAAACGGTCTTGACCTAGCGTCCTCATCCATCCAGTTTTGACCTTTCGGTCTTAGCCATTCATCCATTCAGTCTCAGAACGCGAGCTTTTCCTCACCTTTGGATCGCTGATCAATGGTCCCCAACAATTTATTGAAATGCTTTCATCCAATCAGTTTCTAACTCCATACAGTCTTCAAAATTGGTTGAGCAACCTGCTCAAAACCGATTGGGCAACTCAGCAGTATTGGGCATGCTTCCCTTCCTCTTGCTTCTTCTTCCTCATGTCGGAACCCTAGCTCCATCGCATCGGCAACCCCGTGCCACCACCAACCACTGCAGCCTGCTCGCCAATGCCATCATCTTCTTCCTTCCAGTTCCTACCTGCAAACCCTAGCACCTGCAGCCGCCATGTCAACATGTACCTCCGCCGGATTATGTTGCACCTCTCTTCCCTCCTCCTTGACCTGCTGTCCCTACCGCTATGATCACAACCTCTCCCTAGCCACCGTATCCACCTACATCTCTGCCACATCCAAAAGCTATGTCTACGCCTGCCCACCTGCCTCCAACCACTGAGCTCAACACTGCCGCCGTCGCCCATGCCTCTACTGCCACCTGTACAGTCTCAGATCGATACAACAACAACCCCGGAACTGTGTGGCTGCATTGAGTCCTCGAGACCGTTTGATGGGAACCGGTAGATCCCAGACTGGTTGGACGCCAGAGAGAAGATCGTTTGACGGCAGCGCACTCTGTCAAGGCCTTTTAGAACCGGAGCGATCGATCGTAGAGACCGTGAAGAGTCCTGCATTCCCAAGACAGTTTGGTCACTACTCGAGACTGATCGGAGGTCCTAAACTGATTGACTGTGAACGATCCTTGAGACTAATAGGATCATGAGATCGTGTGAAGTCACAGTCCCAAACCATTTGGACACTCGAGCCTCCAAAACTATTTGCAGCAGTCGATCCTTAGGACCATTTGATTCTTAAGCACACTAAGACCATTTGGCCGATGGAGTATAAGACTGATTGGACAAGTATGTGTCTACCAAACCGTTTGGAGGATTCACCTCAAAACCGTTTGAAGCACAACCCATCAGGACCATATGGGCTTGCCACTCCAAGACCGTTTAGAGCTATGATTGCATGAAACCGTTTGGAGGATTCACTGCGATCAACCCATTTGGAGGAAATCACAAGACCGTATGGGTTGATGTATACCAAGACCATATGGACACTTAAAGAAACCAACCCGTATGGTCACTTAACTCAAGACCGTTTGGTCATAAACACCAAACCATTTGAGCAAGTTGTAAAAATTGCAACTGGGCCCAAATCATGAGACCAAACCTGAGCCTATAAATAAGACCAGTAGGGTCCTCATTTGGGCATCAGTTTCGAGACGCCAACAGGCTGCCTGTATGCTGGTCTGACCCTGCCACTGTCACTTCACCTGCCGTTCCTGCTGCAACTCAGGGAGATTGAGAAGAGAAGGAAGGAGGAGTGAGAAAGACTGCCTGGTCTGTCTTGGTGTCCCTCTTTCTTCGTCTAGATCTGCTCCGACACAACGTAGGAGACTGCATCATCTTCACCGAGCTGCGACCACCTTCTACATCATGCTCATGACAGATTCCTCTCTCTTTCTTATTCTTCTTGTTTCTCACATCATGAGCGAGTAGTTCCTTTTCGCTGGGGTGCGGGGACTAGCCCCACTTCCCATGCAACCATGTCTTTTCATTTAACATTCCAAGGCAATGTATATAACTTTTCATTTCGTTGCTGATTGATATGCTTGTAGTTGATTGCCTGCTTGCTTTCATCTTGTTCTTCTCTTTGTAGTATAGAATGTTGTTTAATGAGGTAGACTCCTTGACCAGAAATCTGATAGGGTTCCTTGAGTTCGTAAGTGTATGATCTGTGAGGGGACAAGCCATCTTGCCTACAGTGATGCTTCTGTGGTCTAAACATCCCTCAGGGAGGACCACAACCTTAGTTGGATGTTGTATCTTCTTGTTAATCGTCGATGTTTGCTTGCAGACTAATCGCCTTCATGTATGTTGATTAGCACGGTTGACTCCTTGACTAGAAATAGAATGGGGTTCCTTGAGGTCGTAAGTGTATGATCTGTGAGGGGATGAGCCATCTATCCTACGGTGATGCTTCTGTGGTCTAAACATCCCTCAGAGAGGGCCACATCCTAGTTGGATGTTGTATCTTCAGAACTGTAAATGCATGATTCGAATGGCGACGAGAAATCTGATGCCTAAGGGGATGCTTACGTGGGCCTAAACATCCCTCCGGGAGGGTTCGCAGCAGTTCCATTTGGATAGTTAGATACTTGCCTGGATGTTATGTGTTTGGATGTGTTTGCATGTTCAGTGGTGGTAAAACCCGATACCATCCCAGTGATTCCATATCATTAATCTAGAACAAACTTTAATTCTGCTCTTTTACTTTCTTGCATTTAGTTTAATTAACCTCAACCGAATCAATCGTTTTAAATATTAGTCTTACTTGAGCTAGATTCGACTAAAAAAGATTCTTAAAAATGTTGTCTCTTAGGATTCGATCCTTAACTATACTGCGATAAGACTCGTCCGCTTGCGGGTGGTATTATTACACGAGGTTTTGGTAAAAGCTCGGGGATTTTAACCCTGATTGAATTTGTTAGTGTGATATTTGCCACGTTACAAGGACATCAGATTTAGATTCAGACTTAGATTTTTCTCAGTGTGTGAGTAGTCAGATACTAAATAAAAATACATGATAAGGGTTTAAGACCCAATCTCAATTATGAAGTAATTGAGATCCATATTCACATTCACTTGTAGACTCAGTTTATCACTTAATAATAAAAGATTCAGATTCAGATTCAGATATAGAATTCAGTACATGCTCAATACTCAGTAATCAGTTTCAGATAAGTTTAATTATCAGTATTCAGTTTTAATATAAGATAAGTTCATATTTAGAATTCAATAAAGCAATCAGTATTCAGCTTCAGTTCAGATTAAGAATTAAGTAAGTGTAGACTTCAGATATATAAGTCAAAACCTTCACATAAGACATTATATGATAAGTCCTCATTCAGTAGTCCCGGGACAATTTAGAGGCATTTGTTGCCAATTCATAGGAGTGTTTACTCCAATTCAGAGGTGTTGCGGCACCAATTCAGGGCATAGCCACGCCAATTCAGAGACACCTTGGTGTCATTCAGGGCATGTAGTGCCATTTCAGGGTACTTTGGTACCAATTCAGGGCGTAGATACGCCAATTCAGGAGGACTTATTGTATAATGGTGGCCAAAAGTAGATTAAAATCGTAAGTAAAAGATACTTAAGATTAGAGCATGTTTGTAATCTCATCCACGAGTGTGATGAGAGGAATTCAAATAAGATATTTATGATCCAGACACTTTGGTGTAGACCATGAGACCCAGAGTATAGGTCTCTAGAAAGATAGTATAAAAATAAGAGTTTAAGAAATGAGAGATAATATGTTTCTAGATTTAATCCGAGTTAAATGTTCATTTCATATTATAATGTTCAAGAATCTTTTATAATATTTCAGTTATTTAACAATGTATATTTTAGAATACTCATGCCACTTACTCTAACGACTATTTTTCCCAATGCATGGCTGGGGACGCGATGTCCGCAGGATTTGGAGCAGCTGAGGATCAAGGGAACAAGTAAAGGTCTAGGAGATTTTCAAGCTTGCCTAGTGGGGTAACATCTACCGAGATGGTCTAGAGTTTAGACATCTCTTTTTATGCATAGTCTTGTTACTAGTATACATTAGATGAGTTATAGTTTTCCTTTTATCAAGGACTATGTATGAATCAATTTTTCTCAATGCAAAGTGTTTCATTTTCTTTAATTGCAATGATTATCATGTTTGTGACACTCCCGGTTGAAAGAAAAAAAATATAGATTCCGCTCATGTGTTATGAAAATTGGGGTGTTACAGTATGTCATATCTTTTCTCTCAAGGAATGGGTAATGAAAGAATTACTTGAAACAATATCAATATTGGGAATATGATGATTATCTAGGGTTAAGGTAAGCCAATGAATGTAGTTTGCTAATTGTCTTACCCTGGAGTGTCTTTTATACATCAAAGGAGCTACATATTTTCTTATTTCAAAACTTCTTCATGACACTCTAATCCTTACTCAATTTGATTAGATCTCTCTTGAAACACATCCCTATTGGGGAAAGGTAGGATTGTCTACTCTTAGAATGACATTGATATGTTGAAGCAGTTACACATTTTATGGCTTCAAAACATATCTACGCCTCCCTAGATTCTTTTTGAACCTTAACACCATTAGGGAAAGACAAAAAGGAAGTTTTTTTACAAAATGTAGGATCTTCTTTAGGGTCCCAAGATGGTTAAAATGGATACAGTTCAAGGTCTTGTTCTAGAACCATATAGATATGAGGATGAAAATGTTTGTGTTGAAATTTTAGGTCATGATATGGGACTATTGAATATGAAAGTGAAGGTAGGCAATCGTCCAATTTTAGGTAATAGTCTAGGACCATTGAATACAAAAGTGAAAGTGGGGTGATGACCTGATTTCAGTTCATAGTCCAGGACCATGGTGGGGTATGTGAAGACAAGGAGACCATCTTATTACTAGGTGACATATTGGTCGAGTTGGAATATTCCTTATGATCATATAGAATAGTTATGAACAGATCATGGGTTGATAGTAATCTGTTTTAGAAGTTGTGTTCATTATTGATGATTCAGTAGCCTTATCATGTAATCATGAAGATTTGTTTGAAAAGGATCATTATAAGGGAGAGGCTCTTAAAATAGGTAGTTGTTAGTAAAACTAGGAGGTATGTCATCTTAGGGAAGGAAACATATATTTTAATGGAAGAAGATGAATATGGTTAATTCACAAAAGCACACATATTTTAGGTGAAAGTGGGAAACCTTTTGGCATGAGGCTGCATGTTTGAATTGGTTTTGAGAAGGTCAAGGTTTCCTAAAAGAGGCTTTTTCGAAATGGGTAACCGTTGAGAGGATACTGTAGGTTTATGTGTGAGTGGCGGGCTTTGATGATAAGATCAAAATTAGGCAAGGTTTTAGCACGGATCAAGTCTGAAGATCTTTGGAAAGGTTTCCACAGTGAAAGGCACCTTGAGCATTAATTTCACAAGCTTTCGACACATAGTAAGCCAACAAAAAGATGGATATTAACAACTAGATATGCATTGATGTATAACGGTAAATTTTGGCAGCCTAACAACGGGGTGTGGCCTGTGAAATTTTGGTAAGAGGAATTATGGAATTTTGCAAGCCTACATATGTAGGGTAAGATATTTGAGAAAGCTAATTTGATGAAATCATTACTTTGAGAGGATTGTTCAATGAGATTATTATCTTGAATCGGTTGTTGCAATGTATTCTTGTTTTGAAAATTTTGTTTCAATGGATTCTTGTTTTGAACATGAATCATGTTAGTAAACTAATAAATATGTGGAAGGTGGTTAGTAACATATGGTATTAGGAGAGAAAGATCTCTAACCCTCTCCCAAAATCATAGTGGAGGCCATACACTTGGGAGGGTGGTAAATCAAGATATAATTCTCTGTTTGGCTTGTACAGGGTCCTCCATATATTGGGGACCATTAGTATTCATCAACCATGATATCCCTTTCTAGATATGATTGGTAATCCATAATATCATGACATGAAGTAAACAACAATCTTAGCATTTCGAAGCAAATAACAATCTTAGCATTGTAGAGAAAAAAATAATATTGTCATGATAAAATAAGCTTCAATCTTAATATGGATGTGTAGAAGTTAAAAATTTCCCCTTTTTAGCCCATGAGTTAGATGTCATTTACGCCCTCACTCAAGCATGACTTGCATAGGAGGGTATGGTCCTTAACTTATTTTTGGCATGATGGTCCTCATCGTGGGGGTAACCTACTTTCTCTATGTTTAGTATTACTCATAACACACCTCATAACTATGATAGCCGAATCTATTGTGGGTTCTAGGAGACCGGGGTGTGCTCAAAGTCTTTGGATGTCTAACATTTTATTATGGCAATATCTTTAATAACATAGTGCATAATCCAAAGACCCACATAAGAATTGAAACATGTTCCATGGACGCATTAGTTTATAGGCATGTGAAGTACAAGTGTACAAATTTCACACTTAATGGAGCAATTCCATACTAACAAAATAAGAAAACACTACTACAGAAATGGCTTATAACGTCACTTTTACAGGCGTTGGTTGTATAAATACACTGACACCTAAACTATACAGCGTCGGTTGATAACATAAACCGACATCCAATCTATGAAGGGCAACCAGACACGGGCACCGCTTTTATTCAGTTTCGGTTACTTAATAAAAAAAACCCACACCTAAAATTAACCGCCAAATCCAAAATTTCTAGCGAAAAAAATTACCTCCAAAATTTAACATATGGCGTCGGTTGATAAATAATAAACCGACGACTAAAGGTTATTCACGAGACAGAAATTGGGCACATTTTGGTCGTCGGTTTTACTACAATGACCGACGCTTATGAGTTTTCCCGCGCTGTCCGCGGGGAATTTTTCACACCCTTTAGACGTCATTTGTTTTGTAGTTAAAACCGATGACTATAATTGAGAATAGGTGTCGGTTTTTGTGGAGAACCGACACCTTTAATTTTATGTGTCGGTTTGTATGAATAACCGACGCCTATGGTACAGTTAATAGCCCCGTGAAAAAGAGAACTTTTCCCCATTATCTCTATTTCATTGCGAACCTCTGTTAGGTCTGTGATAACACCAAATTTTGTGATATTTTAGACGGTTTTTCTGTTATCAAAACTGCCCTTTTTGACAGTTTTCCAATCTTTTATATGTATTTTCGCAATACATGGCCAAACGACGCTCTTAATCCAATATTTCCTTATTTTGTAGAGTTTTTCCTCATTTTGGTACATTTTGTCATCAAAGAGGCCGTCCCGGCCCACAAATAAGCTCCACCTGCATCGGCCTTCCAGGTGCCCGATACGATCGCTGCCCGACAGGGTAGCGTGACACAACGACGCGCGACGTGGGGATGCCGCGCAAGAAGAAACTGACGGACGATACGTCTTTTACCCGACAGGGAGCCCAAGCTCGCCCGACACGGGCCTCCCACCGGCAGGCGCCGCCCGTCACGTGACTGACAGCTGACACCCTGTGTCGGACGATACCAGTATCAGCCGTCCACCGACCCCGCGGATAAAGAGGACACGTGGCACCCTGTGCACCATAACTTCCCCCAACCGCTGCCTATAAATAGCAGTTATAGGAAGCCGAAAAGACAGGTCAGAAGAGCTCGGAACCTTATGCAACCTTCTGAGGATAGATGCGAGAGCGAGTGTATTGTGCCTCAGTGCTGTGCCGGGTGATCCTAGGTGAGCTTTTCCCCATCCCGAGAGGGAGGTGAAGGGTTCACTTAGAATCGTCTCGGGCGACACTGCAGGCCGATATCGGCCGACACGGATCTCCGACTTATGTGACCGACACTAGATACAGCGGATAGCCCGACACGATATCGAACCTGATACGCTTTGCCCGTCATAGCGTGCCGCCCGAGAGGGTGCCGCCCTACTTGAGCGTATCGGCCAGGGTCCCTGAACGATGCAATCGGCCGTCATGGCGTGCCGCCCGAGAGGGTGTGCCGCCGACACGGTTGTATCGGGCTAGGCTCCTGACCAATATCGGACCGGATGGCCCACTGTAGTATGTCGTCCTTCTATATCAAGAAGGCAATATCTATCTTTATTTTTGTCATTTAATTCTTTTACTACTGCATTGTAATCAACACTTTTATATGTTAATAGAAATAGAAGAGTTTAACTATCTGCTGCCTTATGCTTGGTACCCTTGTTGGATGATTGCTATGTTTAATATCTGAACTCTAGCTTGCATGTTTGGATCGCGTTTCTCTTAGCTATCGAATCGTGTTTTCCCGTCGCAACAACTTCGAGAGATGTGTTGTGGCTCTAGTGTTTGGACTGATTCTGGAGTACGAGAGTGCCCGGAAACGGAGTTTCTTCAGTAACATTTCACTCTAATTTAAAGTCCAGCAACCTCGAGAGGGGTGTTGATGCTTGGTTAGAGGTATCCGCTCTGAGAGGAGGGGTACAGGATGTTCCTGACGCTGCTTGTTTTACCAAAGTTTATCCTTCGCACCTTGCTTTAAGCTCTAGTTTTATCTTCCTATTTATGTTGCATGAAAACCCCTAAAAACTGCTAAATGCCTAAAATCTTAAAAACCTTCTCGTAACTCCAGTTGGAGATAGTTTTCTTTGTTTTGTTTGTGACATCTTGTTGTTCCCTCTTGGGAATTTTATCATCTTTTATCCTTGCTGGAGTGTAGCGTGTCGATTCTGAATTCTCAACACTACCACCCTTGTCCCTGTGTTCGACCCCGTATATCTACTTCGACCCCGTAAGCAAAGTTGCGGGGGCCTAGAAGGATTCAGGTTATAAATGTAAAAGCTCGACTACCTCAAATCTGCCTCCAACTTTAGGACGCACGATTTAGGCCGGTCAACTTTCTGGCACCGTTGCCGGGGACAAGGCAAAATGACACTGTTGACGAATCTGAATCCACTAACTACACCCCCGTGCCTCAAGATTAGAAATGAGCTTGACAACACTCTTTTTCTTTTCCTTTTTTCCTTATTATTATTATTTGCCTAAACTAAATAATTCTATTTTCTGACTTGGTTTCTCATGCCATTTCAGGAACTCTGAAGAACGGTGACCTGTTCCATCAAGCTCTGACACCATGTCTCGCTGTGAGCAATCTCTATCTGAGGGTGAACGTTAAGGCCGAGATGGGATTTCTCACCAACCCAGATTGGTCAGTCAGTTATTTGCTTACCTAAAAAGACAAGACAATGTCATCAACCAGCTGGCACAGGGAGCGCTCGCCAGTCCTGGAGCTCTGAATTCCATGCAACACCAGATGGCGAGTCTACATATGCGCCAACGCAAGGTCGATCGATGATTGGCCCAGATGGCTGCTCTGAGAAAGGACCATGCAGGAAAGACACTCTACTACCCTGAAACTGCCAGAATGGCAGTACTAAGGTCTGGGAAGACGGTGGAACGCACTGATGAAGCCAGACCAGAGCCTGATCCAAGGCCTGAGAGTGCGATTCTGGCTGAGGACGGAGGTAGACGAGCAGAAGCTCGAGAGCCTGCACAGAAGCCTTCCGATGAGCTGTCTTGTGGGAGGAATCCTTATGCTCCCAGGCTGCCGTTTCCTTATAAACTGATCAAGGCAAATCTGAAAAAGCATCACGAAAGGTTCATGGACTCGATCAGGAAACTGCATCTTGAAGTCCCCTTCCTTGACGCCTTGGAGGAGATGCCGACCTACGCCAAGTTCCTCAAGGATCTTATCATGAAGAAAAGAATAGGAGGAAGGGTTGAGACCGTGCACCTAGCATATGCTTCCTCAGCCTTCGTGAAGCCTGACCTGTCTAACAAAAGAAGGGACCCTGGAGCTTTTACGATCCCGTTTGCCATCGGGGACAACGTTGAGCGAAAAGGTCTTGCCGACTTAGGGGCAAACATCAGCATCATGCCCCTGAGCTTCGCGAAAAGGTTGGGTTTAACCGACATGGTTCATACCAATATGAGGATTGAATTGGAGGACCATACCTTTAAGAGACCAATCGGCGTTGTTGAAGATGTGCCGATCAGGGTCGGTAATTTCTTCATTCCTTGCGACATAGTCATAATTGATACAACAGAAGATCCCCGCTGCCCGATTATCTTTGGACGTCCTTTTCTGGCGACAGGAAGGGCGTTGATTGATGTCTCTGAGGGGATTATCACGCTGAGGGTCGGAGACGACCACCTGGACTTCAAGCTGAAATAAGCCATGAAGGGTCCTTCCCTGTCTGAATCTGCATGTTTTGTGGACAGCTATGATAAATTTTGCGAGGAGATAGAGGAGGACATCCGGATAGTGGACCCCCTTGCGAGGGCTATAAGCTGTCAGGATTTCGACTTCGAAGATCCTGAAATTGTAGAGTATCTCGACCTTTTTGACCTGTCTGACGAAGATCTGCACGAAGAGGATGAGGTGGTGGAGTCCATGAAGTATGCCTCTCTTGAGGAGGAGCCTCAAGAGAAGGCATCCAGAGCAAAGCCTGAGTTGAAACCATTGCCCGAAGGTCTGAAATATGAATTCTTAGATGAAGAAGAGAGAAACCCTGTCATCATTAACGCCACTCTTTCGAGAAACCGGCTGAACTGACTTCTTGAGGAGTTGAGGTTGCACAGGGGGGCTATAGGATATTTAATAGAGGACATCAAAGGCCTTAGCCCCGCCTTATGCATGCATCACATCAACTTGGAAGAATCCGCCAAGCCTCTGGCTCAACCCCAAAGGAAGCTGAACCAGATTCTCAAGGAAGTCGTCAAGAAAGAGGTAATCAAGCTAAGGGATGCGGGGATCATTTACCCAATCAGCGATAGCAACTGGGTGAGTCTGATCCACGTGGTACCCAAAAAGGGCGGGATGACAGTGGTAAAGGGGGAGAAGGGTGATGAGGTGGCGGTTAGGACCGTCACTGGATGGAGGATGTGCATCGATTACCGAAAGCTAAATCAGGCTACAAAAAAGGATCATTTTCCACTACCTTTTATTGACCAAGTTCTTGAAAGATTAGCGCATCACAATTTCTTTTGTTTCCTTGATGGCTTTTCAGGATTTTATCAGGTACCCATCTTGCCCGATGATCAGGAGAAAATGACATTCACCTGCCTCTACGGCACTTATGATTTCAGAAGGATGCCCTTCGGTCTCTGCAACGCTCCCGCCACCTTTCAAAGATGCATGATATCAATGTTTTCAGATTTTTAGAAGATATCGTATAAGTTTTCATGGACGATTTTTCAGTCTATGGAAAGGACTTCGATAGCTGCCTAAAGAATCTGTCCTTGGTTCTACAAAGGTGTGAGGAGAATAGCCTGGTTCTAAACTAGGAGAAGTGCCATTTCATGGTACGAGAGGGCATTGTTCTGGGGCATAAGGTCTCAAGGCGTGGAATCGAGGTGGACACCAGCAAGGTCAAAGCCATATCCAAGCTTCCTCCCCCGAAGTCTGTGACTGGAGTAAGGAGCTTCCTCGGACACGCCGGATACTACTGAAGATTCATAAAGGACTTCTCGAAGATTTCAAAACCATTGTCCAATCTTCTGGTAAAGGATGCTGAATTTGTTTTCTCTAATGACTGTCTCAATGCTTTTCAGGCTTTGAAAAACGCTCTGGTATCCCCACCCATCCTCCAAGCTCCAGATTGGGATTTACCCTTTGAGCTTATGTGCAACGCTAGCGACTATGCGGTAGGAGCAATCATGGGGTAGAAGAAAGATAAAAAGCACCATGCGATCTGCTACGCTAGTCGCACGTTGGACGAAGCTCAGGTAAATTACACGACCACGGAAAAAGAGATGTTGGAAATTGTCTTCGCCTTCAAAAAGTTCAAGTCATACCTCGTTGGAGCAAAGGTCAAGGTATATACAGATCATGGGGCAATAAAATATCTAATGCAAAAGAAAGACACAAATCCCAGGTTGTTGAGGTGGGCCTTATTGCTGCAAGAGTTTGACCATGAAATTATCGACAAGAAGGGCGCAGAAAATGTGGTCGCCAACCACCTATCAAGGATCGTAGCTGAAAGACCGGGGGGACCGCCGATCAACGACGACTATGCCGATGAGGCCCTTATGTTGACTGATGCTAAAGAAGAGGTCTTACCATGGTTTGCAGATATATGCAACTATCTAGCTTGTGGAGAGCTGCCTCCTGACATTACTTACAATCAGAAAAAGAAGCTATTTGTGGATGCTAAAAACTACTACTGGGATGATCCTCTCCTGTTCAGAAGATGCGCTGACAACTTATACAGGAGATGCATCCCAGAGGTAGAAACCACGAACATCCTGGAAGAGTGTCACGCCTCCCCCTACGGTGGACACCTTGGTAGCGAAAGAACAGCTGTAAAAGTGTTACAGTCAGGTTTCTACTGGCCCTCGCTATTCAAAGATGCTGCACAATTTGTAAAAGTTTGCAAGGAGTGCCAATCTACAGGGAATATAGGGTGGAGGAATGAAATGCCGATGGTGAGCTGGATCGAAGTAGAAATCTTTGACGTGTGGGGGATCGATTACATGGGGTCGTTTCCTCCATCCCGAGGGTATCAATACATACTCGTGGCAGTAGACTATGTATCAAAGTGGGTGGAAGCAGTAGCAACCCAAACATGCGACGCCAAGTCGGTAATCAAGCTATTCGAGAAGACGATCTTTCCTCGGTTCGGTGTACCGTGCACTGTTATAAGTGACGGAGGGTCGCACTTTGGAGAGAGGTAGTTTTAAGCACTCCTGCACAAGTACGGAGTAAAGCACAAGATCACTACACCCTACCACCCACAAACGTCAGGGCAGGTAGAGGTTTCCAATAGGCAAATCAAGCAGATCCTTGAGAAAACTGTCGGCCGAACGAGGAAAGACTGGTCTATGAAGCTTCACGACGCACTATGGGCCTACAGGACCACCTACAAAATGCCCATCAGAACCACCTCCTACAAACTCATCTACGGAAAATCCTACCATCTACCTCTGGAACTGGAACATAAGGCCCTTTGGGCGATCAAATTCTTAAACATGGACCTCGAAAAAGCAGGAGAAAAGAGAATTTTACAGCTTCAAGAGCTCAAAGAGCCGAGGATGAGCGCCTATGAAAATGCAAAAATCTACAAACAAAGAACGAAGGTGTGGCATGATGCTCACTTGAGAAGAAAGGATGTGAGCGAAGGGGATAAAGTTCTATTATTTAAATCCTCCATTCGATTATTTCCTAGAAAGTTACAGACAAGATGGTCGGGACCGTTTACTGTGTCAAAGATATACCCATCAGGAATGACGGAGCTCTACGACAAAGACGATCTGACCAAGGTCTTCAAGGTGAATGGGCACAGAGTAAAGAGGTATTATGAAGATGAAGCTTTTGTCAGGAGAGCAGAGATCGACTTGCATGATATGGGTAATGTCGAAGACTGAACGTGAAGAGCTTACACCGGTCGAGCTAGCGACACAAACTTCAGCGCTCCTCAGGAGGCAGCCCGAGTTTTTCTCTCTTTTCTTAGAATAGGATGCATTTTATTTTTCCTGCAAGTAAAACATTACAAACATTATGGATTGTAATAAGGCCCGAGTCAGCGCACGCGCCAAGCATACCGACTCCTCTGTTTTATGGGACAACCGCTGCATTTTACGAAGCTTTGATGAGTAGTACCTTCTGAGGTCGGGGACCTAACCCTGAGCCGATGATGTTTTACCCTTTGATCGCTTTTCTTTCGCTTCTCAGCCGCCTGTTTTTAACCATATCGAGTAGCAGCTCAGTTGGCGCGCAGGACCGCTTGTATCGGGCTGTAGTCTCTCAAGCATCGCAATGGCCGAGACAGATGGCATTCTTGGGCAGCGTGCACCATATCGTGCATGCGAGTAATTTCCCTTAATGAGACTGATGGGACCGTCGTCTCGGGAATGGCATGTCTCAGCGGCCGACGCGCACCCCAGAACTGCCTGTTTTACCCCCAGATGAGTTTGCTATATATAGTAAGGAGGGCTCAACGTGTCGGGCTACTACACTTGCTCTTTTTTACCACCTGTACCACATGCAGTAACACACTTTTTGCTCGCGTGTCGGCCAGCTAGCCTTTGCCCTTGTATCGGGCGATGGCTCCAAAGAGCAAAGGTATATCCCGACAGTCTGTTTGCCCGAAACAGGTTTTATATCACGCGCTGCTTATCGGGGTTGACGAGCTTAGTCGATTTATCTTGTAACGCCCGACACATACGAAGCACGACATGATGACCGATTGTGTTTGTCGATACTCCATATCGGGCGACACGTTTTCCGTCATGACATCCTATCGGGGAGTTGTTTCATGCAACCTTATCGCCTGACATACCCGTGTCGGGCAGCGTGTTGTGCCGAGCGGTTTCCCCCGTATCGCCCGATTTCATATCGCCTCGGATTTTTCTTTTGATAAACGATGCACCGGGCTTTACATCGCGACAAGTTTTATCGAGATTTCAATTTTTCCCGACCTAACATTTAAAGTGATCAATGGACTTGATAACAGGTATGGCTCACACGGAGTAGATCTCCGGTCGAGCTGACAAACAAGGCACAAGAAGCGGAATCGCAGCCGCAGCTGAAGCAACAACTGTCGGACAGAAGCGTCAAAATCCCAAGACAGTCGGGTTGTCAAAAGAAGTCCATTCCCTTATCATAGTCTGTCTTCTGTGGTGGTTTAAGACCATCTCCAGGGACAACACAAGTCTTGCCCCGGTGGCCTCCGGATTGAAGGTGGGCATTCCGATTCCACCTTCGCCAAAGGGGGAGTATCCACAAGTGTTTTCAAGAGCTCTCTGTATACGATAGGCCGGTTATCATTGTCATAATCTGCACGGGCCTTGCGCTTCCTTCTTGAGAGCTTTGCACTTGTTCCGGCTACATCCAGCTGGGGAAATAAAATGGAGGCAGCAAAGAAGCATATTGCAGCTTCTCCAAGGCACAAGCGCAACCACCAGCTAACCTTCACTGGGCTAACATGACCTCACCCTGTCTTTTTCACTACTCTGGGACAGAGTGTGGAGTAAGTTTGGGGGAGTACCCATGTACCAGTGAAGGAGGTATAAAAATCTTCTTCTTCACCTCCACCCTTTGTGCCGTTTTGTTCTTCTCCTATATAAAATGTCGTGCTCATATAAAAATTTTGAATTTTTGTTTGCTTATTTTGTTCCCATACATATGTACAAAGTCTCTATATTAGTAAAAACCTGATGCGACTTCTTGCCAAGTTTGCTTTCTATGTGCTCAATGAAATGCAAGTTTTGTTATATCTTTCTGATTATGTTGCTTCAAACGAACAAAAGATTACGTTTTTCCGTGCCAAAAAAAATTTGAAAAAAAAATAATAATCTCACAACAGCTAAGAGACGAGTATGGAGAAGGAAAAAGTTGCCCAAACAGCAGAAATCTCTTTTGTTTTCCCTTACCCAACAAAAATCCCAAAAAGAGAAAGCAGCCTTATGAGGATGAATAAAAGCATGAGAGTTGTGCCCAATAAAAGAAAAAGAAAAAAATATATACACACTTATCCTCCAAAAGTACCCATCTTTAGGTATGGTAGATCCGGGGCAGTGGTACGTAGGATGTGAAATCACTGCTCTAAAGCCAACTGGCTTGGACTGCAGGGACCACTTGCCCGTTAACGGACCCTTACCTGGATGGACTGATGGGAGACAAGAAAAACCCCCAAAAAGCCTTAGTCTACCCTATACATAACTTTATGACCCAAAAATAAAGCTGTTTGGTGTGTAAGCTAACTTCGGAATCATGCACCAAAGTCTCGCTGAAGCTGTAGAGAAAATTTTTACTGAAATAATAAGGCAGGAAACGCCAGGTCTTTTGTTCGTAGAGAGGCATCATTATCTCTAAAGGCATTACGATACTTGTTTTACCTCTTGGCCTGAAAGCTACACCAAGCAAGAAGAAACATCACTAAATAAAGTTTAAATATTGATTGAGGACAATCAAAACGCTAAATTTGGGGGAGTTGATAACACCAAATTTTGTGATATTTTAGACGGTTTTTCTGTTATCAAAACTGCCCTTTTTGACTGTTTTCCTCTCTTTTATATGTATTTTCACAATAAATGGCCAAACGACGCTCTTAATCCAATATTTCCTTATTTTGCAGAGTTTTTCCTCATTTTGGTACATTTTGTCATCAAAGAGGCCATCCCGGCCCACAAATAAGCTCAACCTGCATCGGCCTTCCAGATGCCCGATACGATCGCTGCCCGATAGGGTAGCGCGACACAACGACGTGCGACGTGAGGATGCCGCACAAGAAGAAACTGAAGGACGATACGTCTTTTACCCGATAGGGAGCCCAAGCTTGCCTGACAGCTAAAGCTTGTCGCCCAACACGGGACTCCCACCGACAGGCACCGCCCGTCACGTGACTGACAGCCGACACCCTGTGTCGAGCGATACCAGTATCAGCCATCCACCGACCCCGCGGATAAAGAGGACACGTGACACCCTGTGCACCATAATTTCCCCCAACCGCTGCCTATAAATAGCAGCTACAGGAAGCCGAAAAGATAGGTCGGAAGAGCTCGGAACCTTGTGCAACCTTCTGAGGAAAGCTGCGAGAGCGAGTGTATCATGCCTCAGTGATGTGTCGGGCGATCCTAGGTGAGCTTTTCCCCATCCCGAGAGGGAGGTGAAGGGTTCACTTAGAATCGTCCCGGGCGACACTGCAGGTCGATATCGGCCGACACGGATCTTCGACTTATGTGACCGACACTAGATACAGCGGCTAGCCCGACACGATATCGAACCCGATACGCTTCGCCCGTCATAGCGTGCCGCCCGAGAGGGTGCCGCCCGACTTGAGCGTATCGGCCAGGGTCCCTGAACGATGCAATTGGCTGTCATGGCGTGCCACCTGAGAGGGTGTGCCGCCCGACACGGTTGTATCGGGATAGGCTCCTGACCGATATCGGGCCGGATGGCCCACTGTAGTCTGTCGTCCTTCTATATCAAGAAGGCGATATCTATCTTTATTTCTGTCATTTAATTCTTTTACTACTGCATTGTAATCAACACTTTTATATGTTAATAGAAATAGAAGAGTTTAACTATCTGCTACCTTATGCTTGGTACCCTTGTTGGATGATTGCTATGTTTAATATCTGAACTCTAGCTTGCATGTTTGGATCGCGTTTTGCTTAGCTACTGAATCGTGTTTTCCCGTCGCAACAACTTTGAGAGATGTGTTGTGGATCTAGTGTTTGGACTGATTCTGGAGTATGAGAGTGCCTGGAAACGGAGTTGCTTCAGTAACATTTCACTCTAATTTAAAGTCCGGAAACCTCGAGAGGGGTGTTGATGCTTGGTTAGAGGTATCCGCTTTGAGAGGAGGGGTACAGGATGTTCCTGCCGCTACTTGTTTTACCAAAGTTTATCCTTCGCACCTTGCTTTAAGCTCTAGTTTTATCTTCCTGTTTCTGTTGCATGAAAACCCCTAAAAACTGCTAAATGCCTAAAATGTTAAAAACCTTCTCGTAACTCCAGTTCGAGATAGTTTTCTTTGTTTTGTTTGTGACATCTTGTTGTTCCCTCTTGGGAATTTTATCATCTTTTATCCTTGCCGGAGTGTAGCGTGTCGATTCTGAATTCTCAACACTACCACCCTTGTCCCTGTGTTCGACCCCGTATATCTACTTCGACCCCGTAAGAAAAGTTGTGGGGGCCTAGAAGGATTCGGGTTATAAATGTAAAAGCTCGACTACCTCAAATCCGCCTCCAACTTTAGGACGCGCGATTTAGGCCGGTCAGTCTGGCGATTGTTGCCGCCGGTGCTCCCCGCCGTCGTTGCTCCCCCGCGCCGCCACCACTCCTGGTCGATGCTCCTGCTGCTCTCCTCTCCTCACCGCCGCTCTTCTCCTCGTCGCCGCCCCCCGCTGGTGGCTGCTCTCCTTTTCTCGCCATCGTTCCTCTCCTCTCCTCGTCGTCGGCGTCGGCTGCCAGCTGCTGCTAGGTCTCTGCTCCGGCCGCTGCTCTCTAGGTCGGGCCTTCTTCCTCTGCCCTCAAGGTATACCCTACCTTCTTCCTCCTTCCTTCCTCCGCCTAGGCGGTGCCTAGGCGCCCAGGCTCTGGGCGGATGCTTGGGCGGTGCCAAGGCACGCCTAGGATGCTTCTGGGAATTTTTTTATTAAGTTATTTACTTAATTATGTTTATTTATATACTGATTTTGTTATGATTTAATCATATACTTAATGAAATTTATTTATCAACTGATTTAACTTTATTTTTCAATTGATCTGTATGTATTCATCTAATGTTTGTATTTATTTATGTACTAATTCAGCAATTAATTGATAATCTACTGATATATATTAGTTCTGGATCTTAGGGTATCTCAACTGATGTAACTTTATCACAAGCTCATTATGAACCATTAGATATGGATCTTAGGGTATCTCTACCGTCCTAACTATGAAATTGGTAACTTGTTTCATTGTTGAGTATATTGAGAATCCTAATCACCCTTCTTGCTTAATGATGAACTGTAATGCACACATGTGACATGCTTGGAATGTAAATGATGAAATTTTCCCTAAATTACCAATCATGCTTTTAAAGACATCAATAATCACCCTAACTTGAAGAAGTAGGATTTTAGGTATAAGAATGACAACACATGTATTTGTTGGCCTAGAAACCCATCCAAGATTTACTCATTAGGAGTAAATCTTAGATAGTCCCCGGTTTGGGACTGTTCTTGAACACCTGATCTCGCTTAGTATGTAAGTGTATAATGTGTATTGGGTTTTCAAGAAAATTTCGGCAGCATTTCCCCGTTTGTTCTCTAAGTACATATGTACTTGGAGAACAGCGGGGAAATACTGCCGAAATTTTTTTGAAAACCCAATACACATTATACACTTACTAGTGAGATTAGGTGTTCAAGAATGGGATAGGTGGTACACATTTATTATATATAAGAATGACATCACATGTATTTGTTAACCCTAGACCCTAATCTTGTTGTAATGTATATTTGATTTCTCTTTGATCATAGAATGGATAGATCATGGATGTCCATTTGCAATCGCTGCACCCTAGAGTTTATTTCTGGTCTTGACCAGTTTATTAGATTTGCTGAGGAACATAGGAAACAACCTGGAGATAGGTTCTACTGTCCATGTAGGCATTGGGGTAACAACTTGAAATTCAGCACTGGTGCGCAGAGCTAATGATAAGTATGATGACTCCAGTCCATTCTCATTTGGGTTGCCAACACCAGCAAATATTGAAGCTAATGATGACATGTATGTGTGCGGAGATCACAATGAAGGATTGTTAATTGATAAAAAATCGCAATATTAGAGGCATGTTTATATTTTTTATATGTTTTATTTTTCTAAATGTGAACTTTACAATGTGAATGTGAACTTTACAATGTGAATTTTACAATGTGAATTACTTTATAATGTGAACTTTACAATGTGAATTACTTTACAATGTGACTGTGAACTTTACAATGTGAGCTTTACAATTTGAATTACTTTACAATGTGAACTTTATAATGTGAATGTGAATTTTCAGATGGTTGAGCATTCTCTCGATGACTGTGATGATGATAACCGTGAGGGTGAGGACATCAATGCGCCGCCTCACAATGTAAGTTTTAAAAATATATCATATATTTATATCTATATGTCCATTTATAGTTATATCTTGTAAATGTGTTTATTTTGTCCAATTTTAGGTTGATGATGCACATGTACCATCTGAAGCACTTGAGGCACTTGATCAGCAGCACCAAAAAGTTGACAAGAGAAGGGGCATCACTATGATGAAGAAGTTAATAGCGCAAAAGGGCAATGGACCCAAACTTGTTGTGGATTTTGATAATGCAGGAAATGCATCTGGTGTGAATCATAATTCGTTTGTTTCATATCTTGGGCATGTTACTCGTAGCCATTGCGGTTGTAAGATAGATTCTTGGCATAAAGTTCCTAAGGAGAAGAAATACGTAATATGGAAGGATTTATGCGTGAGTTATTATTAATTTGCAATTCTATTTTGTAGATTACTGATTTTTTGGATACTAGTTAATAGCAATTCTATTTTGCAGAGTATATTTGAATTGGATGAAAAGCTGCATCGTAAATGCGTGATGCAACGTTGTGGGAGAGTCCTAAGGAACTATAGGACAAATCTCACCCGAGAATACATAAAATAAGGTGATAAGAAGAAGAAGACAGCCACTGAACAATGGAACTTCCTGGACAAAGAAGAATGGGACGCATTTGTTGCTTCAAGACAAACTGATGAATTCAAGGTATTAGGCGTCAGTCTCAATCTCATTAATATATGTAGTATTCACCTATTCAAGATTAACATTTACTGTTACTAACCAAATCATTAATGTGCATACTAACTAGGCCCTCAGTGAGGCACAAAAATCAAGGCGTGCATGACCACACAATGGGTCCAAAGGGGTATGCAGGCATTCGCCAAAGACTACAGTCTGAGGCTACTGCTCAGTCTGCTGCTACTCAGGAGTCCTCTACTATAGGTAGCACACCTCTACCTCGCCATGATGTCTGGATAGCTGGGAGGCAAAATAAGAAGGGAGAAATAAGGAAGCCCGCAACTACTGAGGCGGCTGCAAAAATGGTAAAATACAACTCTTACAGCAATCGTTCAAATATTGATTATTTGTGGTGTTTAATTAATTACAATTTTTTTTTGGAGATTAGAGGGAGCTGCACGAGCTGAGGAAACAAGGCAAGTTCATCCCTGAGGGCACAAGGGATGAATTGACAGTTGCTCTGGGTAACCCAGAGCATCCTGGACGTATTAGGGATGCAGGCGCTGGTGTGGGCATCAAATCTTTTTTTGGGTCATCCCAGCGCAAATATGTCCCAAAAGTGGGACTTTCACAAGAAGAGGTAACATATTCTTTCTTTATAATGTTACTGTAAAAAGAGAATTCAATAATTAGAAGCTAACGTTTCTTTTATCCATGTATAGGTAGATAAGCTAGTTGATAGGAAACTCGAAGAAGCACTGAAAAAGTGGCAGGCATCTCAGACTGTCACTCAGCAGACAGTACCTATTATAGCATCCCGCTCTACTCCTACTACAGAGGTTGGGAGTAATCATGTAGACCCACCACCTAGCACATCCGTTGTAAGTATTTTTATGACATAGTAACTAGTTTTTTAATTCAAGATGATATGTTTTCAAGATGATATGTATATATGAAATTGTAGTCGTTTCAAAAAAGATGATATGTATATATGTATATAACATTCTTTACACAAAAATTTGTAGGGGTTGAAGCCATGCCGTCTAAAAAGTAAAGAATATGTCGTTGCAGAGGCGTCATCTTACCCATCCCTACCAGGGGAAATGTTTCACGGGTCTCCATTACCAGCTGGTTGGATTCGTGTGAGCCCGGTACATATATTCTCCAAGTGGATGGATCTTCCATTGCCATATGCCCACCCAGATTGTGAAACGCTATGTGAGGCAGAAGGCGGAGTGATATTGTGGCCAAAAGCAGATGTCCTCTTTACTGAAACTGTATGGTAAATTTACATTACGTTAAATTGTTAGTGTGTGTATATGATGTCAGTTGATCTGAAATTATATATATAAAGGTTAAAAAGAAGACACCCACAACATCTAGACCTCCACCTCCACCTCCTACATTACCCAATTGGGTTCCACATGACCTACCTGTCTCGTTAGGTCCTAACTGTAGGGGTATGGCAATATGCACTAGTACAGAAATGGGTTATAATGTCACTACATGTAGGGTCGGTTTTACCAAATAACCGACTTTATATGTCTAAAAAAACGTGGGTACCACTTAAGACCTCTTAGGTCGGTTTTTTTAAATAAACCGACCTTGTAGTGTAACTCTATAGGGTCAGTTTTCCAAATAACCGACCTTATATGTATATAAAAAACGCGGGCACCACTTAAGACCTCTTGGGTCGCTTTTCTTAAAATAACTGACCTTGTAGTGTATCTCTATAGGGTCGGTTTTCCAAATAACCGACCTTATATGTCTATAAAAAATGCGGGCACCACTTAAGAACTTTTGAGTCGCTATTTTTAAAATAACCGACCTTGTAGTACATCTCTATAGGGTCGGTTTTTCTAAAATAAGTGACCTTATAGACAATTTTTCCGGCGGAAAAAATTTGCTTGGTTTTGGCTTCCCGCCTCGATCTATAGGGTCGGTTATTCCTACAAAACCGACCTTAAAGGCCTCCTCGGTCGACAAATTTGTCGACCGATATCTATTCTGGATCCAGATAGTTCATGCATTTATAAGCACATCTAGCGTCGGATTTGCACTTATAACCGACCTTAGAGCCTTCCTCAGTCGACCAATATTTCGTCCGATTCACTTGGTCGAAAAATTCGTCGACCGATAAGTACCTCTAAGGTCGGTTTTTTCCTTCAAACCGACCCTAGAGGTACTTATACGAAGGAAATCTGGCTCTTTCTCGATCGACAAATTCGTCGACCGATATCTATTCTGGATCCAAATAGTTCACACATGTATAAGAACCTCTAGCGTCAGATTTGCACTTATAACCGACCTTAGAGCATTTTCGGTCGACAAATTTGTCGACCGATAAGGAGTCAGTTTTCATGTGTATAAGCAACTTTTAGGGTCGGTATTTTCTTAATAACCGACCTTAGAAGTACATTCGGTCGACAATATTGTCAACCGAAACATGTCGGTCGACGAATTTTTTGACCGAGGAACGACTAGAAAAACCAACTGTCGTAACGGCTAAAAAAATCAATCGTCGTAACGGCTAAAAAAATCAACCGTCGTAACGGCTAGAATTTCAACCGTTAACGGCTATAAATATGACCGTTGACCGTCGTAACGGCTATTTTTTCGATCGACCGTTGGCCGACCGATAGACAACCATTGCGGCCGTCGGTCGACAAATTGTCGACCGAAATTGGCTCTGTTTTGCTATAAATAGCACCCAAAACGATCCATTTCTTCACACCTTCACATTCTCACTTCTCTAGCTCCTCTCTAGTGTATTCTTGTGAAAATCTTCAGCTTCTCTACATCCAATTCTTGCTTGCTATTTCTCCATTTCAAAGCAACAAAATGGCTTCATCATCTACGCGCGGAAAGAAGCAAGTTGTAGGTAGGAAAGGAAGGACGGGCCTTGCACCGCTGCCGGTCATCAATGACGTCCCTTTCATCGACCAAGCTGTAGTCGACCGCTACCTCAGGCTCTCCTCAAAAACTCCTCTTCCACGACGGCCAGTCGACGTCATGGACTTCCAAAGCATTGTCGATTTGGAGGAACTTTTCGAGGTGCAACATTTGACTGATTTTTTAAATCCCTCCTTCCAATCCTACTCCTCCAAACTAGTTAATGAATTCTATGCCAATTTAGCCGAACATCCTGAACATGATTCCTTCTCCTCTATGGTTGGTGGGTATGGATTCCATTTTACTGAGGAGGGTATTCTTGAAATGCTTGACATAGATATAGAAGAATATAAAAATTTTATTGATCTCACTAGAGGAACACCACTCAACAAACTCTCACAAGATAACACTACAATTAGCCTTAGTGATGTCAAAAGAGCCATCTTTCAATCAAATACGACTTGTCATGAAGATAGGGGTACCTATTATGCCATAAATTTAAAACCTGAAGCTAGAATCATAAATCTCATTGTTGCCACCAATATCCATCCTAGAGCAAACAAATCTGAAGTACCCACCTTTCATATGTACCTTATCTATGCCATTCTCAAAAGTATTCCCATAAACTTTATTCGTATCATCATTAAGAATATGTTTGAGTTTTCTGGCAATCCACCATATGCTGACTTTGTATGCCAAATCACTCAACATTTTCTTAAGAAGAATATTGAGGACGACTTAGGTTACACATGGGATAGAAAACCCCCAAAAACAAGTAAAAATACGGTGGAAAAGATGGGAATTGACTTTGGCCACAAAAGGGATAGGACTGAAGGGGAGACATCCACCCAAGACATACCTCCACCACCTCCTCCTACCAACCTACCCCATGATCCTATTACAAATACCTTGACATACATTGTTGGCTCCCAATATCACCTAAGTAGGCAATTGGATTATAATCACCATGGCATGATTTATTTAAACCAAAGGATGCAAACTCTCTCTCCTAACCAACTTGATGAATATCCCTATTCCCTTAATCCTGGCATGATAAATTCCTACAATCCTTCCTACAACTACTATCAAACTCCACCTCCACCATCTCCTGATCTCACACATACTCAGTTTTCCCCAATTCAACTTCAAGACATTGCTGCCAACTTTCACTTTGATCGTGTTCCCACCTTCTTGGAGGCTTATGCCTTAACCATGACAGGTGCCTTGGAGTGGCAGACACTGGTCAAATATTATGGAGTTGATCCCTTTCTTGGAAAAGACCCAGACATTGATGTAATCCTTCGGTCTTTCCTGTGAGATTATGAGATATCTTTGTAATGATGTAATGTATATCTTTTTATAAAGCAAGTATGTCATGTTTCATCTTATAAAGTGTATGGGCATTAAATTGTTATGAATAAAAGTGTTTTCCATGGCTTCATTTGGACATATACATGTTATATAAGAATATTGTTATTTCAAATGATTGAAAAATAAATTATGGCTAAATTTGACAAAGCATCACTTGGTTAATCTCATACACACACACTTGGTACTTAATTTAAAAAATTGAAATAGGGTTAATATTGGTCGAAAATATTATCGACCGAGAAAAATTCGGTCGACAATATTGTCGACCGAGGATGACTTTAGGGTCAGTTTTTTCCTTATAACCGACCCTAGAACTCTTTCGTTCGACAAATATTCGACCGACTGAATTTTTGAATAGAGTTTAGTACTTTTCAAAACGTTATAAAGCATTGGGATCTCAATCTTTTGTCTCATTGTTGGGAATTCACATCCCTCAATACCACCATCATCACATTTTCTGATTCTGGGTATTCAAACCCTTAGTTCATCACTAAACATGGTTATCACTTATCAGGTAACTATTACCTTCAGGTCATTTGACCAAGGTATTCAGGATATTTGTTACACAATCATCTCAATTTCATATCAACCATATCAATTTCATATCAACATCATGCAATACAAAAATAACATCTCTATTCCCTCATTAGGGTTAGAGTTTCCCATCTTTATCAATTAGGGTTCACATATCATCATCCCATATTGAAATTTCACATAACATTATCCCATATTAGGGTTTTTACACAACACCACCCTATATTAAGGTTTCACATAACATTTCCATATTAGGGTTTCATAAAACATCATTCCATATAAGGGTTTCACATAACATTATCCCATATTAGGGTTTCATACGACATCACCATATATTAAAGTTTCACATAACATAATTATTAGGGTTGTGGAAGCACTTTAGAGCTCCTCGGTCGATGAATTTGTCGATCGAGACCCCTTATAGGGTCGGTTATTAGAAAAACCGACCCTAGAGGTGCTTCTAAGAAAGAAATCTGGCTTCATTCGGTCGACAAATTTGTCGACCGACATATTCGGTCGACGAATTTGTCGATCGAATGAAGCCAGAATTCTTTCTTAGAAGCACCTCTAGGGTCGGTTTTTCTAATAACCGACCTTATAGGGGGTCTCGATCGACAATATTGTCGACCGAAAATATCCAGTTTAGTTATTCACACATGTATAAGCACGTCTAGGGTCGGTTATATGAAACAAACTGACCCTAGAGGTGCTAATACGAAGAAATCTTGCTCCATCTCGGTCAACAAATCGTCGACCGAAACAAGTCAGATTTCTTCGTATTAGCACTTGTAGCGTCGGGTTTACCTATTAACCGACCCTAGAGGTCCTTTCGGTCGACAAATTCGTCGACCGAGTTTGCGTTTGATTGTTATTAAACAACCCAACACGGGCACCGTTTATCTTTAGAGTCGGGTTTTGTTTGTTAACCGACGCTACAGTTTTTCGCTCCGTGCAAAAAGCCGAAATTTTAGTCTCTTCCTCCCGCGAAACCCTTTTCTCTTTTCTAATCTCTCTCCTGCGGCACCGTAAAACCCCTTTTCACTTTGTCATTCCGCCGTTGCCGCTTCTCCGTGAAGCCGTTGCCGCCTCTCCACGCCGCCAAGAGGATCGTGAATCTCGTCGTCGCCGCGAAGAGGATCGTGAAGCTCGTCGTCGCCGCCTTCCCCTCTTCCTCCACGAAGTCTGTCATTGCCGTGAAGCTCTTCGTTGTCGTGAAGCTCGCTGTCTCCGCCTTCCACTCTTCCACGAAGGTCGCCGCCTCTCCGTGAAGTTCTTCTCTTCCTCCACGAAGCTCGCTGCCATTTCTAAGTAAGTTCGAGCTTCCTTCGTTCCTTGTTCCCCTTCATTCCTGCCCGCTGCCATAGCTGCTTCCAGGTCCATCTCGGTCGACAATTAGTCGACCGAGATGGACCTGGAACTTATTTATGTTGGAGCTATAAATGTTTTAATTATATTTGCTGTAATGTTCACATATAGTTCTGAATATTATAATGATTTCAATCTTTGGACTGTTTGAAACGGCCTTACTTTGCTAATTTGTACAAGTATTTTCCATTTTATATGATTTGATAACCCAATAATAAAAACATGCATGTGTTTTTTCATATGTAATCATAATATAAATTTTAGAAATTAATACTAGATTAGACATGTGTACTCCTAGATTGACACTTTAGGGTTGATGCATGATGTTTAACTTAATATATAAATATGAAAATAATGCATTTATATATTAACTTAGAAACCCGTTCAAAATTTACTCATTAGGAGTAAACTTTGGATAGTCCCCGGTTTGGGACTGTTTTTGGATATTTTAATCTCACTTAGGATGTACCTGTATAATGTATGTTTAGTTTTGTAGATTATTTCAGTAGGATTTCTCCATTTGTTCTCTGGGTACATATGTGAGTGGTTATTTTCCATTTACATCGGTGTACTTGGAGAACTTAGGGGAAATGCTGCTGAAATTTTCTTCAAAACTAAACATACATTATATAGTTACTAGTGAGATTAAATATTCAAAAATGGGATAGGTGGTACACTTTAGTATATAAAATTAACTTTCTATCAATAAAAACTTACAGATTATTATAGTATCAATATTAAACTGTTAGTTTTATAATTAATTTTAATGTGATATAGAAAATGGATCGAAGTTGGATGTCTATCAAGAACCGTTGTAGTCCAGAGTTTGCCAAAGGTCTTGATGAATTTATCAGATTTGCTGAGGAACATAGGAAAATACCTACAGATAGGCTATATTGTCCATGTAGAAATTGTTGTAACAATTTGAAAGTTGATACTGGCGAGGAAATTAAGAATCATGTCATATGCAATGGGATCATACAAGGTTATAATGAATGGTATTGGCATGGAGAGCAATTGAATTATGGAGCAGAAAATGTCGATACTAATAGTTGTGGCATAGAAGATATAGATAATGATGATAATGTTAATGATGAACCGATTCAAGATGACCAGATTCAGGATGATATGATTGATGAGATGCTACGTAGTTGTCGGGACAATGTCATTGATCCACCTTCTTTATTTGTAAACATTGTCCATGATGTTGAAAAACCATTATATAAGGGTTGTACTAAGTTCATGAGGTTGAGTGTTGTGATGCGATTATACACTCTTAAATCTCAAAACCAGTGGAGCGATAAGAGTTTCACTTCACTGTTGTCTTTGTTAAAGGAAATTCTTCCTGAAGGCAACGAGCTTCCAATTTCTACATATCAAGCAAAGAAAATAATGTGCCCAATGGGAATGGAGGCTAAGAAGATTCATGCATGTCCAAATGATTGTGTGTTATTTCAGAAGGACTATAGTAATTTGATAAATTGTCCAAAATGTGGTGCGTCAAGGTATAAGACTACAAATTCAGCTAAGGCTAAAAATGGCTCTCCTGCCAAGGTGATGTGGTATCTACCAATAATACCACGATTTCAACGCTTATTTGCTAATACAGAAGATGCGCAAAATTTGTCTTGGCATGGGGAGTTAAAGGTCAATGATGATGGCGTCCTACGACATGCATCTGATTCACCACAATGGAAGAAAATTGATTTATTATACCCTCAATTTGGTAAAGAACCAAGAAACCTAAGACTTGGACTCTGTACAGATGGAATGAATCCCTATGGTACATTAAGCAGCCAACATAGCACGTGGCCTGTTATGATTGTTATATACAATCTTCCTCCTTGGTTGTGTATGAAAAATAAGTATGTGATGTTGTCAACATTGATATCAGGGCCCAAGCAACCTGGAAATGATATTGATGTTTACCTTCAACCTCTAATTGATGACCTAATGAAACTATGGGAAGAAGGTATTATGACATATGATGCTTCACGTAAAGAGATCTTCAGTTTGCGTGCTATGTTATTTTGCACGATTAATGACTTTCCAGCTTATGGAAATTTGTCTGGATATAGCATAAAAGGATACAAAGAATGTCCTGTTTGTGAGGAAAATACTGATTCAATCAGACTGAAACATGGTGGTAAAATCGTATATCTTAGTCATCGAAGATTTCTCCCACCAGTGCATCCTTATCGAAGGCAACGCAAAACCTTTAATGGGTCAACTGAGGAACGAAGTGCTCCTAAACCTATACCAGGACATGTTGTATATGATAGGGTGAAACATATTGTTAATGAATTTGGAAAGAGTTCAAGTAGTCATACACTCGCACGTGACAAATCTCTATACAAGAAGAGGTCAATATTCTGGGATCTTCCTTATTGGAGATCTTTGGCAATTAGACACTGCATTGACGTCATGCATGTTGAAAAAAATATTTGTGATAGCATCATCGGTACGCTATTGGACATACCAGGAAAGACTAAAGATGGCATCAAATCTAGAAAAAGATTTAGAATTAATGGGTATTAGAAAAGAATTATCAATGGAGATCAGGGGTCGCCGCACATATTTGCCACCGGCTTGTTACACTTTGTCAAAGAAAGAGAAAAAGATTTTCTGTGAGTGCTTGTATAATATTAAGGTTCCACAAGGATACTCTTCTAATATTCGTAGATTGGTATCAATGAAGGATCTGAAACTAATAGGTCTCAAATCTCATGATTGTCACACCTTAATGCAACAAATTTTACCTGTGGCTATTCGATCTATATTGCCGAAGCATGTAAGGTTTGCAATCACAAGACTTTGTTTCTTCTTCAATGAAATATGCAACAAAGTGATACATCCCGATACTCTCGATAAATTACAGAAAGATGTAATTGTTACCATGTGTCAGCTTGAAATGTACTTTCCTCCTTCATTTTTTTGATATCATGGTTCATCTTGTAGTACATATTACAAGGGAGGTGAAGATGTTGGGTCCAATTTTCTTACACTGGATGTATCCATTTGAATGCTACATGAGTGTTTTTAAAGGTGATGTTCGGAATCGTTATCGTCCTGAAGGGAGTATTGTTGAGGGTTACGTGGCTAGGGAGGTGATGGACTTTTGTAATGATTTTTTGAATTGCAATGAAACTTGTAGCCATCAAAAAAATTCCCATCACACTGGATCTTATTGTGGCAAAGGAACTATGGGAGGACGAGTGAAAGGAATCAGTCGTGAGTTGTGGGAACAAGCGCATTTGTATATTTTACACAACATCGATGAAGTTAGTAGCTACATCACAGAACACAATGATCTTATCAAGAGAAATCATCCACGATCCAGTTCAATGTGGCTTGCAAGAGAGCATAATCGAACATTTATTAGGTGGTTTGAAGAGAAAGTATTTAATCAACTATCTGAATCACCAAATAATGTTGTTGAGAACATAAAATGGCTCGCCTTTAAGCCAAAAATGGATGTCATGTCATATGAAGGTTATGACATTAACGGATTTTCATACTACACAAAGCGTCAAGATGAAAGTAGTGTAGTTCAAAATAGTGGGGTCACTGTTAAAGCTTATTCATTGTATTTTGCTAGTGCCAAAGATAAAAGACCACACGAAGCTGAGATGTCATATTACGGCGTCATTGAGGACATATGGGAAATGGACTATACAAATTTTTGAGTTCCTATATTTAGGTGTAATTGGGTTGACAACAATAAAGGAGTTTTAGTGGTTGAGTTGGGTTTCAAATTTGTGAATTTTGAAAAGATTGGTTTCAAAGATGAGCCATTCATCATGGAAAACCAAGCAAAACAAGTATTCTATATTGATGACCCGACAAATAAAAATTGGTCTGTCGTTCTTAATGGAAAAAGACAGTTTACTGTAGATCCTATAAATGAAGAAGAATACTATGAAAAGTATGATGATTCCAGTCCATTCTCAGTTGGTTTGCCAAGTGTAAATGTTGAAGATAACACCGATGAATATTATAAACGTCAAGAACATGTTGAAGGAATTTTCCTTGACTAACAACTCAACCAATACTAAAGGCATGTATTCTTTGAATTATTTATTTTATTATCATGTATACCTTATCACTTGTGCTTTTATTATCACTTGTTTTTTTTATCATGTATACTTGCAGGTTCTAAAATGGCGAGTGAAGATGAACATTTTGAGCATGAGCACCATGAAGATGAACATTCTGAGCATGAGCACCATGAGGATGGTAGTGGTGATGCTAAGAACTGTAGAGGTCCTACATTGATGCGTAGGCTGCAGGAGCTCAGGGCTAAAGGGGATAAATTGCCAGTCCAGTTTGATATGACAGGAGCACCTGTTGGGGAACATGCTAGTGCTTTCAAGCATTACGTAGGGGCGACCGCGCGCACTAAGGTTCCAATAGATATAGAAAATTGGCATGATGTTCCTAATGCCAAAAAAGACCTCATATGGAAAGATATATCTGTGAGTGGAAGTAATATGTTTTTTATCTATTGATTCTAATTTAGTTTGCTTGGAATTAATTCCTTTTCAAAACAACATTATTAATTGCTTCTTTTGTATGTATAGGGTGTTTTTCATCTAAATGAAAAAGATCACAAGAAAAGAGTGCTACAACGTTGTGGTGTACGATGGAGGGGTTTTAAGACATATCTTGTAAGGGAATTTATAAATAATCCTAAACAAAAGAAGAAAGCTACATATGTATATATTTTTATTGATCTTGAGGTGTGGGAAAGATTTGTTGCAGCTAGGAGATCGGAAGAGTTTCAGGTAATAAAGATTGTGATGTATTGTATGAATATTTAATTTTATACAATTAATGTAACATCCCTGACCTGGGTTATGAACTAACCCTAGGTGTTTTTCTTAAATATATGATTTGATGCTTGTGCTTAACTTTTGAAATGTAATTAAGGCTCTTGAGGAACTTATATTTCAATTTCAGTCCTTTTTGAATAATGTTGAAACATTGTTTTGTTAATTTTGGACTAAAGAGCAAATTACCCAAGTTGAGGGGTTAGATTGCAAATTGTGTTTGATAATAAGTTCCTCATGTTTTGATGCATCATAAGAATGAAGATGATGCAGAGGTATGGCTTGTGATAGCCTGAAACCAAGAAAGTGCTGATAAAGCAAAGTTTGTACATTAAAACCTAGTTTTGGTGTAAAGTGCAATTTACCCAAAACCTAGGGTTCAATATGCAAATTACCACTTCAATAAGGTCCCTAATAATCTTTGGCATCAAGTAGAGCAAATAAAATGAGATGGGCACCTCATTTGAATTATCTTGGAGGAGAGAGAATCTTGACATTAAAATAATCAAGATATAAGCATAATTGAAACCCTAATGCAATTAATGCAAAAATAAATAAAAATAATTGAAGGGATTTCAATCAAAACTTGAATGGTGGAATTCAGATGTGTGTGTGTACGTCCTTGAGCTTTCAAGGATCAAAAATATCCTAAGGAGGTGAAATTCCACTCACCTTATTATAAGGAAAAAAATTTCCACTCAAAAATATATATTATTATTATAATGGATTAAGGTGCTTAATTTTTTTCCATTAATTCTTGGATAATGAAGAGCTTTTACGAAAGTTTGAAGGTGGTTTCGTGATCAAGTAATGGAGGAGGATTAGGGGGAAATTAGTATGGAATTTATTTAAGGAAAATGATTTCATTTTCTCTTTCATTAAAGACCCATATACATATTCTTTATATATACCTTATTTCAATAACACATAAGGAACGTTTCCCTTAGCCTTTTCCTTATTCCTTTTGCTTTGGCCTACCTAAGGAGAGCTCAGGAGAAGGAGAAGGACGAACACCACCTGTAGGTAAGGTTTGATCATCTTCTACCTTGGATTCATGGTGAAAACCCTAAATCAATGATTGATTCTAGGTTTTCTTCACTCGATTTCCATTTCTAGCCATCCATTTCATCCAAAAGCTCAAGAACTAACCTTGGATAGTTGTTGGAGCTCCATCCACCATTAAATACACGGAGCTTGGAGCTTGGAGATCAAATTTGAGGCGGGTTTTATAACTTAAACCCTCAAACATTGCTATTGCATCAATCTGCTATGCTTTGTTGATTGATTTCTTCAATTTGATAAACTTTTGCTTCTTTGCTGCAAATTCCATGAAGAACGGTTGCTGTTCTTGGGTGCACGAAGGAAGATGATGATGACATCATCATAAGAAAGCACCTCACCAAATATCTTGGGAGCAAATGATCTCATTGGTTGGGACCAAACGGTTTCACCAAAACTGTTTGGTGACCAAACGGTTTGCAAACCGTTTGGTGGCCAACGGTTTCAAAACCGTATGAAAGAGTTGACCAAGCGTGAAACGTTTGGGAATCTCGTTCCTAATTATGTAGTCTAATGACCCTCCAAATTTGAGGGGTTAACTCCAAAGGAATCATAGGTTGAAGGCCAATCAATTAGGAAAATCGAACTGAATTAAGTGCTGATTTTCAACCTGATTAACTTGAACTTTTTGGGAAAACGGTCTCAAGACCGTTTGAGTGCGTTGACCAAGCGTTGACCGTTTGGTAATATTGATCCCTATTATGTTGGCTAATGACTCACCAAATTTTATGGGTTAACTCCCAAGGAATCGTGAGTTGAAGCCTAATCAATTAGGCAAACCCTAATTGAAAACAGTGCTGAAATTCCAATGAGTTAAGTTGAGGTTATGGGTTGATTAGCCCAAACGGTCTCAAGACCGTTTGGGGATCACCTAAATACCGTTTGGAGGTCTGGGTTCAAGTATAGTTGACCAATTGAAGGTCCAAAGGTACTAATCATATTGCAAGGTAGTGCTGATTTGTTGATCAACTTGATAGACCAATCCATGATGATTTTTCACTAAAGTCCAAAGGTTGGATGGGGAAAACGGTATCAAGACCGTTTGGAGCTCATCCAAACGGTATCAAGACCGTTTGGTGGTCACCCAAGACCGTTTGGAGGTCTAGGGTTGGGTATAGTTCAGTGGTTGAAGGTCTAAAGATATCAAGTTGATCTGCAATAAATTGCTGATTTGGTGAGCACTTCAATGAACCAAACCCTAATTGGATTGCTTGGTTTTGAGTGATATGATGGGAAAACGGTCTCAAGACCGTTTGGAGGTCATCCAAACGACCTCAAGACCGTTTGGGGTCAGATCATACCCCATTTGAATGGTGGTTCAATAGTTATGAAGTAACTAGTCACACATTGATGAATATTGAAGGTTCATTGATTCTAAACCCTAATTCAATTGATTCCAACCCTAATTGAGGATCAATTGAGGGTCAATTGAGTGTCAAATCAGTTGAGGGTTGATCTAATTAACTCAATTGATTAGTGTCTAACATGTGCAAGATCGATTGAAGGGTTCAACATTGAAAACGCTAATTCAATGTGATTGATGGAAACCATATTTGGTCCTTTCGGTTTTGAGGTGGTTTGGACCAAACGGTCTCAGGACCGTTTGATTCCAAACGGTCTCAAGACCGTTTGGGACCAAACGGTCTCAAGACCGTTTGGGACCAAACGATCCCAAATCAGTTGAGGCTTAAACAGTTTCAGAAGTTCAATTTTGTTAAGTGGTTTCAATTGTTATTCTACTAAATGGTTTCACCTATTCCAAGATCACTTGGAAGGTAATCAACCAAAGAGTATGAACTCTCAAATTGGATGAAGGTCAGTGGTTTATGTAATCAATCACATGATGTAATCCAAGGGAGATTGAGTTCTTAATGATCTTGATATAATAACATATCCTATGATGTCAATTCTTCTTTCAAGATTGAGTTGACTTAGATTAATCAAGGTTGAAGTAACTTCATCTTATAGAAGATGAGGGATAAGATATTCTTCATGTATGAATGCCTAGTAAGGGCATGATTTTTAATAGTGAGATCATGAAACCCTAGTTATGAAGGTTAATGAATCATAACCCTAGTAAGGGCATAGTGGGGTAATCCTTGAATAGTGATGTTATCATTATTTTGCATTGTACTGATATGAAATTGATGTGTTGTTATCATATGTACTAATCATGCAGGTTTCATGAGGTATTGAACATAGTCAGGTATGAGCTATGATGCCTTGTGTATTAAAAACACTTTATAAGTTCTATAAGCAATGATATGCCATGTTGCCTAGTGAAAGGTAACAAAAGAGTTTGATAGGCTTTAAGAGCCATGTGAAATACCTGCATTACATTTATCATGTTTACACTGTTAGATGACTTGATGACATTAAGTTACCTGTTAAAGTGGTAACATGTGTCTTGATGATTTAAGGGTTTGAACACCCATATTTTTGAATCATGATGATGAGATGATAAGGGATTGAGATCCCAATGTTAGCAAAGCTGTGAAATGAACTTGATAGAAATAGTACTCATTCTTTATAGCAAATGTTATATGATTGACAACATGCCTGATGCTAAAAGAATGTTGTAATGTACTTAAATAATCAAGTAAATGATATCATGTAGAGCCCTGACCATAGATCCATCATCGTCAATAGTTAGGTGATGGTGAAACAGGTTTTCCTGAGGGAACTCCTGGAGAGCATACTTTTGAGTATGTGGGGGTTATGGGCGTGAATATCCTTACGCCCTAATGAAGGAATTGATGTGAGGTAAACACTAAATCTCTCAATTCTTCATTATATGTATATGCCGGGATGATGTATCACTAATCTCCCGATGATGTTGTTAATGCCGCATCGATGAGAGATAAATAAGAAATCCCTCGATGGCGAAGAGAGTACAGAATGCCACTGTAACTCTAATAGCGAAGTTGCCAGAATACCCTGGAAAGCTATTATAGCAGAGACACGAGATGTCATGCATGTTGTTCCTCACACCGACTGAGGAGGATGAGGTCATAGAAATCCGGCTCTTCTGATGACCTATGTATGGTACCGATTTCGACTTCGCAGTGGTCGGTTGGAGTATGAGCGGTATATCTCATCTCCTCAGGGCATAAGTATGTTTGTAATATGTAATCAGCCGTGTAGCATATTTGCTTAGGGTTGAACTACGAGAATTAATGGTTGAGAATACATTGATTAACATGTTCTAGTTGGATAAATGATTTACATTATCTTTATATTTCTTCCTAAATGGATAACTTGCTACTTATTCAGTTTACAACTGAAATGATTGCATAGAGAATGATGCTCTATTTAGTTTATCTAATGAATTACCTGCTGATAAATGTTTATATTTCTACTGCTCAGTGTTATTCTATTATTTGAAATAACAATGTTTCTGGCGGAGAGTTATATCTCTCGCTGGGGCAATTATTCAATTGTCTCACCCCCGTGGGATTAAATTTTTAGGTAACCGCCGACGAAAAGGCAAGGAACCTATTACAGAGGAAGAGCAGCAATAGCAGTAGCAGGGACAGCAGTAAATCCCAGGTGGGGATATGAGCTGTCAAGTTGTATATAGAAAGTCCTATGAGTCGTCTCTGTACTCTCAGGTCCTAGGAGTCAGTAGAGTGTTTGATGTTGATCTGAGATTTTGGCTTGAAGCCTCGAGATTTTTGTATCCTGCTCATGTATAGTTTAACAGGGCTGACAACGTTATGACTCTCGAGATGAAATGATACAGAGATGTAATGATGAATCAGTTTGTAAATAACTTACTTTGGTTCTTTATGTCAAAGTTTCACAGTTTGTGGATCTTCTTGCAAAAAGTTTTAATTTTTAGTGATTTTCAGTAATTCCGCTGCTACTAATTTGCTTCCGCATTCGTTGACCTGGTTTTCACAAGTCAGTCGTCACAATTAAGGAGGTGAATCTTTTTATACATGTTTGCCAAGTCTAAATTGCAATACCTCATTTTAAATGATCAGGCTATTCACCAGGCTCAAAAGGAAAGACGGGCTAAAAATGTGCATGACCATCGCTTGGGGCCCGGTGGTTATGCCTTCCGCCGCCAACTACAAGAGAAGCAATCATCTTCTGGAGAAGAATCTAGTACAACTCAAGTTGAGCGACCACCCTGACACATTACATGGATTGATGCTAGAAAGAATCGAGCCGGTGAAATTGTCAACCCTGCAACTAAGGAGGTGGCACAAAAGATGGTAGGTTTATCCCAACTAAGTAAAGAGTAACTTCCACAAACTTAGATTTATTTATATCTAATTGATATTGTGATTTAATATTTTTATTAACTATGAATAGATTGATCTCCACGAGCAAAGGAAGGAAGGAAAGTTCATCCCAACTGGCTACATGGATGAACTAGCAGTTGCTCTTGGTACGAAGGAGCATCCTGGCCGTGTTAGGGGATTAGGAGCTGGCATAGGATTCAAGTATTATTTTATCCCTTCGCAATCTAAAAGAGGTCGTGCAGGAGGTCTTACACAAGAGGATGTTGAAGCATTAGTAGCGCAGAAAGTAAAAGAAATAATGTCTTCATATCAGACTACTCAACCTTCTCAACCTATTCATACTGCATGTCTCTCAAGTGATGAGGTACAAGCCCATGCTACAGTTGTAGAAGGTCATGGGAGCACTCCCGATGAACCACCACAACAATCTGCAGTAAGTTTTTGTTCTATATGTTGTGTTATTAGTATGATAAATATATGATAATATATAGTTGTAACATGTATCTGTTCTACTATTTCTTATATAACTTATATTATTTCAATCTAGGTTGGTATGAACTGTAAACTTGCAGTGGAGGTTCCAAAATATAATGTTGTGGCAGCGGGCAAAGTGTACAACCTTGGTGGTACATTGCATTGCCAACAAATTACTGATGACATCTGCCGTGTGTCCATCCATCTTGTGTATGACAAAATGGGGGACAAATCACTACCCATACCTAATCCTGAATATAGTACAATTGAAGAAGCTGAGGGTGCTATGGTGGGTTGGCCTAGACACTTGGTTATCAATGACAAGGTATACCTTATTTCTACCATATTTTTCATATTTGACTGCATATATGAACTCATGTAATATAAGTATGTAATTTAATTAACAAGTTTGTAAACCAAAAAGTAAAACTTCTGCTATTCGTCCTCCTATGCCCAAGCCATCTTTCATTCCCGAAACTACATTCAACGAATTGGGAAGCAAATCTAAATGTTTGTGTCGATACTTAGCTAACCAAAGATCGGGATCAAATATGATGGTCAAGTTAACAGAAGATACAGTTGGGAGGGACTTTGAGAATTTTATTTTTCTTGACGATATTATAGAGTTGTTCCGGTATGATTGGCTGAACACTTCGATAATAGAAGTATGGATAAGGTAAGGATCTATCAATATATATAGAAAATTCCAATACAATTTTTTAGCTTATTTCTACATATGAAAATAATTACAAATGTTTAACAACCATTTATATACCGAGGTCACCAACTTTGATATAAAGAATATTGCATTCTTAGTTCCTTCGGTCACTAGTCAGGTGGAGACAAATATTGAGGAAGTGAATGAGTACTTCTATGATGCATTCAAATATTTTGCTAGTGAGGGGAAGGAAATTATCCTAATTCCTTTTAACGTCCAGTAAGTATTATTATTCAATATAATTTTAATAATGAATGAAACTATTTATTTTAATGTTTGTTTTATTCTTACTCAGAGCTAGACATTGGGAATTACTGGTGATTGTCCCAAAATTGATGACTCTTTATTATCTTGACCCAATGGGTAAAACAACAAGGAGTCACAAACTGAAATTGTCAGCTATGGAGTAAGCATAAATTTAATCAATTGCTTCAACATGATATTTTATTTAGAATTTCTATTTTACCAACTATCGTTTAATTGATAGGGGTATAAAGGCTTTTCGTGAAGCTGGAGGACAAATACCCAAAAAATTAAAGACATTAACTTTGAAAAATGTCAAGGTAGCTACTTTGACAACTGCTTAGTCTTATATGTATTAATTTTTCAATTCTAATATGTCAACTCTTATAGTCTTATCTCAACTGCTGTTTATAGTAGTTTACTAACATTAAGTATAATTCGTTATTTGTAGTGTCCTATGCAAAATAATGACTGGGCTTGTGGCTACTATGTAATGAAATACATGCAAGCTATTGTCAAACAAGCATCACATGACATTCAGACTATAAGTCAGGTAATAAAGAATAACATCATAAATTTACAAGTGATTGTAGTCATTTTTATAAAATATTAGCATGTGCATTTTTTGTTACAGATCTTTACAACTCATCCTTACACACATGTGGACTTGAATGAATTCCGAGAAGAGTGGTCAGAGTGTTTTATAAGTGAAGTCGAAATAGCATTAGATTAAATATGTCGGCTCCATTTATGTATGTGGTTTGAGTACGTACTCTTTCATATTTTTACTTTTGTAATATGTCATCTCAGACTTGCACTCTATCATTTTGTAAATTATGATATTTATTATCATTTTTTTATGAATGTGTGGTTTTGAATGGTGACGGTTGAGCATCAATGCTCCCCTCTCCCAGAATATATGAATCTTCTTGTTCTTCTGTTCTATATCAATTTCTGCAGAAATTTTTCAAAAAAAAATCGTAACTTCCAGCGTCGATTTTTTTAAATAACCGACCCTATAGATTGAATTCATTGTACACTCTTCGGTCGAAAAATTTTCGACAGAAATAGAACTTCTAACGTCAGTTTTTGTAAAAAAACCGAGTCTACATGTCCTCTATAAGGTCAGTTTTATGAGAAAACCGACCCTAAAGATTGAATAAAACATTTCAGTGTAAGACTCGGTCGACAAACTTCTCGACCGAAATACTATCGGTCGAGAAGTTTGTCGATCGAGTCTTACACTGAAATGTTTTATTCAATCTTTAGGGTCAGTTTTCTCATAAAACCGACCTTATAGAGAGTTTTCGGTCGACAATTTTCTCGACCGAGAGTTACCACTGAAATGGTATTCAATCTTTAGGGTCGGTTATTTCATAGAAATCAACCCTGTAAACGTTCTCGGTCGACAATTTTCTCGACCGAGAACGTTTACAGGGTCGGTTTTTATGAAATAACCGACCTTACATGCTCCTTTTTTCTCGCCTAGGTCAGAATTTTTACAACCTCTTGCGTCGGTGTTTACTCTGTAAGGTCAGTTTTATTTGGTTAAATAATCTGACGCTATAGACCAAATTCTGTAGCGACGCCCACCTAGGCGTCGGTTAAAAAGTGACGCTGCAGGCTTTAAAAAACCGACGCTACAGACCATTTCTGTACTAGTGATGGTTAGGCGAACATGATATAAATTGCCCTATAATTGTTTCTATAGATTCAGATTTTACAGGTCAATCATATGAAAGCAAACTATTTATACAAGATATTTTGGAGTTGTTTCGATATGATTGGCTAAATACATCTGTGATAGAGCTATGGATAAGATGAGATCTTCTTTATACATCCATATACCTTGTGTAGGATATGGTGATCTAGTTTCTTATTTATTAATGTATGCGTAATTAATACATATTTTACAGCTACTTAGACAAGATATGTGCAGATTTTGCATTCGAACATGTAGGATTTTTTATTCCATCTTTGATTAGTCTAGTAGCTAAGACCCTCCGTCAGTTCAACAATACTGTTGTGAGGCTTTTACAAATTTTGATCAAAATAAGAAGACGGTGATAATAGCTCCATTCAATGTAGAGTAAGTTTACTTTGCTTTTTATGATTTGGATTTAAAAAATTACATTTTTACTGTGGATTTTGAGTTATTAATTTTTAACTTTTTTACCTCTAGTGGTATGCATTGGGAGTTACTAGTTATTGTCCCCGAGACGTTCACTGTCTATTATCTAGATCCTAAGGGGAGTAAATTGAATTCAAAATATAGATACATAATGAAAATGGCATTATTCCGGTGAGAAATATTTCATTTTCATATCCGTTAACATATGTTATTACATTACTATTTAATTATGCAATGTACTGTGTTACATTAACATGTAGGGGTTTACATGAGTTCAAAAAGGCTGGAGGAAAGGTCCCCACGAAAAGGAACCAGCCAATAATTTGGAAGAACGTGAAAGTAAGTTCCCGACTGCAATATATGTATATATTATTTATGTGAACAATGCTTAATTAGTTATATTTTTTAATATTTTGTATGTTTGAATTTATACTGTGCTACACAAGACAACGAATGGGCATGTGGATACTATGTGATGCGATTTATGCACATAATTATCAAATATGCCGCAGTGGACATCGATACTATTCCTAAGGTATTATATAGTCTCATTAGATAATATGAAATATATCAATCTTATTTATAGCTCATTAATTATATATATACATCATTCTTTTTAAAGGTGTTTAAAACTGACAACACTACAGGAAATGCCTTACCAGATGTACATGCTCCCTATATGACGGGAGAATTAAATGAAGTAAGAGAAGAATGGGCAACAACCATACAAGTAGTGGGGGTTTTAACATATAATTGGGATGTTGATAGCGAATAATGACTAAAGAATGATATTTTGTAAATGAATTTCTGAATTATAATATATGTGTGAATATTTTTACATGTCTGGATGTTTCTACATGTGTCTGAGTGAAAATGAATGAAATTGTTGGTTGCTATATGAATGTTTCTACATGTGTGAATGTGAAAATGAATGGAACTACAGATTGCTAGCTACATGAATGTTTCTAAATGTGTGAAAATCAAATAGAACTGCATGTTGCATTGCTAAATGTGTGTGAATATTTTTGTTGTTAATTTTGCAGGTTTGTGGCCTGTTGTTGGCTGATATCAATGGATGTCGTAAAACTTGTAGTTCATAACTGAACTGCAGGTTTCTCATCCTGTGACCAGCCACAACAGGTCTGCAGACTGACAGAAAAAAAAACAATAGGCGTCGGTTATTTGTATGAAACCGACACCACATAGTTATAGTGTCAGTTTCTTAGCTAATAACCGATGCCTATATGAGGCCAGACACCACGGTCGTGGCAACGGGCCAGACACCACGGCCGTGCTAGCCAGCACGGCCGTGGCAGCAGACCAGATACCACGGCCGTGGCAGTGGGTGATATGGCGTCGGTTATTACTAATAAACCGACACTGATAGTGCCCCAGATGGCACCCTTTCTGTGGAGCGAAGGTATATGGCGTCCGTTTCTTACCTAATAACCGACGCCTATAGTCCCCTGCTGGCGCGTTTTCAGTGGCGTGCGAAGGGTTTTGGCATCGGTTTTTGAACCGACGCGTAACGGTTGGGCTTTTAGCGTCGCCCACATAGGTGTCACTTAGAAACCGACACTAAAGGTCGGTTATGTACTAGTGAAAGTAAAGAACAACCGATAAATCCCCAAGAGAACAAGCAATGTACTCCTTTCCCAAGACTAATCCAAACATGCAAGCAAGTAAGCATAAAGAGTACTAGGAAAGAAGCAACTTGCTCATGATGGAAGACTTGTTTTTGTTTTCTCTACCTTTTCTTTGAAAACAAATAAAAAGTTTGAAGAAGTAGAGGAAATCATAGAAGGAAAATGAAAGAAACCCTAAAAGGAAACCATATGAAACCCTCAATGGGATGTAGATAAAACTGTGAAAGGGAAGTGCAGGAAACTATAATAAATGACAAAAGATAGCAAAACCTCAAAAAACAAAATGCAAAAAGAAAACTCAAGCTAACAAAGGAAGCAACTCAGAGTGTCTGTGTTCCCTAGATAAGTTGCTAGATTATATTACATGTAGGGCAAAAAATCTCTACAATATCCTAGACTCAAAGCTTGTTGAAAAACTCATAAAAAGATAAAAATTATAAAAAGTGAAAGTTCAGATTTTTCATCGTGATTAATATGCAAAAAATGGAAACAAAGCATAAGAATTTAAAATAGTGGGAATACATGAAAAGACCAACATTTAACTCCACCTAAAGGTGATGAAAGTGTAGAAAACATGGTCTAAAATAGGTTTGAGAATCCTTTTTTGACCATAGAATGTGTTTGGCACCTGTGTTGCCCATGAAAATGGTATTTCTATTTGCAAATATCGATTTTCCCTGAAAGTAGTGGTTTGGTTGATTAAGAAAAAGAGAACAGTACATAAGAAAAAAGAATGATTATTTTATAATAAAACTTTGGGTATCAGATATGACTGTGGATTTCTCATTGTCATACCTAAAGATTCTATTTTTTAGTTAAGATATCTCAATAGCCTCAAGGAATCCCATGGTGGATGTTCATCACAAGATATTGGGATGAAAAGTGTGGGAAGTAGAGAGAAAGATGGTAAAAGAGGGTTCAATCACAAGCAAGTTCTAACAAGTGAATCAAACAATATATATAGGGGTGAATAGATCACATAGTGGTCAATGTAGACGTACAATTAAGATTAAAGATATATTAGATCATGATAATTATTCTTTACTGGTAAGAGCATTTAACCAGTTTAGATGAAAGTTGAGCAATTCAATAAGTAATTAGGACAAATGGATAAACATTTAAGCAGTCGTAGATAGAAGTTTAAGAGTAGTTGTAGATAACATATGAAAAATAGGCAGACATGTTGCCTCTTTGACCTCTCAACAACCTTACAATGCATGATAGTCAGTTTTACTAGAAGAATCATCTTAGGCAACTAAAACTAAACTAGAGGGACAATTTGTTCTTTGGATTTAGGAGAGTCAAAAGGGATAACTGTAAATGGTGGGTATGGAGGTATTTGTAGCCTACAATTAGTGTTCAGGGCTCTAGGGTTTCGTGTAAAAGATTCTAGAATAGACCCAGTGAAACATTGTGTTCTATAGGGGTAGCCACTAGAAAAAACTAAGATTCCACCATGTGTCACCCTAGCGGAACACAAGATTCCCCCAGGTGTTCCCTAGCAGAAAAAATGGTCTTCTGTATTTGAGTTTCTAGATTTTTGAGAAGCGTTTTGGAGATATTGTGGATAAAAGTAGTTTAGGTCGTCGAGTTGTTCAATAAGATTTGATAAAATGTATAGATGAAGATAGGAGATAAAAATTTCATGGAAAGTCTTCCTTTTTATCAAAAGTTATAGATTTTATATTACAATAATGGAAAATCAATATTCCATTGGATATGAAATTGAATGTTATACTAAATATAATTCAATTAGGTAATTTATTGAAAAATGCTTATAGAAAGAATAATAAAAGGGAAAATTCACTTAAGTAAAGAGAAATGTGCTTTTTGTATGTGGGCCCTGAACTTTGGCAAATGGGCAAAATGAGTAGATTAAATAGGCAAAAATATGGGAAATAGTGAAATTGGTGGGAGAAACTCCATCATTAGCTAGAGAGTAGGCCTAATTTTTATGGTTGAACGAATAACCAAAAATGGGGTTTCAACTAGTTTTGTCTCGCATAATGAATTTGTGCAGCTTGAAGCTTGCACAAGTTTATTCAGGTGGTGTCAAGTCGAGGTTTTTTAACCTAAACTCATAATAATGTAAAATACTATAGTTTGGAGGCATCCATTAGAAAATTTTGATTGAAAAATATATGAATATGACGTCATTCTAATGGACTTTTATTAGATTCTAGTTGTCATTCTAAATTGTAATATGTCAATATTTTTTATGGAGGGTGTTGCACATTGATTGGAGTCCATTAATGTGCAGTTTGAAAAGGAATTTGATATCATAGACGGAGCTTTGATCCACTGGCTGCAAAATATAAAGCAAGATTGAGTCATTCAAGTAACTCAAAAGGGTAAGTAACCATGAAGGGTACATGGTCCAATGAAGCATACTGATTGATCCTAACCAAAAGAGGAGAAACTACTGGGAGTTCATTGATAATGATGAAGTAGATAAATATATGGCACGCAAGACGGACTTTATGACCCTGAGTATTACTATACATCATGAACTCTTTAGGTGCGATGTGGCACAATTTAGCAACAAATTTCAACAGGCACGCATTTGAAACTCTAGCCTATTAGAAGAAGGGAGATGTGGAAAGAGATTCTTTAAAGTGATTGCGTCGCCATTCAGCATGAGATGGGAGCAATGTTTGATGATTCATGGCATGAGATCCGAGCAATGTTTGAATGATTCATGGCGCAAAAGCTGTGGCCAACAAAGCCAGTAGAGAGAGTAATTGTCGTAAGCGGACCGTAATGGTCTACGTTTTAGACTATTTTACTATGAAGCTTATGATGTCGTGGTCGTGGTAAGGGTGATCCATAGTGTCGGGACCCAGCCAGAGGCAGCGACGGCGTGGGTTTGGACCGCAACTGACCGCGCTGTTATAATCCTGACCCTACGCCGGCCCCGTCGCTGCCAAAGAGGATAAGCGGAAACATCAGAGCCATCAATTGCGGTTGTATCATCAATTGACAAGAAAATTTTTCTCGATGAGTGGGAGAGGAACGCTAGGGTTCCGTGGCGGAGGGGGGAGAGGCGGCGGCCGTGGTGGTCGCGGTCCCCCTGCTCCGGCCACCCGCCAAGCCCCCGACAACGGCGACTCTCCCTTGGAGGTCGACGATTGCTCGAAACCTGGGAGCGACCCTGAAGGAGATGTCTCCATGACGACGGCCAACCCCCCCCCCCCGCCCCCAGAAGCTTTGTCGTATAAAGATGCAACTGTTGGCCGCACTACCCGGGCACCAGCGTCTCTCGCTCCGGTCTCCGTGGACTTCCTCAAGGCAGACGACATCCACATTGATCAAAGCGGCAACATACCGCACATCTCAATCAACCCTGCAACCCTACCTCCTCTCTTGGAGCCCTGGAAGTATGTCGTCGTCATTAAGGTCATCGGTACGAACGTCAGCTTCAACGCTCTCATGAACTGGATCTCTGTTCTCTGGGCCCTTACAGGCGAGTTCCGAGCAATAGATCTCGACATGGGATACTATATTATACAGTTGTCTAATAACACTGACTTCATCCGAGCAATGACTGGAGGTCCCTGGACAATCTTCAACCACTATCTCTCCGTCCAGTCGTGGTCGAAGGAGTTTAGGCCATCAGACCCTATCCCACGTAAATTAGTAGTATGGGCAAGAGTAGCAGATCTGCCCGTCTACCTGTTTCAGAATCAACTCCTATCGAGTATCGGGGACTTGATCGGGAGAACGATTAAAATTGATGCTACTACTCAGTCAGGCCACCGCGGCAAATTTGCTCGGCTCGCGGTTGAAGTCGACACCTTGAAGCCCCTCCTCCCAGCGGTGGTGCTCAACGACGAGACCTTCCGCCTCGAGTACGAAAATCTTCCTTCTTTTTGTATGAAGTGTGGCCGTCTTGGCCATGCTGAAGGTGACTGCAACTTTGGGCCCAAGTTCACCAGCGCTGAAGCGTCGTCCTCAACAACCGGACCGCTCCTCTCGACGCCTGCTTATACGGAGGCCATCCATGCTAAGATGCCTCCGCGTAAACCGCCGCCGAAGAAGACTACTGCTAATCAGACTAATGGCAACTCGATCGAGAAGCCGTCCGCCGCAAACGAGAAGACTTCTCCCCTGACAGCCTCCGTCGGTGAGGTCGATCAGGGAGGCGAGTGGGAGACGGTTACAAATCGCAAGAATAAAAAGAAGAGCAACAAGAAGACAGCAGTGTCAAGCGGACCTAGCTCTTCTAAGTCACCGCTTGGTCACACCCCAGACCCCCAAGCGCAGTCACAAATAGATAACACAGCAGTGGTCCTTGTGGATGACGAGATCGTGGAGGGAAGGCCATCACAACAAGTGGCAGACTCCTTTTAGTTCCAGGCAAGCGTCCCTAATACCACGAGTGATCTCCCTCTAGGGTTTAACTGGGGAACCCGTGGAGGCGGCAGAGGTGGAGTGTTACTCCGGAACAGGAAGATTGTATATCAGACAGTGAGCCCAGGCCGTGAACACAAGAAGGGTAAGTTGGCCCAACTTGTAGACAATAACAATGATCAAAACACTGCTGTTAAGAAGGCACTTTCGTTTGAGGAGATCGAACCAGGTGCAGATGAAGCTATGGACGTGGTGGCTGACACTTCAGGCCTCCTCGCAGCCATCCAGTGAATAGGCTGGCCCCTGTATACTAAGGTTTCTATATGCCGAACATCCTTTGTTGGAATATCCAAGGAGCTTGCTCCAAGGATAAACTTAATCTTTTACGTGAATTCAAAAGGAGATACAACCTCCATATCTTAGCTATCATTGAACCAAGGTGCAGTGGTCTCTCTGCAGATAAAGTCATACGGAAGCTTGGCTATTCTTCTTCTCACCGTGTGGAAGCCCTGGGCTTCTCTGGGGGCATCTGGATTCTCTGGGATTCTCATAAGTGCCAATTCGATATCATCCAAAGCCATAGGCAATATATCCATTGTTATATAAAAAATGCGTGGCATCTCACTGTCATATATGGTAGCCCAAATCCGATGAAACGCGACCTCCTCTGGCAGAGACTGACTGCGCTGGCTGCTAATGTCTCTGGTGCTTGGGCGGCAATGGGTGATTTTAATACTATGTTAGACCCATCAGAAAAGTTGGGAGGCAAGGGTTTCGATCGTCGCTCGAGCCTCAAATTCAATTCTCTTCTTCTTAATACTGGACTCGCTGACGTCCAGTCCTCTGGTAATCGATATACTTTCAAGAAAGGATTCCTTCTAGAAAAATTGGACAGGGTTATCGCCAACGTTGAGTGGCTCTCGATTGAGAATGGAATGTCCATCAGCGTTTTACCCCTGATCTATAGTGATCATAGCCCCCTCTTGATTGCTGGCCAACGCTCTAAACGTGATCGCCTGTCTCACTTCAGAACACGAATGAGCTGGACCCATATCCCAACCTTCAAGACCGAGATCCTCTCGGTTTGGGATAGCTCGAAGCCTTTCCTCGAAGCTCTTGCGCCTTTTCAGGCTGCTGCGGTAAAATGGGATTCTAAACGAATTAACCAGCAGCATAGAAGGAAGACAGACATTCTTCGACAGTTAGCTGAATGTCAGGTACATACGCATTCATCTACTATCACTAACCAACTTCTTTCTATTGATTTACAAGAGGAGCTTAATTCCATTCTTCTTCGGGAAGAGGTCGATTGGCAGCAAAAATCCAACATCAACTGGCTCCAATATGGGGACGGAAATAATAAGTTCTTTCATTCCTTTGTTAAAGCCCGACGCCACCATAATAAGATTTCGAGATTTCAAGACGATACTGGAGTTTGGGTTGAAGCCCCCGCGCTCCTTTGGGTGCTGATCCGATCCTATTTCTGTAACCTGCTCTGCACTGAGACTACTTCTGCTCCTAGTCGCACAGCTATTTCTAATTATATTGGGCTCTTCCCCGGCATTCCTGTCTCGTGTGACCTGGGACAAATTCCCGATGCTGCTGAAATAAAGAGAACGATGTTCCTCATGGCCCCCGCCAAAGCACCGGGCCCCGATGGCATCCATAATGAGTTTGTACAGACAAACTGGGGACATGTGGGTAACTCCTTCGTCTCCACCATCCGTGCTGTTTTTCAGTCCGGTCGTATTGATGCACGTATTGCTGATTCACTTATGGTCCTCATCCCGAAGGTGTCTAGCCCCCAGCGGTGTTCAGACCTCAGGCCCATCTCTTTAAATAATTGTTGCTTTAAGCTTGTTTCCAAGATTATTGTGGAAAGGATCAAGTCGTTCCTCAATAGTTGGATTTCTGAGAATCAATCCAGTTTCATTCCAGGTCGGCGTATTAGCGATAATATCCTTATTGTACAGGAGGTCATACATTCTATGAAGATGATGCGTGGGAAAAAGAAATGGGTGGCTATCAAATTAGACCTTTCCAAAGCGTTTGATCGCATGCGCTGGGATTTCATTGAAAATACGATTCAAAGGACCGGGCTTCCATCTAGTCTAACAACGCTTATCATGCAGATCATCACGTCGGGCAGTACTTCTATCCTTTGGGAAGGAGTCCCTCTGGAGGCATTTAAGGCGTGCCATGGCGTCCGACAAGGAGATCCCATAAGTCCATATATCTTTGTATTGTGTATGGAACGCTTAAGCCAAGCTATAGCTGCGTCTGTTAACGTGGGGGATTGGAAACCCATTATGCTTTCAAGAAATGGGGTCCCTCTCACGCATGTTTTGTTTGCCGACGATATTCTCCTCATGGCGGAAGTTTCTAATAAACAAGCTACCACTATCAAGACAATCTTACATAATTTTGCTCAGGTCTCGGGACAAGTTATATCTGCTGAGAAATCAAGATGCTTCTTTTCCCCTAACACTACAAATGTGGAAAAGAATGGTTTTTGTCGTAGGTTGGGAATCCCTAGCACTACTGATTTGGGTCGATATCTGGGAGTGCCTCTTCTCCACCATCGTCTCAATAAGCACACGCATGCCTCCATTCTGCAGTCCATTCGTTCTAGAATGAATAGTTGGGCTGCACGCTATCTCTCCCTTGCTGGCCGAGGTACGTTGGCAAAGAGCACCTTGCAAACGATTCCATCATATACAATGCAAACTGTCAAGCTTTCTCCCACGTTGTGTGACGACATCAACCGCCATGTCAAGGACTTTATCTGGTCAGGGGGCTACCAGCAGCGCCGTACCTCTTTAGTCTCATGGAAGAACCTTACGAGAAGCAAGGAGCACGGAGGTTTAGGCCTCAAGGATGCCCACGCACAAAATGACGCTCTAATGTTAAAAAATACTTGACAGTTTATGACCAACCCTTCATGCCTGTGGGCAAGGGTGCTACGGGGCAAATACGTACGAGGGACCTCTTTCTCGCGGAAGCCATGTTCAGCTGCATGGGCTTTTATCAAGGCGCATGTTCCTAAGTTGGAAGGATATTGTCATATCACCATAAACTCGGGCGCATCTACTAATGTCTGGCACGATAGATGGCTGTTGGGCAAGTCTGTCATGGAGCTTGATCCAAACACTATCATTCCGGTGGGTCTTGAAGATCTTAATGTCCAAAGTATGACTCAGCTTGATGGAGGTTGGGATTGGGAGTTCATTCATGCTCATTTACCACAAAGCTCGTGGCTGCCCATAAAGAGTATGATACCGCCGTGCGCTGACGTCGGCCCAGATAAGTGGTCTTGGCCACTTGAACCAAGTGGGGAACTCACTGCTCGCTCCGCCTATAGCTGGCTGCGGGAGGAACATCTTCATCCGTCTTCACCTATCAACTGGAAGTCGGTTTGGTCTCATCCGACTCCCAACAAATACCGAACCTTTCTTTGGCTCCTAAGACACAAAGCCCTTCTGACGAATGCGGAGAAGGTCAGAAGACATATCACTGCGGAGGATATCTGCCAACGTTGCAATTCTACAAGTGAATCCATTGTGCATTGCCTAAGAGACTGCCCCTCTAGCAAGCAGGTCTGGGCTCACTTGGAGATGAACCACTCTTTCTTCAGTAGCTCCGAAGAGGAATGGATCCAGCTGATTATCAAAGGAAACGGCAATGACGAGGCCACGATCCTTGGCGGCGTAGGCTTCTAGTCGCTATGGAAGGCACGCAACGATTATGTCCATAATGGGGAACATAAGCCACCGGCTACCCATGCAGCTTTTATCCGTGGTCGTGCGCAGGCTATTCTGCAACTCGCTTCGAATCCATCCCACGCTGTACGTAAGTCGCGTGGCCCTATCTCAAAAAGTCCAGGGAATTCGCAACATATCATCTTTGTGGACGCTGCGTACCAAAGCCATAGCCATAAGACAGGCATTGGAATTCATGTTACTGACCTGCATGGTATCTGTCTTCTGGGACGGGGGACCCATTGTTGTGCTACCTCGGCCAAGGAGGCGGAAATGAAAGGAATCGTCCAGGCCTTGGAAATTTGCAAATTCCACGGTTGGCAAAGCAGTATTATTTACTCAGACTCTACTTCTGCAATTGAATCCATCCTGCAACCTAATGAAGCTGAAAGCAGATTCGAGCCTTTGAGGAGGAGGGCCTCTACCATCTTGTCTGCATACCCGAGAACTATTCTCTCCTTCATTCCACGGAATCATAATGTGGTGGCGGATCATATTGCAAAACATTCTCTGTACTCCTGTCAAAACTACTATTTCACAAGTGACAAGCCTAGCTGGCTATCACCTGTTATCAACATTTCTGTCCCTTCCATGATTGCCCGTATTAGAGAACGGGATGAATAAAATGATCTCTATGTCTCTCAAAAAAAAAAAAAAAAAGAGCCAACCGCTAACACCCTTTCTTTATCCTTTATTTTTTCCAAGCAGCTGCCGCGCTCATGGGTTTGGATTCGGGATGGGTTTTCTGGTCTTTTCGAATACGGCAGCTGGTCAACGAGCTGAGTTAAGGTTGGAGGTAGCCCGCTAGCACAAGCTAGGCGGCGAGAGGGAGAAACAGTCGTGGGTACTTGTCTGATTAGACTAGTTACGTGAGCAACCACCACACCGTCTTGGCGCACACCAACATTTTCCTTTTAAACTTCCCCCTCCCGACTGTGCTCTCCCACCGTATCCGCCGCCATTGCGTCTCCCCCCTTCCCCTCAACGAACCCAGCCTGAAGCCATAGCGATAAAGCAAGGCGCATCGCCCGCCACCCTCACTCAATCTCCCCCATCCTGCGTTGACAGGTCCGGCCGTCAAGACAGACACCGCCCATCGGTAGCAGGGTAGCTATGGGGAGAAGAACACCGGTCGGCCCCCGCCCAGGGCGCCGCCGGGGCGTCAACTTCACATTTTTTCCGGTGGCGGCAGGAAGCTCCGGCCTCCTCCACCTCGTTTTGCTCTGCCTCTGCGCCACACTCGCCGCTGACCTCCGGTGCTACGCTCAGCGAGCGCCGGCCCCGGCCCCGGCATCTGCCCCGACTCTGGCTCCTGCACCGGTGACCGGGCCCCTTCCACCTCCGACGCTGCTGAAATCCGAACGTACGTTTCCGTTTCTTTTTCCTCCTCCTCCCCATCTTCCTCTCCGTTCACTTCAATTCCGCGTCTCGCTCGCTCGCTTTCCGCCGGTCAGTGCTCATCCTCCAGTCCGGGCGCGCCGGTTGTCGTCACTACTCCCACCCACATGCTGGCCCGCCTGTCCGGTGCCAGGCAGGAAGGAGCACTACTCTGGCCAGACCCTAGCTACTAGTAATTCATTTAATTCGTCCGACAATACAATAGTGGGAAATTTAGTTTAAGATCTTGGCCTTGTAGGGGATATGAGATTGTAGTTCTCTTTATAGATATAAAATTATATATATATATATATATATATAGTTACACATCACAGGGACGAAGGGTGAAGAGGAGATCGGGTTTGCTTTGGTTATCTAAAGGGATGAAGAAGCGTTCCAGTGGTACTAAACCCAGCTGATAGGCCCTAATGTATATTACTTCCCCTGCCAAGAAAACATATTAAAAAAGAATCCAAATAGTTACTATTTGTTTTTGATTTGCAATTTAAAGCAGCAGATGAAATCATCAACTACATGTTGTTTTAGCATTGTGGTGATGAAATTTATACTACCATGCCCATCTTTAATGTCAGTCCCCTCAACTCCTTTTCAATTCAAACTAACTCATAACTGTGTCCTTTGATATTGATTCATTGTTCTTAAGCTCTCATGTCATAATCATTTGTTGTCCAGTTCTCTCATATGTCTCCCAGCAGCTTTGATGATGTACGAGATGTTTTATTCACCTTTTGCCTTCACAACTATCCATCCAATAGTTACCACTTATCCGGCCGCTGTGGCTCGGTTGGTTAAGGCACGGTTGGCCCCCCGGGGGGTCCCGGGTTCGAAACCCGCCGTGGCACAGTGTATTTACAACCAACCTCTTGGGTCATCCGGACTCTGGCACCTATTTGGGGAGGGGGGGCGCCTCAATGGCCCTTTCATATCCAAAAAAAAAAATAGTTACCACTTGTTTGGGTCTCTATCTCACGGTCATAGTCATCTTATATTTAATTCATTAATAGTGATAAAGACAGCGGTCAGACGTGCGGCAGCGGAACCTACGCGGTGCTGCCCCTGAGCGACAAAGACAATCTAGGAATTAGATCAAATATACTCGACTCAAGCTTGATGTGGCGATCAGAATCTGAAATTATTATTTACGGGCATGATTAGATGGATCTCTTGGACTTGAAAATATCATGTTATATATAAATTTGGAATACCCGAAAATACAAATCTAAAAAAATCAACACTTGAACCCGCTTTAATAATCGAGTCACGCCGTGTCTGGTTTTACCAACCCTAAAACACACCTTAGCTAGGACAGATTGGATTATTATTATCTATTAGCTGGCAAGTTGGAAGTTGGACGCCACTAGAATTGGTTGACGCCAGTGGAGTTAATCCAATTTATTTAGGATGCCTTTTTTGCTTCCTTTTAGATTAAAAATATATAAGGTGATGTTCGTTTGTAACGACGGCGGTGGCAGTAAAAAAAGGGTTAGATCTATAACCTTCCATTATAATTCAATCCTCGAATGAAATGTGTCGTTGTCAGGTGTGTGGTTGCGTGTTGTTACTCTCCTGCTAACGAAAGAAAGGTCTGCTTCTTTCGTAAAGATGTCAAAGACAGCCTAGTTATTTTAGGGTTTTACTTTCTATGGATACCAAGAAAGTTGCTGGTTTCCGTGATTCCTTGGGCCATTTCACATCGTTTTTACTCCCATGTATTCTGATTGTAGAGAAAGAGCACCCCACGTTTGGGATTTGGGGTGGGGAGTAGTTTCGCTTGTATCCCCACTCAACATATCACATACGACGAGTAACACAACAACCACGCTTCTTTGTGTCCCCATTCCATATAAAAGTGAAACAATCTTCTACTGTCTTTTCTTCTTTTGGGAGGAAGGAGGAGGGGCAAAATGCAAAACAAATGAATTAGTTAATAGTCATGGTTGTCGTTAGATCCATCTGCCCCCAAGCCTACTGTTTTTGTTTGGATCTGCTCCTGTATCAGGCCTGTCCCCTTCCATTGATTGGTTGGAACAGTTCAAGACACTGTATCACGGACATAAATTGAGTTTGTGATAATTCTTATAATATCAATTGGTCACCCGGCCCTGGCTGAACATGAGACCGGTTCTGGGTGCAGTTCGAAACACGTGATGTTTCTTCTAAAGATCCACAACATCACTCCACCTCATAGTTTTCTTCTCCTCTCAAACTCATAAACCAAAAAAAAAGAGAATGAAGATGCATATGTTATTTATCTATCCTGAAGACAAACCTCGTTCCGGCCCAACGTGACCTAGCCGTTTTGTAACCTTCCCATCTCCCACACACACAAACATCCAACCGTTTGACTGCTCATTGAGACGATGCAAGCATACCGCATACTATCTCCATCCAGTCTAGAATCATCTCAATTCCTTTTCTACCAACTTTGGGGCCCCGTTCCCCAGCTGTCCATGATGTGGGAGAACTATATTCACCTTATCCCCCATAGCCATCCATTAGATATTGTGTCGCTATCTCTGTCACAATCATAATTATACAATGATGGTAAATAGGAGCGGGATTGTTGTTTATTGTTTCATTAGCTCGTAGTTGGATGCCATTGGGAGGATGCATCCAATTATATAGGATAGAACACACTATTGCCTTTTCTTTTTTCCTGCTTTCTTTTGGATTAAAGAGAGAGGTAAAATTCGTTCATACAAAGAAGGTGATAGCTGAAAAATGGGCTAGTGCCTAGGCATATACCTCACGTTCTAATCTGAATCTCTGATCAAGTTCTCATTCCCACTTGTTGCTGGGGTTTACGTGTGTGTGCCGCTGTTTAATTTCTCCGAGTCAAAGGCATTCTGGTTGTTCCCAGATGTAACTTTCAATGCGCACCAAGGACGTTGCTAGTTTCCGTGATCCCCTTCGGTCATACTTACATGGTTTCTAATCACACGATTCTCTACCGTTCTGATTTTCTTTTTCTAAAAAAGAGCACCCGGACTGGGAGGGTCATCTCACACAGCTTGTATTTGTATCAACTTCCCCCTGAAAAACGTGAACGACTCTGAATCGACCACCAACACCTTAACAAATAAAACAGAACTGAAGAAGAACCAGCCGAACAAGATGCTTCTTGACCGAAGAAGAAAGAAAACATGCCCCTTTTATTTTCCTGTGTGTAGTAAAGCTGCAAAGTAAATCGATTCTCTGCTGTTTTGTATTCTTCTGTTGAGAAAGAGGAAGGTAACATGACAACATAAAATGGTATATAGATAAATAAATAAATATTCTTGTAAGGCTGTCGCAAGATCCGTCTACACCAAAAGCCTACTTGGACGGCCCACTTTTTCATTCACCACGTGCCATCATTTCAGATCTGTTTGTTGTTTTGTGCCAGGCTTATCTTATCCCCCCTTCCTTCCATTTGATTGGTTGAGACAGGCTGAGATATTGTATCACCGTGAGAATTATGATAATGCTAATAAAAGATTAGATAATGCTATTAAAAACTGTTGTCGCCAGAGATTCCAGTGTCAACACGGCTTGATTTCTATGGCCTGGGTTCGGTTCCCACTTGCAATTCTCGCAATTAATAATAAAAATATTAATATGTGTGTATATATGTTCTTATTGTTATTGGGCTACCTTTTATGTGGAGTTGAGACCTTGATTTTGATTATGTTCCCTAGGATTGGGCATCAAACCAGACTCAACCACCAAATCAATTTAGACTTGACCAAAAACCACCCGGTCTGGTCCGGTTTAGATAGGTAGTGTGGTCAAGTTTGGTCAATAAATTTCTTAGACCAATCATTTATAGTCTAGTCAGAGTACCAGTCAAAGTTTGACTAACTATATCAAATATATTGAAAGTTCCATATATTTATTATGACAAATATAATTTATTATAGATTTATCATTATATATATATATATATATATATATATATACAAAATCATTTTATAGTATACACACACACACACACACATATATATATATATATATATATATATATATATATATATATATATATAAAGAGTCAGGCTAGAATACACTCGAGTGTACGGATCGCATAAATACACTCAAGTGTGTTTGCATATCAAGACTATTTTTTGTAAAATATAAACCGTTGATCTTCACCGTCATACTATAACTAGGCTACATACAAATTTTGAGCCCATTTGGATGAGTGTAAGTCACTCATCCAAGGGCAACAAAATCGACGCACGAAACTAATTTGAAATGCATAATTTTTGCGGTCTTCATAACATGAGCTATACATATCCAAATGTGCTCAAATTTTACGTATGCGTTGTTCACAAAATGTTTAAGAAGATCAATGGATTAGATTTAAAAAAAAAATATTGCATCATGAAAAACTACTTGAGTGTATTCCGCTCCGGATACACTCGAGTATATTCTAACCTGAGTATATATATATATATATATATATATATATATATATATATATATATATATATATATATATATATATATATATATATCGGCCCGGACTCTAGCCCCTGCGGCGGTGATTGGGCCGGTTCATCCTCCGACGCTGCTGAAATCAGAACGTATGTTCCCTTTCTTTTCTTTATTACCCTCCCCCTCCTCCCTCCACCTCGACGTCTCGCTCGCCGCTGGTGTTTGTCAATGGGCATCCTCCAGTCCAAGCGCCCCCGTCGCCGTTCTCTGTTTGTCGTCATCTTCCCGAATCGACCCGGCGGTTTACTTCGTCCCACCCACGTGCTTGCCCGCCTGTCCGGTGTCAGGAGCTCTACTGCCCTGGCCACCCTAGCTAGCTGTTCATTGCGGGCTGGAAACAATAATAAGTGCACAGACAAAGTGGTGCTAATAGCAGATTTTTTTTTTTTTTTAAATTATTAAAGACCAACAACACTAACATACCAGTTACACCTGCATCTAGCGGCGGTGGACCTTACAAACGCCGAGTCCTGTTGTATATAATTTTAAATTCCCGCCCGCCAACCTCAGTCTTGTGTTTCTTTTTCTCGTTACTACACAAGGATGAAACTCACCAAGTAAATGAAATTCACCAAAGTATTTGCCATCTCCATCTTAATGTGCTTGTTGTTTTTTCTCCATCTAATGATAGAGAAGGTGGTCTGTTTTTCTTTCCTAGAAGATGTCAAAAGCAGCCTACTTGTTTATAGGTACCAAGAAAGTTGCCAGTTCCCGTGATTCCTTCGGCCATCTCACACATAGTTTTAAGTTTTATTACTCCCATGTTCTTTTACTCTTTGGATTTGTAGAGAAAGAGCACCCCCACGTTTTTTGACTGGGGAGATCAAATCCCCGTTGACACACACATGAGAAACGTGCACAACTTCTAAACAACCACAAACAAATCATGTAAACAAAAGGAGACCCCCCAATTTCTCCTATCCTTTTTAACTTATCCCAAGATACCCTAAGTGGAAAAATTAAAAGAGTTGTGGATAGAGGTCACATAACGAGGTTCATTATAGAGGAGGTGTCGTGGATAGAGGTTGCGCCATCCCCGGCCCCGACTCGGGCCCCTGCACCGGACCCGCCGGTGACCGGCCCGGTTCCAAATCAGAACTTATGTTTCCTTTCTTTTCTATACTCACCTCCACCTCCTCCCAAATCTGGTCTCAAATCTGGTTCAAGTATTATATTCCCAAACTATATCGTCTTCATAACCTCTCTATCAAACCCATCAATTCGATCTAATCTGGTCGAATTAATGTTTGCGTCTTCCAGCTGGTCCATGCTGTACGATCCTTTTCCCTCCGTAAAACTATCCAAACAGTTCCCTTGTTTGCGTCTCTGTCTCACCGTCATATTCATCCCAATATACAATAATATTGATAGCAACAAAGAGAGCGGTCCAGTTCGACGTGCGGAATCGGAACCTGCGCCGGTGCTGCCCCCCCTACAGGCAAGCGACCAAGACAAAAAGTGATCTCGTTGGATTATTGTTATTTATTAGCTCGCAGTTGGATGCCAATGGAATAGGCTGACGCCAATGGGCCCAACCATTTTTACACAATAAAACAAACAACTCACCTAATTACATATTGGATAAAATAGACCCTTGTCTTTTTTTTTTCTTTCTTTAGATTAAGAAAAATCAGAAGGTAATATTAGTTTCATAACATAGGGTAGTGACAGTAGAAAGAGAAGGCTGGACCTAACCTTCCCATTTGTAATGAAAAATCCTTAGATCAATACCCTCTCTCTCTCTCTCTCTCTCTCTCTCTCTCATATTAGAGAAGCGAACACAATTTGGGAACAACCGCTATTGACATATACTACTATAAAAAGAGCGAGTTCACGTTGCATTTTTTCTTTCATGATAAAATCAATTGTCACGTCCATTCGAACGTCTAAACAACACATTTTTAAATTTTTTACAAAGTACTTACGAGGATTATCATTATCCTTTGGGCACTTACGAGAATTATCATTATCTTTTTGGAAACTTTTATTTTTCAAATGTTTAATGTTCAATGATGGACGATTATCGTTATTCTTTTAAGAAGTTTTATTTTTTGAATATTTAAAATAATCATTTTCAATGGAGCACGCGCATGTGTGTTGTTGGTTGAATTAAATAAACACCAACATCGAATTAAATAATCATTAAGAACAAGACGCTCTAGAAACATCAAAGCAAGCCGCCCGTCTTTATGTCCCGGTTCCACGTATTGAAGTGAAACAATCCACTATTGTCTTGTTTTCTTTTGGGAGGAAGGAGAGGGAGCGAATTGCAAAACAAACAAAAATAAGCTAAACAAAAAGAAAAAAGTACGGTTGTCGTTAGATCCATCTACCGCCACAGCCAACTTGTGTGGATACTTTACCATTTCCACGTGTTATGTCATTTTTGACCATTTTTGTTTGATTCCGCCGCAGTGTCACATCATGCTTGTCCCCATGCATTGATTGGTTGGAACAATGTCAAGATGTTGTGTCATGGTTAGTAAAATGGGTTTATAATAAGATTAATGTTAGGTGTACATCATTTTATTGTTATACCTTATAACATGTGATGGGGATTGTTTGAGATTTGATAATGGGTTTCAAAATGAGGCGGTATAGCAAACCTCTTATAATAATGCTATTACATAAATTTGTCACCGGGGCTGAGATTGGGATTTGGGATGTGGGTGCCAACTTCAATTGACGGTGCCGCTCACGCCAAGTGGATTCCATCACATCTTTTTTTTCAGGTCACGTGGTTACATGATCCAAAGGAGAGTGAATCGTTGTGTGATTCCGTCTCTCTCTCTCTATATCCTATTCCCATGACAAAGATAGCGGCCTAGTTCGATGTGACGAGCGGAACTTGTGCGGCCAACAAATGCATAGTATCTTTGACCAGCAAACACCGTAGCCAATCAACAAAAAGGGTCGGACCTGACCCTCCATTGTAAAACAAAAGTTAACATAATCGTTAACATCTAGCCATGTGGGATCCTCTCGCTAACGAATGGGCAGTCAAAGGTGGAAAAACTTATTAAAGGATCGATCCTAAAATAACTTAGTAGGATCCAATAACAATTCGTTATAGTGTACAATATACGTTTTTTTTTTTTGGAGTTAGATTTTTTAACTAGAGAGAGAAGGTAATACTGCATTGTGATTAACTGTTTTATAAAATTAGTGTAGAACCGGTCCTATACTACAGATCACAGTTCCTTACAGATTTTGCTTTCTAGTCTTCAATATGGGTGCCAGAAAAAAAGTGGCTAGTTTTCCGTGATTCCCTCAGTCTGGTTTCTAATCCCACGTTTCTATCATCCTCCCAAGTTTCAATCCCTCTCGTTTCGCTTCTAGAGAAACAGCCCCCCTCATTTCATGACAACCGTGCACGGCTTCAAAACAACCAATTATTAATAACATGAATACCAACAGAAGAAGCTTTCTTGACAGAAAAAAAAGTTCAAAACAAGCTGCGTCCATGTAAAGTGAAAAAAATTATGCTACTGTTTATTTATTTATTAATTTCATTCGAGAGGAATTGGAGAAGTGAAATGCAGAATAAACAAACAGATAGCTAATATCTATCTACCCTACTGTCCCGAAGCCTACTTGGCGCGGCCTACTTGATCACTCGTACATGATAATGCCATTTTTTTACTGTTTTTGGTTGCATCCTGCCGTGGTGTCGGGCTTGTCCCCTTGCACTGATTGGTTGGTACAAGCCAAGACTCTGTATCACGGTAATATATAGAGTTTATGATAATGCTAATATTATATCAATTCATCACCTGGCTGGACTAAACGTGAGACTGGATTTGGATGCCGGTATCAACTTCAATTGACGGTGCCTCTCACAGAAGTTGATTCCGTCACATCTTCATTTTGATGAGATCATGTAGTTACAGATCTGATTTATCTCACAGAGCGTGACTCTGCTCGGAATGATATGTAATTTTGAGAAGGAAATAAGAAAAACAATCACTCGACTCGGATCTCTGAATTGTTTGTGCGGTTTAAGGAAGAACACAAAGAAGCATATGTTTAGCCATATGAATTGCTAGGGGCCTTTAGAAAAAGAGAAGTTTCCTCGTACAACTCCAGCTTTTTCTTGAAAACTTCAATTTATTTAAGTTTGAGTTGTGCTAGAAGGTGATTTCCTTCTACTTGAACACGCAACAATCTCATTGAGTTTCAACAAGTGGGTTACTATCTTAGTATCCCCGCAACGACTAAGGTAGACACCATCTCTTACAACTTACATCAATTTGTGGCAAGCTCTGGTTCGGTCCTTGAGTAAATTGGGTCGGTACTAACTTGGGTTTTTGTTTGCCGAAAGAAAAAAAACTTGATTTTGCCAACTCCAATACCTCGAATTAGAAAACTTATAAAAACACAATGGTGGGAAAATATATAAATACACTCATATGAGAAGATAGAAGGGCGAACATGTTGTCATATTTAATCATGGTCATAACTACGTCATGGCGATTGAAGAAAATTTGTTGGAACTTTTCAAACATTAGGAAATTTCTTTTGAAATCTCAGGAAAATAGTGAGTTTGTGAAAAAAACCCAATAATATAATAACATATATTCTTTCTGAACATGGTGTTTTACTAACCTTTTAACTTGGTGATGGGAGTGTAGGGGTGTGGGGGTGGGGGGATGCAGAACTTTAAAAGTTTACGAGGGAATTTAAAGACCATTGATGTGTAGGTCTTCATTGACGGTCAAGTATGATACATAATGTATTTTATATTACAAAATTATTCCATTTAGGCGTGGTTGACTTCTTGTTTTTTTTTTTGAATTAGAAGATACAGTAGTCTTTCTCTCAAAAAGTGTGTCAGAACTCAAATGACCTTATGGGTGGTAAATATTGTGTGCAAAAAAAAAGGGGGGGGGGGGGGCTCGAACCCGAGTCACCCAGGAAGCACATTAGGTGCTCGGCCACCCACGCTTAACATCCCCACACTTAACATGTTGCATAATCTCTTATTTTGTTGAAATACTTAACAAAGACGAGAAAGTTATGTCATAATTGGGGGTGTTTGTTCCCATTTCGTTTTTTTTTTGTCATTCTAGTAATCTAGCTAGTTGCCATATCAACTACCAAGTATTATCCTAGAATTCAAGTGAATTTTCTTTGTTCAACATGGGGAAAATGATCTATTGTTGGCCGAATTGCAACAACGTGTGTGTTGGAGGGGAGGGAGGTATATGCTTAAAAACTACACTATTTTTTTAATTTGGTCGCAACGTCTTAAAATGTTTTTAATTGAGGTTTCATTTTACTGTTAACATTGAAAAATGCATGACCAACTGGAATTATTATTTTTATATACTTAATTCTTAAACATCTTTACTAACTGCCATGAGGACAGAAAAATATTCAAGGGCCATGTTTTAGACGAAGTGAATTTTGAAAACCAAATTTTTTTTTTTACATAACTCCCTTTTTCTTTCCTCCTTATTTTTCCTATCCCTTTATTTTTGTAAGAGAAAACAAGAAATACCACGGCACTATATGACAGCACCAAACCGGCCCCTAGCCTAAATAAATATTTGATTCACTAGAGTGCGCAAGATCCTCCTTACATGAACCTTTGCTTAATTGAGGTATTTTTGATGCCACAGTGGACGCGCTCAGACAAATCTATGTAAAATTGAAGGTCCCCGCCAAGACATGGAACTTCAGCACGAACCCCTGCGATCCCGGCAGCGGCTGGGGGAAGGGGCGGGGCATCGACGCTCCGGTGATCACCAACCTCATATGTGACTGCGTTCAGAATATCAACCGAAGAACCAATGTCACCACAAACGACTGCCGTGTCTCCAGCATGTAAGAGTCCCCCTTTTCCCCCTCCAGTGACCGCGTTTCCCTGCTTGCTGCCCCGGTTGTTGCTTTTGCAACGGGATGTGCTGACGTGGATAATATTGGTTACTTGGCGTCTTATTCTGACTCTGTTGCGTTCCTTTTTTTCAGCCAGCTCAAGTCCCAGAACCTGACTGGTGTTCTACCTGAGGAGTTGGCCAATCTCACATCTTTGGCTCAAATGTAAGTTTTCATATGCACATGCTTCTCTTTTACGGTCCTGAGTTCCTTTATATTTGGTCTACTCTTCTTTGTTTGATTCAATTCTGGGCGGCAAACGTTTGACGAATTGGCCAAATGGTTAACAGTGACCTTTCTCGGAACTACCTCAGTGGATCGCTTCCTGCGTCGTGGAGTACTCTTCCTCTTGTTAACTTGTAAGAAATCCTCTGTCCTACTGCCTGTTGCTCTGTACATTTTGCTCTTCTTGATACCCATGAGAGAAGTGAGCAAACCGTGTTGCTTGACCTTGTGCATTGATTAGGACACTCTTGGGCAACCGCATCACGGGATCCATACCAGAGGTATACGGGAATATCAAGACTCTTAACTCCATGTAAGTTCTGGATTATCTTATGCTCTGACTGTTTAGAAGTCTCAGGATTGTTGACCTTAGATATCTTAAGTAGCACCTATCTCACATGCTCGATGCTGGCTTGATTAAATTTTCTTTTATGGTTTTTGTTCCGTTACAATTTGCAGAGTTTTAGAGAACAACTTGCTGAATGGCACTCTTCCTGCTACTCTTGGGAGATTATCCAACTTGAGTCGACTGTACGCAAGACTAAATTAATTACCGCTTTGAACTTAAGAGTCTAGTCTCGTGGAGGAAGGAAAAACATGCTGTATTATTCAGTTACGCTTTTTCCTAGACCGTAAAAGTCGTTGAATTTGGTTCTGCAGGCTTCTTTCAGCTAATGACTTTGTTGGGGAGATCCCAGTGACATTTGCCGGTCTGACAAACTTGACAGATTTGTAAGTTGTGAACTTATTTGTTATATTTGGTGGATTTCTGTAGTATGGATTTTTGCAACCCTTTCTAATTTATGCGTTCCTGAATGCTAAATCTGTTGGAGATTATGCATATGCTGGCTTACATCTTTATCTAATTTATCTTCAATTCTGATCTTGCTCCAAATGGTGATTGCCCATATTGAGTTGTAGCTGTACTCATTCTTTTATGTGTACTGTTCTTAAAACCCACGCTGTACTTGTCTAACAAGAGTTGTTCAACTTGACTACAGTAGGATAGATGGGACTGGCATATCAGGGAAGATACCAGACTTTATCGGGAAATGGACACAACTCACCAGATTGTAAGAGTTATTGTGTTGATCCAGTCACTGTGCACACTAAATATGAAATTCTGTGTATCTTCATAGAATTTCATTGGATTTAAATATCATGATACTGTCTCTTTGATACTCAGGGATGTGCAAGGAACATCTTTAAAGGGACCATTTCCCTCCAGCTTTTCTAACTTAAAACAATTGTTACAACTGTGAGTGATATGCATTTTTCCTGATGTGTACATACATGAGTTTTTGTCCGTCACTAATCACGGATATGCTATGCCATTTCTAGGAGGATAACTGATCTTGAAGGAGGTAGCATCATTCCTCCCTTGGATGCAACGGATCTGACACACTTGTGAGTGAAAACGAAACTAACCTTTTGATTTTTCTAGAGTTTAAACAGGTGCAGTGTTTGGAATTGATATGCTCCCTTTTCCCATAATCCTAGGATCCTAAGGAATTGTTCACTTTCTGGTGAAATTCCAGTATTTATTGGAAATCTGAAGAACCTGAAAACTCTGTAAGTTTCACTGTTATCTTTGTCGGCATTGTGTAAAGTTATAAACAAGTTTAAGTTGTGAATGTTCTGCAACCTTTGTTGTATTGTATTATTGATACACTCCTGCACTCGTGATTCAAATATATCAATTTACTTTCTGACATTATCGATGATGTTTTTTTATAGTGATTTGAGCTTTAATAACCTTACTGGTCAAATACCAAGTAGTTTTGATGCCCTATCTGCATTAAAAAATGTGTAAGTAACCATATTAGTTATATGCATCTGCACCTATTTCCTTTTATAATATTGGATTTTAAATGCATTGTAATTTTTCTCATTAGTAAGTTCATTTTCGAAATCCAGGTATCTCACCAGCAACGCCCTCAGTGGTTCACTACCTAGCTGGGTCTCAAAAAACAAAAAAAATATGTATGCATGACCTTTATGACACCTAACCCATTGGCTTTTCAGTCTATTTGTGTAAATGTTTTAGGCTGACAAATTGGTCACTCTGCTTTCAGAGACGTGTCTTACAACTCATTTACAGGAAATCCACCCAGCACTTGTCCGCAAGGGACTTTGTAAGGCCAATGCTGTTCTCTACTACATCTCTGCTTAATTTTATTATACAATCCTCTTCACGAGATTTTCGATGCTGTGCACTGTAGCTTTCTGTTTTTATGTATCATCTTGCTAATCTAACCCCATACGACAAGTGTTTCTTCTGTTTATTTTAATGTTCTAACTTTTGAGCTCGTCATCATGTTCGCAGGAATTTGATTTCAAGCTATTCATCTTCTACAAGCAGCTCGTAAGCTTCTGCATTTTTTTAAATTTTGGTCTGTCCTTGTCTTTCGATTATTGCATTTTTTACATGATGTGCAGGGCGCCTTCATGTTTGAGGAAAGACCTCCCCTGTGCTGGGAAGCCCAAAAGTGAGAAATACACTATTCTACGTCATTTAGGAATTGTTATAACTAATCGTGCTTAATGCTGAACATGTGCTTCGAAACTCTGCAGACTACAAACTGTTTATCAACTGTGGGGGAAATGCAGTGAATATTGACGGAGATGAATATGAGTCTGATAGCGTAGCATTGGGTCCTTCAACATATTTTTCTTCCTCTTCTGGGGATAGATGGGCTTTCAGTAGTACTGGAGATTTTGTGGGCAATGATCAATTGGGATACATAGCAAATAATGTGACAGCACTGGACCTCACAAACGGCACAAATCCTGCATTATACATGCAAGCTCGTGTGAATCCTTTATCTCTCAAATATTATGGACTTTGTCTACAGAAAGGAAACTACACAGTGAAGCTTCACTTCTCTGAAATAATGTTTACTAGTGATCAGACATACTTTGCTGTTGGACGACGCTTCTTTGATGTATCAATTCAGGTATTTGAATAGATGATCAGAATTTTGTCATTTGGTTCTTAAAATACAATATCTTATGACTTAAGATAAAATGATAAGGACACCTCAAGCTCAAAGTAGTATTTTTGAGACTGAGCTAGCCAAAGTGTGTCTGCATCTTGCCACGTCCTCTGGGTTCGATATCACTTTTCTACGCCTTGATAAAAGAGACGAATTGCCTTATAAAACTTTCTATAAATGACATTGAGCGTAGATCTAGGTCTGCCTATAGTTGGCATGAAATCGATATGCTTGGGGTTTCTTCATGATCACTATCGAATCTAATAACTAAACAAATATGCATATGAACAAGAACTGTCAGCATGACGATCCTAAAGAATTCTGATGCCTAATGTGTTATATGCTATATCATATGCCAAAATTAGATTGCTCACTTCTAACAATATAAAAAAAAATGACTGTCAGAACGTATCTCTAACTATTTCTACTTTACATGGCAGCTGCTAATCTTGGTTTTACGGAAAATCTCTCTCTCTTCTTCTCTCCCTCCTCTCCCTCCCTTCACTCCCTCCCTCCCTCCCTCCCTCCTTCCCTTCCCATCGTCCCCCTCCCTTTGTCAATAATAATGCTTAAATATCTTGATGGTTTTATTTTTATACTCTTGATAGTACCGGATAACTTTTGAGTAAAGGGGTAAATAATCTTAAGTAGTGGTCACTATTTGAATTTGAAGATTTAATTACCATATTCTTTTTTGCGAGGAAGATTAAATACTCTACGCTCTTCAAAAGGGATGACATGAAAAAGGGATATTTACATAATTTAATTTTGGCTAGTTTCTAGCCAAACATCCGAGACATGTGGAAAGCTCTTGCTGAAAAACTATGTTTGTGATACAAAGATTGAAACACCCCAACAAGCTATAATAGCAAATTAGAAAGTGTAAAAGATGTATTTTATACATGGTTCTAAAGTAACCAATGAATTCATTCCGACAGAGCTGGGACATCTAATCATGAACTATTATGCAGCTTCCCTGCTTCCTTATCGGCCTACTTCCAAGAAAATCTGTTTTCCACCCAATATGATATTTCTTTGTTTAATATGTACCATTAAATATGCTCTTATATCTCTTCATTGTCCTTCATTTGTGATCTCTGCCTCATGCTGACAGCTGCCTCTGTTTTGCCAACAATTCTCTATCAATCTCCATAACACCTACTAGCATCTTATTCCTATATCATGAACCAATTAATAAAGCTCAGGCATCACTAACTATATTCTCGGAGCAAGCAATTCAGCAACAATTCTATTAAGTATGTGATAATATTACAAAACAAAACTCACCAACTGTATCATTGCCCACCTTACGAAGCAACACCATTGAAGATGATTCATATATGTAAGGCATCTATGATAGGAAGAGTCCCTTCCGAAAGCTTCACCCAGTGCTCCTAGATGACATGCCATCGTATACAAAGTGATAGGAAAACCGCATGTTACTTCCATGCCCATATTCTGTACAGTTGTCAAACTTCACTCCTAAGAAAAGGAGACACTAAAATAGATTTGCTGAAATTTGGAAAATACTCTTTTCTCCAAAACTCGGGTCCAGAACCTCTCTGCTCACAAACAAAAACTTCATAGAGCTTCAGAGCTCAACTTTCAATAACTGAATAACATTCCTCTGTTGCGGATGAAATTCTGAACTTTTAAAAGCCGCCTTATGAAATATCTATGTTTTTGTCCCTGTTCCTCCATTTTAGGCTCCTTATAATTGGGACTTCATATATGAATACTATCCTCTAGCATTATTATACTGTATAATGTCCAAACTGTGCACATGAGCAGTTAAAACAGACTATTTTCTGGATGTATAATCATTAGGTAGCTGATGGTCTAAGCTGTAGAGTTTTTCTTAATATTATTTCCTACAAGAGGATTGCAATCGAAGCGAAACAAACTTTCTTACATACTAACTCATAGTGATGAACAGAGAGACCTGTAACAAAAAGAATCAATTATTTTTTCATGTGAAATGTAAAGAGGGGCCGTTTTTTCTTTGTTTTTAACCTTTTCTGACAGAATGTACATTTTGCAGCGTGTTTTAGCTTTTAACTCATGGGTTTCAAAAGATATGTTTTGATGCATGTCTCGTAAGATTTGAAATTCCAATTTATGTCCTAATAAATGGTTTGATAAAAGATCCATGCTAGTCCAATTCAGAGATTTTGGGGCAATCATCCTGCATTTTGTATCAATGTAGGACCAATCTGATTTTCAATCTAAAAATCATATTCTGGTACCCTAGTCGATTAGACTCTACTGTAAGCAATATAGGCACTGTATCTCTAGCAGTTTTTGACTTTCCTAACTATACTTTTATGTAGGCACAGTAGGGACTATCCAATTAGGGGATCTTCTTGTGAACCCCAATTGTACATGGCATTATCTGTTTTTTTTTTAGTGTTTTAAAAGCCAAATGGACCAACCAGTCCGACCGGTAAACTGGTGGCGGACCGGTCTGTAAGTCTAAAAAACCGGTTGTATTCTTTTTTCCAATCCCGCCGGTTGGAAACACGGTCCGACCAGTGGGCCCAACCAGTGGGCCGGACCAAACCAGTGGTTCAAATGCAAGAAAAAATAGAAGGTAGAATATATATATATATATATATATATATATATATATAGAGAGAGAGAGAGAGAGAGAGAGAGAGGTTAGGAAGTGTGTATCGGCCGGTACATGCAACTTATATGTACCGGCCATGAAAATGACATATGTGGAATACATTTATTCAATCCAAGCTTATGGATTGAATCAAAATTCAATAGATTAGATGTGTTCAAAAAATCACAACCATACCTCATGTATATCATGAGATATAACAATATATCATTCACCGGTTTCTGTAACTTACCGTTGATTAGAAAACATGTATATTCATTCATTTGATGATCTAGGAACGTTAGTTTGAATCAATTTTTTATACACATGTTATCTAAGAGTCATGCATCACATCCATAAGGTTGGATTTCTTTTTATACTTTTGCAATCATCACAAATGAAGATGGGTACATGTAAGCTACATGTACTCAGGTACACAGTTCTTTTAGCCATACACACACACACACACATATATATATGCATATATGTATATATGTATATATATACATACATATATGTATATATATGTACACACACACACACACACACACACACACACACACACACACACACACACACATATATATATATATTTATCTATTTATTTATATATATATTATATATACACACACATATGTATATGTATATATAGTGTGCCCGGTTTAACCGGTTTGATCGCTAATTGCCTTATACTGTCGTGACTGGTTCTGTTTTTCCGGTTCAATTTTTTTTTTTAATGTCTTGCTGACGTCTTTTCGGGTCCAACCGGTTCAACCACTCCGGTTGAAACCGACTCAATCCGGTCCAAGTCAACACCGGTCCAACTACCGGTTCGGTTATGAAAACATTGGTTTGTTTAGGGATATAGTTGCTCATTTTGATTTGAACCAATTAAATGTGGTATATTATCTGCTTCTTGCTCTCATGATAGTATCAGCAGCTTGAATTATGCAGTGTACTTGATTTTTGTGGTATATCAGCAGGAAAATTACCAACAAATCCATGGAAGTCCATGCTGATTATTGATGATCCTTTTTTTATTTAATTGACAGGGGAAAAAGGTTCTACCGAATTATAATATTGCTGAAGCAGCAAAAGGGACAGGTAAAGCAGTAATTGAATCATTCAATGCAACAGTGGAAGATGGCACTTTAGAAATCCATTTTCAGTGGGCTGGAAAGGGAACAAATGCTATTCCAGAAAGAGGTGTATATGGGTCACTCATATCAGCTATTGCAATCAAACCAAGTATGTTATGATTATCTTATGATTTGCTTTCTGTGGATGATCTGTTGTGCTTACTCGTGATAATGTATTGTCCAGATTTCAACCCAGATCTTGGTAAAAAAGAGCTATCAACTGGTGCTATAGTAGGCATTACAGTCGCTGCATGTGTGGCATTTTTTCTGATTTTACTCATGTTGTTGCTTTTATGGAGGAAAAAAAAGCATGAAGATAATGAGGGTGAGCAGATAGCTTATGGAACTCTATTAGCTGTCTCGATTTCTTGATTTATTTTTACCTGAAACTTGTACCTATCAGCAATCTGCTTTTTTTGTTCTCACCTGTTAACTAAACAAAAGTTCCTCTTCTTATAATATTTCAATAAGAATTTGATAAACATGTTTTTTTTCTGGTCAGAGCTCAAAGGCATAGATTTTCCGACTGGACACTTCACTTTACGACAGATAAAAGCTGCTACTGGGAACTTCGATCCTGCAAAGAAAATCGGTGAAGGAGGTTTTGGCCCTGTGTTCAAGGTATCTTACTTGCATTCATTTTGAATACATCTTATAGTGTGCTCAATAACTCAGTTATATGTTTGTAACCAGGGTGAACCTTATTTCTTAGTTGACACAAAAACTCAATATATGCTTTGATTCCAGGGTGAACTTCCAGATGGGTCTTTAATTGCCGTTAAACAACTGTCATCCAAGTCCAGACAGGGGAACCGCGAATTTGTGAATGAGATAGGAATGATAACTGCTTTACAACATCCCAACCTTGTCAAGCTGTTTGGTTGCTGCATAGAAGCGAATCAATTGCTGCTAATATATGAATACCTGGAAAACAACTCTCTGGCACGTGCTCTCTTTGGTGAGTTGCTACTATTTCCTATTTATTATTCTTGTAAAATTTGGTTTGCGTTTGAACTTATCTCGCTGTCCTCGCTGTGCCTCTAGGTCCGGAAAACCAGAGAATAAGATTAGACTGGCAAATGAGGGGTAGAATTGCAATGGACATAGCGAGGGGTCTGGCCTATCTTCATGAGGAATCACGGCTTAAAATTGTTCACAGAGACATAAAGGCTACTAATGTCTTACTTGACAAGGATCTTAATGCCAAAATATCCGATTTTGGCTTAGCAAAACTTGATGATGAGGAGAACACCCACATTAGCACCCGAATAGCAGGAACAGTGTAAGCACGTTTATGTAAATTTCTTTAATTCCGTAACTATACCCATTTATGTGAATTCACTATCTTTCTTAACGCTATGAGGTATAGTTTTATGACAACACCAAGGTTTTGGGTATGTTCCCTATGATTCATCATCTAAAGTGAATAAAATAAATAATCGACATCATTTCCTCGATAATGACGATATTATCATCAACGTCTGCTCTTCAGCTACACGTCAGGCTTTGACATCGCCAGCCGTATCACTGAAATTTTGCCAATTAGCCAGCAACATTGGGATGCTTCCTCGTATTCTTTCTATCTTTCTGGTTGAACTTAATGGAAAGGTTGTTAGTGCTTAACAATAGCAGCCTCACATGATGGTGGGCACAAAAGGAACGAAGTTCGTGAGACTCCCTGGCTCCCTTTTCTTGTTTTCTTATAGCAGGATGCCTTAGAATGGTTGCAACAGAGAACGAATCGATTAAACTATCTGGCATTGATGGAGATCCGATGTTGCTTGAAAGACGATGGGGGTGTTGTCATGTTACTATGTTGATGTTGATCATGAACATGGAGACGACCCCTAAACATAAAATACCTAACGAATAAATTGATATAACTGGAAAACACATCTGGGTGTTACCAAATAGTAAAAAAGATGTACAAATATGCTTTGGGCAAAGAACATTTGGAGGCACGTTGATCAGGGAGATGGCTATCTGCTGGCAGCTGAGAACGTAGGTTCTGCTCTAGGGTTGAGGTTTCTAATGCCATGCTAGCAAATGAAAGAGAAGTTTGATCGTTGTGTTCCTGCTGACCCTTTTTGTAAGTGGGAAGAGAGGGAGTTAGAAAGAAACTAGATCAATTACATAGACCATCAACTATGAGCTGGCATTGATAACATCCACTGTTAGTTGACCTTTAAGTATTTCCTATATAAAAATGCAATAGGAAATAATCTAGAATAATCACTCTAATAATAAACAGAAAATAAATAAACTTTCTAATATTAATTTATAAGATTAAGTCACTGACAATTCAAAATCTTCAAATTATTATTTTTCCTCACTAATAAATTCCTTTAATTTGGAAATCATTTAGGTTAACTTATTTTCACTTTCCGTATGCTTGCAATATTTGGTGTTGTTTCTCCAGGAAAAATATTTGGGGTTCTTTTCTCTTATTGGGTTCCTTCTAATTTACAGATCTTCCTTAGTTTGGCATTAACAATTCCTTTTATTTGCAATTTCCACAATCCAGTTAAGAGAATAAAATTTTTGGCTTAAAGTTTTCACATAAATGTAATTGTTGTAAGACTTTATGCTTGTTTCTAATTAAGGTACTTGAGTGCATAGGCATAATGCAACATCTCCTTCGTATCAAGCTGAGGCATAAGCCTCATAATTGTACGAGACATGCCTACTGTGTGTGTGCTGGGGGGACATGTAATTGTGTGTGTGTATATATATATATTATATAAACATAAAATTACATGTATTTATAGAATTGAAAAAAGAAGATAGAGAAATGCATGAGATACTTCATTTAAATTTTAGCTTGAGCATCAAAGTTAATAGAAAGAAACTAATGGCATAATAAAATGACATTTTTAGCAAAGAACTAGATATCGTTGTAGCATTAAAGCTAAATCTGGTTGCATGACAAAAGAAGGAAATAGAATTTGAAATAGGTAAGAACAGATTATCAAATATAATTTGGATCAGACAAATCAAAATAGTAAGTGTTAGAGAGTCTGGTTTATATAAGGTTAGAAAAGAAGATTTTCTCCCCCCTCCCTCATACCCGTGGCGATGCCGGACGAACGGGAGGGTGGTAAATCCAAGGCGATCCCAGGGAATTGAACCCGGGTCCCTTTGTTAGGGGAGACAGTGCTTGACCACTTGAACGACTCCTTGTCAGCTGGTCTGTTTTGTCTATTTAGTTAATTAAGTATTGAGTCTATTTGTATATGGACCCAAGTGTGTGTCATGGCCCATTAGGATTTAGTCTATTTCTGTATGCTTTCCCTTTCTCCTATAAATAGGAGCAATGTTTTCTAATACAATACATCAATCAGCCGTCACTTGCTTTCTGACATGGTTTCAATGCAGAGATCTTAAATTCTGACCGTCAAGCAAGAGGGAGAAAAGAAGAGACACTCCTAACTGCCCCCTCCCGGTTGCACGATTTGTCGCTTGTAGGTCATTTGCTAACCCATTTCCTAAATCCTTGCATCGCCAGCCCCGTGTCGACAAACCTACTATCCTGCTACATATCGCTATTCCCTTCTTCCACCTTGTGCTGTCGTTGCTTCCTAGCCTCTACTATTTCCCGTGCTTCTACATCTTCCTGATGCTGCCTTAAACTTCCCCTGTGTCAACTGCCAACTCCTGGACATCACTGAAAAACCTAGTTACCATCACCCTGCCAATCCTCGATGTCGTCAACTTGCCATCCATTAACTTCCCTGCCACAACCCGCTGCTCCACTATCGCTGTGGCTAGGATAACAGTCGAATGCCCCCTAAAAAGTCTCCACTAGAAGCAGCATGCAGCCGCACAATGGTATTGACTCAGCATTCATCCTCTACATATCTACTTGCATATCCATTATCTCTACCATTGTTCCTACCAGTGTATTAAAAAGTGTTTCAGGCGGCCGCTTAAGCGGCTAGGACCCTAAGCCGCTTAATCCAGCCCCTAATCGCCCGCTTAACAGGTTTGAAGAAAACCACCCGCTTTTTGCCCACTTTTTTTTAGAATACTACTGGGAGCATGTAACATTAATTTCCTTGCTGCTTTTCAGTGATTACTGATTGATACTACTGGTTAGTATCTGCAATTACTGATCTGCTTGCTGATTTTAGTGATTAGAAATATTATTAGTGGTAAAGTATTGATTATTACTTGGTTAATTACTGATTTGTTGATTAGATATGTATAAAAGTTCCGTAGAAATATATTTTTTATATACACATACATGTAATGTTGTATAAAAATATATAAAATTTAGGCACCTGCTTTTTAAAAAATCGTCCGCCTACCGCTTAATCGGTTACAGGGTGTTGTCCGCACGCCTCCCGCTTCCCGCTTTCTAATACACTGGTTCCTACCTTTCCACTCCAATCACTCTCTTGATTCTTTTCATGGTTGACGTGAATGGAAGAATAGAGGAAGATGAGTAAAGGAAAGAGATGAGATGGAGGAAATAAGAGATGATAAAGAGAACAATTTGATTCTATTGCTATTTATATGGATCTTCATGCTATTTTATTTTGCTGCTATGTGCTTCTGATTATGCTTCTATATGCTTCTTGGAGCATTTGGTATTAGGAGCTTATTTCTTCTCTGCTACCTACTGATTTGTTGACGGTCTTCCATATGGCTACGTTTCTACTTTCAGCTATTGTGGTCCAGCACTCTCTGGACTATTGTGTTGCAACACTATCTGGCTTGTGCTCTATTTGCACGTTGATCTGTTCGTGCTTTATTTGCCATTTGAAATGCTCAGGTCCACTCCCCTAGGCTCTGATAGAGTTTCGGAAATGACGGTTGGCCTCACAGACTACCACTAGCCTTGGCTACGTGCTTTGTCCTCACGCACAACCTGAATCAAGTTCTCAATAGGTCACTCATCCTAGTATTATTTTGGGCTGAGAAAGCTTAACCATGGAGTACCTATTGATGGGCTACCTTAAAAAGATGTGTACCTTGATAGTCCAATCATTTCTTTTAAAATTATTTTATTTGAGGTCTCAAATCTTGGGATGTTATATTCTCTCCCACAAAATAAAAAATAAAGCTGATAAAATTTAATTTCCATGTTATCTTTAATGTTCTTTTGGCTTTTAAAAAATATAAATATTTAAAATCTAGCGGTGATTGATTGATGATCAATGTGGAACCCAAAGATGTAATTCTCGAGGCAGAATCACGACCGCCATGCTTGGAGTTGGAGGCGGGATTTGTAAACCATGCTTCTAATCGCGTGAAAGGTCACCTAGTTTCAATCCTTGCACAATAAACAATGCAGAGCATCATTTTTTAACCAAGCACAAGAAAGAGGATGAAGGATAGAGCAAATAGCCTAGTTTTTATTTTTTGGGGGTGGGGACACGGATTTATTTATTCATCGTGCACTTCAGCTGCAGGCAAACAATCCGATATAAAACCTAGATTAGAACCATACATTGCAAGATTCGTCAAACAGATACATTGTAGTTCCTCTGGGCATATGTTGCCTTCACGCAAATAACCTAATCTTTTGTTAGGCATCTAGTGCATAAATTTTTATAAAACAAGAAGGCCTTTGAATTTGTAAGCAAATATCATATAAAACAAAGGTAAATATGGAAGTCAAGAGTTCTTGTATATAAACCTGCACTGTGGTCGTGTTTAAAGAGATGGAACTGCCAGTATCCTTTGTGAGATACATCTTTGGTGTATGATCATTGCTAAATTTCTACATTGAGATACTCTGCTATGAGCATTCCTTTTGCACATGACAGTACTTTTTAAATGGCGACGTGCAAGTTGTGCCTTTTGTATCTAGTTATCTAATGGAAATTAGCAAATTAAATAGAAAAAGCAGAAGATAATTATCAGTTCCTCTGTATAAATGACCGTTCAAAGTTTAGCATATTTCCTGACTTGTTGAAATAGGCATCTATTCAATAGCTTACCCTAACAAGTGAGTTGCTTTTTCTGCTTGCTCAGAGGGTATATGGCTCCTGAATATGCAATGAGGGGATACTTAACTGACAAAGCAGACGTTTATAGCTTTGGAGTTGTCTTGCTGGAGATTGTGAGTGGAAAGAGCAATACCAGTTACAAACCTAAAGATGACTTCATATATCTTCTTGATTGGGTAAGTGAGAAAGCAAATCGCAGAACGGGATGAAGAACCTAATGCATTTTTTTAGCTTTTAATCTCCAAATAATCTACACTTTTTTGAATAAACACTGTTCTTTCATACTGCATGCAATTTAGTCCACATTATTCCGTATCTCGTTTCTTGAACAGAGGCTGATCTCTTACAAGTTATTTTTTTTCGAAGATATGTAATGTCAAGCAACTTGTTGCTGCAGGCTTATGTCCTTCAAGAGCGAGGGACACTCCTCGACCTCGTTGACCCATCCCTTGGTTCTGACTATTCAAAGGAAGAGGCAGAACGGATGTTACGGTTGGCTCTAATCTGCACCAGCCCATCCCCCTCCCTGCGACCCGCGATGACCATGGTGGTATGCATGCTCGAAGGAACGATGCCGGTAGGCGTCCCACAACCCAAGCTCACCCGAACTGAGAGCGAAGAGATGAGGTTCAAGACTTTCGAGAGGTTATCACACGACAGCCATGTTCTGAGCACGTCTATGGATGGCCCATGGGCCAATTCTTCCACGATTATGAGCAGCAGCTCCAACGGCCATTCGGCACTTTGAGCGAAAGTAAGCGAAGCAACTGGATTTCAAAGAGAAGGGATGTAAGCAAAAGCTTTGTTAAGGGATCTGTACAACCTCGTCAACTCCTTTTAATGAGAAATGGCGATGATTAAGAGAGTTCGGAAGCAATCAAGTTTTCGATCCGCCTACTTTTTTGTTTGTTTATGCCAAGCTTTTCTATGTCGGTTTTGGTCATTTCGTTTAAGGTCCTTACTATCATTTTTTTTATATACCAAGGAAATTGTAATCTAGTTGGTGTCGGCGTGAATATAACTGAGTCATTGTTTGGAACAGAACTTCATGTATAATTGTTCTTTTACCTCTACAGTATGACTGTATAAACAAAATCGTGCGTCAAATGTTTAATATATTTTCGGCCAAAAAAACATAAATGACACATTTCCCATTTTTTATTCTGTAAATGGCACGTTTTTGAACTTATTGCCCAAAATGGCACAATTGCTCTCCCGAGAGAGCAATGCGTCCCGAAGCCAGAAGTATTGTTTTTTTAATTATGATACCATGTATACCATGTATATTATATATATATATATATATATATATATATATATATATATATGTTAAATTGCTAAACTAATATAATCTAAATTAACTTATATACAATTAACCATATATTCAAAATAATATTTGAAGATAATAAAATAATAACAGAATATTATATTTATTAAAACATAATATTTATAAATGTAGATAAAAATATTCAAAATTAATAGACATCATACCAAAATTATATAATAAAGTTTAAAATTATAAAAATAAAGAAAATATATAAATGTATTTATTTGTAAACTTAGAAGAAAAAACTAATATAGCAATAAAAATAAGAAAATACTAATATAGCAAAATAATTTATATATATATACATATATATAAGTATATATATATATGTATATGTATATGTATATATGTATATATATGTATATGAATATATATATATATATATATATATATTATATTATGTAAATATTATGTATATATATATGTATGTATATATATGTATATGTATATATGTATATATATGTATATATATATATATTATGTATATCTTATATATATGTATATATCATATATATATATATGTATATATCATATATATATGTATATAAATATGTATATAATATATATGTATATATTATGTATATATATTATGTGTGTGTATATATATAAATATAAATATATATATATATATATATATATATATGATGTACATATATGTATATTTTTGATATTATCTATCATACCTTTAATATATATATATATATATATATATATATATATATATATATATATATATATATATATATATATATATGAGTCAGGCTAGAATACACTCGAGTGTATTCGGAGCAGAATACACTCAAGTAGTTTTTCATGATGCAATATTTTTTTCAAAAATCTAATCCGTTGATCTTCTTAAACATCTTGTGAATAGCTCATACACAAAATTTGAGCACATTTGGACATTTATAGGTCATGTTATAAAGATCGCAAAAATTATGCATTTCAAATTAGTTTCGCACGTCGATTTTGTTGCCCTTGGATGAGTGACTTACACTCATCCAAATGAACTCAAAATTTGTATGTAGCCTAGTTATAGTATGACAGTGAAGATCAATGGTTTACATTTTGCAAAAAAATAGTCTTGATATGCAAACACACTTGAGTGTATTCGTGTGATCTGTACACTCGAGTGTATTCTAGCCTGACTCATATATATATATTATTTAGCAATATTAGTATTTTTTATTTTTGATATTAGTATTTTCTTATTTTATTGCTATATTAGTTTTTTCTTCTAAGTTTACAAATAAATACATGTATATATTTTCTTTATTTTTATAATTTTAAACTTTATTATATAATTTTAGTATTATATCTATTAATTTTGAATATTTTTATCTACATTTATAAATATTATGTTTTGATAAATATAATATTCTGTTATTATTTTATTATCTTTAGATATTATTTAAAATATATGGCTAATTGTATATAAGTTAATTTAGATTATATTAATTTAGCAATTTAACATATATATGTATATATAATATGCATGGTATACATGGTATTATGATTAAAAAAAAATTAAAATAATTATAAAAAAAAAGTAATTCGCCTGGCTTCGGGACGCATTGCTCTTTCGGGAGAGAAATGCGTCCCAACCGGGGACGCATTGCTTCCCGAGAGAGCAATGCGGAAGCAATGCGTCCCAGCAGGGGACGCATTTGTCTGCAAATGTGCCATTTTAGGCAATAAGTTCAAGAACGTGTCATTTAGAGAATAAAAAATGGGAAATATATCATTTAGGTTTTTTGGCCTATATTTTCGGCTACTCGGCTAGTTGACTAAAACGAAAGAAGGATCATGAGCCCGCAACTCACTATAATGGCGTAGCTAGGATTTTCAGACTGGGGGAAACGAAAAATTGACAATGCGACGTCCCAAGATTAGGTTGTATCCATCCCTCGGTTCTGACTATTTCAAGGAAGAGGCAGAACGGATACTACGGTTGGCTCTGATCTGCAAAATAGCTATATTTGATTAGCAAGGGCAAATGGATGAAGCCTATAGGAACGGGATTTCCAAGCGAAAGGATGTCAGAGGAGGAGGAGGAGGGGGGGGGGGGGTTGTTAATTTCATCATAAGTCGGAACGTTTTCACCTTTTCACAAATTTGTCATAACGTTTTAAAAATTACATATATATCATGCAAAACGTTTGTATTTTTCAATTCTATTTCCTTTGCCGAAAACTGGCAAGCTGCCATGCGCTGCTCCGTTTTCTACCATTACACTACGTTCTTTTTGGATTTTCATCATAGATAGGACAATTCTCTTTCTTTAAATCGCATTAACAATATAGTTCATTTTTTCTGTTTCTCATGTCCGACTGCCATGGAACAACGGCCATATGTTTCGCTACCCAAGCTACAACGACGCTTTGTTCTATACACCACCATTGTGCTCCTTCCAGCTGTGCCTAGACATTCAGCCTGCGTTTGGCACAGGACTGAGATTCTGGAATTAGGACTGTGTTAGTCGGGATTAGTCTGGATTCCGGTGCTGGGGCAGTCAGGATGCAGTCTAATTTTGTTTGGCAACGCAGTCTGTTTCTGATCAGCTGGTCTGATTTGAGTCTGTGTGCAGTCTGAATCTGTTTGGTTGTAAGTCTGATTCTATTTGGTAGCGTAGTCAGTATCTGCTTATTTTGTCATGTTCTTGCAACACTGTTTGAAATAGTACGCAAAATATGTATTTGTGATGCCACTTCAACCTAAGTTTAGAATATATTAAAAAAAATTTTATTTGTGTTGTGTGGGTGTTATTTTGTATATTTAGAATAATACAAATAAGATATGATAATGCTAATTTTTACGTGGTGATTAAAAATTAATGAAATGTTATTGTCGTATGGAATGACATTTGTATATGGTATATATGTAATGTTGAACATAGTTAATTGCCGTCATTAGTGTAACAAATTACATTATCGTCAGTAAGTAACAGTCAAACTACATGAAATATGAAATTGGCCTAATATATTTTGTTCATAACATAAACAAATTACATTGTCGTCAGTAAAAGTAACTGATAATAATCATATTGTCTTCATTAGTTAAACATAAACGATCACTGATAATAAAATAATTGTTTATGGAGAGAAAGATAAAAACTGGGAGAAATAAACAGCCAAACAAAAGTTAAGATTTTGACAAGGTACTTTGGGGGGACATGGTTGGATGTGGATCTTGATTAAAATTGGTCAATGTTATGGCCTCATCGTACTCGTCCCATGACACTGGGCATTGTTCCTGCACCGACTGTTTGTTTTGTTGTTTGATGTCGTCTTTTGGCCAATCAAACAACAATGGCAAATGAGGAACATGCTGACTGACTCGGCCCTTGACTTGATCATCGGTCCCAATTTTTCCCTCCTCATCCTTTGTGTGATTGCAACATAGTTTTGTGCATAAAAGGTTATCTTCAACATATTTTTAAATTTTTTCCGACGACATCAACAGTTTTTCAAAATTTTCCCTTACCCTTGCCTTTGCACGCGATGTCGACATCTAAAATTAAAAAAAATAAAGGTATGAACAAATAACAGAATTCATAAAGAACTGTGGCAATAACATAATAATGAAGTAGGAAATTTGATCACATTATGGTAGCAACATATAATATTGTAACACATAAGTATAGCATGTAAAATGTTGCGACACAAAAAACACAACTACAACATTTAGCACATATGTTACAAGTTCATTTGTTTATTTCAATCGTCAGTGCAAAAAAAATTCCTGGTGGGTAAGTGTGACACATCGTCAAAAAGTTGCATTCAATGCCTTGTTGCTCGACCAATGTGGGGGGAGGCAATAAATTTTCCAATATGAACATATTGTCTCTTACAAACTCTCTCTTGATGTATTGCCATCGCATTTACAACTCAGCCAATGAAATATAAGGGCCTCCTGTTATGTATAGGAACTGGTGCCATGCCTCCATCCAAGCCTGTGTAGAGTATACTCCATTTACACATCTACCCACGTGATATTGGGTTCTCATCAAACCCCTGAGAACCATATCAAGCTCGGTAGACCAGATAAAAGATGGTGTCGGCGGTTGGCCAGCCATATAACAGATTCTGTAAGTAATATATTTTTCAAAAGTAAGGGTATATATCACAATTAATTGTATTATTTGGTTTGACCTAACGTTAAGAAAAATTTCGATTAATAACATACATCATTAATAAAACATTCACCAACATGAAGAAAAATTTCATAACACTTATAATGTAATACGACGTTTATAAAAGTGCCTAAATTAAACAAGTGTATGATGTTCATAACATCCATTGATAGTCATTCTAAACAAAGAAGACAATGTAAATGTATTTGCCATTCAACGTTATGGAGTCATTTGAGGTGAATGGATGTCCAGAAGCAGACGACAATCTTCCTCCAGACTGGCAACATTGCGTTCTAAAACCTCATGCTCATACTTTTTGTTAGTGTATAATTCATCGTAGTTGTGATGAATTTTAACGAAGTCCTTCATGTTCATCGCCTGAGCCCACACTGACTTGCACTCAACAGTTAGTAACATAATCTCCGTTTTCAATGAATCAATTGTTGGGGGGAGATCGACTGCCCATTGGAAGTATCTGCATCGGTCTTTTCCCTAAAATGTAGTACCAAGTTCAAGTTAATGGCAAAGAATGCGGAGCCTCGACAAGGGCAGTCTATTATTTATTGATGTACTATCACACCTTACTAGTAGGGCATGTGTAATACATTTCACCCGACCTTTGACTTAGAATGACAAAGTCATATAACCCTGCATCCTCTGTGTTAAGACGTAAGGCTGCATTTAGCCCACAATCACACCTCGGAACCTCAGATGGAGTCATCGACATCTAATAAAACAAAATTGACGATTAATAGAAAAATTTCAGGTTCATGACATAGTTTTCAAAGATAATATGAAGACCATTTGTTCAGGAGTAGCTAATTGTTGCAACAGACAAGTGCAGTTCATTTGGACATATCATAATATAGTATATCTATGACATATTGTATCCATCTTCTTCTGTTGAAGAGTCATTATCGCTTGTTATTTGAAGTCGGTGGCGAAGATATCAGCACCTCTCCCGCATACATGAAATTTCTTCTTGTAACCTATCAGTGTCTACTCTTGTTGAACAGACAAAGGCATAGTGTTCTGACCAGAACTTGCGTTTGCTACGTGCATATGCGAGCTGTGATACCATTGCATCCCTAATTGCAGTCAGCGTAGCCACTGTAGGTTGTACTTGCTGCGCGGGCAACCTCATATGGCATCTGGTTGGTACAAGACCCCTACCACATGTAAAATATGGCCTATGGAGATTGTTATCTTCAAACCATCCATTTTCCGCATCTGTGGCATTCATGTACACTCGTACGGTGCACTGCAGATCACATGGGCACGACGACATGTCATTGTCCATTTCTAGACAGAAAACCTAATGAGACATAATTTCACATTGTTTATAAGTAGGCAAAACTGTAGTCAACAGTAGAGTTTGAGAACAAAAGTTGGCCGTTAAGTTACAAAAATAAATTGGAAAAGGGAGTAAGTGAAACATGCTGTAGAACATGTTTCAATGTCTGTGATGTGCACAAATTATATCATCTTTTGGATCATGTTTGGTTGCATATCCATGTTGTTTTGACTCAATTATCACTCTCATTCATGCTAGATTCTATATTTTTAGCTATTCTTACTTGTCTCATAGTTTGTATTGTATGTACTACATATTGTAATGAAATTATGAGTAATATATCATATTATCTCTTATTGGATCACTCCTCAAGTATATACATGTTTTGGGGTTCAAAATTGTGCAAATACCACTTTTTACATCATGTAAATCAGACCTACACACTGAAAGTTATGAGCAAAATACACAACAGCCCAGAACAGCGAAGTGCACGCCGTGTACCAAAAGTGCACGCCGTGCACCTGGGAATTTCAGGCAGATAAAAGTTTCTGGAAAGTTGCACGGCGTGCACCTGTGAGCCAAAAGTTTCTGGAAAGTTGCACAACGTGCATTTCCAAAGTGCACGCCGTGCACAGTGTATTCTGGAGCAAACGGAAAGTTTCTGGAAAGTTGCACGGGTTGCATTTCCAAAGTGCACGCCGTGCACCTGGCAGTTTCAACATTTTGTAAAATACGAGTTTTTGTTTAAAACGAAGTGAGAACTTAATGGGCGGTTAGGCCCGATCATTTATGAACGTTCCCTCGTCCCAGAGCAAGAGAGGAGCGGAGGAGGACGATTTGGAGGAGAAAAAGGGTGGTTTCTTGGGAAAGGAGTCCATTTCTTCTTCTCTTCTTCTCCATTGTCTTCTCCAAGGTGCAGCCAAGCTTCCCCAACTTTGTGTAGTTTCTCGGGAGAGGAGCCAGTCCGTTTTGGAGTAACTTTGGGAGTGGAATTTCGTCCCTAAGACGGAATTCTACTTCTCTTGGGTTACACTTTCAATTCTCCTAGCTTTTCCTTCTCTAAACCATGTTAAACTCTGAAAATTCTGTAGCATTTCTGCAATACATGATCATGGACGAGTAGAATCCAAATCTTGGACATGGGAGAGTAACTCTCATGTCATAGCTTGTATGAACATATGAATTTCTTACTAAATGTTAGTTTCTTGCATGTTCCAAGAGTTGTTTCAGATCTGAAATGCTTGTTTGTGTGATTGGCCATCATACTTGCATATTTTATGCTTTCTTTCATAATCTGAGAAGATGTGTTTGAGAGTATGGAGTTACTCTTTTGGCAACTTGTCCTTGACCGCGAGGGTGGCTGGGATTATGTTGAGGAGCAAGGTTTGTGATTTGAAATGAAATACATACACGAGAGTGATGTATGGAGTTAAAATCATCATCACTTCACCGGGAGGTGAGTGATGACTAAAAACCTCCTTTGCAAGTTAATTAACATGTTTAAATTCATATTTTAATATAAGCTATGATGTGATAGTGAAATCCCAAGTCTAAGATCCTCTTAAATCTGAATCTTAACCTTAATTAAGTGATAATTTACTGATTTGTTTTAAATCTGTAATTTAGTTTTTCTAATCTAATCATCTTGTGTATAACGATCTTGATTATTGAAAATCATAAATCTTGCGCCTAACTAACCAACGCTCCTTGTGTTCGACCTCGACTACAACTACTCTCGTATACTTGCGGGAAATAGTTAGTTGAGTAAACTATCCTTTACTTGGATTGAAACTCGTTAGTGTAAACAACCAACAAGTTTTTGGCGCCGTTGCCGGGGAGCATCGGTATTCCTGTTAGAGTAAGAGTTGTTGATAAGTAAATGAGACTAGATCAAAACCTTCATATCCACCATCATATCCATAAATCATAATTCATCATGATCATCATAATTTGTTGTATATTCCATGTTTGTTTTTGTATCTCACTCACCTTGTTTATTTGCAGGAGCATATGGGGTGTTCATAAAAAGATCCTTGAACCGTACATATCTCTACATTTAGAAAATGCACACACTATTTGCAGCCCTCATGGAGCAAGAAGGAGTGAAACCCAAACATGTATGGAGGAATCACAACCCACACAACCATCATCCATGTCACCATCATCCAAACGACATTCACCCATGCTGCCTTCATCCACATCACCTTCATATGTACCACCCTCATCCATACATCATCCACACCACCATCATTCACACCTAATTCACCACCATCATATACACCACCAACACCCATACCACATACATCACCACCATCTACGCCACACCCACCTAATCCTCCAGATCCACAAGAAGAACTTGTCAAGGAGGATGACCTTTCTCTTAAGGACTACTTTGGTACAGTTGCAATGCACATGAGTGGGCTTATTAATATTTCAGAATTTGAGGCAGAGGAGTTTTCTATTAGCCCAGCCATCATACAATTGCTACAACTGAATGCATTTGGAGGGACACCAATGAAGGATCCAAACCTCCACATTGCTGAATTTCTACAGTTGCTAAGCACCATAAAGATATGTGGCGTTCCTACTGATGGGATACGCCTAATTCTTTTTCCATTCTCTCTTAGAGATAGAGCCAATGCATGGCTCTATACTTTGCCAAAGAAGTCAATCGGCACTTGGGAGGAGCTTCTAAATGTCTTTTTGGCAAGATATTTTCCACCTAGAAAAACTTTGCAGCTAAGGAGTCAACTCATCAATTATTCTCAAAGGGATGGAGAGACCTTGTATGATACATGGGAGAGGTTCAAAGATCTTCAACATCTTTGTCCACATCATAGTCTAAGCAATTGGCTTCTATTGCAATCTTTCTATAATGGTTTGTGCTACAATACAAGGATGTTTATTGATGCAGCTGCAAATGAAGCTCTAATGAACAAATCTTATAGAGAAGCCTATGCTATTATTGAAGATATGGTAGCAAATCATTGCCAATGGAGTTCGGCTACAAGCTACCACCCATCCTTTTCACACACTACTTCTGAAATGCAAGTGGAAGATCACATGGTTGATGCTATAGACTTGATTGCAGCAAGGATAGACACTTTGTCACAAAGGTTTGAGAATCTAAGCACACAACTAATTCAAACAGCCAACAATATTTGTGATGCATGTGGGTTGCTTGGACACTCATCTTCTACATGTTATGCTTCTTCTATTTATTCTCCAATGGGCTACACTCCACCGGTCTTCTACAACAATGTGAACCCGAATTTCATTCAGCCACAACAACTGCAAGTAACTCCTAGATTAGAGTTCATGCTTGCAACATTTATTTCAACTCAAATGCAGCGAAATGAGGAGTTCCAACAACAAAGACAATCAATGAAGGGTGCCATTTGCCAACTCTCTTCTAAGGTGGACGATATTGCCACTCATGCACACATCTTGGAGAAGCAAATTACCCAACAAGCTCTTTTTTAGCAAAGAAGCATTTCCACCTTTCTTGCCTAGTCCACCAGAGATTAATCCTACATATTTCAGGCCAGTGACATTGAAGAATGGAGTTGTTATAGAGGTATATCCTTCAAAGTATGATGATGTTGATACCCATGACGATTATGAAGTTGCAACTAAAGGGGAGAAAGCTACAACACATGCTCTACATGTTGATTCTTCAAGCAAGCCACATGTCCTTCCTCCTCACACTCTAGATGACACATTTCTTTATAATGAGAAAACTCTTCCTAACTCATATTTTGATGATGCTTCAAAGGGGAATGAAAAGACAAATCATATTGGTATACAAAAGACTATTCTTGCTACAACTCATAGGTGCTTTCGCTTGCCCCTAATCAAGGACATATTTGCAAGGAGGCATCAATATTTAGCACAACAATTTCCAGCTGCAAATCAGAGCACCGGTCCTCCATGGACTTTGATGTTTCCACCATGATGAGGTACCCGGTTGCAACCTTTTTAGTTTGATTTATGCAGTGAGGACACTGCAGATTTCAAGCTTAGGGGGGAGCAACCGAATGGTAGCCTAGTTCTTTTAGCTTTTCCCTTTCATGTTATTTGCTTCTTGTCATTTGCTTTTGTTTTGTGTTCACATTTCAGTCTTTTGTTTTCAATTATGCTCTTCTTGTGGCAAATCTAGTATGATATGAGGTTTATCTTTTATATGTGGATAGAACTCCTATGCTTAATTGATTGTCCTCTATTGAAGAGAAATATCATTTGGAGAAATTGTAAAAGGCATGCATTAATCAAATGAAACCTTTTGGCCATCAACATGTGCTTAACTCTGGTTTATGCTTCTAGCCTGAACATTCATCTTTCACATCTTTGATTTCTTAAAACATGTAATGGTTTCAATTTTTGTGAGTAAATCAACTTTACAACATCATTTGGAATACGAGATGCCCTTGCCAAGATCTTAGTGCATTTTCAACCACTCTTTCAATGAAAAAAAAACAAATGAATGAAATCTAGCTAATGTGCAATTTAGTTGTCTCTCCTATGTTAGAAAAAATCTTTTGACTTATCTCATCTTTATACCCCATAAAAGATGGCTAAACTGCCCACATATCATGCTAGCCTAGTGTAAGTTCGATCTGGCCACGATGGTTAGGTGGTATGTCTTAAAAGAGGGTAAAATACCCCAACCGACATTCCATGTGTGCATAAGCCTGCATTAGCAGCCGAGTGTTGGAACCCATAATCTATTGTCATATCATTTTTGGGAAAGAAGGAGAGTACATCTAAAATTGTCAATTTTAACTAAGATTTCAGCATTTGTATCCTTAATAGTTGAGAGTTTTAGTTGCACATCCACTAATTGCTTGGCTTGGTCATCTAAATTCTACTTAGTGTTGTTTAATTGATTGATTTATTTAATTGTGACCACCCCTGATAAACTAAAAATCTCTTTCTTAGGTGTTTAAGTTGAATTGATGGCTATGAGTATAAACATGTTGATCATGGTTGGTTTGGTCTTATACACATCTTTCATTTCATTTGATCTATGCATGAACTTGACAATTCCTTCATTTGTGTTTCAATGCTCTTTTTGCTTGAGGACAAGCAATAGTTTAAGCTTAGGGGGATTTGATGTGCACAAATTATATCATCTTTTGGATCATGTTTGGTTGCATATCCATGTTGTTTTGACTCAATTATCACTCTCATTCATGCTAGATTCTATATTTTTAGCTATTCTTACTTGTCTCATGGTTTGTATTGTAGGTACTACATATTGCAATGAAATTATGAGTAATATATCATATTATCTCTTATTGGATCACTCCTCAATTATCTACATGTTTTGGGGTTCGAAATTGTGCAAATACCACTTTTTACGGCATGTAAATCGGACCTACACACTGAAAGTTATGAGCAAAATACACAACAACCCAGAACAGCGAAGTGCACGCCGTGCACCTGGGAATTTCAGGTAGATACAAGTTTTTGGAAAGTTGCACGACGTGCACCTGGGAGCCAAAAGTTTCTAGAAAGTTGCACGGCGTGCATTTCCAAAGTGTACGCCGTGCACAGTGTATTCTGGAGCAAACTGAAAGTTTCTGGAAAGTTGCACGGCGTGCATTTCCAAAGTGCACGCCGTGCACCTGACAGTTTCAGCATTTTGTAAAATACGAGTTTTTGTTTAAAACGAAGTGGGAACTTAATGGGCGGTTAGGCCCGGTCATTTATGAACGTTCCCTCATCCCAGAGCAAGAGAGGAGCGGAGGAGGACGATTTAGAGGAGAAAAAGGGTGGTTTCTTGGGAAAGGAGTCCATTTCTTCTTCTCTTCTTCTCCATTATCTTCTCCAAGGTGCAACCAAGCTTCCCCAACTTCATGGAGTTTCTCGGAAGAGGAGCCAGTCCGTTTTGGAGTAGCTTTGGGAGTGGAATTTCGTCCCCAAGACGGAATTCTACTTCTCTTGGGTTACACTTTCAATTCTCCTAGCTTTTCCTTCTCTAAACCATGTTAAACTCTGAAAATTCTGTAGCATTTCTGCAATACATGATCATGGACGAGTAGAATCCAAATCTTGGACATGGGAGAGTAACTCCCATGTCATAGCTTGTATGAACTTATGAATTTCGTACTAAATGTTAGTTTCTTGCATGTTCCAAGAGTTGTTTCAGATCTGAAATGCTTGTTTGTGTGATTGGCCATCATACTTGCATGTTTTATGCTTTCTTTCATAATCTGAGAAGATGTGTTTGAGAGTATGGAGTTACTCTTTTGGCCACTTGTCCTTGACCGCGAGGGTGGCTGGGATTATGTTGAGGAGCAAGGTTTGTGATTTGAAATGAAATACATACACGAGAGTGATGTATGGAGTTAAAATCATCATCACTTCACCGGGAGGTGAGTGATGACTACAAACCTCCTTTGCAAGTTAATTAACATGTTTAAATTCATATTTTAATATAATCTATGATGTGATAGTGAAATCCCAAGTCTAAGATCCTCTTAAATCTGAATCTTAACCTTAATTAAGTGATAATTTACTAATTTGTTTTAAATCTGTAATTTAGTTTTTCTAATCCAATCATCTTGTGTATAACGATCTAGATTATTGAAAATCATAACTCTTGCGCCTAACTAACCAACGCTCCTTGTGTTCGACCTCGACTACAACTACTCTCGTATACTTGCGGGAAATAGCTAGTTGAGTAAACTATCCTTTACTTGGATTGAAACTCGTTAGTGTAAACAACCAACAGTCTGCAAGTTAGAAAACAAATGTATAAATCACTAATTTGCCCACATAGAATTGGCAACAGTTTCACGCAAAACATCTCCCTCTCTAGCATCGGTCTGGCTTGTTTGTTGGAGAGAACTCAATTCATTCAAGATGTCAGTGGTAGTATCAGGCTCATCCAAGTTTTCGTCCATCATAGGATCACCATCATTTTGGCACCGGATAAAATTTTGAACGATACAACAAGCCATTACAATCCGAGACTGAGACTGTACGGGAAAAGTCGCTCCTTTACGAAAGTAGGAAAACCTCTTCTTCAACACACTAAAGGCTCGCTCAACAACGTTACGTAGTTGAGCATGTCGGTGGTTGACCATTTCCTTTTTGTTTGTGTATGAGCCTCTGTTACCCCGATACTCTGCTATATGGTAAGCAACGTTTCGATATGGTGTAAGCAATTGGCTGGTTTTGGCGTACCCTACATCAACAAGATAGTACTTCCCAGCGGGTACTTTGAACCCGCCTGTGGTTGTAGCTGCGTGAAGTACCCTTTGGTCAGCAACAGACCCCTCCGAACCAGTCATGATATATGTAAACTCCATTGAGAAGTCTACTACAACCATGACATTCATGGAAACATTCCATTTTCTATTCCTACACTACTACAGAAAATGCTTTTTACAACGGGAAAAATACAACAGTTCTGTTGGTTGTGTTGTAGTTAGCATATCTTTTACAACAAGTCTATTTGTGTGTTGTGAATTATATATTTTATACAACACAAGTTATATACAACAGGCCAAACTCGTTGTAGTATATGTGATACTACAACAGGTGCTAAATTGTTGTAATAGACTGTAATACCACAACATACTCAAACCTGTTGTAAAAGACCATAATTACACAACACGCTCTAACCCATTGTAATAGTCACGTATGTAACTTGTTGTAATAGATCATCATTACACAACATACTCTAAACTATTGTAAAAGATCATTATTACACAACATGCTCTAACTCGTTGTAATTGTCATGTATGTTAACCCGTTGTAATAGACCATCATTACACAACATATTCTAACCCGTTGTAAGAGAACATAATTACACAACATGCTCTACCCGTTGTAATAGTCACATACGTTAACCCGTTGTAATAGACCATCATTACACAACATACTATAACCCATTGTAGTATACTATAATTACACAATAGGCTTTCACCTATTGTAATAGTTACCCGTTGTAATAGATCACAATCACACAAAAGGTTTGCACGTCATTTGTTGTATATGTACAAAAAATAATATATGTGTTGCATAAAATGAAACTGGTTCAGCGGTTTGAGATGTGCCTTACTTTCAAGTGGTCTCAAGTTTGAAACCTTGTGTCTAGATGTATTTTCCTTTTGTATCAACATGTTATATACAACACCCCTTTTACACCAAGTGTGTTCAATGAACTACAACATGTATTAACTGTTGTATAAAATACATATATTACAATATGTGCAACACCTATTGTATAAAGAACCCCCATAAGACCACGTGATCTAATACAACAGTTGACACCCGTTGTAAAATGGAAAAATGAATTGTTGTAAAAACCATTTTTCGTAGTAGTGCTATATCGGTTCTGCTTATCACGCTTCACCAAAACAGGGATGTGTGTCCCGTCAATTGCCCCAATGGCATCCTAAGACAAGTATATAAGAAATATGCAAGTAAATACCAAACTCAACGGTGATGATAGTGGTTATATTAACAATGGAATGGACAATGGTCAACTAAGTGTTGGTCATACCTTGAAGTAAGGGTAAAATCTTGAACTCTCGATGATGCGGCGATGCGGAGTTGTGGATGTAGTTGGCATGACAATATATTCATTGCACAAAGTACACACTGCATCCAACACCTCGTTAAACTTTCTACTTATGGTCTCACAGCTGTGAATGTAGTCCTCAGCCAGAACACGGTTGGTATGGCCATGGCCAACTATTTGAAGGAAGTAGCAAACTGCCACCACTGATGACACACCTCTGGTACTTTTCAACAAACCTCGGTCCTCAAGTTTGTCAACAAAGGCTAAAACCGTGTTGGGTAGCATACGATACAGATCGTATGCCCTCCTTTCATGGCTGGTTATTATTTCTAAAACCTTTTGATGGCCGCTCCTAATACTAACCGATCTTGGTATTGGTTGGTGTGTGGTTGTGGCGTCTGAATTTTACATGATATTGTGGGATATTTGGTCAGCTATTTGGTAGGATATTGCGTTAGCAATGTCATTAGCCGGACCAGACATAAGATCCACTAGTTGTAGAATGTCATCAGTTGTTTCATATGGATGAATACCGACCATCACGTCTAGAATTAAAAGCGATTATCCGCATCAGAAAAATATCAAGATATTGCAGAAATGAAATTAGGGCTATAGCGACAAAATAGCAAATACTGACCAAATAGCAAATAACAAGATAAACCATTACATAGTATCATAGTTCAGAGATTGTTCCCAACGGAATAAAATAGTACAACAACAACTTTTGATAAAGTGCATCAAATAAAAGGAAAGATACTGATATACTTCTTAAATTAGACAACCTCAAAAGTACGATGGAGATTGTGGCATGAAGGGTGATTGTGATGCAGAAGCTGTGTTCTTCATTTCCCACAAGTCTTGCAACCAAATTGTAATTTTTTGTGGGGTGTCCATAAGGATTAGGTAAATGTTACGGTTAGCTGGATCTTTTATGGCGTGCACAAGAGTGGTAAAAACTAGGAAAGAGGCATCAGGGTAGCTTGCATGAAAGTGGTGCAAAATGGTTTGGTATTCATCTTTTTCATTAGACCTAGCAGCAATTCCGCTGCCCATCTCATGTACCTTGGAAAACACCTTTGTGAATTCGGACACAACATCATTAGATAGGACACAACTGTCCTGTGAGCTTGACGCTCACTTCATACGTCTGATCGTGGTGGGAGTCCTTGCACCAACACCTTGGTTGTGTGATCCTCCGTTGGTGTCCTTACTTTGTGTCCCAGAATTAATCATGTCTTCAGTGAAACCGGTTGGACCGGTCAGTTCTGGGCTGACAAATGAATCAGATGCGTCTAGGTCAACAACAACATCATCTTCAGATGCAACATCAGAAGGGGGCTGTCTATCGGTTGAGGACATTGCATGATGCCCCCCTAACTATGTTCCTCCCCCCATCAGCTCGACGTCGTGGTAGTGGCAGAATGGTCTATTGATCAATCTCGCTAGTTCCCTATTTGCCTAAAACAGGGGACAACTACTGATTAGGTCAATATTAACAAGTTTAATTTAATATATAATAGTCAGGGGAGTATATATTATTAGACATACCGCAAGTGCCTCCCTCCACTCCGAGGTGTCAGGCAATATTGACTTGTACCTGCTGTCATCCCATCCAACATCACTTTTGTTGGTCACCAATTTTATCTTTGCATAGTCTCTCCTGAGGTTCTTCCATTGAGTTTTTAACTGATCCAATGTACCCTCGTTCCTCCCCATCCTGATATGCCAATCGCGTAGCGTCTCCTCCACACGTCCCTAGTAAACATTCCATCGACGCACCTACCCATGTCATATTGTCTCCTCAATGCCACAACCAGAGCCTCATCCAACTCTTTCGACCATACAATACAGAACCTCGGGTCAGGTGCAACCATAGTAGCAATGACACTGTGATATATTACTTTAGTATGGGTGTTTAAACGAAACTGTTATACGAACCTAGTATGAGACTACACAGTTGAAAGCAATAACTTGTATTGAAGTAGGCTAAGACAAGATCCATTAGCCGAACCAGACATAAGATCCAAAATGTGTACAACAAATTTGAAATTGTTGTTAAATTTGAAATGGTTGTAGCAAACACATCATCCAATATGTTCATTACAGGGAAACTACATAAATAGTAAGCATTCAACATGGCATTCACATTAAACGTGTTCGTATTGCTCATGAGATATACCTGGTAAGCCGAATTGAAGGTTGAAGAGAGTTGCACGACCAACGACAGGGTCAAGAATGGTACATACAAGAAATTCAGAGGGAATACAGATTAGCCGAAATAATTGGATTATTTGTAATATAATCAGCAGAATACTTATGGGTGTACATTTTGGTCTACATGAAAAATAAAATCATTCATTCAAGCTAACATTAAAATCATTCATTCAAGCTAACATATATCACAAAGAATAATTGTTTCACAACAGAACTGGCATTTGAAGTATATATATCCCTATACTAACATATATCACAAAATTCCTATACTAATTGGTAAAAAATTACTAACATCACAACACAACTGACATTTGAAGTATATATCCCTATATTAACATATATCCCTACACTAACATATATCACAAAATTACCCATACTAACTATATTTTCAGTTGTATATATATTTTTATTATAAAGATGGTCATGATTTTTTCTTAGAAATAGAGATGATACGATTCATGACATAACCTCATAAATTTGACCCAAACCTGGTTGACAGAGACTCGACTAAATTTTCACATGTCTTTCAGTATGTGGTAATGACCACATTTCAACAAGTTGTTTATGTGCTTATTAGTTCGAATTGTATGTTTGTTCCACCAGTCTGTCTATGTCCCAGGTGGCGGGATGAATGAAGTCTGTGCAATTGACCACAAGTCCATCTTTCAGGTACAATTATAGGTAAGAATTAGAAAATATTGATATATGTCTTCTATATCAATAGTGTGTACAGTTGGGTTTTAGGGGAGGCAGAGAAAGCAGCGAAAACAAAAATTTTCTCCCCAAACCCAGAACAAGGAAATGCGTCAACGTCTATATAATAGGAAAGGGATGGTTTGTGGAATCATACCTTGTCCCGAGGCTTGCTCGGCGACAATACATCGCGGCTTGCGCGGTCTTCACCTCCGGTCTTAGACGGTGTATGTGAAGCTCCTGGTCATACCGAGACTGACTCCTCCTCCTCTCACCGGACTGTCGGGATCGACAGTTGTCCTCCTGAGCGGCAGAAACCTCCCGCCTCTGAAGTAGTCCACACGGACCACCTGGAACTCCACACTCCTTGTCCCACAAGGAATTGGAAGGAGTCGCACCCTCCTGTTGACGTACTAGTCGCCAACACACTCTCCTTCCTCTAGTTGCAACTGCAGTTGTCTTTCCCTTGCTGCGCCTCCCTTTGCGGGTAACACTTGCTCGGGCTCTCTCTCGGTTACCAAAACCAGAGAGAACGACAACTTTCCAGAGCAACTGGTTGCACTGAGCTGTTGTCTGAGAAGCCCCCAATACCCCTATATATAGGAGGGTCATGGGACAGGGTTCTCTATCCCGGGCAATATGGGACTAAAGCAGGAGTAAAAGGGTTCGAGATTTTCCACAAAAACAACATGTTGCGGCAACTGAACCAATCGTTTCACAACTGAAACGGTCGTTTGGATCCTCCAGCCGATCGGTTGGACACTCCAGCCGATCGTTTGGATCCATGAGCCGATCGGTTGGACACTCCAGTCGATCGGTTCGTGATCCTGGTTCAACTCAAATTGACTTTCCTTCTTTTGTTTCTAATTGGTATCGAATACCAATCCTATTTCCCAATCAAATTGGGCAATTGAAACGAAAGGAAAATTCTCACAAATCCTATTTTTCCAAGTTGATCGATTGCACCAGTTGAATCGATCGTTTCAACACTTGAAGCAATCGGTTCACCCTGGACTTGAGCCGATCAGCTCAACACTTGAGCCGACCAATTCACCAACCTCAGCCGACCAGTTCATCACATGAACCGATCGGTTGGGAGTGCAGGTTGTGCAGAATTAGTCAATTGCGATTTTAATCAATCCGATACTCCAATCAATGTGTCCAACACCTTGAACATTATGATATTGAGCCATCAATTGATTGAGTGTTTAATTGAACTATTAAACTCCTTTAGTAATCAATCTAAACATTGCTTGTGGACAAAACTCCTCTTTCAGGTTAAATCCTATGTGTGTGACCCTGCAGGTCCATTTCACGTTGGTAGTGAAAGTCCATAACACTTATGACTTCACAAGAAAAGAGCGGTGCCTAGTCACACATCAGTGCTACCCAAGTGAAAGTAGAAAGTTGGAGAACAACTTTCAATCCTACAATCTGTGAATGGTGTTACAGTGAATGTATAATTCCTTTGTCACTGATATCCCGAATGAACTCGAGGCATGGAACAGTCATCCTGTCAACGTTCATTCACTTTCTTGATCTCAGAGCAGATTGAACGAGATATGTATGACATCAATATCACATACTGATTCACACATGCGTGCGCACGCCTATCTCAATCCTACTCATCAAGTGGCCTTAGATATCAAACTCCCTCAGGAGGGACAAATCCCATATCTATCACTCACCCCTCAAAAGCCCCATGTGTCAAAACCACCCAATCATCACCTTTATAACAACCCATGTTTCAGGACTGCGTTTGATGATGTCAAAGTGTACCCAACGACATGTGTTGAGTGTAGTGATTTCAGGTCAAAGAATCATATTCACCACCATCACTGTGAGTACTGACTGTGACTACCATGTCATGGTTCCCTGTGTCAAACTCACGGTGGGTCTGTCTGGTACACTTGTTCTCTAACAAGTACCTATGTGGTTGGTTTGATATCTATATATCATGACTAATGAGATTCTGTCATCAACCAACACCACAATCTAATCTTGTGTGTCATTGCTGTCTATCTACCTTCCACAATGACATCCAACTAGGGACATAACAAGAATGTACAAACTCTTAGCATCCGTATGATCTCATCGTTCAGGTCCTCAACCTGAAAGCATATGTCATTGAGTACTGTCATTCTCTAGACATTTAATCTGTTCTATCACTATCTCATATGACTGAACTAGAAAGAATTGGAAGCTTGCCTTTGATGTTCATCAAATCAATCTTAATGTATCCCACCAATCATCCCATGATTGGCTCTCAGGGCATACATACCAACATGTACAATAGTAACATTGAAAAAATATGGATATATGTCTTCTATATCAATCACGTAAAAATATTTGAGCTTACGAGGATGTGTGTACAATAGTAACATTGTTCATAGTTAGAAAAGGGCTATAATATGTGGGTAAGATGAACAGAAAGTAAAATAACAAAAACCACCTCATAAAGTCCATCTTGCACAAAGTAAACATTTTTTCTTTTGTCTCTTTTTTGGATTGGATATGAACATTATCATCAGATATCTTCAGAAACATCACCTCATAAACAAGGGAAAAATCCTTGACACAAATATCATATTTGTATTACAAATATTCTTGCTGAAAACACAACGGTGTTACAAATATTTGTATTACAAATATTGTTACAAATAATGCAGACAGCAGTGTAGTTTCTTTCTGTATGTGCTACTCATATTTAGAGAAATGAAAGGACATGTTGATGTCATTTATTTCTCATGATGAAAACTGACCTCACTAAACAATTTTTATAGGAGGGTAAGGATTTATGTGGAGTGGCGTTTTAGAATAAATCAACCAAGTTTTCTTACCATCATTTCCTTATGCCCAACTACATTGAATGTTGCAAAAAAATATTTGCTTAAATGTGAGCCACATGTATGAGTTGTGGCAGATGACGTTCACAAGAATTTTTACAATTCAGGAAGGATATGAATTAAATCTAGTGAATATGTGACATGGATAAGACAAAATATTTTCTACTTAACATAGTGAATGATTATTTTCCAAATACGGAGATTCTAGTGGATAATTGCAAATACAACATTGCAGACCTTGGCCAATCATGTAGATGGATTAATAGTGGCACACACATGAATCAGATTGGAATGCACGCATCATTTTGCAGACTCCAACCCCAGTTCTTATTCTTCTTTGATTGAAACTAAAAAGATGTGTACTCCCTTAATTCCCTAACTAATAAAACATGTGACAATGCCACCTTTGAAATTATGTTCTGTAGGTTGTGAATACTTGAGCTTTGAGGAAGATATGCTGAAGTGCATATGGAATGAAGAACATCATTATAAATATAGTATATGATAAAATTAACGAGACTATGCCATAGTCATTGGAATGAACTTTATGATTGAAATAAGTGAAAATAGCACATCCACCATTGTAGTGTTTGAGGTATCTTCAAACACAAATATAATGAGGTCATTATGTCTATCATTCTAGAGCTAAATTTAGTGTGACTCTTGGGGGGTTGATGGAAATGAAAGAAACCACATCAAGGATAGCCCAAGTAGATGACTAGAAGAACCATCTTTCCATCTCAGAACCAAAACAGGCATAATTGAGAATACATGAAATAAATGTGTTATGAATCATCAACCTTGCAAGTGTAGTATATGTAGACTACATATTGATGAATTTGTTAAAAGTAACCATTCATCTCATGACATGCATCGATATTGTGACAAGGTCAATAATAATAGGAACAAGATGCTAGAATAAGCACAAAAAGATCTGGCCTAGTGTGTTACAATGTGGTAGAATAAGCACAAAAAAAACTCCCTTACAAAATTAGACCTAGACAATGCATACAAATTTGTTTTGAGAATATTATTGACAACCCCCATTTATTGGATGCTTGCCTCTTGTAATGTTGTTTATTGGTGACACATAAAAAAGAATCAATAAATATTTCAATGGTTGGAGTAAAGTGCCTTTGGCTAATGAACATGTATTGCAAAAAATAGGACTAGTGTTTTCCTTGTGGACAATGGTAAATTTTTTAATTACAGTTGTTCTTTAGTATGTTATCAATAATATTTAACATTAGGCCAACAGAAGAAAAGAGCACGATGGTCTCCTGTGCAGTACTTGGAGTGTCGACAATGTTACAAGAATAGAGAGTTCAAATACAAGGGGCATACAAATAATAATTCATATTTTCTTGGTAGCTGACCAACAAAACTGAGCCCTACTTGTTACTCGTGTACAATACAACAATAATATCATGACGATAATACAATAGCCAGCAGCCATGTGATTATACAACATCCCAATAACCCCTGTTACTCGTGGACATAATACAACAACAATATTGTCTGAATCAAGCAAGCAGGAAACCAGAATAGGAGAAAACGTGTGTTGTTGTTTGATAAGAACAAATACCTGCTCAGCCGAGATGATGAAAATAGGAGCACGGCCAGACATTGCCTGGGACGAAACATGTGACAAGAAATTGAGAGAGAAATACACATTAGTTTACTGATTAAATCATCTATCATTACAAGAGTAAAGATAGGAGGCTAGCAAACAGAAAGAAAGAAAAAGGTCGGCGAAGACAAACCTTGCAAGCAGGTCAGCGACTTCCCAGAAAAGGGGCTCGGTAGTGGCGGAAAAACAGAAGACTGTGTGGAGGGTTCGAAGGTGAAAAACGAGGAGATCGCTGATGAAGTGTAGAACTATATAGCAGCCGCGACAGTGCTTGCCCTTGCTAGGGTTTACTGCATGGCTTGTACACGGTGAAATTGGGTGCTTTGATGGGAGATGACAACTCGGGAGGGTTCCTTGTCCGTGTGTAGACTGCCGGTGTAGCTCGGCGCTTGCAGACGAGCCACCACACCCATACATCCGCTTGATTGACCTGGTATTCCGCCTACTCCACTGGGCAGGGTTTGTCGTACGCCAGTCGCCTGCCATGGCTTTGCCGCTGGAAACGATGGGTCAGCTTTAACTCACGGATAATAGTAATGGCGAGGTCGTCTCGAGGTCTCGGGAGAGGAGGTCTCGGGAGAGAAGAGAGCACATACCACATAGCAGAAGATAGAGCAGGTAGAGGGGAAAGACGAAGAATGTCGAGATGGGTGTGGGGCGAGGAGATGATCAGATCGTGAAAATCGGTTTTTGAACTGGAATCCCGTCCCTCGTGGGACTGGGAGAACCCGGGTTAGGGGGTTCCGTTAATCCATAACTGAGGTTTTTCAAGGTTGTGAACCAAACACAAATCAGCCTCAAACCGGCACTTGTTTGGCAGGGTTGACACTAAAAGACAACACCAAACCGCATTTTGGTCCCGTGCCAAATACTGGCTCAAACCCCAACATCATCTATTGATCCACTCCTGACCCGTCCAGAAACCACCTTGCTGGTGTACTTCATGAGTACTCGTGAAGTGCAGACGCTCGAGATTAACGACTCCAAAGTGCGCCCAGACATTCCTGTCAGTCTGCTGTGTCCAGTGATCGCTGCAGACTGGAGACACGGTGTTGGCATGGACATACAACGTGTGGGCACCCGAAGCGGCACGAGGCGTAAGTCAAGGAGGAGAACGCCATCAGCGGTATGTTAAGGCGGAGGCAGGGTGAGTGAGAGATGGAGTGCAGGTGTAGCATCATGCAGTGGGGTGAGCAGCATCGAGGTGACGATTGTGGGGGAGATAGGGGTACTAAGGGAGGTCCAGAAGGCAAAATAGAGGACCAGGAGGTGTGAGTATTGTGGCGTGGGAGGAGGCCACTATCAACACCACTTTCTCAAAATGATGACAAAGCCCTCCTCTATACCTACTGTGGCGATTGGATAGAGATGGACCCGTTTCTTCCTGCTGCAATAATCTTCGTGCCTTCAAGTCTAGACAGAAATGGAGCTAGATTTTGCATTCGGAAATAAACATCTTGCCGCGAGATGATCCCCGATGGGCAATGGAAATTAGACTCTCGAACCTTGTACACAAAGCTACGATGGTGGGGGTTCTTGGGAAACACGAGCACATGATTGAAGACAGTCACTGCGTGGCCATGTCTTTTTTGAAAATGTCTGGTAATATGAACTACGTAGAGTTATACGGTGGATTAACGGCGTTAGATAATGATAGAAATATAAAACGTATTGCCAACACGAGATATGTATGTAACTTTTGCCAACGATGAGATATATTTGTTCAGTTGATTAAACATTATGTAATTTTATTAACACTTAAAGGGGAGTTGTACATGTTAAGGCAAATATATTTACGCAGGTTGAGCCACATTGACCGGACTACTGCCAACAACTTACAGAGAACGAGTCCACCACAGAGGAGTCCATCACGTAGTAGTACATGCTGCACCACAGAGAAGGAGTCCATCACATAGTAGTACATGTTGCATACCTCACGCTGCAAATCCACAATTATAGGAAAGTCATTTAGTTTGTTGTAATCAGGAAATTAACATGTTTAATGTATTATATAAGCACGATAATTGTGAATAAACAAGGTAGGAAATCAACAACCAATTCGCTGGTTTTACATGTTAACAGAGCCATCAGTCCAACCTTTACCAGTTCCAGCATGACACCATCCAACTCTTCTTCTGCATCAAATCCTTCTTCCGAGAGCCTATTGTTTTACCCTCTCTCAATCACGTCACTAATTTCCTTTCTCTCAAGCTTACCCCCACAAATTATTTACTCTCGAAAATGCAACTTCTGTCCCTTCTTCGCACATATGATCTTTTAGATTTAGTTGAAGGAAGAGATCCTCCACCAGCCACTACCACAGTCAATCCTCCCACCCCAAACCCGACATACATTGGCATGGCTGCGTCGAGACCAACATGTCCTTACCTGGCTAGTTGCCTCTCTTTCTGAAGCAGTTTGTTTGTTGTCCGTGTGATTAAATTCTTCTAGTTCCGTGTGGAAAATCCTTACGCACGCCTATGGTGCTCCGTCTCATACTCACACATTGCAGCTTCAGACCCAGCTCCAGAGCCTTTAGAAAAATGAAGCTAATGTCTCCAATTATGTGAAGCTAACTATCTCTTCGATCAACTCGTTGCGGCAAGTTAACCCCTCTCTAGCTACGTTCAATATTATTCTATTCAACACTCCTCATGATGATTTCGGGCCTCTCGTCCTGAACCTATTACATTTGAAGAACTCCACAGATTGTTTGTGTTAAACCCCGATCTCACAATTTCCACTAATCATGAGATTAGGGTATAAATTGAGAATTTAACGTAATACAAAGATCACCCTTAACTTTTTCTTCTTTTTCAAACTCTTTGTTTTCTCACATTGAACCACATAAACTAACTTTACAAGAGAATTAAACTTTTATTTCTCTAATATAATCTCAGCATTAATGATACACATCCATACATTCATTATGTTTCTCACACTTCCATGTACATATGACATGACAATCATTTGCATTCTCTCATATTAAGGAAACAAACATACAAAACATCATCTACAACTCTCTCAGATCTATACAAGGACCTAGAGTGACATGGACCGACTGAACTTAACTATACTCAGACTTAACTCTTGTGGAAGATCTACTCTGATGCAATGATATCTTCTTCAAGTCCATGTGATTTCCCTAAAAATTTTGAGTAGAGGGGTGAGCCTACTCGCTCAGTGAATGAGTACTTCAAAGAAATAGTCTAAAGTACTGATATAATTACAGATATACTTTTAAGCAACTAATATCAATTATAACAGCAGTAAGCTTTAAAGAGTCTAATAATTGACTATCATAAATATGGCAGGATACTCTAAATATCTATAAGAGTGAATCTGTTACAACCCCAATTTTTTGGGTTCTTTTGGTGAGAAATGTAATTTCTCATAATAAAGATAAATGAACAAATAATGATATCTTTTGATTGAATGCATGAATTTCTTTTAAATAGCCTTGTTGATTTATTTTTGGGCTTTATTGGCTATTGGGCCCAATAAAGGAAAAGATAAAAGAAATTCCATTAGAAAATGAATAATTGAATATTTGAGAAAAGAAAAATGTGGAAACCTCTAGAAGGAAAATCCAAAGAGGGATTTCGTGCCTCTTGGGTTCCTTGGGTTACAATGAGTCCAAAATTGCATAGAGAAAGCAATAAGAAAAGAAAAGATTAATTAAGTATTTCTTTAGTAAGAAAGAAATTGAAAATAATGTTAAAATGTTGGAAATAAGTGGAAAAAGGTATAATTGAGTTATCCTTAGTGAAATTTCGTATCCCAAGGATTTCTAATGATAAAAGGAATACCAAGGAGGAAAATAAAAGAGAAATCCTCAAAAGGAAATATTTTAATAAGGAATAAACAAGATAATGAAGAATAATGCATATAGATGCATCTAGAAGGATAATAAATATCATTGGAAAAGAATTTCGAAATAATAGAGTGTCTTGGGATCCAAGAAATCCCAATAAAAAGAAAGAGAGAGAAAATACCAACAATAGAGCATAAGAGAATAATATGATGCATAATTTATGAATTTCATGGGTTTATTAAAGAAGTGGTATTTTCTACTTAAGGAAATATAAAATCCATGGCCAATGAATTAAAAAGGGAAAGTGCAAAGAAAATAAAAGAGGAATTTCGAATTCCTAATATCCAAATAACAGAGTATGTTTAAAGGGTTTATGAAGAGAGAGAAGTTGCTTCTTAATGAAGGAAAGATCTTTTCCTATTAGGATAGGGACTTGTTCCCTCTTGGATGAACGTTATGGGGCGTGGATACCCTCCCCTATATAAGGGGTAGCACCCTTGGCTGAATCCAAGAGGATTCCATGCACCTTCCTCTCTCTCCCTCTTCATCATTTTGCTCAAAACCCTAACATGGGGGTAGCGCGACCCCGGGGCAACCAGGAGCCTTGAACAAGAGTTCGGTGGAAGCACGATGCTCCCACCATGCCACAGAGGAACACAACCATCACCCTGTGCCCTAGCTCGTGCGCAACACCATCCGAAGGACCACGAGACAACTATGTGCTGCAGAGCTAGATACCTCGAACCGACCTTCATATCCACGGTTCAATGGAACCCTCATCTATGCGGGGCCACGACGGAGCCAAGGGAAGCTACCCTGGTGGCTGTCCAAGTCCAGGGAGGATAGCATGACCCCATCGGATCTTGCTGCAGCGGCAGCAGGCCAGGTTGCAGGGGTTGAAGATGATCAAATCGGGATTAGACAGAACTGCCCTTCCTCCATATGAAGAATCAGACTGCCACGCAAGGGCATACTAGTAATTCCATTATGTTTCAAGTCATCGGGTCACGCAGGCAAGCGACGCTCATGTTGGCTGACGTGGCATCATCGGATTGGCCAAAGTAAGTTGATTCTACCAAAAATCATATCTCTTTATTCGTAACTCGTATAAGACAAGTAATATATGTATTTTGATCAGGAGAATGAGAGGAATCCAATAAAAATGATATTAAATATTGATTCCATTCCTAATTGCAAAAGTACAATAAGTTGATGAAAAGTGCATTAAAGTTAGTTTAAAAACCCTATTTGTGATTAAAGGTTGAATCTAGTATGCTTAATGGGTTAATTTAAGTAGTAATAACCTGTTGAATGATAATGTTAGATTCGAACCTGATCTAGATGTGAAATTGCATGATTTAGGGTTTTTACCCCATATGAGAATAATTAAGCGTTTAGAAACCCTAATTTAGGGTAAAAGAGGATAATATCATATATAATTTGAAAGATGTGAAAATATGTGGTTATATGATGGTTCTAATCTATTTCGAGCATTAAAGTTCCTAATTATGGATAAAAACCCTAAATGTAGTAATTAGGGTTTTCTCATGAATAAAAGGTAGAATTATGGAAAATCGAGTTCATACATGATTAAACCATAATGAACTTTGAATTGATGATAGATGTGCATAATGATATTGTCATGGATTAAAAGGATAAAAACATTAGCTTTAATGTAAAAGAGCTTAATGAAATTAATTGATGATTAATGTGCCTTTAATATGAAAATAGGGTTATATTTCGTTAAGATAACCTTAATGTTGAAGAATAGATGGGATAATTAGGGTTTATGAGTAATGGCATAAAATTAGGGTTTAATATGGTAAAAGATGAAGGGAAACCCTAAAATGGATACAGAAATCCTAGAAAGTGAATCCAAGTCAATAAAGTAGATTCTTGATAAAGTGTGTAATAAATAGAGTTCATATTCTTTTCAGGAATTATGTGATTGTTGAATTGCTTGCTTGGATTGCTTTCTTGGTTGGATTTGCTTAATGCTTGTGAAATCATCAAATTAGGTATGTGGTTACGCTTATGAATAATCGCTTTAGTTTCACGGTGATTTCTGAATGTGTTTATCGGTTGCTTGAAATTAATTGTTGGATGCCTTTTATTTCATGCAACTATATAGAGTGACTATGACTATCACTATGAATATATATATATATATATATATATATATATATATATATATATATATATATATATATATATATATATCTGGGTCCACCCCTGTGGCTATGCAAAGGCTAAAAAGGATAACCTAGAACAAGGTCTAGGCTATCATGAGTTAGAAACTGGGCTACACATGTGTAGTGCCATGAGACTCTTAACATGCCATGAGTTAAGGAGTGAGCTACCTACAGGTAGTGCCATGTGAGTCAACCCTAGAAATTGATTCACATGTTAGGTGAGATCATGAGGGGTATAATGGGGATCTACCATAAGGAATGTAGTATCTAGGTCCACAGCAGGGACAGCACAGGGGATAGGGTATACATGGATCACACAGTTATATTTAAAACATAAACTTGTTTGTTAAATGGTAATTGGCTGCAATACATTATTATGAATAATTGCACGATTATTGTTTCCTCCACATACCAACTTCGACTGACCGACATTTTGTTTATCGGTGTTTTAGATACAAGCTAAAAGGACAAACAGTAAATCGTCATATTGTGAAATACATGAAGTAAAATACAAGGAGGATTAGTTAGAGTAGAATCTATAAGTGGATACAAGTTTAGAGATCCAAGTTTTCAAAAAGGTATGCAAAAGTTTATTTTCTGACAACTTTTCAGTTAGTCTATTAAAGTTTAATAATTGTTCTTGGTTAATTGCCGAACCTTTGATCCAGAAATTATGGGTGCGGCTTCTACCTTTCAGTCTCCCTTAATTGGGGGTTATCAGGAGGTGGGGTCATAATATTTGGTATCAGAGCATAGGTTCCTCACTTAACCATTAATAATTATTAAATTTTACAAAACCCATAGAACCCAAGGGAGTTATTAGAGGATTATCCGAAAGGTGGAGGTGTCTAGAAATAGATCATGATCGGGGGCTGGAAGAATTTTCCTCCACACCTCTAGTCGAAATATGAGGACTCTTGGATCCATGTGACTGCCTGGCCAAAGTCTTAGGGTATGAATCGAAATAAGATACCTTTAGGATTTTCTCATCTTTTTCATCCCTTCTCATCACAAATTCTGTTAAGGACCTTAAGGATTAGGGTTTTTCCCTCTTCTCCTCACCCTCTTGAGGTATGGGTAAGATTAATAAGGTCTAAGGAATCCCCATCAAATTAATGAAAATCATGTAAATAAGATGTCATGGACATAAGCTTAATAGAGTAAGCGTAAACTAAAGACTAGATACATGCTTAGGTCGTATGACATAAGTTGTCATGCCCTCAAAAGAGACCTGAGGCTAGGCCTTCTTGTCAGGAGGATAGATAAAGAGAGTTAGTCTTGGAGATAGAGATCTCCATTGCAAATAGAGACCTGGCACATCCTATGAGGATGATGTTAACCCTAACCCTTAGTGAAAGGGAGAGACAACATGATGAGTTAGATGTCATGATAGACCAGGTGTTTGGATAGACATGCCTTGGATGCCATATGAGCCATTGGATGACCTAGTACCTCTGGCAACCCAACCCTGGGAAGGGTCGAGCAAGTTAGAGTGAAGGATAGCTCCTCCATGGATAAATCTAGAGAAAAACCTATAGAACCCTATGGGCTTGTGCAAGTAGGGTATAGCTTGCACCCAGGGCACGTCAGTAGTAGGATGAAACCATGGTTAAGGAATCATGATGGACGACTTATGAAATAAGCATAAAGGGCTATGGATGATCTTGAGCAAACATAAGTTCGAGCCTAGGCTTCACCTATGTAGAGGATGCTTTTGAGGTTGATCCTTCATGAAGAGAGGACCTCTAATGGTGAGGTTGGTTGTAGGGTTATCTCTAGAGAGAGAGAGAGAGCAGGAAATCAAGCAAGAAGGTTGGAATCCTAGACTCTGAGATATGAGGAAAAGTAGGGAGTTGAGGATGATGTGACCTAAGTGGATGATAGTGGTCGTCACATGCTTGACCCTTAGAGGTTGATGATGTCTTGATGGCCATGAGAGGAACCAAACCCTAGAGAGAGGATGAGTCTGTTGGTACCTCTGTACCTATGGTATAGATGAGAAGAAGAGTTTCGTGGACCTAAAAAGGTTTAGTAACAGGTTGTGAGGCCTTGTACCTTGTTGGTTGTCCTTGAGGATGACTCAAATCTGAAGTGTTGCTCGAATAGAAGGATGACAGGAAGTGCATGTCATGCCTTTTGCATGCCTGATTCGTGGTCAAGAGATAGAGAGTGCAGTTGGACACCTAAAAGTGAACCCAGGGTTCCTAGGCCTAAGAGGGGAAGTGGTGTACCTTATGCTCGTAATGAGAGTTGAGTTTCTATGGATGCGAGCATGGAACTTCCTATGTTGAGAGGAAATGAAAACCCCTTAAGTTTAAGGTATGTTGGATGAACCCCTCATAGCTAAGTTGATGACAAGAGAAGGTATGATATTGATCCAATATGGAGAATGAGAACAAGTATGACCTAGTCTGGTTTAGTAGTTGGTCAACTTGTGCCTTAATAGCTTACTAAGGTTAGGCATATGGATGTAAACCCTAAGGATGTTTGTGACCTTGTTATCAAGAGTTGGAGTTTCCTTCCATCCTGGGAGAGGGACCCCTTTTGTAGGGAGTATACCAGTTTTGTTGGTTTAAGGTAACCTAAAGAGGTCTCATAGGATCTTGAGAAGCTAAGTGAAAAGTACATGGCATGAGAATGAACCTCTAGACCCATTGATAACCATCTCTATGTGCATATGGATGTGTTACCATGGAGGTAACCGATATGGGGCTTGACCAAGGTAGGCAGGTTGCCATGATCCCTATGAAAGGATGAATGTAACATCCCAGATTTTTGCCTCCACAATTCACTCCTTATCGTGGAGATTAGAATCCAAGGGCGTTATGGAAGAAGCATCAAGCAATAGATAGCAACCACAAAACTTTTATTACATATTCAAATATTTGTATTACATGACATGAGTTACAATAATGTTTCAAATACTACATTCACTTTATTAGCATTTAAACACTTGAACATCAGCTAAGCATTTGATCATTTAGCCTGATGCTTCTCCCGCCAGGATCTAGTCAGAAAAGCCACACGATGAAACTTGAGATCTTCTTTAACCTACGGTGGGAGGGGAACAAGAACCGTAGCAAGAGGAGTTAGACAAATGTCTAAGTATGGAGAGGCATAAAATTTAAGTAGATCATATGAATACTAAAACAATTGAGAACATGAGATAAAAGTTTATACATTGAAAAGACATAAAAGTTGAGAATATGGTATAAAGTTGGAGCATGTGGTATTAAAGTAAAACACATAATAAGAGAGCAAATAACATATCAATTATTTTATTGTATCATTCCCCACTCAGTCCAGAGGGATTGTTAACCAACCCTAGATCCAGCTCGTGGCCTGCAACCACAGCTAAGGTCACATAGACCATAAGTAACAAATCAACAATATCACTTTGCACACTGTCCTATCACAAAGACATCGGTCTCACGTGTGCCAATTCTACCCTCACAACTTCCTCTGTCCCACCGCACATAGCTGGTGTGGTTTGTAGGCCCCGAATTCGATGCCTACTCGAAGGGTAGTCCTGCAGCCCTCAGTCTGTCCTCGAGGTGGTGGTTGGTCTACAACCATATCTCTCCATAGTCTGGCGGCCTAGTGCAGGTGCCGTCACCTCAGCGGTCGTTATACACAACCTTTGATGATTTATCTCACAGACCAGCAACACTTCGGCTGCCCTCAAGGTGGGGTAGTTGCAAGGGAAATGCTATCCCTCCTCCCTTCACCATCCCAAGGATATGATCCGGATCAAACATAATATAACATGTAACATAACATATCAATCTCGGTCTTCCAGTCCTCACCGACTCTGGGACTGTAAAACAAACTCTTCAGTGGTGGAATCTCAACAATAATTGTTATAATTTTATTAGACCCAAGGATGAATTTCATTGAGCATCATTATTCATGATTACAGTCTCATCATTTTAACCATTTCACCGTTTCATCAAATCTGATCAATTTATTCATGTTGAAACATTGTAATAATATGATAAGACTCGATTAAGATAAAAGGAAGAAGTAGAAAGTGTCTTTAATCTCACTTTTCACAAGTCATCATTTAATTGAAACTATAGATACTATAAGTAATATTGATTCTCATGAGATCATATTAATCGAGAGTCCAATTAGATGAAACCACTTGTTATAATAGATTAATTCTTGTTGAGGTTGACTTATATAGAAAGTGAATTCCAATTGAGCATTTACTTTTAGAGACATGTAATTACTTTTAATATGAACATTAAAGACCTTAATGTTACATTATAAGTACAAGATAATCATATATTATTTTTATAAAAGTAAGGTCCAATATAAGGGAAAAGAGTGAACGTAAATATAAAATCTCTAACATATGAACTAGTCAACAATTTGATTATATTTTCATCTTACGTTTGTGACATTAATATATTTTACATAGTAACCATTTTGAGGAGGGCTCATAAATGAGGAGTGATGTGGATGACTTATCAAAATGATTATGATTTGGTACAACAATGTATGGGTGATGCTTATGACTCATCAAAAGATAACCATTCAATGATGTATGTATCAAAATGACTCTGAAGAGGATATTCCATACAAAATTTATGAAGAAAGATGATGACTCAGCAAATGGTACTCCATACCTTATCGATAGTTTGATTAATCTTTCTTGTCGGTATCAAGTTTTACTACTTGGATTGATCCATTTTGGCAAGTCTAAATTCCTTCTCCTTCTCATCTCAAATTTGAGTTTGTCATTATGGTCGATCTTCCTTATCAAAAGTTGTCTTTTGGAAAAAAGAATGACCCGATTTCTGTCTATCTATTTAGGACTTGCTATGGGATTGTGGGATTTCATACTACTATTTCAGGTTGCTTGAGAAAGGGAAAGAAGATGGCGTATAACTTCATTCAGTATAGGTTGAAGAGAAAGAATGACGTTGGGGGAAAATTGATTGGGAGTTTGTTGATTTGGTATATGTTGAAGGAAAATCTGAGACCCCTTAATCGTGACCTGCGTAAGATGAAGTGCGGAGAACAGGCACTAAAGAAGAATGTGAAGTAGCGTACCTTTGAAGGGTTAGAGGTGAAGATGCTCGTCTGCTGTCTATGTTGGTGCTTATATAGGAGGGGAGATGGTTCTAGAAAGGTTCTAGGGGATGGGCTGTACTAAAATGAGGATAAAAAGGGATGGAGTTCAATCTTGTCATTTTTATCTTTTTCAGAGATACAGAGATTTGTGACGTGATGGGATGCTTCCTGGATGTTCATTAGCTAAGATAGGAGGCGCTTTATATAACCCTTCTGTTGCTGACTTAATCCATCCAGTTTCATGGCGAGACAAGCCCTGATGTGACTGTGATGGGCGGCCAAAAATAGGCTCTCGTTCACACTATTCATCCCTGCCATGGATGTGAGTCGGGATGGAGAAGGTATTTTCAAGCAATAGCTTGTCTAGTTACAAAGGATACACGGTCTGATTGTTACTGTAAGCGTGCTCGTCAAGTTTAGCAGATCGTCGTCGTCTGGAAGAAGTTATGGGCACTGAACTGCTACAATGAAATGGTGGATTTTGATTGGAGGTCAGAGGAGGCAAGGACGAGCCAGCTTGCTCTGCTTGATTACGGTGGGATGATATATTGTGAGGCCGTGGGCTGTCGAGGGGCAGGTTCCTGTGGAAGCCGCCAGTTTATTTCTGTGGTTGGTAGTGTTATTCAGGCCGTTGCTCTGTGCGTGAGAAGGAAGACGAGAAGATGAGGAGGAAAGAAGGAACGGGCTCTGTGCGTGATAAGGAAGACGAGAAGATGAGGAGGAAAGAAGGAACGGGCAAAAGAGAAAGGGTAAGGTGAAGTGGTGGGGTCGGGGTGCGTGTCGTAAATCCACTGTTAGTAATTAACTTCTGTGGTCAAACCACGTGGGTGTGAAAAGAAGTGAAAATGAGGGTAGAGGGAGGAAGAGAACGCGAGGGAAAGGGCGTTGTTGGTCGGTTAGGAGAGTGGCCAATCACAAGGAGAGATAAATATGATAAAGAGACAGTGTGCGTTAGATAAATATGAGAGTGAGTAAGATAATGGGAATAAGTACAACATGGAAAGTGGACAATTAATAACGAATTCTTGAGTTCCGAAGGGTCATGCATATTTCTTGACTAGAAACAATTATAGGTAATTTGTGTCTAACATTGGTTATCATGTATAGGTCCTTGTTTTCTATTTTAGAAGGAAAACAAATACTTCTACTACGTTACACAATAACTATGCATTGGAAACGTTATTATTTACATCTCATCTAATTTTTTTTGTCTCTTTCAAACAAATTTTCCCCATAACGCAGTGTAACGTTTTGGATACTATTTTTTTTGAAAAAATTGGCCATTCTATTCATCCCGTGGCCTGGGCTTGATTCTGGGACCTTTCACTAACAAACTGAATATCTAACCATCTTGGTGTCTTTTGTTAGACTTTTGGATACTATCTTATTTCTCTCATTGACTAATAATTAATGTTCTAGTAATATTTAAAATTAACCATCTTAGTAATTTACCGTCGACCTTAATTTTACGGCTCATACACCATCTCATGTATAACTTGTTAATCAAAGTATTATTGTCTTTTCATTTACATACTCAAATCTTCAAACATATTCTTAATCATTTACTTATTTTTCCATTAGTTATTTTATATTCATATTTTCTTTAATTAATTTATCTCATATAACTTATTTCTATAACTTCATTTAGAAATAACATTTTATGTGTCATTGTGTTCGTTTTATCCTATCTAATTATTTTCTACTTCTACATATGCTATTCACATTATTAATATTTCTCTCAAGGACATTTGTTTCCTTTCTTTCAAAATAAAGTATTTATGTTAATATCTAATTCTTTTATGCTCATACGACCAACTTTCTCTTTTAAACTTATTTTATGTAGTTATTTTTTTCAAACAAATATTGCAAATGACATTAATATTTTAATTATAATACAACTTAAATGTTATCATCCTATTTATGTCTTTACAAAAATACGAGTTGTTACAATGAAAGTCAGCCCATGAATGCAGAGAGGGAGACGATGAAGGCTTGGGTAAGGTTCTAAGTTGAACATGTACTATAAGAGATTCCTAAGTCTATCCTAGGGTCAGGTATGGATAAGACCGATGGAAGTAGGAGTTGCCTAATTCTCTGGTTGCAGATGACCAAAGGGTCGGGAGGTAACAACTATCATTGTCTGAAGGCCATGGGTTAGGAGATTGATCACCTTCATGAACTCATGGGACCCAAAGGGAAGATGAGTAGGGCACTCTCTGGATTCATAAGGAAATAGGGATGACCCTAAAAGTGCCGACACCATATAGACCTAGAGGTGATGACCAAGGATTGTGTAGTGACCCAAGTAGGTTCAAGACCAGTTTTCCATGGAAGCAACCTTGATATCGAGATGATTGTAATGTAGAGACATAGATGGAACGTCTCAACTTGGATTTAAAGGTGTATTGACAAGGTGGGATGTACCATCTTTACTCTTGGAACAGGAAGAACTCTATATTTGGACTGCAACCAAATGCTTATTTCCTCTTGTTATGGGAGTGAGAGATAGGACATTACACATGCCATACACCAAGGATAAAAGATGATGTGAGTTGGAACGTTGCTACGAGGTATGAGGACAAAGATGATAACATACCCTGGTAAAGTGAATGATACATGGATGATTTGCAAACACTAAGAGGAATGAGGTAGTCACCTTATGAGGATGATGTTATCATGAGATATGAAGTCATACAAGGTTGAGTTTGATTACCAAGAAAATGAGCTCAAAAGTGTTCTCAATGAAGATAGACTTAGAGTTAAGAGTTAAGATGATAAGTGAAATACATGTAAGTGTATGTCTTCAATGTTACCTAATACGTACGGATGTGAAGTAGTAATTGATGCTCTGGTTGGGATATATATGCCTAGTTTGGCTAGAAGAGGTTGTTAGACTAACCCTAAGTTTGGAAAAGAAGATGTGTTTGGCTAACACTCAGATGTAACGAGATATGTGGAAAAGTTAATGGTTGTTTGGTTAGTCAGCCTAGTCCTTGATATAATGAAAGGATGGTGATAGAACCTCAGATACACTTCTTTGGATAGGAAGGTGATGAAACCCTGATGAGAGTGGTTTAGGGTTTTTGAAGAAATCAATCTTGAGGAATCATGACATATAGGAAATCGTGATTTTAAGGTCATCATATACCATGGTACTACTGAGATAATGAGTGGTAGCAGTACTATGGATGCTGGAGATGAGGCTGCATGTGGTATGTTGCCATGCATGATAGAAGGTGAAGGATGAGCACCGGTAACCCAGTACCTTGATATAGAGGATAAAGAGTTCCCGAGAGGGAATGGGAGTTCATCACTATGGATGTGGTGATAAGTCTCCCCTATACCAAGGAAGGTCAAGATGCAATGTGGGTTATGGTAGATTGCCTTACCTAGATGACATGAGAAAGAAAGAGTACTTTCAAGGGACATATTAGGTTGAACTACATATGAGAGAGATGGTTCAACTACACCATGTGGTGAATTCAAAAGTTCTTGAGTATAACCTAAAGGGTTACTTACATAAGATGGAAGAAGGTACATGAAGAACTCTATGTTAGTACTGTTTATCATCCCTAACTAATAGTTAGTATGATCCGGACTAAAGAGTCTGATGAGAGTATATGTGCTCATTTAGGGTGATGGTTAGGGACATTTCTTGTCCTAGGAAAGATGTGATGATGACCACCATAGCCAGTATCAGGATTTAGAGAAGTTCTGTAAGGGAGGTTGTGTCAGTCACCACTTCAGTAAGGTGATGTTGGTGAAAGGACCACGTGATGGTTAGAAGAGGACCATAGTGCGTGTAGATGAAGTCGCTTTGATCGTGCAATGGTTGAAAGGAGCCTAGAGATGACAAGAGTCATGAGCAGATGCAAAGTAGACTGACATGCAATTCACTGTGGGAGAATATATGACATGAAAAATTTGACCCCTCTAAGTTATAGCTGAAAGAGCTGAGTCCCCAATGCATGGGTTCTTTTCACATATTTTGGTGGAGACGGTTAAGTTTGACCTTACCCCTTAGGATAAAGAAATGTGTGATGAGTTCTAGATGTCCAATTTAGCGCACTATGTGAGGTACCCCGACCATGTGCTAAGCAATGAACCTAATGAGCCCCAAGGGAGGCTGAAATGGTCTGAGTCACCTGTGCAGTTTATAGACGCCAGGATGAAAGAACTCAGAAAAAAGAATATGTGATGATAAAGGTTCTTTGGAAGCGCCATGGGTAAGGTAAAGCCACATAGGGGTCAATGATGGACATGGAAAAGTCTTATCCTGAATTGTTTATTTGCTTGATAGAATTTTGAGGACAAAATTCCTATAAGAGGGGAAGGATGTTACAACCCCAATTTTTTGGGTTCTTTTGGTGAGAAATGTAATTTCTCATAATAAAGATAAATGAACAAATAATTATGTCTTTTGATTGAATGCATGGATTTCGTTTAAAATAGCCTTGTTGATTTATTTGTGGGCTTTATTGGCTATTGGGCCCAATAAAGGAAAAGATAAAAGAAATTCCATTAGAAAATGAATAATTGAATATTTGAGAAAAGAAAAATGTGGAAACCTCTAGAAGGAAAATCCAAAGAGGGATTTCGTGCCTCTTGGGTTCTTTGGGTTCCAAGGAGTCTAAAGTTGCATAGAGAAAGTGTAACGACCCCGCCTCCCGGTAACCCCCAATTAAGGGAGACCCGAAGGTAAGAGCCGTCATTCAATTAACAGGATCAAAGGTTCGACAAATAATCAATAATAATTATGAAATTCTACTCCTAAACTGAAAACTGGTATAAAATAAAAACTTTACTTACCTTTTAAAAGCTGGGATTTCTAAACTTCTATCCATGAAGATACTAATCTAACTAATCCTCTTGGGTACATTATTTCTCATTTAGTTCCACATATGCCACTTTACTGTTTGTTCTTTTCATTTGTACCTAAAACGCCAACAAACAAAACGTCAGTCAACAAGAGGATGGTATGTGGGGGAAACAATAATCATGCAACTATAATAACAAAGTAATCAGCCAATTATCATTTAACAACCAAGATTACAATTTTAAACCATACTACTCAATCCTTTCCTATCCCCTATCTCTGTGATGTCCCTGCAGCAGACTGAGATACTACCTCTCTCTAGGTAGATCCTTATTAGACCCCACATGATCCTACCTAACAGGTAGATCAATATCTAGGGTTGAGTCGCATGGCACTACCCATAGGTAGTCCAATCTCTAACTCAATGTGACTTGATGGACCTACCCCATTGGTAGCCATTTACTAAGTCATTCAATGACCTGATGGGCCTACCCCATTGGTAGCCATTTACTAGGTCAACCCATTAAGCTCCAAAGGGGACTAGGATCTGAGCTAGTAGGCATATCCCTTATGTGATAGTCATATTCACATTATACTTTGTATGAATTAAATACATCCAACAGTTTAATTCAAGTCATCGATAAAACCTCGAAAATCCTCAAGAAACTAATTCGGGATATTCATAGGCGTAACCACATACCTGTACATGTAGATTCAGGTACAGGAATAATCCAAACAACAACGAGCAAGCAAGCATTCAATAAGATCCTGAAATAATTATACAATTTCCTTTTATTACTCATGTCATCAAGATCTATTAAATCTATCTTGCTTCCTAGGGTTTCTAGTCCACTTTTATAGTTTCCATTGCAATTAGGGCTTCTCTTCATCTTTTACTATTTTAAACCCTAATTTAACGCAACTGATCACAAACCCTAGTTATTTCCACATGTAATTCTCAATTCCAGATTCAAGGCATAATTAACCATTAATTAAGCTCATTAAGCCTCTTTTACATTAAAGCTACTATTTTTATCCTTTTAATCCATGATAAGATCATTATACACATTTATCATTAATTCATAGTTCATTAAGGTCCAAATCACATATGAATTCGATTTGCTATTAATTCCACCTTTTATTCATGAGAAAACCCTAATTACTACATTTAGGATATTTATCCACAAATTAGGAACTTTAATGCTCGAAATAGCATATTCCAACTTTAATCATGAAATTAATCATTAAATCCATTAATAGTCGAATTAATCAACATTAGGGTTTCAAGGCCCATTAAAGTATATTCATGCATATGAAACTCTAAATTAACTAATTATATGCAAAGTTCATCCTTTTTCTTCCTAATGTTCCTTTTTATCATTAATAGGATAATATCCACTTTAATCAGTTATTAAACCCTACCAATTACTTTAATCATATCAAAATAGGGTTCTTTAAACATTATTACATCTAAAGCTATTGACCTCCATTACTTTTCGAATTGCAAAAGGAATCAGACTTCAATTTTAGTTTTATTAGATTCCCCTCGTTTTTCTGAGCAAAATTCATGTATAAACTTTTGTCATCCGAGCTACTATTAGAGAGTTATGATTTTTGCAAAAATACTTACTTTTGGGCCAATCATCAAGCGCCACATCACCTTATGCATGCAATGTTGTCCGATTAGGAATTGTAACAAATTGACCCATATGCCCTTGGTTAAGTTGCGCGCGCCTTCAGCCCACGGAGGGCAGAACGGTCCAATGGATGTATCTCCTTCTTCCTCGATTTAGCAGCAGATCGGCCGCCTAGGGCTGCCCTTGGCGCGGCTCTCCCGCCCAGATGTGGGCTCGAACTCCACCGGGAGCTTTTGCTCTACCTTCGCCTGGCTCAGGCGCACCCGGGGCTCCTCCCAGTTGCTGCCATGGTGGGCGATCTCAGGTGGAAGTAGCATGCGACCGCTGCCGTAAAAGTAGCAGGTCGGAAGCCCTTATGGTGGGTGATGCGCGAAGATATGGGTGTCTTCTTGGCAACAGATTGGACCAGGGTTGAGGTGGAAGCTTCTCACCTCCATTAACACGGATCCACAACTCCTCGTTGGTCCAGGGTTGGAACTACCCCCATGGTTAGGGTTTTGGACGAAAAGAAGCAAGAAGAAGTTGAAGAAGAGAGATATCTGCGTGGGATCTCGCTTCTCTTTAAACCAAGACTCTACCCCTTATATAGGGGTGAGAAACGAAGCCATAGGTTGGCTATTCATGAATCAAAGAGTCTGTTTCCAAGTAATAAATCGATTCCTTTAATGAGAAGTAAATTCTCTCTCTCCTCTCTATCCTTTGGATATTTCTTATTACTTGGTTATATAGGAATACGAAAATTCCTTCCCTTATTCTCTTTTTCCTTGCTTTTTTTTAAATCCATTGACACAGATTCCTATTCCCTTTTAGTATACATTACTTTCTTTTTAACCATACCTTCTTAATTCACTAATAATGTATTACATTATTCTCTTATTTTGCTTCACTGATATTTTCTCTTTCCTCTTTCCTCATTGGGATTCCTTAGATCCCAAGAAACTTTATGATTTCGAAATTCCTTCATAAGGATACTTATTATCCTTCTAGATTCATCTAAATGCATTATTTCACATTATCTTGTTTATTCTTCATTAAAATATCTCTTTTTGAGGATTTCTCTTTAATTCTCTTTTATTTTCCTCATTGGTATTCCTTTTATTATTAGGAATCCTTGGGATATGAAATTCCACTAAGGATAACTTGATTATACATCTTTTTGCTTATTTCCCACATATTACCACTACTTAATTAACTTTTTATTTTCTTATTGCTTTCTTTTTGCAACTTGGGATTCCTTGGAACCCAAGGAACCCAAGAGGCACGAAATCCATCCTTGGATCACATTCTTTTGCCTTCTAGAGGTTTCCACATCTTTCTTTTCTCGAATTCTCAATTATTCCTTTATTAATTGAATTTTCTTGTTATTGGGCCCAATAGCCAATCAAGCCCACAAAACAACCAACAAGGCCATTGAAATCCATTTATTCAAAACAAACTATATCATTATTTGTTCCAATATCTTTAATATGAGAAATTACGTTTCTCAGCAAATGAACCCAAAATTTGGGGTTGTAACATCCTTCCCCTCTTTTAAGAAATTTGTCCTCAAAATTCCATCAAGCAAGAAAACAAACGGGACAAGCCTTTCATATGTCCATCATGGCTCCCATGTGGCTTCACCCTTTCCATGGTGCTTCCCAAGAACCTTCACTATCTCATATTCTTCCATCTGAGTTCTTTCTTACCTTGGTATAGCATACCCTCATAGGTGACTCAGGACATTTCACCCTCTCAAAAGTTGAATAGATTCAGGGCTCAGCACATGGCTTAGGTACCTCACATAGTGCTCTAGATCGGACTCATGTAACACATTACTCATCATGTTATCCTGAGGGGCAAGGCTAAACACAACCATCTCCACGAATCCATATCAAATGGATCCATATATCGGGGACTCAACTTTCTCAACTGTAGCTTGGAGGAGTCGGATTTTCACATCACATATTCTCTCATAGTGAACTGCATGTCAGTCTGCTTTGCATCAGCTCGTGACTCAAGTCACCACTAGGCTCTCTCTCGACCATTGCACGATCAAAGCGACTTCATCTGCACACACTATGGTTCTTTTCTAACCTTCACGAGGCCTCCTTCACCAACATCATCTTAATGAAGTGGTGACCGACACAACCTCTCTATAAGACTTCTTGCATCCCAATAAAGGCTATGGTGGTAAACATCACATCTTAAGAACTGTTTCTATGTATCACCCTGAATGAACACACATGCTCTCATCGGACCCTCTAGTCTGGATCATACTGTCTATTAGTATGGGGTGATAAACTGTACTATCATCGAGTTGTTCATGTATCCACTTCCACCTCATGGAAGTGAACCTTTGTCATACCCAAGAACTTTTGAACTTGCATCATGGTGTAGTTGAACCATCTCTCTCTCTTATGTAGTTCAACAAAATCTATCCCTTGACAGTACTCCTTTCTTTCTCATGTCGTATAGGTGAAGGGATCTACCATAACCCATAATGTATCTTGACCTTCTTGGTCACGGGGAGGCTTACCACCATCCACAGTGGATGAACTCCCATTCCCTCTCGGGGAACCTCTAAGTCAAAGCATGGGGTTACTGGTGTTCGTCCTTCACCCTTGGCTTGCATGGCCACATGCTACATGCAACTTCACATCAAGCAGCAAAGTTCTACTATCACTTACTATCCTTGTAGTATCACGGTGTTTGGTGTTCTTAAAACCCTGATCTCCTGTAAGTCATGATTCCTTAAGATTGATACCTCGGAAACCCTAAACCACTCTCATTAGGGTTTCATCACTTTCCTTTCCAAAGAAGTACATCTGAGGTTCTACAACCATCCTTTCATTACATCAAGGACTAGGCTGGCTAACCAAACAATCATTTACTTGATTAACCTCTATTGATACATCTGGGTGTTAGCCAATTTTATCTCTTTTTCTCAGCTTAAGGTTAGCCTAACAACCTCAACTTCTAGACTCTAACTAAACTAGGCAGCTATATCTCAACCAGAGCATTTATTACCACTTCTTATCCTTAGTGTTAGGTAAAGTTGAAGACATACTTTTCCATGTATTTCACTTATCACCTCAAACTCAAATTCCAAGTCTATCTTCATTGAGAATGCTCATGATAAAAAAATATTCTCACAAGATGATTTCTGTAACACTCTTATCATTTGTACCTATCCATTTATCATTCACTCCACCAAGGTACGTTATCATCTTTGTCCTCATTCCTTATAGCAATGTTCTAACTCACATCATCTTTGTCCTAGGTGTGTGGCATGCATACTGTCCTATCTCTCACTCCCATAACAAGAAGAAATAAGAATTTGGCAGCCGTCCAAATACAGAGTTCTTCCCGTTCCAAGAGTAGAGATGGTACAACCCACCTCTCCAGTACACCTTTAAATCTAAGTTGAAACGTGCAACTCATGTCTCTACATCACAAACATCATGATATCAAGATTACTTCCACAGAAAACTGATCTGAAACCTACTTGGGTCACCACACAATCCTTGGTCATTTCCTCTAGGTCTATAGGGAGCCGACACTTTTAGGTTCATCCCTTTTCCTTTATGCATCCAGAGAGTGCCCTACTCATCTGCCCTTTGGGTCCCATGAGTTTATGAAGGTGATCAATCTCCTAACCCATGGCCCTCAGACAATGATAGTTGTTACCTCCCGACCCTATGGTCATGTGCACTAGGGAATTAGGCAACTCCTACTTCCATCGGTCTTATCCCTACCTGACCCTAGGATAGACTTAGGATTCTCTTATAGTACATGTTCAACTCAAAACCTTCCCAAGCATTCATCATCTCTCTTCCTTCATTTGTGGGCTGACTTTCATCCTTTCATAGGGATCATGGCAACCTACCTACCTTGGTCAAGCCCCATACCGGTTACCTCCATGGTAACACATCTACATGCACATAGAGATGGTTATCTATGGGCCTATAGGTTCATTCTCATGCCATGTACTCTTCACTTAGCTTCTCAAGACCCTATGAACCCTCCTTAGGTTACCTAAAAACCAACCAAACTGGTAAACCCCCTACCAAAGGGTCCCTCTCCCAGGATGGGAGGAAACTACACCATGACAACAAAGGTCACACACGTCCTTAGGGTTTACATTCACATGAACATGCTTAATCCAACAACTACTAAGGCACAAGCGTACCTACTAAACCATGCTAGGTCACACTTGTTCTCATCCTCAACATCAGATCAACTTAGTCGTGAGGGGTTCATCAAACATACCCTTAATTTAAGGGATTTAATTTACCTCTACACATGAGGAGTACCATGCTCTAAACTATAGAGACTCAAATCTCATCATGAGCATCGGGTACACTGCTTCCCCTCTTAGGCCTAGGAACCCTAGGTTCACCTTTGGGTGTCTGACTGTATGCTCAATCTCTTAATCATGATTCAAGCATGTCCAAGGTATGTCATGTACTTCCATGATCCTTCTATTCGCAACACTTCAGAATTGAGTCTTCTTCCAGGACAACCAACTAGGTATAAAGCCTCACAACTGGTTACTTAAACCTCCTCAGGGTCTAAATCACTCTTTATCTCATCCATCAGGTAATCACCTATACCATAGGTACTAGAAGCATCCACTATCATCCACTATCATCCACTTAGGTCGCATCATCATTGACTCCCCACTATTCCTCAAGTTTCGGGGTTTTAGGCTTCCAACCTTCTTGTCTGGGTCCTACTTTCTCTCTCTAGATCTAACTCCACATCCAACCTCACTTCATGAAGTTGGATCAAGCTTACCAACATATCCCTACCTGGGTGAAGCCTTTGCTCAACTCATGTTTGACTCAAGATTATCCTTAGCTCTTTATGTTTATCTCGTAAGACATCCATCATGATTCCTCATCCAGGGTTAATTTCATCCTACTGTCAGCACTACTGACGTACTCTGGGTGCAAACTACACCCTACTTGCACAAGCCTATAGGATAACTATAGGTTCTCCTCTAACCTCATCCACGAAGGAGCTATCCTTCGCTATGACATGCACGACCCTCTCCAGGGTTAGGTCGCCAAACGTACTAGGTCATCTACCCTCTTATGGAATCCCAAAGGCATGTCCAACCAAACACTCGGTCAACCATGACATCTAACTCATCATGTCATATCTCTCTCTAACCTTCACTTAGGGCTAGGGTTAACATCATCCTCAAAGGATGTGTTAGGTCTCTACTTTTAATGGAGGTCTCTACCTCCAAGACTAACTCTCTCTACTCATCCTCCTGCCAAGGAGGTCTATCCTCAGGTCTCTCCTGAGGGCAATGACAACTCGTGTCATACGACCTAAGCATGTACTATTCCTTTACGCTTACTCTATTAAGCTTATGTCCATGACATCTTATTTACATGTTTTTTATTAATTTGGTGGAGGATTCCTTAATCCTTATCAACCTTACCCATACCTCAAGAGGGTGGGGAAAAGAGAGAAAATCCTAATCCTTAAGGTCCTTAACAGAATTTGAGTTGAGAAGGGATGAACACGGTGAGAGAGTCCTAAAGGTATCTTATTTTGAATCATACCATAAGACTTTGGCCAGGCAGTCACACAGATCCAGGAGTCCTCGTATTCTGACTAACGGTGCGGAGGAAAATATTGCCAGCCCCCGGTCGTGATCCTTTTCTAGACACCTCTGTCTTTCGGATAATCCTCTAATAACTCCCTTGGGTTCTATAGAATTTGTAAAATTTAATAATTATTAATGATTAGATGAGGAACCTATGCTCTGATACCAATTGTAACGACCCCACCTCCCGGTAACCCCCAATTAAGGGAGACCCAAAGGTCAGAGCCGTTATTCAATTAACAGGATCAAAGGTTCGACAAATAATCAATAATAATTATGAAATTCTACTACTAAACTGAAAATTGGTATAAAAAAAACTTTACTTACCTTTTAAAAGCTGGGATTTCTAAACTTCTATCCATAAAGATACTAATCTAACTAATCCTCCTGGGTACATTATTTCTTATTTAGTTCCACATATGCCACTTTACTGTTTGTTCTTTTCATTTGTACCTAAAATGCTGACAAACAAAATTTCGGTCAACAAGTGGCTGGTATGTGGTGTAAATAATAATCATGCAACTATAATAACAAAGTAATCAACCAATTATCATTTAACAGCCAAGATTACAATTTTAAACCATACTACTCAATCCTTTCCTATCCCCTATCTCTATGCTGTCCCTGCAGCGGACTGAGATACTACCTCTCTCTAGGTAGATCCTTATTAGACCCCACATGATCCTACCTAACAGGTAGATCAATATCTAGGGTTGAGTCGCATGGCACTAACCATAGGTAGTCCAATCTCTAACTCAATGTGACTTGATGGACCTACCCCATTAGTAGCCATTTACTAAGTCATTCAATGACCTGATGGGCCTACCCCATTGGTAGCCATTTACTAGGTCAACCCATTAAGCTACAGAGGGGACTAGGATCTGAGCTAGTAGGCATATCCCTTATGTGATAGTCATATTCACATTATACTTTGCATGAATTAAATACATCCAACAGTTTAATTCAAGTCATCGATAAAACCTCGAAAATCCTCGAGAAACTAATTCGGGATATTCATAGGCGTAACCACATACCTGTACATGTAGATTCAGGTGCAGGAATAATCCAAACAACAACGAGCAAGCAAGCATTCAATAAGATCCTAAAACAATTATTCAATTTCTTTTTATTACTCATGTCATCAAGATCTCTTAAATCTATCTTGCTTCCTAGGGTTTCTAGTCCACTTTTATAGTTTCCATTGCAATTAGGGCTTCTCTTCATCTTTTACTATTTTAAACCCTAATTTAACGCAACTGATCACAAACCCTAGTTATTTCCACATGTAATTCTCAATTCCGGATTCAAGGCATAATTAACCATTAATTAAGCTCATTAAGCCTCTTTTACATTAAAGCTACTATTTTTATCCTTTTAATCCATGACAAGATCATTATACGCATTTATCATCAATTCATAGTTCATTAAGGTCCAAATCACATATGAATTCGATTTGCTATTAATTCCACCTTTTATTCATGAGAAAACCCTAATTACTACATTTAGGGTATTTATCCACAAATTAGGAACTTTAATGCTCGAAATAGCATATTCCAACTTTAATCATGAAATTAATCAATTAAAGCCATTAATAGTCAAATTAATCAACATTAGGGTTTCAAAGCCCATTAAAGTATATTCATGCATATGAAATTCTAAATTAACTAATTATATGCAAAGTTCATCCTTTTTCTTCCTAATGTTCCTTTTTATCATTAACAGGCTAATATCCACTTTAATCAGTTATTAAACCCTACTAATTACTTTAATCATATTAAAATAGGGTTCTTTAAACATTATTACATCTAAAGCTATTGACCTCCATTATTTTTCGAATTGCAAAAGGAATCAGACTTCAATTGTATTTTTATTAGATTCCCTTCATTTTTCTGAGCAAAATTCATGTATAAACTTTTGTCATCCGAGCTACTATTAGAGAGTTATGATTTTTGCAAAAATACTTACTTTTGGGCCAATCATCAAGCGCCACGTCACCTTATGCATGCAATGTTGTCCGATTAGGAATTATAATGAATTGACCCATCTTCCCTTGGTTAAGTTGCGCGCACCTTCAGCCCACGGAGGGCAGAACGGTCCAATGGCCGTATCTCCTTCTTCCTCAGTTCAACAGCAGATCGGCCGCCTAGGGCTGGCCTTGGCGCGGCTCTCCCACCCAGATGTGGGCTCGAACTCCACCGGGGGATTTTGCTCTACCTTCTCCTGGCTCAGGCGCACCCGTGGCTCCTCCTAGTTGCTGCCATGGTGGCCGATCTCAGGCGGAAGTAGCATGCGACCACTGCCGCAAAAGCAGCAGGTCGGAAGCCCTTCTGGTGGGTGATGCGCGAAGATCTGGGTGTCTTCTTGGCAACAGATTAGACCAGGGTTGAGGTGGAAGCTTCTCGCCTCCATTAACACGGATCCAAAACTCCTCGTTGGTCCAGGGTTGGAACTACCCCCATGGTTTGGGTTTTGGACGAAAAGAAGCAAGAAGAAGTTGAAGAAGAGAGATATCTGCGTGGGATCTCGCTTCTCTTCGAACCAAGACTCTACCCCTTATATAGGGATGAGAAACGAAGCCATAGGTTGGCTATTCATGAATCAAAGAGTCTCTTTCCAAGTAAGAAATCGATTCCTTTAATGATAAGTAAATTCTCTCTCTCCTCTCTATCCTTTGGATATTTCTTATTACTTGGTTATATAGGAATACGAAAATTCCTTCCCTTATTCTCTTTTTCCTTGCTTTTTTTAATCCATTGACACAGATTCCTATTCCCCTTTAGTATACATTACTTTCTTTTTAACCATACCTTCTTAATTCGCTAATAATGTATTACATTATTCTCTTATTTTGCTTCATTGATATTTTCTCTTTCCTCTTTCCTCATTGGGATTCCTTAGATCCCAAGAAACTTTATGATTTCGAAATTCCTTCATAAGGATACTTATTATCCTTCTAGATTCATCTAAATGCATTATTTCACATTATCTTGTTTATTCTTCATTAAAATATCTCTTTTTGAGGATTTATCTTTATTTCTCTTTTATTTTCCTCATTGGTATTCCTTTTATTAATAGGAATCCTTGGGATACGAAATTCCACTAAGGATAACTTGATTATACCTCTTTTTGCTTATTTCCCACATATTACCACTACTTAATTAAATTTTTATTTTCTTATTGCTTTCTTTTTGCAACTTGGGATTCCTTGGAACCCAAGGAACCCAAGAGGCACGAAATCCATCCTTGGATCACATTCTTTTGCCTTCTAGAGGTTTCCACATCTTTCTTTTCTCGAATTATCAATTATTCCTTTATTAATTGAATTTTCTTGTTATTGGGCCCAATAGCCAATCAAGCCCACAAAACAACCAACAAGGCCATTGAAATCCATTTATTCAAAACAAACTATATCATTATTTGTTCCAATATCTTTAATATGAGAAATTACATTTCTCAGCAAATGAACCCAAAATTTGGGGTTGTAATAGAAAGCAATAAGAAAAGAAAAGATTAATTAAGTATTTCTTTAGTAAGAAAGAAATTGAAAATAATGTTAAAATGTTGGAAATAAGTGAAAAAAGGTATACTTGAGTTATCCTTAGTGAAATTTTGTATCCCAAGGATTTCTAATGATAAAAGGAATACCAAGGAGGAAAATAAAAGAGAAATAAAGAGAAATCCTCAAAAGGAAATATTTTAATAAGGAATAAACAAGATAATGAAGAATAATGCATATAGATGCATCTAGAAGGATAATAAATATCCTTGGAAAAGAATTTCAAAATAATAGAGTGTCTTGGGATCCAAGGAATCCCAATAAAAAGCAAGAGAGAGTAAATACCAAAAATAGAGCATAAGAGGATAATATGATGCATAATTGATGAATTTCATGGGTTTATTAAAGAAGTGGTATTTTCTACTTAAGGAAATATAAAATCCATGGCCAATGAATTAAAAAGGGCAAGTGCAAAGAAAATGAAAGAGGAATTTTGAATTCCTAATATCCAAATAACAGAGTATGTTTAAAGGGTTTATGAAGAGAGAGAATTTGCTTCTTAATGAAGGAAAGATCTTTTCCTATTAGGATAGGGACTTGTTCCCTCTTGGATGAACGTTCTGGGGTGTGTATACCCTCCCCTATATAAGGGGTAGCACCCTTGGACGAATCCATGAGGATTCCATGCACCTTCCTCTCTCTCCCTCTTCATCGTTTTGCTCAAAACCCTAACATGGGGGTAGCACGACCCCGGGGCAATCAGGAGCCCAAAATAGGAGTTCAGTGGAAGCACGATGCTCCCACCATGCCATGTAGGAACGCAACCATCACCCTGTGCCCTAGCTCGTACACAACACCATTCGAAGGACCACAAGATAGCTGCGTGCTGCAGAGCTAGATACCTCGAACCGACCTTCATATCCATGGTTCAGTGGCACCCTCATCTGCGTGGGGCCACGGTAGAGCCAAGGGAAGCTACCCTGGTGGCTGTCCAGGTCTGGGGAGGACAACATGACCCCATCGGATCTTACTGCAGCTGTAGCAGGCCAGGTTGCGGGGGTTGAAGACGATCAAATCGAGATTGGACAGAACTGCCCTTCCTCCATATGAAGAACCAGACTGTCGCGTAAGGGCATACTAGTAATTCTGTTATGTTTCAAGTCATTGGGTCACACAGGCAAGCGGCGCTCATGTTGGCTGACGTGGCATCATCAGATTGGCCAAAGTAAGTTGATTCTACCAAAAATCATATCTCTTTATTTGTAACTCCGATCAAGACAAGTAATATATGTATTTTGATCAGGAGAACAAGAGGAATCCAATAAAAATGATATTAAATATTGATTCCGTTCCTAATTGCAAAAGTATAATGAGTTGATGAAAAGTGCATTAAAGTTAGTTTAAAAACCCTATTTGTGATTAAAGGTTGAATCTAGTATGCTTAATGGGTTAATTTAAGTAGTAATAACCTATTGAATGATAATGTTAGATTCAAACCTGATCTAGATGTGAAATTGCATGATTTAGGGTTTTTACCCCATATGAGAATAATTAAGCGTTTAGAAACCCTAATTTAGGGTAAATGAGGATAAGATCATATATAATTTGAAAGATGTGAAAAAATGTGGTTATATGACGGTTCTAATATATTTCGAGCATTAAAGTTCCTAATTATGGATAAAAACCCTAAATGTAGTAATTAGGGTTTTCTCATGAATAAAAGGTAGAATTATGGCAAATTGAGTTCATATGTGATTAAACCATAATGAACTTTGAATTGATGATAGATGTGCATAATGATCTTGTCATGGATTAAAAGGATAAAAATAGTAGCTTTAATGTGAAAGAGCTTAATGAAATTAATTGATGATTAATGTGCCTTAAATATGAAAATAGGGTTATATTTTGTTAAGATAACCTTAATGTTGAAGAATAGATGGGATAATTAGGGTTTATGAGTAATGGCATAAAATTAGGGTTTAATATGGTAAAAGATGAAGGGAAACCCTAAGATGCAGAAACCCTAGAAAGTGAATCCAAGTCAATAAAGTAGATTCTTGATAAAGTGTGTAATAAATAGAGTCCATATTCTTTTCAGGAATTATGTGATTGTTGAATTGCTTGCTTGGATTGCTTTCTTGGTTGGATTTGCTTAATGCTTGTGAAATCATCAAATCAAGTATGTGGTTACGCTTATGAATAATCACTTTAGTTTCACGGTGATTTCTGAACGTGTTTATCGGTTGCTTGAAATTAACTGTTGGATGCCTTTTATTTCATGCAACTATATAGAGTGACTATGAATATCACTATGAATATATATATAACTGGCTAGATGTGGTCCATACCTGTGGCTATGCAAAGGCTAAAAAGGATAACGTAGAGCAAGGTCTAGGCTATCATGAGTTAGAAACTGGGCTACACATGTGTAGTGCCATGAGACTCTTAACATGCCATGAGTTAAGGAGTGGGCTATCTACGGGTAGTGTCATGTGACTCAGCCCTAGAAACTGATTCACATGTTAGGTGAGATCATGAGGGGTATAATGGGGATCTACCATAAGGAAGGCAATATCCAGGTCCACTACAGGGACATCGCAGGGGATAGGGTATACATGGATCACGCAGTTATATTTAAAACGTAAACTTGTTTGTTAAATGGTAATTGACTGCAATACATTGTTATGAATAATTGCACGATTATTGTTTCCTCCACATACCAGCTTCGACTGATCGACATTTTGTTTATCGACATTTTAGGTACAAGCCAAAAGGACAAACAATAAATTGTCATATTGTGATATACATGAAGTAAAATACAAGGAGGATTAGTTAGAGTAGAATCCATAAGTGGATAGAAGTTTAGAGATCTAAGTTTTCAAAAAGGTATGCAAAAGTTTATTTTCTGACAACTTTTCAGTTAGTCTGTTAACATTTAATAATTATTCTTGGTTAATTGCCGAACCTTTGATCCAGAAATTATGGGTGCGACTTCTACCTTTCAGTCTCCCTTAATCGAGGGTTATCAGGAGGTGGGGTCGTAACATAATCAATATATGAAATGCTTGATTGATCATAAAGAGAACTAATAATTCAGAAACATAAAAAGAATAATTGAATAACTGTACACACTTGTTTGACCTCTCATTCATTTTATTATACTCTGATCATATGCAGTGTACTCAACATATGAAGACTCATAGTGCACTACGATCACACCATACAAGACTTAGCTGACACACCTGAGAAATGCCAAGGATGACTACTCTCCTGGTCTGCAATAGGGAAATGGCTCTCTGGCCTAAACTGGACTCCTCTAACCTGAGCACACAGGCAGAGATTCAAGCCACTTCTTGGCTTTTCTGTACTCTAGTGCCACCAGGATCTCTGATTGATGTTGGACACTAGATTATGAAATATAAGGAGACCCCCTTATACTAGTCAAACTGCTAGGGTTAGGTCCCTCGTACCATCTCTTGGTACGTTTTGACCCCCGTATACTGGACGCACTGCCAGGGTAGGTCGTTTCATCCCTAAGGCGTAGACCTCTCATAGGGATTCTACGGTGTTCAAGGCTCTTAAGTCTATTATTTTATTATTCCTAGAAAACTCTTTCTACATTGTACCTTTCTCTTACTCATACTTGACTCTGGTATCTCTATGGTGCCGTGTCTATTTATTTGAAGTTATAATACAACATGTATATCATTCTAAACTTGGCAGAGCAGTATATTCAAAACACTGTAATATACTGAGTAATCAACATACTATACATGCAGACAGACAATAATTCTTAAATAAACAAATTTCATGTCCACTTGGCACATACACACTAGAATCGTGCATATCAACCCACATATTGAGTTGTGCATCTCATAACTCAATTAAGAGTTAATTACTTATCATGACAACAATTATTAATAATAACTGAGAACATTGATATCACAATACTTGATTCATTGAACACCCTACCCTTAGGGTTTCATTTAATCACCACAAATGCTGCAAGGAAAGGTGTTATACATCTATCAAATACTTTTCAAATATATAAAACACATGATACCTGGGATCTCAATCCCTTATCACATTACTGGGAATTCTCATCCCTTCACATATTTATCATGATTACTGGATCTGGGTATTCAAACCCTTAGATCACCACTTAGCATTGTTACCTCTGTAACAGGTAACCATTACCTCTAGTTCCTTAGACCAAGGTATTCAATTCACTGGTTGTACAAGTATTCTCATGGCTCACAAGGACATCACACATCTTGTCAACTCTCACTAGGCAACAACTTATTCACATGGCTTCCATAAAGATTTCATGCGATATAAACATTCATTGAATAAAGACTATTATCAACAAATCATATAAAATCAATATATGTATGAAACTTTGGAACTATGTTGAATTTGGGTTTCCATGCCCTTCAGTAGGATATCATGCATCAATAATAACATTGAACAAATAAAGTCTATCATGTCAAGAAAATCCCTTCAAATGGATTTCACGATATCTATTTGCAAATATCCAACTTTCGTCACATCAAGGGTTTCACCCTCTTTACTGAGATATTAAACAAACACTATTTACTTTGAATGAAATCCAAGATAGTATCTGACATATATGTATTACACATTTAGATAAACAATCATTCATAACCAAGGGGATCCAGATAAACAAATTTCTCTATTTAATTATACAACAATTTCAGTCATAGACAAATTCCCTATATTTCAATTTACTCTTATAACCTCTACGAATACTTAGGGAATTCTCATTAGGATGTATTGTATACATTTCTAATATGATTTTATCATCTGAAATTTATCGAAATAGAGGAAGAATCCATTTCATATCATTTTACAACAACTTAGAACAAATAGACAATTCAGGGTTTGTAGTCGCATACTAGCATTTAAAGATTATGGATGAATTAACCAATTTTCGTGCAATATACTATTTAAAGGAAGATCCCACTCACCCTAAGGTGTGAAAACACCTTAAAAATGTAGCTCATCCTTGAAAATCTCGATCTCATATCAAATCCCTAGCAATTCACCCAATTATTCTTCCTTTCAACCCGGAAACCCGAAAAATGAGGGATTATGAAGAAAGAGTGAGAAAAGGGGAAGTTTTGATACCATTTTGGATCAAATCAGAGGAGGGATGGAATTTTGACATGTGAGATAAGATTCACCATGAAACTATATCCAAAGAAGTTAAACTTACATGATTTCATCATATCTCAGACCGCAAAACCCTAGGTCAACATCTCCATCAATTTCTCCTCTCAAACCCTAAATCTCCCTCTCTCTCTCTAGGATTTCATTTCTCTGGATTGAATTACGAATTATGATATCTCCTTGTGTGTTAGCTTTACCATATAGATCAATTGAGCTTCTTGGGTCAATTGCACTTTGACCCCTCACTAAACTTTTTCTTATTTCAGCAGATTTGTTTCTGTCATAAAAGGTTTATGTAATTCATGTATTTAAGAGATAAAACCTTCTCCAAAAATTAATAAAATATAACATGTTGTGTATAATTGAGGTACTAATCTTCAGTTAAAATTTTATATTATTCCAAGCTCCCATTAAATAATTAAAAATCGAATAGAGCACTACTATCTAGAATTCTACAGAAATGTCAGTTACTGTAATTCATCTACTAATTAGATATAAACGCATCCAAAAATTATGAAAATTTTAAATTTTATTTATGATTGAGTTTTAGATATCCACTTAAAATTTAATTTCATTTGGAGTTACCAATAAATAATTAAAAATAAAACACTATACTGCTGAAAAGCACTCTATCATCATTTTGGTCGAAGTATAGTTTGACCGAGAACCACATTCAAAGTACACTAAAAAATTATGAAATTTATATCCAATATTAATGATTGAGTTATCCATATCATATCCAAAATTCAATTAAATAAAAAATTTGTAGAAAATATGAAAAATCATTTACCACACTACTATCCTGATTAAATTCTATATTCATGTACTATCAAAACCCTAATTTCAGCCAACTAGGGTTTATATTTCTCAAACCCTAATTTCTCAAACAATAGAACACTTGAAGTTATTATTAGGTTTAAAACATCATAATTTAATTACCATCATTAATTAGATTTAAGAAATGATCAATCCAATTAAGCATATAATGATCCAGGTAAATCCTAGTTTACCAATTAAGCTCGGATACGGTCATAACAATTCTTCCCCCCTTAAAAGGTTTCATCCCCAAAACACAAATGTGCAAGAAAAGTACTTTCAAGGTCTTTTTTAAGCTTTTAAAATCTTACATGTCATTATATTCTTGTATTTCATACTTGAATGTAGTTTTCAACGTTAAGTCCTTTATTTCTTTTCTAATCACAACATGTTAAAACAGTTCCCAATGATAAAAAACAAATTCTCTATGCCACAATCAATCATAGCATAGAGAGAGAGAGAAACAACCATTTCAATATTTTTTATACTCTTGAGGTGTTACCTCAACATTGATAATCTGATCCAACTATCTTAATTCATACGACTCAATATGTACTATTGTTATGTATTACCTCTAAATCATAAAAGAGAGTTCACCATGTTGTTTTGAATTTTTACTATTATGCTACTCAAATAGCAAAATAGTCTTGATTTGGAAGACTAGATTCAACAACAATTGTACAATACTACTCACGACATCCCCATTGGATCATGGATGCATAAGGTGAAGCATTACCATCACATTCCATACTATTCTCAAGTATGAACCCACACATAATTCAAGGTGTAACCACCGGGTTATAGCATACTAGGGTTTCAACAACAGTAAAAGAGTACTCCATAATTGTATTAGTCATTCAAGGACTATTCATACCCAATTACCATCACTTAGTTATATTAAATCTAGGTATAACAAGTTACACCTTATTAGGGTTACATATCAATACAATATGGTTATCATCCCTTCTATTCATATGAGTGAATAGGTAAGACTACCTTATTCAGGATAACCCTCCATTTATTCCATCATCATTCAACCCATAGCACCATACCACAATTGTACAATACTAAGATGGATTACTGGTATGAATGACTTAAACTATAAGACACCTTTAATTAACATATTGCTTGCACATGTACACTGAAATCTTACATAGAACCAATTTACATCCCTTAATATACCTTCAACAAATTATACTTCTAAAAAAACAAATTCACATATTACTAAAAGCCATTGTTTTCTCGTATCTCTCTTCTCATTCATTACTATTTACTTTTTGCTACTTATCCTTCTCATTTTAATCATGTAGATTAAACATCCCTAAATTTGAAACATACAAGGTATGAATAGATTCTTCATTATTCTTTCTATCACTGCAAGAATTTATTTCATATCACACTTCACACATATTGTATTTCTCCTTTTGTTCAAAATACACTTGTTACATTTCAAATTTATATCTTACTCTTTGCTCCGAATCATTTTCATATTGTTCATCAACCTTTCAGATTAGCTAGGATTACTATCAATGCTAGTTTACTTCTCATAGTGCAAATCGCATGATCTTGTTTTATAGAGATGCTAGTATTCAAGGTTAAATCACTAGTGACAACCCTTGAACTACTACAACTCTAAACATTCTAGGGTTTGGTCCTTATCAGTAGCATGACTTTGTTGTGTGTAACTTTGCTCCCTTAATTTGAAAGTCAAACTTTGGATCTCACAAGTTTTACTAAAGTCTTCCTTATCTTATCAATTGAATTTCCTTTCTCTTACTTGGCCATTCAGATAGATTACATTCTCAATTTACCCTTCTAGGGTTTCATCATCATATTGTGTGTCATTATTACATTTACTAGATGCCTCTACCATGGTGGTTATGCATCAGATATGATTCATTTTCTTATCACTTCATTCCCACATTTCTCTCATTAAGTAATATATGGAAGAGAAGATGGTTCTGAGACTTAGAATTCTTATCTTCAAACATCCCATTAATAAGAATTCTTATCTTCAAACATCCCATTAATACATTTGTCGTATGTAGGTTTAATTAGTTGTCAACAAGGATACTTGACTAATTAGCACTTTCTTGAATCTCACAACCTCTTTCTTTTATAATCTATATTACTCCACCATGTTTCAAACCTTTTCATTACTTTCCATAATCCCCTTATTATATAATGCTATTCCACATATCATCTTTAACTTCTAGTTTTCTCTTATGATCATGTTACTTCATTTAGGTGTATGATCATATATACCATGTTGCACATATTTCTTTTTATCCTTCTATTAATTTAAATTTGAAATTCTAAATCCATAATTTCTCTACTAGTTTCAACTCATGTTTAATACATTACATATCCTTCATTTTATATCAAACATCTCATGCATGGGTCAAACTTAGTATCTCTTTCAATCAAATTTTTACCTCTTGAATATAGTCTACCTTTGTATGACTTATTCATTGGTTAAGCTACACTTTTGTTCTTCTTTTAAAAATTAGTTTATTGTTCTATAGAGACTTAGAATCCAAAGGCAGTAGGATGAATGTATTAACTTCACAATAAAGGTATACATTCCATGCTCTCAATTATATCATAACCCTCATTCCTTAATCAAGCTCATTATTTCCAACATTTCTCTTTGTTTCAAATAAATTTCTTATCCTAGTTTTATGATTTACATGCTCATCTAGTTCTCTTCACATTAACTTTTCTGAAGACTCTTCACTTCTATGTACTTATCTAATACTTAACTATTTTCTTATATTTTCCCTTTGCTTTGGAGTTCATAAAAACATTGTACTCGATTATATAATCCATTCCTCATGATTAATTCTTACTATCTTGGCCCTTACATACTTTTCTCATATTTTTCTATATTTCATATTTAGAGTTCATATAATACTAATGATTAAACTTAATCAAAATCTTATGTCGTGTTCCTTTATTCCCAATTAAGGGTTTCTCATATGAGGCCCCAAAGTTGGATCTCAGACATCAGTTTCAACTGATTCTTAGCTATTCTAATCTTTCCCATATGTTTCAATATCTTAGTGCATGTACATTCTCACTATGATGTGGGTCTAATTTATCCAGAGTCTACTCTTATTATATTTTTAATAGGAGTCATTAGATCCTAGTAACGCATCCTGCCAGCTGGACCATACCAAACCTACAGTCCTGAAGCCAAGAACTACTTCGGATTAACCAACTCCTATTAATCTCAAACATGTGGAAAGAATATCCACTTAGGAAAGTTCATTCAAAGATCATTTCTAGTCTACTTGATACAAAGAATGTAATCAAAAAATGCTACAACTACATAGTGTACAACAAATCTTAAAGACCCATATAGATTTCAAAATATTGAATATCTAAATTCAAACATATAAGAGCATTTCTATTCATCTCCAATAAAACAACAATATGAAATGAAACTCCTATCTCATTTTATATTTATGCTCTTAATTCATGTTACTTATCTTGTTTCTAACCCTAATATTTCTAGGGTTCCTCTCTAGCCCATCCTTCCACTATATACCTGGCCAGGGTATACATGAAAGAATAGACATAGTAGCTTGATATTGGTTGATCCAAGTACTCAGATACCGAGCTAGGATATCCAAATACTAAAATCCCTAGAGCTAACATCATAATATCTCCTATCTGCCACACTTATGGCTCTAATTTACTAACTTAATGGTCCCTGATGACTCAGCCTAAGCTCTGATACCAAAGCTGTTACACCCCGATCTCACAATTTCCACTAATCATGAGATTATGGTATAAATTGAGGATTTAACGTAATACAAAGATCACCCTTAACTTTTTCTTATTTTTCAAACTCTTTGTTTTCTCACATTGAACCACATAAACTAACTTTACAAGAGAATTAAACTTTTATTTCTCTAATATAATCGCAACATTAATGATACACATCCATGCATTCATTATGTTTCTCACACTTCCATTTACATAAGACATGACAATCATTTGCATTCTCTCCTATAAAGGAAAGAAACATACAAAACATCATTTCGGACTCTCTCTCAGATCTATACAAGGACCTAGAGTGACAGGGACCGACTGAACTTAACTATACTCAGACTTAATTCTTGTGGCAGATCTACTCTGATGTAATGATATCTTCTTCAAGTCCATATGATTTCCCTAAAAATTTTGAGTAGAGGGGTGAGACTACTCGCTCAGTGAATGAGTACTTCAAAGAAACAGTCTAAAGCACTGATATAATTACAGATATACTTTTGAGCAATTGATATCAATTATAACAACAATAAGCTTTAAAGAGTCTAATAATTGACAATCATAAATATGGCATGATACTCTAAATATCTATAAGAGTGAATCAATATATGAAATGCTTGATTGATCATAAAGAGAACTAAAAATTCAGAAACATGTAAAGAATAATCGAATAACTGTACACACTTGTTTGACCTCTCATTCATTTTATTATGCCCTAATCATATGCAGTGTACTCTACATATGAAGACTCGTAGTGCACTACAATCACACTGTACAAGACTTAGCCGACACACCTGGGAAAAGCTAAGTCTGACTACTCTCCTAGTCTACAATAAGGAAATGACTCTCTGGCCTAAACTGGACTCCTCCTCTAACCTAAGCACACAGGCGGAGAGTCAAGCCACCTCTTGTCTTTTCTGTACTCTAGTGCCACCAGGATCTCTGGTTGATGTTGGATACTACATTCTGAAATTTAAGGAGACCCCCGTATACTGGTCACACCGCCAGGGTTAGGTACCCCGTACTATCTCTTGGCACATTCCGACCCCCGTATACTGGACGCACCGCCAGGGTAGGTCGTTTCATCCCTAAGGCGCAAACCTCTCATAGGGATTTTACGGTGTTCATGGCTCTTAAGTCTATTATTTAATTATTCCTAGAAAAATCTTTCTACATTGTACCTTTATCTTACTCATACTTGACTCTGGTATCTCTATGGTGCCACGTGTATTTATTTGAAGTTATAATACAACATGTATATCATTCTAAACTTGGCAGAGCACTATATTTAAAACACTGTAATATACTGAGTAATCAACATACTATACATGCAGGCAGACTAAAATTCTCAAATAAATAGATTTCATGTCCACTTGGCACATACACACTAGAATCATGCATATCAACCCATGAAACTATATCTAAAGAAGTTAAACTTATAAGATTTCATCATATCTCGGACTGTAAAACCCTATGTCAGCATCTCCATCAATTTCTCCTCTCAAAACCTAACTCTCCCTCTCTCTCTAGGATTTCGTTTCTCTATATTGAATCACGAATTATGAGAGATCCTTGTGTGTTAGCTTAACTATATAGAGAAATTGAGCTGCTTGGGTCAATTGCACTTTGACCCCTCACTAAACTTTTCTTATTTCAACATATTTTTTTCTGTCATAAAAATGTTTTACTAATTCGTATATTTTAGAGATCAAACCTTCTCCAAAAAATATTATAATTTATAATGTTGTGTATAATTGAGTTATTAATATTAAGTTAAAATTTGAGATTATTCTAAGCTACCATTAAATAAATAAAAATCAAATAGTGCACTACTATCCAGAATTCTACAAAAATATCAGTTACTATAATTCATCTTCTGATAAGGTCTAAAAGTATCCCAAAATTAAGAAAATTTTACACGTTGTTTATGATTGAGTTTCAGATCTCTAATTAAAATTTCAGATCATTTGGAGTTACCAATAAATAATTAAAAATAAAACACTACACTGCTGAAAAGCACCATGTTAGCATTTTGGTCGAAGTATAGTTTGACCAAGAACCACATTCAAAGAACACTCAAAAATTCTGAAACTTTTATCCAATATGAATGATTGAGTTATCCATATCATATAAAAATTCAATTAAATAATTTTTTTTAGAAAATATGAAAAATCATTTACCACACTGCTATCTTGATTAAGTTCTATATTCATGTACTATCAAAACCCTAATTTCAGCCAACTAGGGTTTATATTTCTCAAATCCTAATTTCTCAAACAATAGAAAACTTAACATTCTTATTATGTTTGAAACATCATAATTGAATTATCATCATTAATTAGATTTAAGAAATGATCAATCCAATTAAGCATATAATCATCCACGTAAATCCTAGTTTACCAATTAAGCTCGGATACGGTCATAACAGTTCGTCAGTGAAGAAATCCGCAATCAGTTTAAAAACCTCCCCTCGCCGCTTGCGAGCCTCACTATATCTGGAATGTATTCCCATGGACAACGTCCACCATCCACTACATCAACTCGTGGTTGCGGGCGTGGTCTCTCCTCTCAACCTCGGCGAGACCCTTCTCTAGTCTGCAACGTCCACGGCCACAAACCCTACCGTTACCGCTTCCATCGACAACCCCGTCACATGCCCATGGCAACCACGCCAGTGCTCCGTCCTCACCCAACTACTCCACATTGTCACAATCTTCTCCTTCAGAGGCATCATTTGAAAAATGGTATCCCAACACCAATACAACTCATCACGTGACACCGTCCCAGTAGCACTGATGCGATGATTTTGAGTCGCATTTATAGGCTTGTTTTATATGTGTTTTATGCATTTATTAGTCATTTCTGTGGTTAATGTTGCATAATTCATCTACTTTGGTCTATGATACTTCTCTATGTCAAATCTCCCTTATTTCAGTATTTTGAGCATAAATTATTACAAGAATACATTTTGTATAGGCTTATGTGGTTTCGTGTTATAATTTCAGGAAAAACAAGTATCTGCTTCTGTCGATACCATCGACAGTGGTTGATACCATCGACCGGACCACAGGTTGCCAGCCACAAGGAGCAGAAGAAAGTCGATACTAGAGACAACAGAGTCGATGGTATCGATTTACCATCAGGTTGCTGGCGAAGAGTGAGTCGATACTATCGACACATCAGTCGATACTATCGACAGGTGGAGCTACAACGACACAAAAGGATAAAACCATCGCTACAGGTTTGTCGATACCATCGACACTCGTCGATGGTATCGAGATAGCATCTGGTGCAAAGACAAAAGAAAAAGAACTGCTGATATTACGCCAGGTCGATACCATCGACCCGCGTCGATGGTATCGACACCGTCAGATACAAGTTTGCTTCAGATCGATCTAAATCCGACGGCTGTGATGATTTGGCGACCTAATTTGGATATTATACCTAATGACGGCGACCAAGAGTAAGGTATCACGTCATTAGCCACTGCACACATCCCGAGAAGGCGTGGAGAGAAGAACGGAGCCCAGAAGCACGCCCCATCCAATCCGGACGCCGAAGAAGACGATTTCCACCATCGAAATGCGGGAGAACGCATATTCTACGCCAAGGAGCGCTTGGATCTTCTCCGTTCAGGGGTTTCACCACTCAATCACGTTTTTCTCCATGTTTCCCTTTTTCTACTCCACATTTTGCTCTGAGATGAACATGCAGGGCTAATTCCCTTTGTCTTTAGGACCGGGAGTAGCCCGGGAATTCATTGTATGCCAATTTTATCATAGTAATTCATATTTTATCTCTTAAATCCGTGGTATAATTTTATTTTCTCAATTATATTATTATGCTTGATCACCATAATAATAATCTAATGCCCTTAATTACTTTGAAAGAAGAATTAACAGTTGAAAAGAGACAAAATTCATGTTAATTGACAAATCCCTTGAACAAGGTGGTGTAAGGTTAATGGTGGATACCGAGAGATCGATTTTAATGCACCTAGTTTATGGTATATGTTACTGCGACGATGGAACCGACCTAGACATAGGTAGTGAATTGTACCACGACAGTGGGCAATTCTGATTTCAGGCCATTACCCGGATAGAGAGATAAATTTGAATGACCGAATAGAATTTAATACAATGAAAACCCGCGGTGAAACCGCAATCCTAAAGACCGCATCTTGAATTGATTAAACCAAACATTTAATCGATTGCTTTGCTTTGTTTTATTTCATTTTCTTTTAATTTTAACAACAACTTCCAACTCTTTAATCGGTCTAGCTGATTGTGAGTAGTTAGTAGTAGTATCTGACAATTCACGTATCCCTGAGTTCGACTTGGGCCTCACAAAGGCCTATATTACATTGACGCGTACACTTGCGTTTCTACGCACGTAAAAAGTGTGTCAAGTTTTTGGCGCCGTTGCCGGGGATACGGCAAATTGTCGGCACTACGAGTGCTGCAAGCGGCCACTCTAGGCCACTTTTTATTTTTTTTATTGGTTTCAAATCATTTCAAAAATTCATAGTCTATTTTCTAAATTTTTGTACTCGTCAAGCACTGTACTGAACTTAAATTTTTATTTTTGCAGGTACTGTGCATGGTGTAGACGCGTAGCACCGACTACACGCGGCACGCACCAGAGGTTACATTGCCGGGACCAGAAGATGAGGAGGAGTACAATCAAGACCATCTGGAATAAATAAACTCAGAATCCGAGCAGGAAGAGATGGCAGAGCCACAAACAATATGGGAGAAGATCAAGGCTTCTTCTTCATCCGCTTCCAAGGGGCCGATAAAGAAGCAGGCGGTTAATATTTCGACATACAAGATTGATCCTGAATTAATCAACTTGGTGAAGTCGAATGCATTCCATGGGCTCAAGAATGAAGACCCAGTCGCGCATATAAGTCAATTTGTGGAGAATTGTGATATGATAAAAATAGATAGATTTCCACAAGATGTTCTCTACTTGAAGCTCTTCCCGAGTTCTCTAGCGGGAAATGCACGAGAGTGGTTGCACAACATGGATGATGAATATGTGGAATCTTGGGACCACATGGTGGAGGTTTTCTTTGAAAGATTCTTACCACCCGAGAAGACCAATGACATGATCAAGAAGATCCAAAAATTCACCCAGAAAGCAGGAGAGACCTACTCTGAGACCTGGGAAAGGTTTCAGATCATGCTTAGGTGGTGCCCGCATCACGGGCTCGACAAGGAGACATAGGTCAAGATCTTCTATTTTGCTCTCTCCGAGCACGATAGAAGTAACCTCGATTCAGCAGGCTCAGGATCGTTTTTGAAAAATACCGACACGAGGTGTTGGGAAATCCTTAAGAACATGGCCAAGAAGCAATCGTGGGATGACAGAGACGCCGTGGAGCATGTTCGAGTAGTAGGGGAATCTAAAGCAATCAAGGAGCTGAATGAGAAGATGGATCTTCTTGCGAAGAAACTGCTTGCAAAGGAGGATACTGAGTCTGAGGATGAGGCTCAAGTTAAATTCATGAGGCAGCAGCAAGGCTACAGAAATAATGATTATTCATGGAGGAAGGACAAGAAGTTCTCCTGGAAGGATCCAAACAACTTCTTGTAGGATCCAGATGCAAAACCCCAGCCGGTAGCGGAGGATAAGATCACGGAGTTGTTCAATCAAGTGATAAAGCAGAATCAAGAATTAATGACTACCTTTGGCCAGTAGATAAAGCAACAAGGGGAGTTTATGAACCAGTTCGGGCAGACACTGTAGAGCCATGGGGCTCAAATGAGGATAATAGAGACGTCCATGGCACAAATGGCAGCAGAGATAGCCAATTTGAAGAAGCCGACGCACTAAGGTTTTCCGGGTAACACTAATATTCTAGGAGGAAACCAGCAGGCGAAAGCCATCTTGCTAAGGAGTGGCAAGAAACTGTTAAACCCCAAAGCTGATGAACCAAGCAAACCCCAAGAAGAAATTGAAGGTGAGGCCACTGAGGAGCTGCCCATACCGGTCACAGAACCAGTTACGGATATAGTAGTGGATGCTACTGAAGATCCTATTGCAGATGAGGAGGAGACGTAGAAAAGGACACCTTATGTGCCACCGCATCAAAGGGCACAGGCTGTCCCGGTCCCATATCCGAACAGTGCGAAGGCAACAAAAGTGGATGCCCAATTTAAAAAGTTTCTAGACAGTTTCAGAAAGCTTTCAGTCAACATCCCATTATTGGAAGCAATTGAGCAAATCCCTTCTTACGGAAAATTTCTTAAAGACATCATTACCAAGAAGAGAAAAATCCCAGACACATAGGTTGTTGTGCTTAAGGAGCAGGTGAGTGCCTTCATCATGGGCACATTGCCGCCAAAGAGGTAGGATCCGGGCTGTTTCAACATCTCATGTTACATTGGGAAAGCTAAGTTTGGTGAAGCGCTATGTGACTCAGGGGCGAGCATTAAATTGATGCCCCTCTCTACATTCAAGAAGCTGGGATTAAAAGAGTCACAGCCGAGCAACATGACAATCCAATTGGTGGACAATTCAGTGGTAAAGACATACGGTATTTGTGAAGACGTGCTAGTGAAAGTAGATCGATTTGTATTTCTAGCAGATTTTGTCGTCATGGAGATGCAAGATGAACAAGGCAATGAGCTACTACTCGGACGACCTTTCCCAGCTACAGATGACATGATACTTGAGATGGGGAGAGGTCGCTTGACCTTAGGTATAGCCGATGATCGATTCGAGATGGTCATGCCTTCTAGCGCCACTTCATCTAAAGCCAAGGAGCAATGCCACATGATAAAACATTTTGATCACAATATCTCACTTTGTCTAGGGAAACCATTTTTAGATATGGCTCATGTAATGACCAAGGTGGAAAAAGGGACTTTGGTTGTGGACATCATGGAGCAGACCAAGGTGGTATCCCTTAGCAAGGCTGTGGGTTTTCTGAACGATGAGGAGGAGGACATTCCTCCCTCTGCTGAAGATGAGGCTATAGCAAATTTGGTTTTTGACGCATATCCAGAATCACCACTTGAGGCCTGCTTAGTCAATATCACTCATGATTGGATTAGAATCAAATCACTGCAGGAGTGTGCTAAGATGCTTCAGATGTTGTCGTGCTTCTATGCAAGGTACTATGAAGATTTAGGCGAACTCCCACCACCGCTTCAATCATCCTTAATTAGCCCGCCAGAATTGGAGTTGAAGCTGTTGCCACCGCACCTCAAGTACGCATTTCTAGCTGAGGAAGAAAAGTTGCCTGTGATTATATCTTCTTATCTAAGTGCTGAGGAGGAGGACTAGTTGCTGATAGTGTTGAAGAACCACCGGGGAGCATTTGGGTGGTCTGTTGCAGATATCAAGGGGATCTCCTCTACTTTGTGCCAGCACAAGATTCGGCTCAAGGAGGGAGCCAAGCCGGTGATTCAACCGCAACGTCGACTAAATCTGAGCATGATGGAGGTTGTTAAGAAGGAGGTGATTAAGCTTCTTTCTGCAGGTATCATCTATGCTATTTCTGACTCGACATGGGTGAGTCCTACGCAGGTAGTCCCTACAAAGGGGGGAATCACTGTTACCCATAATCTTTTAAATGAACCTGTCACCACCCGCTTGGTAACCGGGTGGTGAGTTTGCATAGATTACCGACGATTGAATGCCGCTACGCTAAAGGATCGCTTTCCTCTTCCGTTTATTGATCAAATTTTAGAGCGCTTAGCCGACCGATCACATTTTTGTTTTCTGGATGGTTATTCGGGGTACAATTAGATTTCGATAGATCCTAAGGACCAAGAGAAGTCCACCTTCACTTGTCCTTATGGAACGTTTGCGTACCGCCGTATGCCTTTTGGGTTATGTAATGCACCGGCGACCTTTCAGCATTGTACGCTCACCATTTTTTCTGATATGGTAGAACGCTGTCTAGAGGTTTTTATAGATGATTTCTCTGTTTATGGTGCATCTTTTGATGAGTTCCTTTACAATCTGGATAAGGTTTTACAACGTTGCGAGGACACACATTTGGTCCTCAATTGGGAAAAATGTCACATGATGGTGAGTGAAGGAATAGTGCTAGGACATAAAGTGTCTAGCAAAGGTTTGGAGGTAGACCCGGTAAAAATCGAAGTGATTTCCAAATTGCCCCCACCAAATTCGGTAAAAGGGGTGCGAAGTTTCTTAGGTCACGCCAGTTTCTATCTTCATTTTATAAAAGATTTTTCTAAAATTGCCAAACCTTTATCTGAGCTTTTAGAAAAGGATGTTGTTTTTGACTTTAATGAAAAATGTCTACATGCGTTCAACGTGCTTAAGGAAAAATTGATTTCCGCACCGGTTGTGCAAACATCGGATTGGACCAAGCCGTTTGAACTAATGTGTGACGCGTTCGATTTCGCAGTTGGGGCTGTGTTGGGACAGCAGGTGGACAATAAATCCGCTATGATTTTTTATGCATCTAAAACTTTGAATGACGCCCAACTCAATTACATGACTACCGAGAAAGAATTACTTTCCGTTGTTTTCGCTTTTGAAAAATTTTGGCAATATCTAGTTGTATCGAAAGTCGTGGTTTGGATGGACCACACCGCCAATAAGTATTTGATGGAGAAAAAGATGCCAAACCTAGACTGATTTGGTGGATCTTGCTTTTACAGGAATTTGATATCGAAATCAAAGACAAGGCAGGGATTGAAAATGTGGTCGCGGACCATTTGTCTAGGTTAGAGAGGGTAGATGAAAAAGATTTACACATACCCATTATCGAGACAATTCCGGACGAACAACTTTTGAAAGTGAAATCTAAAGATCCGTGGTTTTCTTATATTGTGAACTATCTTGCCTGGAAAATCATCCCGGATGATTGGACGTATCAAGAAAAGAAGAAATTTTTCCACTCTCTACGATATTATTTTTGGGATGACCCTATTCTCTTGAAGAAATGCAGGGATGGTGTCTTACGTAGGTGTGTACCTGAGGTGGAATACAAGAGTGTTCTTCGTCATTGCCACACACTACCGACGGGCAGACACCATGCAAGCTCTCGTACGACAGCCAAAGTACTGGAAAGTGGCCTATACTGGCTTACCTTGTTTAGGGACGCTTATGAGTTTGTGCGTCAATGTGATTCCTGCCAAAGGGCGGGCAACATTTCAAAGAGACAAGAGATGCCCCTTAATGTATTCCAGGAGGTTGAGGTATTTGACTTATGGGGTATAGATTTTATAAGACCCTTTGTGTCCTCAAATTCTAATTTGTATATCCTTTTGGCTGTTGATTATGTGTCGAAGTGGGTAGAGGCAATACCCACAAGGACTAATGATTCCACTATAGTGTGCAGGTTTGTTAAGGAATATATTTTCTGCAGGTTCGGTGTGCCCCGAATGATCATTAGTGATGGGGGTACACACTTCCGAAATCAAAAGTTCTCGGCACTATTGAGAAAATACGGGGTCAAACACAACATTGGTACCCCATACCACCCGCAAACTCAAGGACAAGTGGAGGTCTCCAATCGAGAGATTAAGAAGATCTTGGAGCGTACTGTGGCTTCCACGAGGAAGAATTGGAGTGCCCTACTACCGGATGTGTTGCGGGCATACAAGATGGCATACAAGACACCTATAGGCACCACGCCTTTTAGGTTGGATTATGGTCGGGCCTGTCACTTACCGGTGGAATTAGAGCATAAAGCACATTGAGCGCTGAGGAAGCTAAACCTGAGTTATGATGAAGCGGAAAAAAAAAAGGTTACTTGAACTAAATGAACTTGATGAGCTGTGAATGAATGCATATGAAAACTCTTAGATATAAAAGGAGCACACAAAGTTGATTCATGATCGCCACATTCAGATGTGAGTTTTCAAGAAAGGAGATCGTGTCCTTTTGTTCAACTCTAGGCTGAAGATGCATCCCAGGAAGCTGAAATCCCGATGGAGTGGACCATTCATAGTAGAGGAGGTCAGACCACATGGCACAATCATGGTGCGCGATGGCGAGACCACGTTTTTGGTCAATGGACAAAGGTTGAAATTGTATTTTGGTGAAGATTACATGAGGAAAGTGAATGAGGTCAAACTCATTGCACTTCGGGATGCATGACGAGCTTCAAGTCATCTAGCCTAAGACGTTAAATAAGGGCACTTGTTGGGAGGCAACCCAGCCATCGGTACTTTAGTTTAGTTTCTTTTACATTCGTAGTTTGATTTGTTTTGACTTTGTTTTTAGTGTAAAAAAGATACCGTGATCATTTGCTCATTGTGTAGGACTGAGGTAGAGTCGATACCATCGACCCTAGTGTCGATGGTATCGACCGTGGTACAGGTTGGCGACTGCAGAAATCGCACTGCATCGATACTATCGACGGCCTCGTCGATGGTATCGACATAACAACAGGCAGATCACAAGCAGAGGTCGATAGTATCGACACGGGTGTCGATACTCACGAGATCTCTGGAGATATTCAGAAGAAATCGTCTCAGTAAAGTCGATACCATCGACGGGCATGTCGATGGTATCGACACATTCACATACAGAAGGCGGCGGCTGGCCTCGTGAGGGAGTTGCCCTAATCAGAGAGTCGATACTATCGACTTGCATCAATGGTATCGACGTGCCACATCACCGATCCGCACGAGGTTATCAACGGCGATCGCTGCAACCAGAAATTCAATCCGTGGGACGGGTCGATACCATCGACACCTGTCGATAGTATCGGCACATCAGCGATCCGGGCCCCGTAGATCCATCCATCGACGACCGTCGATACCAGCGGTAGTACGGATTGTGCTACGCGTGTTGATACCATCGACCCGCGTCGATGGTATCGATGGGCACACAGCAGCGCCAGCGTCAGTTATATATGAGAAGGATTGTCGTCATATGACGTCACAACTCCAGAGCAATTCTTCTCCACTTGCACTGAGCATCCTCCAGAGCAATCCAAGCCCAACGATGAGCATCCATGAGAACGTTCTTCATCGAGCGGAGATTTCCTTCTCCGATCTTCACCGAGCTCTTTCTCTACTCCTCCTTCTTCCACAACCATGGTGCATGTTGCTGGTGCATCTTCTTCGTGTGCCAATCCGATGGACATCCCAGAGTTCGTTCCTCCACCGAATGCATCGATCTCACGCCCGCGGATTGTCCATCTGTCTGTAGAGGTCAAGAAGATCTATGAGGAGATCATGAAGAGAAAAATTGAGCCGACCCGCTATGTTGAGCGGGAGACGATCCGCAACTTGGGGTTCGATGCTAATCTCGCCTACGTCTTGAAAGGGCAGGCGAGACACACGAGCAGGATGCTCGACGAGATGGAATAACATGCCGATGGCCAGCCGTTCTTCGGTGACTGGCCGACATACAAGGAGCTGGTGGTTGAATTCATGGCGTCGTTGGATGTCTGTGTCATGCCAAACGACATCATAGCCACAGACCACGAGTGGATCAAGGGCCGGGTGTCTTTCCGGCTGTACAACAATGACTACAATCTTACACTCAGTCAGTTTAATGAGATTTACAATTGGAATCATTTGCGAAGTGACTACCGGCGGTCGGACAACCGTACCGATTACGACGCGATCTTCGCCGAGCTTGTGACGGTGCCGCCGGGAAAATCGGTGAGCTACCAAAATGCAACGGTAGCTGACTTTGAGCATTCGTTCGTACGGATTCTCCACTGGATGCTGTGTTGTACCCTATTTGCTAGGGGTGATCTATCTCTTAGCAAATTCCAGGAGACGGACCTGTTCTTCTTGTACAAACTACTCAAGCGCCAAGAATGCAACTGGGGAGATTTCTTTCTGCAGCGAGTGTTGGCAGTAAAGCGGAGTACGCGGAAGGCTCCAATTCACTTTGGAGGACTCATCACTCCACTGGCACACTACCTTGGGCTGAACTGCGCAACCTTGACTCCGCTCTCCAATAGAAGCAAGGTCAATTTGCAACATCTTCACCGATCAAACCTCATCTCGCTTCGGGATGGTTTACCTTTTGCTCATTGTCATGTAAACCACACATACCAAGAATGTTCGTCTCCCGATCCTGTCTTCAATATCGAGGGTGCTCAACATTTCCGATGGCCCATCATAGCCATTGCTGACTCCGATGAAGATGGCAACAATGACGATGACAACAATAATGATGATGAGGCTGAAGAGGAAGAGGAGACCTACACTCCTCTTCGGGCATGAGTAGCACCTAGGAAGCGTCCTCGCATGCATCCGGGTGCGTCTTCATCTTCACAGCCTCCGCCACCACCACCGCCCTCGCAGCCAAGCGAGGATGTCTATTCCATGCAAGGAATGTATGCCATGCTGTAGGATATACAACAAATGCAGCAACACCATTCAGCAGTGTACACCGGTGTTCAGGAGATGACAAACCGGTTACTTGACAATCAGAGGGCAATTTTCAAGAATGAGCGCCTCCTCCTCGACAACCAACAACAGATTCATGACAAGTTGCATAGGATGGAGATGCAGCAGCAGCCCTTTTATGATCATTACTGGAGCCAAAACTACTTTGGGTGGGTATCCACAACCTCCACCCATGCCCCAGTATGATCCCAGCTTTCAGGGGCAGTACCCATCCTGGGACCCCACGGCTCCACAGTACCCGCCTCCGCCAGAAGAGTAAATCGGTATCTCTGTTCCAACCTTTAAGATTGTTTTTGACTATGAGGCCATAGTCGAATTCAAGCTTGGGGGGGGGTAGTTGGAACAACTCAATCTTTTATTTTCTTAGTTTTTAGTTTTATTTTGTTCTTGTCATTTATTTATTGCAATCTTAGTTTGTTTGTAGGATCCACGTTCTATCTAGTATAACTGTGGATATCTTAAGTCATGTGTCATCTCACTTGCTTGTACATGGGAATTAAGGGAAAATTAAAAATATTAAAAATTTTTGAGTGTTCGCAAGCTTGAGTGTTGTTCAACTTTGAGCACATAACTTAAGAAAATGATTGGTTTTGTCAACTTTAAAACATAAAATCACAACTGTACATTCCTAATGATTCATGAAAAGTGGATGGAATTGGTTGTTTGAGCCTAAACTAACCAAATGATAATGCGACTCTAATTTGAAGTAAGAGAGAGAAACCTCTTAACTACTACACATGTCAGTAAGGAGGGACATATAATACTTTTCAAAGGTTCAGTCAATTAGTCTTGTGATCTTTCCACCGAATTGTTTTTCAAAATCCACCATAAGAATTGGAAGTACTTTACGGCTTTAACCTTTTTGATTGCATATCATGTAGATAGGTTTTGCATTGTAACCACTTTCATATGTTTTTAATTAAAAAAATAGAATAGTGATACATGCACATTATCCTTAGGTGCATGTCATTTAGTTGCATTCATAATTTTTATGCATAAAGTACATCATGTACCTCATTTCTTCTTTAATGGTGAATTAAAATTGTTCCATACCTTCTAAATAGTTCAAATATTTGAGTTACGCAGAAAAAAGCAAGCCCAATAGAGTATTCATTGTCATTTGTGGATGTAAGGGCCTGAAAAAAAAGAAAAAGAAAAAGAAAGTTATTCAGAAGCAAGTAGAATAAGAGGGAGAAAGGAACATGATCTCACCTGCATCTTAAGATGAGTAAGTACATGATGTAGCTCAGTTAGATATCCATCTCATTTTGAGATGGGATGTTAGTGCATGCATCATTCCACCCAATCTTAGGCATTAGGGCATGTTCATGTGCAAATGCATGATTTAGGGCATTTTTGTTTTATGCATGTTGAAACCGTATAATGCTTCCACTTCTTCCATGAGCCACCCATTTCATCCACACGTTGCTCGGATTGGTAGGCCACTGTGATTTTCTCCTCACTTGTGAATATCAGGAGAGCTGCTTCCATTTAGATGGTAGTTAGGGCGAGCAAAGTAGTATAGGAGATCACAAGATGCACCGAGTCTGGACTGGAAAATTTTATTATGTTTACTGCCTTATGTGATAGTGTTCATCAGTTTTGAGGTAGAAATCTTTTATGGATGATTACTGTCGCCTTTAGGGTAATTATCATTCTGTGGTTAGTGAGGGCCGGAATGTGAATGTCCGGTGGGGATCATATGGGATTTCTGTTGTGATGATTTGTTCTTTAGTTGACTCTGGAAATTCTATTCTAAGGTTTAGTTGCTCGAGGGCGAGCAATGTTCAAGCTTAGGGGAGTTTGATGCGATGATTTTGAGTCGCATTTATATGCTTGTTTTATATGTGTTTTATGCATTTATTAGTCATTTCTGTGGTTAATGTTGCATAATTCATCTACTTTGGTCTATGATACTTCTCTATGTCAAATCTACCTTATTTTAGTATTTTGAGCATAAATTATTAAAAGAATACGTTTTGTGTAGGCTTATGTGGTTTCGTGTTATAATTTCAAGAAAAACAAGTATCTGCTTGTGTCGATACCATTGACAGTGGTCGATACCATCGACCGGACCACAGGTTGCCAGCCGCAAGGAGCAGAAGAAAGTCGATACTAGCGACAGTAGAGTCGATGGTATCGATTTACCATCAGGTTGCTGGTGAAGAGTGAGTCGATACTATCGACACATCAGTCGATACTATCGACAGGTGGAGCTACAGTGACACAAAAGGACAAAACCGTCATTACAGGTAGTGTCGATGGTATCGAGATAGCATCAGGTGCAAAGACAAAAGAAAAAGAACTGCTGATATCATGCCAGGTCGATACCATCGACCCGCGTCGATGGTATCGACACCGTCAGATACAAGTTTGCTTCACATCGATCTAAATCTGACGGATGTGATTATTTGGCGACCTAATTCGGAGATTATACCTAATGACAGCGGCCAAGAGCAAGGTATCACGTCATTATCCATTGCACACGTCCCGAGAAGGTGTGGAGAGAAGAACGGAGCCCAGAAGCACGCCCCAGCCGATACGGACGCCGAAGAAGACGATTTCCACCACCGAAAGGCGGGATAACACATATTCTACGCCAAGGAGCGCTTGGATCTTCTCCGTTCAGGGGTTTCACCACTCAATCACATTTTCCTCCATGTTTCCCTTTTTCTACTCTACATTTTGCTCTGAGATGAACATGCAGGGCTAATTCCCTTTGTCTTTAGGACTAGGAGTAGCCCAGGAATTCATTGTATGACAATTTTATCATAGTAATTAATATTTTATCTCTTAAATCCGTGGTATAATTTCGTTTTCTCAATTATATTGTTATGCTTGATCACCATAATAATAATCTAATGCCCTTAATTACTTTGAAAGAAGAATTAATGGTTGAAAAGAGACGAAATTTACATTAATTGACAAATTCCTTGAACAAGGTGGTGTAAGGTTAATGGTGGATACCGCGAGATCGATTTTAATGCACCTAGTTTAGGGTATAGGTTACTACGACGGTGGAACCGACCTAGACATAGGTAGTGAATTGTGCCACGACAGTGGGCAATTCTGATTTCAGGCCACTACCCGGATAGAGAGATAAATTTGAATGACCGAATAGAATTTAATAAAATGAAAACCCGCGGTGAAACCGCAATCCTAAAGATCTCATATTGAATTGATTAAACCAAACATTTAATCGATTGTTTTGCTTTGTTTTATTTCATTTTCTTTTAATTTTAACAACAACTTCCAACTCTTTAATCGGTCTAGTTGATTGTGAGTAGTTAGTAGTAGTCTCCGACAATTCACATATCCCTGAGTTCGACTCGAGCCTCACAAAGTCCTATATTACATTGACGCGTACACTTGCGTTTCTACGCACGTAAAAAGCGCGTCAAGCTATAGACATATACTCCCTACCTCAGCACTAATCAAGTTCACGTCGATAATGGCCAAGGTTTTCCCATCTCACGTATCAATGCTACTTCTTTTACTACTTCATCCGAACCCCTTGACCTCAATAATATATTGTATGCTCCTTCCATTAAAAAACCTTTACTCTCTGTTCAACGTTCACTCGTGATAACAAGTGCTTCTTCGAATTCATCCATCCTTTTGTGTTATGAAGGACTGTTGCTCCCGAAGTCCTCTACTCCGCGGACTTCCTAAGGATGCCCTCTATGCTATTCGCATGCCATCTTGGACTACTGCCGCTAATGTTGCTCGCCTTGCCACTCATGCCTCTATAGAGACCTGGCACCAACACCTTGGTCATCCAAATAACCGCATAAAGTGTGATGTAATTTAAATCAGAAACTGCCATGCTTATCATCTATTTCGTTCAATAAATTCCCTGCTGGTTTTATGGGCAAATCATCTATTTCATTCAATATATGCCTTGCTTGTTCACTAAACACGTCTTTCATTTCCGACCACAAATACTTGTTTGACATCTCCTTTGGATCTTATTTCTATGGATGTGTGGGGTCCATCACTTGTACCCAGTTCAGAAGGTCACTGTTATTTTGTGTTCATCATTGATGACTATTCAAAGTTCACATTGACTTTTTCGATTAAAGCAAAATCTGATGTACTTCACATTTTCATTCATTTTCATATACATATTGAGCGCGCTTTGAAAATCAAGATTTGTGCTATCCATTCAGATTGGGGTGGTGAATACAAGAAACTTTCTTCTTATCTTCACATTCATGGCATTTTACACCGTGTCTCTTATCCTCACTCTCACAATAAAAATGACGCAGTGGAACGCAAAATACGACATATTGTTGATAATGGACATACGCTTCTTTCTCATGCCTCGGTCCCCAAATAATTTTGGCACATTGCATTGGACATGAATAGTTATTTGATTAACCACACTCCCACGCCACTTCTACAAAATAATTTCACATATGAAATCCTTTTTCATACCACACCGAACTACATGTTCATGCATGTATTTGGATGTGTTGCCTACCTGCTCTTACGACCATACCACACACACAAATTTGAGTATTGATCTTGGCAATGCATTTTCCTAGGCTATTGTCTTACCGATGTGGTCTATTCCACCACACAATATGGATACATATGCCTGCATTTGTCTAGTGGAAAAATATACTAATCTCATCATGTCTAGTTTGACGAACAATGCTTTCCATTTAAAACAAATGACATCTTCTATTTAGCCATCCACTCCTTCCTCGCAACCCACCCCTTCCACTCCCTGGCTAGCCATCCCATTACCCTCTACAACAACACCTACTAACATCCATCCCACTCAAATATTTCCACCTCCATAAGCGACCAACCTTCCTCCTTCACTTTCTAATGTCCCTTCCCCATCTACTTTTCCAAACCCATCTCCCATCCATCCGTCTTACAACTTATACTACTATAGAAATAATGTATAATGTCACATTTAGAAGCGTCGGTTGTTTTCCAAAAAACTGACGTCTAAATCCTAAAACATCGACTGAAAACACAAACCGACGTCTATATGTGAAGATCGGCCGATTTTCATAAGACACGGGTATCTCTTTCTATTTAGCATTGATTGCGTAATAAGAAACCGACATCTAATATCACCAGCCAAATATAACTTTTCCAGTGCAAACAAATTCCTCCAAAATTTCACATACGACCTCGGTTGTTGACCAAGTAACCGACGAAGAAAGATTTTTCGTGAGATAGAAATCGGCTCTATTTTTGTTGTTGATTTTCTTGCAATAACCGACATAGATGTGTGTTTGCGTGCTGTCCTCGTGAAAATTTTTACCTCCAAAATTTCCCAATTGGCGTCGGTTTTATATGGAAACCGATGAATATGGTCGTAATTCAAGAACATTTTTTTATCGGCATATGTAGATAGGCGTCAGTTGTCTAGTTGAAACCAATGACTATGATTGAACATAGGTGTCCATTTTTTTGTGCTGACCAACGCCTAATGGTCTTAAGCATCGATTTTTTTATAATAACTGACATCTATAGTTAACTTAATAGCACCCGTGCGAACTAGACTCTTCCCCTTTTATTGTTTCATTCATTCCCGATTTCAAGTTTAGGGTTTGGCGATTCCTCTCTGCCACTGCTCTTCTCCACCACTGCCGCTCTTCTCCACTGCTAGTCTTCTCTGTCGCCGGTCCTCCTCTTCGTCGTTGTTCTTCTCCACCGCTGCTTCTCTTCTGTCGGACTGCTTCCCCTACTGCTCACCGTCACTGCTACCTCTACCGCCGCCACTGCCACGACATGTACTTTTCTCCATGCCAGCCTACTCCTCTTCTTCCTCCACTCTTCAACATGCCCAAGTCCCAGTCCCAGCTCCATCTCTACGGTGAGTCCGTCTACACCCTCAACACCCAAGTAGGTGTCACACCACCCACCAGTATCTACTCTGCACACGACCGATCAGGCCATAGGGGTGGAGATGGTGTTGTGAAATCATAGGTTGGATGGATGAAAATGAAGGCCGATAGCATGGCCGTGCTGGGTAGCACAACCGTGGTGGCTGATTTTGTTAAAACTTCCAGATTGACCCCTAATTAATACATTATAATAGAATTGAATCATGCATTTGTGCTGTTGCAGGTGATGTTGACTTGCTGTTGATTTGCATATATTTCTTCTTCAGCCTTCAAGTGAGGTATACTATTCTCACTCTCCCAATGTGCCATTAGACTTCATTTTGATTCAAATCTTTGATATATGGAATCATGGTTTATTTACTATTTAGTATTTACTGACAATCATGATTAAATGATGTTACATAAAACTTAGGATATTAATGATGAAACTAGGATTGTAGGTATAAGAATGACAACATACATGTATTTGTTGGCCTAGAAACTCATCCAAGATTTACTCATTAGGAGTAAATCTTGGATAGTCCCCGGTTTGGGACTATTCTTGAACACTTTAATCTCACTTAGGATGTAAGTGTATATGTGTATTGGGTTTTCAAGAAAATTTCAGTAGCATTTCAACGTTTGTTCTCTAAGTACATATGTACTTGGAGAACAGCGGAGAAATGCTGGTGAAATTTTCTTGAAAATGCAATACACATTATACACTTACTAGTGAGATTAGGTGTTCAAGAATGGGATATGTGGTACACACTTATTATATATAAGACCTTAAACCCTAAACTTTTAACCATAAACCCTAATCTTTTAACCCTAGACCCTAATCTTTTAACCCTAAACCCTAATATATACTTGTTTTCTCTTTGATTATAGAATTGATAGATCATTGATGTCTATTCCAAATCACTACACCCCAATGTTTATTTTTGGTCTTGATAAATTTATTAGATTTGTCGAGGAACATAGGAAACAACCTGGAGATAGGTTCTACTGTCCATGTAGGTGTTGCGGTAACAACTTGAAAGTCAGCACTGGTGACAAAATCAAAAGTCATGTCATGTGCAACGAGATTGTACAAGGCTATACAGAATGGCACTGGCATGGAGAGATTTCAAACCTAAAATTAATGGATGTCGATAGTAGTGCTTGTATAGAAGAAGAAATTGCCTTCGATGACGTAGATGTGAATGAACCAGTTCCAGTAGACATCGTTGATGCGATGTTGGACAGTTGTGGGGTAGAGCACACCGATCCATCTCCCATGTTTAGAAACATTGTGCATGATGCTGAGATTCCATTATACACAGGTTGTACTAAGTTTACGAATATTAGCGATGTGTTAAGATTGTATAAGCTAAAAGCTAACAATAGATGGAGCGACAAAAGCTTCACGTCATTGCTGTCTTTGTTGAAAGAAACTCTTCTTTAAGGAAATGAGCTGCCAATCTCAACATACCAGTTAAAGAAATTGTTTTTCCCAATGGGAATGGAGGCCAAGAAGATACACACATGCCCGAATGATTGTGTTACGACCCCACCTCCCGATAACCCCCAATTAAGGGAGACCGAGAGGTCAAACTTCTATCCATATAGATACTAATCTATCTAATCGTCCTTTGCACTTTAATTCACATTTAGTACCACATGTGCCACTTTATTGTTTGTTCTTTTCATTGTACAAACAAAACGTCGGTCAGCCGAAGCTGGTATGTGGGGGAAACAAATAATGTTCAACTATGTTAACAATATAATCATTCAATTAATCATTTAACAATCAAGATTACATTTTAAGCCATACAACTCGATCCATACATATTCTCGAACTCTGGGCTGTCCCTGTAGTGGACATGGATATCACCTCTCTTTTAGGTAATAGAGTCGCATGGTACTATCCAAAGATAGCCCAATATCTAACTCATTGTGACTTGATGGTCCTACCTCAATGGTAGCCATGTACTAAGTCAACCATAGACCTGATGGACCTACCCAATAGGTAGCCATGTACTAGGTCATCCATAGACCTGATGGACCTACCCAATAGGTATCCATGTACTAGGTCTTTCTCTAACCTGATGGACCTACCCATAGGTAGCCATGTACTAGGTTAGCTATAATGCCACAGAGAGAACCAGGATCTGAGTTTGTAGGCATATATTCTTTGTGATAGTCATAGCCACATTATAGTTTGCAATATGAACATCCAAACAGTTTAGTTGCATTCAATGCGATTAAACATCCGGGAATCCATTGGGAAACTAAAGTGGTTATTAATAATTAACCACATACCTGATTTGATGAGTCATGCAATTTATTCAACACATACTTCATGTATATATCATCAAACCAATCAACAGATCCAAGCAAGTAATTCAATCATCACATAGTTCCTCAAATAAATATGTACTCTATTTATTACACACTTTATCAAGAATCTACTTTATTAACTTGGATTCACTTTCTATGGTTTCTAATCCGCATTAAGGTTTCATTAATATTCATTAGGGTTTCTTAGATCAATTCCTCAAACTTTATCCATTTTAGGTCAACAAACCCTAAAATACTCTTTTCCATTTATATGAACCTTAATTGCTCAACTATTCATTTTAATAGTCTTTTATACCCAAATTGACTTAGGATCATCATATCCCTATTTATTCATGGATTTGAACCATTAAAACAACTAAAAGACATATTTATCTAAATTAGGGTTTTCAAACTCATTAGTGCATAATTATGCACGAAACCCTAAATTAAACCAAATATATAAAAAGATCATCCTTTTAGCTTCTATTTTCACTTTTATTAACAACACGTTAATATTAGCTTGAATTATCCACATTAAATCCATCTATCATCAAATCTAAGGGTCTTCCCTTAATTAAAACACTAAAGATGATAACTTTATGTACTTTTCCAATTTCAAGCATATAAACTTTAAATTAGACTAATCATGTGCAAATTTCTTCCTTTTTGAACATAATGTACCTTTTTACATTTAACAGGTTAACATCAACTCTAATGATCCATTAAACCCTATTAAACACATTAATCATATCAAAATTGGCTTTCTTAATCTTTAATTCATTAAAGATGATGATTTACACTACATTTCGAACTATGATCATATTTAGGCTACAAAACTATTTTTATTGGATTCCTTGTGTTTTTCTGATCAAAATTCATATATAAACTTTTGTCATCCGAGCTATGAATATTTAACTATGAATTAATAAAGGAAATACCTTCCCGACCAATCAGAGCGCGCCACGTCGCTCATTCTCCATGCAACGTTGCCGTTTTGGAATTAGAATCAAATTACGATTATGCCCTCCACTTAACCAGTGCATCCTTCAGCCCGCGAAGGGGCAGAATGGTCCAACGCCCTTCCGTCATCTTCAAGCTCACGCCAGCCACCCTAGCTGTCGGCAGCTGCCCTCCCGCGGCCTGCCTCCTCTTCTTGGAGACTCGAGGACGTCTGCAAGGGGGTGCCCTAGCTCCGCCGCACCTTGGCACCCCTGGGGCATCGCACAGATCACGGCAGAGGCGGCTCGTTCGAGAGCTACAGGTCTGCAACATAGGGTCGTCAAGAAGCAACACGGCTGTAGTTTCGCGTCGGTCAGGGCGGAAGGATGGCCACCAAGCAACTGGTTGATGCCGTGGGACCTTAGAGTCTCCAACAGGACCACCAACCCAACCCTTGTTGCTCCAGAGATAGGTCTACACCCTCGTTAGGGTTTTTACATGCAAGTACAAGAAGAAAGGTGAGAGAGGTGTGTGGAACCCTTCTTTTGGCTTAGCCATGTACTCTTTCCTTTATATAGGAGGGTAGCCATGCTCCCTGCATTCTTGCCCACGAAAACAAAGCCTCTTTCCAATTGGAATATGATTCCTTCAATGAGAAGAAACCTTCTCTCTCTTTAACTTTTGATATTTTCTAAGATTTGAGTATATAGGAAATTCGAAATTCCTCTTTCTTATCCCCTTTATTCTTGCTCTTTAATCCATTAGATAGAGTTTCTATTTTCTTTTAATAGAAAAATACCCCTTTATTGCAACACCACATAATTCCTTAATAATGCATTATATTATCCTCTTATTTTGCCTTTTTAGTATTTTCTCTTTCTTTCCTCTTTATTGGGACTCCTTGGATCCCAAGATACTCCATTATGTCGAAATTCTTTTTATTGGATACTTATTATCCTTCTAGATGCATCATTATGCATTATTTCACATTATCTTGTTTATTTCTTCATTAAAATATCTCTTTTTGAGGATTTCTCTTTATTTCTCTTTTATTTTCCTTATTGGAATTCCTTTTATCATTAGAAATCCTTGGGATACGAAATTCCACCAAGGACAACTCAATTATACCTCTTTCCACTCATTTCCCACATTTTACCATTATTTTCAATTTATTTCCTTATAAAGAAATACTTAATTAATCATTCCTTTTCTCATTGCTTTCTTTTTGCAACTTTGGACTCCTTGGTACCCAAGGAACCCAAGAGGCACGAAATCCTCTTTGGATTCACCTTCTAGAGGTTTCCACATTTTTCTTTTCTCAAATATTCAATTATCCATTTACTAATTGAATTTTCTTTGTTATTTCCTTGTTATTGGGCCCAATAGCCAATAAAGCCCACAAATCAAACAACAAGGCTATTTTAAATGAAATCCAATTATTCACAACCAAATATATGATTATTTGTTCAAACATATTTAATATGAGAAATTATATTTCTCACCACTTGAACCCAAAAAAGTGGGGTTGTAACAGATTGTGTATTATTTCAAAAGGACTATGCGGATTTGAAAGATTGTCCAAAATGTGGTGCGTCAAGGTATAAATTGACGATTTCCGGGGAGTCTAAAATTGGTTCTCCTACCAAGGTGATGTGGTATCTACGTATAATATCACAGTTTCAATGCTTGTTTGCCAATCCGATAGATGCAAAGAATTTGAGGGGGCATGCAGATGTTAAGAAAAATAATGATGGGATCCTACGACATGCATCTGATTCCCCACAGTGGAAGAAGATTGATTTATTGTAACCTAAATTTGGTGAAGAAGTCAGGAATCTAAGACTTGGGCTTTGTATAGATGGGATGAATCTGTACGGGACATTGAGCAGCCAACATAGTACTTGGCCAGTTATGCTTGTTATATACAATCTTCCTCCCTAGTTGTGTATGAAAAATAAGTACGTTATGCTATTGTTGTGGATATCGGGCCCTAAACAACCTGGAAATAATATCTATGTTTATCTTGAACCTCTGATTGATGACTTAAAGAAACTCTAGGGGTGAAGGTGTGATGACCTATGATGCTTCACGAAGAGAGACATTTCATTTGCATGCTATGTTGTTTTGCACTGTTAATGACTTTCCAACATATGGGAATTTGTCTGGATATAGTGTCAAAGGATCTAAAGTGTGTCCTATATGTGAAGAGAACACTGATTCAATACAACTAAAATATGGTGGAAAGACTGTATATCTTGGTCATCGAAGGTTTCTTCCAAAATTCCATCCGTATCGTAGGTTGCACAAAGAATTCAATGGAAGGAATGAGGAACAGAGTGCACCTAAACCTATACCAGGGGAGGTTGTTTATGAAAGAGTAAAAGACTTTGTCAATGAATTTGGTAAGAGATCACAATGTATCATGGCCACACAGAGTGACAAATCTTTATTCAAGAAGAAGTCAATATTTTGGGATCTTCCTTATTAGAGTTCTTTAGTAGTTAGGCATTGTATCGATGTCATGCACGTTGAGAAAAATATCTGTGATAGTGTCATTGGTACTCTGTTGAATATACCAGGTAAGACTAAATATGGGATAAAATTCAGAATGGACCTACGTGAAATGGGAATAAGGAAAAAATTAACAGAAGTAGTTAGTAGCGATCGGAGAACATACTTACCGCACTCAAGAGACTATAGAGTCCTCTACTATTAGTCCCACACCTCTACGTCACCATGCTATGTGAATAGCTGGGAGGCAAAACAAGAAAGGAGATATAACCAAGCCCACAAATGCTGAGGCAGATGAAAAAATGGTAAAATTCAACTCTTAGAGAAATCGATATTGATTATTGTTATGTTTACTTACCAATTTCTATTGATGGCGATTAGAGGGAGCTTCACGAGCAGAGGAAGGAAGGCAAGTTCATCCCTGAGGGTACAAGGGATGAATTGACAGTTTCTCTTGGTAACCCAGAGCATCCTAGACGTGTTAGGGGTGCATGCTCTAGTGTGGGCATACAAGCGCTCTTTGGGCCATCACAGTGCAAATATGTCCCAAAAGCGGGATTACCAAATGTTGAGGTAACCTATTCTTTTTTTAGAATGTTATTATGAAAGGGAATTCAATAATCAAAATCTAGTATTTATTTTGTCAGAATAGGTAGATGAGTTAATTAATAAGAGAATCCAAGAAGCAATGGTGAAGTGGCAGGTATCTCAGACTGCCACTCAGACAGTACATGTGGCGTTCCGCTCTTCTCTTACTGTAGAGGTTAGGAGTAATCCTTTAGACCCACCTAGCATGTCCACTGTAAGTATTTTTATGACATTGTAGCTATTCTTTTCAAGATGATATGTTGATGTATATATGTATATAACATTCTTTACGTAAATTTGTAGGGGTTGAAGCCTTGCCGTCTAAAAAGTCAAGAATTTATCGTTGCAGAGGCCGAGGCTTACCCACCCCTTCTAGGGGACATGTTTCATGGGACTCCAGTACTAGATGGTGCGGTTCGTGTGAGCCCGATACATATACTCCCCAATTGGAGGGATCTTCCATTGCCATATGCCCACCCAGATTCTGAAACACTTGGTGAAGCAGAAGGCGGAGTGATATTGTGGCCCAAAACGAATGTCGTCTATACTAATATTGTATGGTAAATTTACATTATGTTAATTTGTTAGTATGTATATATAAGTCAATTGATCTGAAATTATATATACATGTGACACCCCGATCTCACAATTACCACCAATCAGGAGATTAGGGCATAACTTGAGGTTTTAACATAAAACAAAGATCACCCTTAATTTTTTCTTTTCTTAATCACTTAGAATTTACCTAAAGGTAAATCTTATAGCTTGGATAACACCGAATTGTATTAACTACGAAAGCAACTTACCATTTACCTTACTAGGAAGATAAAATAGATTTACGCATCATATTACATTTTTTATGTGGAATATAGAGCACAACATATAACTTAAAACTAGTTTACATGTTACATTACATTCTCTCACTAGCACACCACATGCCCAAGGACCGAGGGGAAATGACTAAGAGACCTCTATCTAACTACGAGCTACCTTCTAAGAACTTGGGTGGTACGATCCCTTATCTTCCTCGTGTTGACGCTGACCTGAAAAATGTTTCAGTAGGTTGGTGAGCTACTGGCTCAGTGAATAGATTTCACCCAACCATCACAGATAACTCATTTTATGTTTATTAATTGGAATAAGATACAAGATAATACTATACTGAGCATATATAAACAATATAATTTAAACGACAGGAGATGTCAACATTTCATTAAGATAACAACTGATTCAAGGTTGTAGATACGATTAAATAATAGAGAATACTAAAATTTCATTTAAAGGACAACTGCTGTGAAACTAACTCAAATCTTTCTTAACTCTTTAACTTATAACAAACTCTGTGAACCTATATGAACATATTTAATCTTATGCCCTGATCATATGCAGTGTACTCTACATATGAAGACTCGTAGCGAACTACGATCCCACCGTACAAGACTTAGCCGACACCCCAAGATATCTAAATCTAACTACTCTCCTAGTCTGCAATAGGGAAATTGGCTCTCTAGCCTCGACACTCATATTGTGCCATAAACTAGACTCCTCCTCTAACCTAAGCACACAGGTGGAGAGTCAAGCCACCTATTGGCTTTTCTATACTCTAGTGCCACTAGGACTTCTAGTTGATGTTTGACACTACAAACTATAATTTAAGGAGACTTCCACTAGGGATTCGTCCCCTGTGCCACCTGATAGCATGTTCCGACCCTCGTATACGGGACGCTGCCAGGGTTAGGTCATTTCACCCGTAAGGCACATACCTCACATAGGGGTTCTACGGTGTCAGGGCCCTTAAATCTATAATTTTATTATTTTCTAAAAAATCTTACTATGTTGAACCCTTTTCTTACTATACTCGACTCTGGTATTTCTATGGCATCTCATCTATTGAATTACAGTTCAATTCATAACATGAATATCATTCTAGACCTGACAGAGTAGTATACTAAAAAACATTGTAGTTTACTGAGTAATTCATATACCATACATGAAGGCAGATTGAAATTTCTTAAATAAACTAAACTCATAATAACTTGGCTCATATACATTGAAATTATACAATTGATCATCGTAACACACTAAAAAGATATATTAGAAATCGTCAGTATCACTTGTGAATTATCTATAATTCCTCAAAAATTGAGCACATCAACCCAAATTCTAAGTTATGCATCACATAACTCAATTAAAATTCAATTACTTGTCATGTCACGAATTATTAATATTAATTTGGAATTTCAAATGATATCTTTGAGGAACGTGTCAATTTGTGTAAATATTAAATCATTCACCTTAAATATAACAAAGAGTATACCATTAGGTTTTCTTTGAATATTTTTCATGTCATCGTCATTTCTTTGAAATCGAGCATATCTATTTACTTACTAAAAATGTACAGCCTGGGTTTATACCCAAACTGTGATGTTATTGGTCATGTGCTGCTGAGTTCAACATTTAATCGAGAAATTTAAGTTTCGATCAATCATGTATTTTTACTAATCCAAATCACACATATCAATTAACTAATTAGCATTGTGCAAATGTTAATAAATAAAACGTGTAATTAGAAATCGAGCGGCGCCGACACTGCCCGACACATGGGTAAATGCTGACATCTGCGAATGATACCGATTTCAACCAAAATGTCTGATTATTAGAGTTATACTTGCGTTAGTGAGTGAAATTCTACTCACAACGGTTCAAAATGTCCGAATACGACTGGAAACGTGTCCAGAGGCTAGTTCCCGGGTACACGTAGGTCATCTTCAACCTTGGAGCTACCCTGGACTGTACATGCTACACACAACAATAGAAACTCCTCACGCACAGGTGGAAAGGGGGCTGAGCTAAGTGTTAAACCATGGCTATTGGATGTGGATGCTTGCATAGATCTCAAGGACGAACTCGAGGAAGTCGCTTGGTGATGCTCCTCACACCCAAATAACTTCCTAGCCGTTGTTGCAACAACTGCTACTCTTGCTAGATGGGGTGCCGCCCCTTGCTAATTGAGGCGTAGGTGGGTGCAATAAGGGTAGGGAGTTGCAGTTTTTGGTCCTAGCTTCATGGCCAGAGGCAAGGGAATTGATTCAAGGTGCTGGCTGTGCCCAAAAGGGCCCTTGGCCGCTGCCTCGCGTAGTTGCTACTACAGGCCGACCGCAGCTTTGCTTTGCTGGCTAGGACACCACTAGGGCGAGGAAGAAGGGGAGGATGGAGGAAGAATAGAGGAGGAGGGTGGACGAAGCTCAGCTACTGGTTCCCTCCCTCTCTCAAGCCCTAGATCGCATGCACGCCCCCCCATACTACTCTTGATCGGGTGCAACTATAGTGTGCCACTCAAGCGCTGATCGGGAGAAGAAGATAAGGGAAGGGGTTAATAAGTTGATAAAATGGAAAAATTGCAGCTTCAACCCAAGGGTCCTAAAAATGCCATATTTTTTCCTCGTAGGTCTAAATTGAGTGATTGCTTTTGCAAAATTTCAAGCCTTAGATCCACTATAACCTCAAGGAAAGAAATCATGCTAATTAGCTTGTCTCAAGTGGTCAAAGAACTAATCGTATCTACAAGCACTTATCTTAACTCAATCATCATGGTGATGCACTAATCACTGCACTTACTAGTTAATCATGGAGTGGGTCATAACAATATCCCTTCCTTATAAGAATTTTGTCCCAAAATTCCTAAAAGAGAAAAGGAAACTTGTTACGCATCTTAGACTCAAGCTCCCATGTGGCTTCCTCTAAGTTATGGTTCCTCCACAAAACCTTCACTAATAGAATCTCACGATTCTTGAGCTTCTTGATCCTCTAATCAACTATCTGAATAGGTCCTTCAACATAGGAAACATATGATCTGAGTTGTACAGGTTCTGGGTCCACTATCTTCTCTGTACCAGGGTAACACTTCTTCAACATCGATACATGAAACACATCATGTAGATTATCCAAATCAGATGGCAAATCCAACCTGTAGGCTATAGGTCCAATCCTCTCAATGATAGGATATGGGCCCATAAACCTAGGAGTCAGTTTGCCTCTCTTGCCAAACCTCAACACTCCTTTCCATGGTGAAACTTTCAAATACACTTCATCACCAACATCAAACTCAAGAGGTCTACGTTTCTTCTCAGCGTAAATCTTCTGTCTGTCCTGTGCAGCCTTCAACTATTCTCTGATCAATGTAATCTTTTCTACAGTCAAATCCACTATCTCTGGTCCAAGAATCTCTTTTTCACCCACCTCGTACCAACATATGGGTGATATACACTTTCTTCCATACAGAGCTTCATACGGGGCCATACCAAGACTGGAATGGTGACTATTATTGTATTGCAAACTCTATAAGGCTCAAGTGTTCTTCCCAAATTCCACTGAAATGTAAGACACATGCTCTCAGCATGTCTTTAAGAGTCTGAATGGTCCTCTATGACTGACCATCCGTCTGTGGGTGAAAAGTTGTACTGAACCTCAACTTTGTGCCCAAAGCACGATGCAATTGATTCTAAAACCTAGAGATGAAATTAGGATCTCTATCTGATATTATTAAAACTTGGATACCATGCAGCCTGACTATCTCATCCACGTATATCTTATCCAACTTCGGGACATCAAAGGTTGACTTAATAGGAAGAAAGTGAGTAGACTTAGTCAGTCTATCCACAATCACCCATACCAAGTCATAACCTTTAGGTGTCATGGGCAACCCTACCACAAAATCCATTATGATATGTTCCCACTTCCATTCTAGTATAGGAAAAGATTGTAAGGTACCTGTAGGTTTCTGATGCTCAGCCTTAACCTGCTGGCACACACTACATCTAGCCACGTACTCAGCTACATCCTTCTTCATACCCGACCACCAGTACAACTCCTTGAGATTCCTGTACATCTTAGTGTTGCCTGGATGCATAGTGTACATCGATGCATGTGCTTCCTCAAGAATCTATTCTTTCAAATCACTATTTCTAGGTACACACAACCTGTCATGCTGATACAAAAAACCATCATCTGAAAACCTAAACTCTAGTCTTTTTCCCTTTGTCATATCCTTCATGATCTGCTGTAACTCATTGTCACTCTGCTAAAGTTCCTTGATCTGATAATAAAAAGTAGGCTTGACTTATGCAATCAAACCACTCTGTTCTGTCACTCCTAAGTCTAAGTTCAACTTCCGCATCTCTACTAGTAGGTCTCTCCTGAAACATGCCATAGAGAATACCTCAGTTGTTGAACTTCACTTTCTACTCAGGGCATCTGCTACCACATTCACTTTTCCAAGATGATTATCTATTGTCACTTCATAATCCTTGATCAATTCTAACCATCTCCACTGTCTTAGATTCAGATCCTTCTGGGTGAAAAAATATTTTAAACTCTTATGATATGTAAACACCTGACATGCCTCACCATAAAGATAGTGACACCATGTCTTAAGAGCATGAACTACAAAAGCTAACTCTAAATCATGTGTCAAGTAATTCTCCTCATTCTTCTTAAGTTGTCTAGATGCATAAGCTACTACTTTGCCTTCCTGCATCAACACACAACCTAAGCCTCTCCTTGAAACATCACAAAACACTATGTAGCCTTTATCTATCTCAGGCAGGATCAACACTAGTGATGTAGTCAATCTCTTCTTTAAAATTTGAAAACTCTTCTCACAGTTGTCTAACTAGACAAACGATGCACCATTTCTGGTTAAGAGTGTCAGAGGTGACGCTATAACATTGAAGTTTTGGATGAACCTCATGTAGTAACCTGCCAATCCTAAGAAGCTTCTGATCTTCGTATGATTCTTAGGCTGCTTCCACTGTAGAACAAACTCGACTTTCTTAGGGTTAACACTTACTCCATCTCCTGAGATGACATGTCCAAGAAAAGACACCTCATCTAACCAGAAATCACACTTACTGAATTTAGCATATAACTAGTGTTGTCTCAACAACTATAATGCTATCCTCAGATGCTGCTCATGCTGGTCATCATCTCTAGAATAAATCAGAATATCAACTATAAAAACCACTATGAACTGATCCAAGAATGGCTTGAAAATATGATTCATCATATCCATGAAAGCTACTGGGGCATTAGTCAGTCCGAACGACATGACCAGAAACTCATAATGCTCGTATCTTGTTCTGAAAGCCGACTTAGGAATATCTGCAACCTTTATTCTCAGCTGATGATATCTAGATCTCAAGTCTATCTTAGAAAAGATCATCGCTCCATGGAACTGATCAAACAAATCATCTATCCTTGGCAACGGGTGCTTATTCTTGATGGTGATCTTATTCAACTATCTGAAATCTATACATAACTTCATAGTACCATCCTTCGTCTTCACAAACAAGACTGGAGCTCCCCATGGTGAAGAACTAGGTCGAATGAAACCCTTATCCAGTAATTCCTGTAACTGAATCTTGAGTTCCTTCAACTCTGCAGGTGCCATTTTGTAGGCTGGTAGCGCTATAGATTGACTACCTGGCAACACCTGGATCTCAAAGTCTATCTCTCTTTCAGGAGGTATACCTGGCAACTCATCTAGAAAAACATCTGGGAACTCACAGACTACTGGCACATGCCATAGACTGACTGTGCTCTTCTCAACTCTAGTATCTACTACATGTTCCAAAAATGCCTCACAACCTTTTTGTAACATCTTATCAGCTACAACGACTGATATGATACACGTAGGCAAAACTTTATCTGTCTCCCTAAAAGACACAAGAAAATCCACCCTATGAAAGACAACCTCCTTCTTCCAACAGTCGAGTTGAACTCGATACGTCTCTAGGCAATCCATACCCAAGATAACTTGAAAAGAGTTAACATCTAGGGGTATAAGATTAACCACGATGGTGTAACCACCAAAGGTCAAAAAACATCCAGGACAAAACTCTGTCAACACTGTCAGTTCACCTAACTGAACCCTCAACAACAACTCAACCGGTAACTCGTGGGTTAATAGGTTAAGCTCACAGGCTAAAGAACTCTGTATAAATGAGTGAGTAGCACCCAAATCTATCAAAACTATAACTGAAATGCTGTTAAGGAAAAGCATTTCTCCTATAATTACTTGAGAAGAAATAATACCTTCTTATGGTGTCAAAGAGAAGAAGCGTCCTGAAGCTCTTCCTCTCCCATGATGTCCTCGTTGTCCTTCCCTAGCACTGGGTGTTGCACCACCTCGGGAACCTAAAGATATAGAGGAACTTGCTCCTACAGTTGGAGCCTGTCTCAGGACATTATGGTACTGTGACTTGGAACCCTGTGATGCTGACTTCTGTAACTGGGGGCAATTCCTCTTGAAATGTCCCATCTGTCCGCACTGATGACATCCTTGAAACTCTATTCCCGAACACTGTCCTGAGTGTGGTATTCCACATATATCACATGCTCGCATCTCTCGCCTCGATGGACCTATCACTGAAACCGATGATCCAGAAGACCTAGTTGGAGGTGTCCATGGGGATTGTGCTCCATCTTCCAGAATTGGGTCTTCCTCCACTTGATGAAAAACTAGATCCTTGTCTACCAAAACAACCAAGTCCTCTTCCTATATTTGAAAAGAAACCACCACCTCCTTTGTATCCACCACTGCCTTTTACCCTTCTAATAAAGTCTCCAGATCTTTTCTTACTCTCAGACTACTTATCAGCATTAACTGACTCTTCTACACGTCTCGCTACTTCCAAAAATTCCCTAAAGTTTTATCTATCTCTTCAACCAATGGCTAAAACAGTGTTTCTAATCTCTGATCTTAATCCTTCTTGAAATCTTCTGTACTTTTCTACATTATCATGGGTAAGTTGCAGACAAAAATTTGCCAACCTTGTGAAATATGCCTCGTATTCACCAATTGTCATACTTCCTTGTCTGATTTTCTACGACTTTCTTATCTTCTCACTCAGAAAGGTAGGTGGGTAGTACTTAAGATGAAATTCATCAACAAAATCCTTCCAAGTCAGTACCGTGTTCCTCCTTTTATCTTCCACTCCACGCCACTAGAGCTCTGCATCACCTTTAAGCAAATAAACTGCATGATTGATTTATCTTTCCTTAGACAGCTCCATTAGATGGAACACTTTCTCTAACTGTCTCATCCATTCATCTGACACTACAGGGTCTGTAGTTTCAATGAACTCGGTACCTCCAAGCTTCTTAACTAGCTCATAGGATCTCATCGGGTCCTTGCTACTCGAGGTAGAAGCTCGCCTCTCCATCTTATATTTTTCCCTAGTCTCAAGAAACATCATGTACATCCTTGATGCCTCATCCACATCATCTCCACCACCTGGACCCATCTCCTGAGGATCAGGTCCAATGTGGCTCTCATCTTGGTCCTCATGACCACGTCCTCTTCCTACCATCTGCAATAGTATAACAGAACACTTCCTGTTAGAAAATTGCAATTATAAGGAAAACACCTTAATCCTAATCCTATTGGTCTCTTATCATCCCCTGACCTTGACTTAGAGTAACTACATACTCAACCTATGCTCTGATACCAAACACTATGATGCCTCGATCTCACAATTACCACCAATCATGAGATTAGGGCATAACTTGAGGTTTTAACGTAAAACAAAGATCACCCTTAAATTTTTCTTTTCTTAATCACTTAGAATTTACCAAAGGTAAATCTTATAGCTTGGATAACACCGAATTGTATTAACTATGGAAGAAACTTACCATTTACCTTACTAGGAAGATAAAATAGATTTACACATCATATTACATTTTTCATGTAGAATATAGAGCACAACAGATAGCTTAAAACTAGTTTTCATGTTACATTACATTCTCTCACTACCGCACCACATGCCAAAGGACCGAGGGGAAAGGACTAAGAGACCTCTATCTAACTACGAGCTACCTTCTAAGAACTTAGGTGGTACGATCCCTCAGCTTCCTCGTGCTGACGATGACTTGAAAAATGTTTCAGTAGGTTGGTGAGCTACTAGCTCAGTAAATAGAATTTGACCCAACCATCACAAATAACTCATTTTATGTTTATTAATTGGAATAAAATACAAGATAATACTATAATGAGCAAATCTAAACAATATAATTCAAACAAAAGGATATGTCAACATTTCATTAAGATAACAATTGCTACAAGGCTGTAGATACGATTAAATAACAGAGAATACTAAAATTTCATTTAAAGGAGAACTGCTGTGAAACTAACTCAAATATTTCTTAACTCTTTAACTTATAAGAAACTCTGTGAACCTATATGAACATATTTAATCTTATTCCCTGATCATATGCAGTGTACTCTACATATGAAGACTTGTAGCAAACTACGATCCCACCGTACAAGACTTAGCCGACACCTCATGATAGCTAAGTCTGACTACTCTCCTAGTATGCAATAGGGAAACTAGCTCTCTGGCCTCGACACTCCTATTATGTCGTAAACTAGACTCCTCCTCTAACCTGAGTACACAGGAGGAGAGTCAAGCTACCTATTGGCTTTTCTGTACTCTAGTGCTACCTGGACTTCTGGTTGATGTTGGACACTACAAACTATAATTTAAGGAGACTTCCACTAGGGCTTCGTCTCCCGTGCCACCTTATAGCATGCTTCAACCCCCATATACTGGACGCTGCCAGGGTTAGGTTGTTTCACCCCTAAGGCGCAGACCTCACATAGGGGTTCTACAGTGTCAGGGCCCTTAAATCTATAATTTTATTATTTCCTAGAAAACTCTTACTATGTTGAACCCTTTTCTTACTTATACTCGACTCTAGTATTTCTATGGCATCTTGTCTTTTTAATTGCAGTTCAATTCACAACATGAATATCATTCTAGACCTGACAGAGCAGTACACTCAAAAACATTGTAGTTTACTGAGTAATTCATATACCATGCATGCATGAAGATCGGAATTTCTTAAATAAACTAAACTCATATCAACTTGGCTCATATATTCTAGAATTAACATTTGATCATCATAACACACTAACAAGAGTTAATTACTCAATATATTGGAAATCGTGAGTAACACTTGTAAATTATCTGTAATTCCTTGAAAATTGAGCACATCAACCCAAATTCTAAGTTATGCATCACATAACTCAATTGAAAGTCAATTACTTGTCATGGCATGAATTATTAATATTAATTGGGAATTTCAAATGATATCTTTGAGGAACGTGTCAATTTGTGTAAATATTAAATCATTCACCTTGAATATAAAAAAGAGCGTACCATTAGGTTTTCTTTGAATATTTTTCATGTCATCGCCATTTCTTTGAAATCGAGCATCTATTAACTTACTAAAAATGTACAGCCTGGGTTTATACCCAAATTGTGTTGTTACCTATCATGTGCTATTGAGTTCAACATTTAATCAAGAAATTTAAGTTTTGATCAATCATGTATTTTTACTAATCCAAATCACACATATCAATTAAATAATTCGCGTCGTGCAAACGTTAATAAATAAAACGTGCAATTAGAAATCGAGCGGTGCCAGCACTGCCCGACACCTGGTTAAACACTGGCATCTGTGAATGATACTGATTTCAATCAAAATGTCTGATTATTAGAGTTATACTTGCGTTAGTGAGTGAAATTCTACTCACAACGGTTCAAAATGTCCGAATATGACTGGAAACGTGTCCAGAGGCCAGTTCCTAGGTACACACAGGTCATCTTCAACCATGGAGCTGCCCTCGACTGAATGTGCTACACACATCGGTAGCAACTCCTCACGCACAGGTGGAAAGGGGGCTGAGCTAAGTGCTAAACCATGGCTATTGGCTGCGGATGCTTGCATAGACCTCAAGGACGAACTCGATGACGTCGCTTGGTGCTGCTCCTCGCACCCAAATGGCTTCTTAGCCATTGTTGCAGCAGCTGCTGCTCTTGCTAGATGGGGCACCACCCTTTGCTAATTGAGGTGCAGGTGAGTGCAATAAGGGTGGCGAGCTGTGGTTTCTTGTCCTATCTTCATGACTGGAGCCAAGGGAATCGATTCAAGGTGCTGGCTGCACCCAAAAGAGCCATTGGCCACTGCCTCACGCAGCTACTGCTACAGGCCAGCCGCGACACTGCTCTGCTGGCTAGGGCACCGCTAGGGTGAGGAAGAAGGGGAGAATGGAGGAAAAATAGAGGAGGGTGGACGGAGCTCGGCTGCTGGTTCCCTCCCTCTCTCAAGCCCTAGATTGCCCGCACCCCCCTCTACTTCTCTCGATCGGGCGCAACTACAGTGCACTGCTCAAGCACTGATCGGGAGAAGAAGATAAGGGAAGGGGTTAATAAGTTGATAAAATGGAAAAATTTTAGCTTCAACCCAAGGGTCCTAAAAATGCCATATCTTTTGCCTCGTAGGTCCAAATTGAGTGATTTCTTTTGCAAAATTTCAAGAACTAGATCCACTACAACCTCAAGGCAAGAAATCATGTTAATTATCTTGTCTCAACTAGTCAAAGCACTAATCGTATATGTGAGCACTTATCTTAACTTAATCATCATGGTGATGCATTAATCGCTGCACTTACTACTTAATCATGGAGTGGGTCATAACAATACATGTCAAAAGGAAGACACCCACTACATCTAGGCCTCCACCTCCACCTCCTAAAGTACCTAGTTGGCTTCCAAGGGACCTATACACCTCGTTAGGTCCTAATTGTAGGGGTATGGCAGTATGAATAGGCGAACATAACCCAAATTATCCTATAAATGTTTGTATTCCGGAGAATGCTGCAGGTGAATCATACGATAACAATCTATTTATACAAGATATTTTGAAGTTGTTTCGTTATGATTGGCCGAATACATCTATGATAGAGCTATGGATATGATGAGATCTTGTTTATACATCCATATACCTTGTTTTATATACAGTGATTTGGTTTCTTATATATTAATGCATACATAATACATGTTTTGCAGCCACGTACACACGATCTGTAAAGATTTTTTATTTTTCCATGTGGGATTTCTAGTTCCATCTTTGATCAGTTTTGTAGATAAAGACCCTTCATCAGTTACCTCATACTGCTCTGCTGCTTTTAAATATTTTGGTAAAAAAAGAAGACAATGATAATAGCTCCATTCAATGTTGAGTAAGTTTACTTTGCTTATAATTTGGACTTAAGAAATTACATTTTTATTGTGAATTTTGAGTTATTAATTTTTAACTTTCTTACCTCTAGTCGTAGGCATTGAGAGTTATTGGTTATTGTCCCCAAGACATCCACTGTTTATTATCTAGATCCAGCGGGGAAGGAATTGTACACATTATATGGACACCCAATGAAAAGGCCATTATTCAGATGAGAAATATTTCATATTTTTATATCCGTTAACATCTGTTATTACATTACTAGTTAATTATGCAATTTAATGTGTTACATTAACATGTAGGGCTTAAAGAGAGTTCAAAAAAGCTAGAGGAAACATCTCCAACATCTCCAAGAAAAAGAAATAGTTACTAAATTGGGAGAATGTGACAGTAATTTCCTGACTCCAATGTATATATTATTTATGTGAATTGTGATTGTTTGTATTTTTGAACATTTTGTATGTTTCAATTTATAGTGTGCTAAACAAGACAATGATTGGGCATGTGCATACTATGTGATGCGATATATGGACCTAATTATCAAACATGCTGCAATGGAAATTGATACCATACAACATGTATTATATATAGTCACATTAGATAATATGAAATATATCAATCTTATTATTTATTATTAATTATATATATACATCATTCTCTTTTCAGGTGTTTAAAACCAATGACTTCACTACAGGTGAAAATTTATTAAATGTACATACTCCCTATACGATGGAAGAATTAGATGATGTAAGAGAACAATGAGAAAAAACCTTACAAGTAGTGGGAATTTTTTATTATGATTGGGATACTGATGATGATAATAATAAAGAATGATATTTATAAACTTTGTTCTCATAATTATTTTTGCATTTGTTGACATGTGAATGAATTTTTTTGAATTGTCATATGTGTGAATGTGAAGATGATCAATACATGAATGTTTCTACATGTGTCTGAATGTGAAAAGAGATGAAATGAATGGAACTATAGGTTGCTAAATGTGTGTGAAAATGGAGGAAATTTGAAATGGAACTACTGGTTTCTACATGTGTGCGATGAAAAATAATATGAATTAAATGTGCTTATACATGTGTGTGAATCACATGATCATAAATTGTTGTCTATCCTTGTTAATTTTGTAGGTTTGTGGCCTGTTGTTGGTTGAAATCAAAGGGTGTTGTAAACTTGTAGTTTAGAACTGAACTACAAGTTCTACATCCTACTGACCATCCGAATAGCAGGCTGACAAACTGATAAGAAAAAAAAATCAGAACATAGGCGTCGATTATTAGTATAAAATCGACAACAAAACCTTACTGCGTCGGTTATTAGTATAACACTGACGTCTTTATCCCTTTTCTGGGGGCTGATTTTTTCCTTTCTGGCATCAGTTATTAGTACAAGGCCGACGTCTTTTAGAGGGATATAGTGTCGGTTATAGGTAAAAACTGACGCCTATTGTGCCCTTGCTAGCGCGTTTTATTGGTGGCGGGAAGGGTTATGGTGTTGGTTAATAGTATAAATCTGACATCTTTTAGCAGTGATATAGTGTCGGTTATAGGTAAAAACCGATGCCTATTGTGCCCTTGTTGCCGTGTTTATTGGTGGCGAGAAGGGTTATGGCATCGGTGTTGAAATCGACGCTGAAGGTTTCTACTTTTAGTGGCACCCACTTGGGTGTTGCTTTGAAACCGATGCCAAAAGGCTTATTTAACTGACACTAAAGGTCAGTTCTGTACTAGTGTTACACAAATACCATCCAGTCAATTACCGTCAGCTCGTTGGTCTACGGGACTCCAAGGCTATTCTTACTACGCATCATCCCTTTACTTCATCACCATCCTTGGTACCTCTAGACCGACGTGTTCCACTCAAGCCAACAAACACGCTTCTTGGCGTCAAGCTATGTTTGATGAAATTAATGCTCTCTTATCTAATGGCACTTGATCTCTTATCTCATACACTCAATCTATGAATGTCATTGGTTTTAAGTGGGTGTTTTGAAACAAAATTCATGTTGATGGTTCCCTAGAATGCCATAAAGCATGCCTTGTCGCCAAGGGTTTTCACCAACAAGACGAAATTGTGTACTCTAAAACATTTAGTCTTGTTGTAAAACCAACCACTATTTGCATTATTTTTTCATTAGCAGTAACCTATAACTGGACGTACGTCAACTCAATATTCACAACTCCTTTCTCTATGGGGACTTGCACGAGGAAGTTTATATGTCTCAACCACCTAGTTTTATTGACCCTACTCATCCTAATCATGTATGCCATCTTCATAAATTAATTTATGGCATGAAACAATCACCTCGAGCTTGGTTTTGCAAATTGCATGATGCTTTATTAGATTTTGGATTTATTGGATCCAAAATAGATGAATGTCTATCATAAAGATAGTTGTCATGTCTATGCCTTGGTCTATGTTGATGACATTATTCTAACTGGAAGTTCATATCCATTTCTTACCACCATTATCACTTATCTTCAGTCATTTTTCTCTCTTAAGGATCTTAGCCCCATTCATTATTTTCTTGCCCTTGAAGTCATTCCTACCTCTCAAGGCTTGCTTCTTTCTCAATGACAATACATTAGCAATCTTCTTCTTCGTACAAATGAATGGGGTAAAATCCATCTCCATGCCTCTCTCTCCTTCTATAGATCTTTCCAAGTCCACTTAAGCCTCTTTACATGATCCTTCTCATTATCATCAAGTTGTTGGGGCTTGGGGCCGTACAATATGTCACTCTCACCTACCTGAACATTGCTTTCTCCATTAGCTGTGTTTGTTGATTCATGAGGAACCCCAAAATAGACCATTGGCAAGCTATTAAAAGAATCCAACACTATTTAAAACATACACTCCATCTCTCCCTTTCCCTCACTCATTCTTCAACCACTCCACCTCTTCTACTTCACACATTCTCTGATGTTGACTAGACAGGCTGTTCAGTTGACCAAAAATCAACATTTGGTTATATAATATTCCTTGGTGGCAATTTGCTTTTATGGACATCCCGCAAACAATGAACAGTCTCTAGGTCATCTACAAAATCAGAATATAAGGTGTTAGTAAATACAACGACTGAGTTGATTTGGCTTCGCTCTTTATTATAAGAATTGGGATTTCCTCTTCCTGAACCCCAATCCTTTAGTGCGACAATCTTGGTGCAACATATCTCACGACGAATCCCATATTCCATACACATACTAAACATGTGGAAATCCATTTCCACTTTTTACACGAGCATGTTGCTATAAAACTTTTATTAGTGCAATATATTTCTACAAAGGAACATGTTGTCGACATTTTAACAAATTCATTGCCGCCAACAAGATTCACATTCTTGTGCAACAAGTAACGGCTATCCAACAAGGATACACCTCACTTGTAGGGGAGTGTTAAGGCAAAAATATCAACACAGGTTGAGCCACATCCACCAGACTACTCACAACAACCTATAGAGAATGAGTCCACCACAGAGAAGGAGTCCATCATGTAGTAGCATGTGCCACATACCTCACACAAAAAATCCACAATTGTAGGGAAGTCATTCATTTTATTGTAATCAGGAAACATGTGTAACATATTATATAAGCATGATAATTGTGAATAAACAAGGTAGGAAATCAACAACCAATTCACTACTTTTACATGGTAACAGAGCCTTTAGTGCAACCTTTACCAATTCTGGCATGGAACCATCCAACTCTTCTTCTGTCTCAAATCCTTCTTCCAACTTGAACAATGAGCCTACTGCTTTACCCTCTCTCAATCAGGTCACTAGTTTCCTTCCTCTCAAGCTTACCCCCTCAAATTCTTTACTCTGGAAAATGCAACTCTTGCCCCTTCTTCTTACCTATGATCTTCTAGAATTAGTTGAAGGAAGAGATCCTCCACCAACCACTACCACCGAAAATCCTCCCACCCCAAACCCGACGTACATTGCATGGCTGCGTCAAGACCAACAAGTCCTTACCTGGCTAGTTGCCTTGCTTTTTGAAGAAGTTCTTTCATTGGTTGTGGGATTAAATTCTTATAGTTCCATATGAAAAGCCCTTATGCTGTCCTATAGTGCTCCATATCATACTCACACATTGCAACTTCAAACTTAGCTATAGAGCCTTCAGAAAAATGAAGCTGGTGTCTCTAGTTATCTACGTGAAGCTAAGTATCTTTTCGATCAATTCGTTGTGGTAGGCCAACCCCTTTCTATCTACGTTCAATGCTATTCTATTCAACACTCTTCATGCTGAATTTGGGCCTATCGTCTCTACCTAATGAACTCATTTTGAACCTGTTAAGTTTGAAGAACTCCATGGACTATAGTCAATGAAGAAATCCACAATCAGTCTAAACAACTCCTCGCGCTGCTTGCCAACCTCACTATATATGGCATGTCTTCCCATGGACAATGACTGCCATCCACTACATAATCTCATGGTTACAGGTGTGGTTTCTCCTCTCAACCTCGGAGAGACCCTTATCCAGTCATCGACATCCATGACCACAACCCCTACCATTTCCGCTTCCATCGACAACCCCATCACATGCCTGTGGCCAACCACATCAACGCTCTGTCCTCACTCGACTACTCTGTATTGTTTCAATCTACTCCTTGAGAGGCACCATTTGAACAATGGTATCTCGACACCAGTGCAACTCATCACGTGACGCCGTCCCAACAACACCTACAAATGTCTGCTCCCTACCTCGGCACTAATAAAGTTCATGCCGACAATGGCTAAGGTTTTCCCATCTCACGTATCAGCGCTACTTCTTTTACCACTTTACCCAAACCCCTTCACCTCAGTAATATATTGCATATTCCTTCCATTCAAAAACCTTTACTCTCTATTTAACGTTTCACTTGTGACTAAAAGTTCTTCTTTAAATTTCTTCCATTCTTTTGTGTTGCGAAGGACCACTTCTCCCAACGCCCTCTACTCTGCAAACTTCCTAAGGATGGTCTCTATGCTCTTCGCATGTCGTCTCGGACTGCTTCCGCTAACGTTGCTCACCTTTCCACTTATGCATCTATAGAGACCTAGCACCATGGGCTTGGTCATCTAAATAATCACATAACACGTGATGTAATTTAAATAAAAAATTGCCATGCTTATCATCTATTTTGTTCAATAAATTTCCTTCTTGTTTTATGGGAAAATCATCATGTCTTTCTTTTCCGACCACAAACACTTGTTTGATATCTCCTTTGGATCTTCAGATGTGTGGGGTCAATCACCTATACCCAGTTCAGCAAGTCACCATTATTTTGTGTTCTTCATTGATGACTATTTAAAGTCCAGGTGGATTTTTCCAATAAAAGTAAAATCTGATGTACTTCACACTTTCATTCATTTTCACATACATATTGAGTGTGCTTTGAAAACCAGGATTCATGCTATCCACTCATATTGACGTGGTGAATATGAGAAACTTTCTTCTTATCTTCACACTCATGACATTCTACACCGTGTCTCTTGTCCTCATTCTCATGAGAAAAATGGTACAGTGGAACACAAATACAACATATTGTCGATAATAGACTTATACTTCTTTCTCATGCCTCAGTCCCCAATCGATGTCGGCACTTTGCATTTGACATGACCAATTATTTGATTAATTTCGCTCCCACTCCGCTTCTAGGAAATAATTCCCCATATGAAATCTTTTTTTTCATTCCGCATGCACCAAACTACATGTTCAAGTATGTATTTGGCTGTGCTGCCTACCCACTCTTACAACCATACCATACCCACAAATTTGAGTATCAATCTTCGCAATACATTTTCCTAGGATATTGTCCCACCGACGTGGGCTATTCCCCCACGCAATATGGATACAAATGTCTGCATTTTCCTAGTGGCAAAATCAACAAAACTCACCATGTCCAGTTTGACGAACAATGCTTTCCATTTAAAAATACTGCATCTTCTATTCAGCCATCCACTCGTTCCTCACAACCCACCCCTTCCACTCCCTGGCTAGCCATCCCATTACCCTCTATAGAGACACCTACTAACATCCATCCCACTCAAATATTGCCACCTACATGAGCATCCAACCTTCCACCTACACTTTCTAATGTCCCTTCCCCATCTCCCACCCATCCGTCTCACAGCTTACGCAATCACCAACCAGTCAATTACCATCAGCATGCTGGTCTACGAGACTCCAAGGTTGTGCTCACTATGCATCATCCCTTTCCTTTATCACCATCCTCGGTCCCTCCATAACCGACACATTTCACTCTAGCCAACAAACATGCTTCTTGGCGTCAATCTATGTATGATGAAATTAATGCTCTTAAATCTAATGGCACTTGGTCTCTTGTCCCATCTTGTTAGCATATGAATATCATTGGTTGTAAGTGGGTGTTTTGAAACAAATTTCATGTTGATGGTTCCCTAGAATGACATAAAGCACGCCTTGTCGCCAAGGGTTTTCACCAACAAGAGGGCATTGACTACTCTTAAATATTTAGTTATGTTGTAAAACCCACCACTATTTGTATTATTTTGTCATTAGCGGTAACCTATAACTGACTGATATGTCAACTCAATATCCACAATGCCTTTCTCTATGTGGACTTGCACAAGGAAGTGTTTATGTCTCAACCACCTAGTTTTATTGACCCTACTCATCCTAATCATGTATGTCGTCTTCATAAATCAATTTATGGTATGAAACAATCACCTCGAGCTTGGTTTCACAAACTGCGTGATGCATTATTAGCTTTTGGACTTATTGGATCCAAAATAGATGCATATCTTTTCATATATCATAAAGATAGTATTCATGTCTATGCCTTGGTCTATGTTGACAACATTCTTCTAACTGGAAGTTCATCTCCATTTCCTACCACAATTATCCCTTATCTTCAGTCATTTTTCTCTCTTAAGGATCTTGGCATCGTTCATTATTTTCTTGGCCTTGAAGTCATTCCTACCTTGCAAGGCTTGCTTCTTTCTCAACAATAATAAATCACCAATCTTTTTCTTTGTACAAATATGGATGGGGCAAAACCCATCTCCACGCCTCTCTCTCCTATAGATCTTGCCAAGTCCACTCAAATCTCTTTTCATGACCCTTCTCTTTATCGTCAAGTTTTTAGGGCCGTACATGAAGTCACTCTCACTCGCCCAGACACTACTTTCTCCATTAACCATGTTTGTCAATTCATGAGCAACCTAACATAGACCACTGGCAAGCAGTTAAACGAATTCTATGTTGTTTAAAACATACACTCCAACTCTCCCTTTCCCCTCACTTATTCTTCAACCACTCCACCTCTTCTACTTCATGCATTCTGTGATGCTGACTGGGCAGGATGTTCTATTAAACAAAAATCAACAGGTGGTTATACAATATTCCTTGGTGGCAATTTGCTTTTGTGGTCAGCCCGCAAACAACGGAAGGTCCCTAGGTCATCTACAGAATCAGAATATAAGGCATTTGCAAATGCAACAATTGAGTTGATTTGGCTTCTCTCTTTATGACAAGAATTGGGATTTCCTCTTCCTGAACCCTAATCCTTTGGTACGACAATCTTGGTGCAACATATCTCACAATGAATCCCATATTTCATGGACATACCAAACATGTAGAAATCGATTTCTACTTTGTATGCGAGCAAGTTGCTATGAAACTTTTACAAGTGCAATATATTTCTAAAAAGGAACAGGTTGCCGACATTTTAATAAAAGCATTACCGCCAGCAAGATTCACATTCTTATGCAACAAATTACAGCTATCCAACAAGGATACACCTCACTTGCGGGGGAGTGTTAAGGAAAACATATCCACATAGGTTGAGCCACATCCACTAGACTACTCACAACAACCTACAGAGAACGAGTCCACCACAGAGAAGGAGTCCATCACGTAGTAGTATGTGTCGCATACCTCACGTTGCAGGTCTACAACTGTAGGGAAGTCGTTCTGTTTGTTGTAATTAGGAAATGTATGTAATGTATTATATAAGCATGATAATTGTGAATAAACAAGGCAGGAAATCAACATCCAATTTGCTGCTTTTACATGGTAAGAGAGACATTAGTCCAAACTTTACAAATTCTAGCATGGAACCATCCAACTCTTTTTCTGCCTCAAATCCTTCTTCCTCCTTCAACAATGAGCCTATTTCTTTACCCTCTCTCAATCACGTCATCACTAATTTCCTTTCTCTCAAGCTTACCCCCACAAATTATTTACTCTGGAAAATGCAACTTTTGCCCCTTCGAACCTACGAACTTCTATAATTAGTTGAAGGAAGAGATCCTCCACCAGCCACTACCACCGACAATCCTCCCACCCCAAACCCGGTATACATTACATGGCTGCGTCGAGACCAACATGTCCTTACCTGGCTAGTTGCCTCACTTTCAAAAGTAGTTCTTATGTTTGCTATGGGATTAAGTTCTTCTAGTTTTGTGTGGAAAACCCTTACACATGCATATGGTGCTCCGTCTCATACTCACACATTGTAGCTTCAAACCCAGCTCCAGACCGTTCAGAAAAATGAAGCTAGCGTCTCCAGTTATCTATGTGAAGATAAGTATCTCTTCGATCAACTCGTTGTAGCAGGCCAACCCCTCTTTCTAGCTACGTTCAATGCTATTCTATTCAACACTCATCATGCCAAAGTTGGGCCTCCCCTCTCCACCTTATGATCTCGTTCTTAACATGTTATGTTTGAAGAACTCCATGGGCTGTTCATCAATGAAGAAATCTGCAATCAGTCTAAACAACTCCCCTCGCCGCTTGCCAACCTCACTATATCTGGCATGTCTTCCCATGAAAACGTCTGTCATCCACTACATCAGCCTGCGGTCGCGGCCGTGGTCTCTCCTCTCAACCTCGGTGAGACCCTTGTCCAGACTGAGGTGTCTACAACTACAACTCCTTCTGTTGCCGCTTCCATCGACAACCCCATAACATGCTTGTGACCAACCATATCAGTGCTCCGTCCTCACTTAGCTACTCCCCATTGTCACAATCTGCTCCTTCAGAGACACCATTTGAAGAATGGTATCCCGACACCGGTGCAACTCATCACGTGAAGCCATCCCAACAACACCTACAAACGTCTACTCCCTACCTCCAAACCGATCAAGTTCACGTTGGCAATGGCCAAGGTTTTCCCATCTCATGTATCAACACTACTTCTTTTACCACTTCATCCAAACCCCTTCACCTCAATAATATATTGCATGTTCCTTCCATTCAAAAACCTTTACTCTATGTTCAATGTTTCACTCATGATAACAAGTACTTCTTTGAATTTCATCCATCCTTTTGTGTTGTGAAGGACCGCTGCTCCTGACGCCCTCTACTCCACGGGCTTTCTAAGGATGGTCTCTACGCTCTTTGCATTCCGTCTCAGACTGCTGCCGCAAATGTTGCTCGCCTTGCCACTCATGCCTCTATAGAGACCTGGAACCAACACCTTGGTCATCCAAATAATCACATAACACGTGATGTAATTTTAAATCAGAAACTGCTATGCTTATCATCTATTTTGTTCAATAAATGTCATGTTTGTTTTATGGGAAAATCACCCCATCTTTGTTTGTCGGCTACAAATACTTGTTTGGCATCTCCTTTGGATCTTATTTTTATGGATGTGTGGGGTCCATCACCTATAACTAGTTCAGAAGGTCACCGTTATTTTGTGTTCTTCATTTATGACTACTCAAAGTTCACATGGATTTTTCGAATAAAAGCAAAATCTAATGTACTTCACACTTTCATTCATTTTCACATACTTGTTGAGCGTGCTTTGAAAATCAAGATTCGTGCTATCCACTCAGATTGGAGTGGTGAATATGAGAAACTTTCTTCTTATCTTCACACTCATGGCATTCTACACCGTATCTCGTATCCTCACACTCATGAGCAAAATGACACAGTGGAACGAATGGACTTACGCTTCGTTCTCATGCCTTGGTCCCCAAATGATTTTGGCACTTTTCATTTGACACGGCCAGTTACTTGATTAACTACACTTCCACACCGCTTTTAGTAAATAATCCCTCATATGAAACCTTTTTCATATCGCACCGAACTACATGTTCATGCATGTATTCGGCTATGCAGCCTACCCACTCTTACTACCATACCACACACACGAAATATGAGTATCGGTCTTCGTATTGCATTTTCCTAGACTACAGTCCCACCAGCTATTCCCCCACACGATATGGATACATACGTCGGCATTTGCCTAGTGGCAAAATCTACAAAGCTCGTCATGTCCAATTTGACAAACAATGCTTTCCATTTAAAAATATTGCATCTTGTATACAGCCATGCACTCCCTGGCTAGCCATCCCATTACCCTCCACAACAACACTTGCTAACATCCATCCCACTGACATTCTAATGCCACCTCCACGAGCATCCAATCTTCCGCCTACACATTCTAATGTCCCTTCCCCATCCACTTTTCCAGACCCATCTCCCACCCATCCGTCTTGCAACTTATGCAACCACCAGCCAGTCAATTATCGGCGGCTTGTTGGTCTACGAGACTCCAAGGCTATGTCAATATGCGTCATTCTTTTCCTTTATTACCATCCTCGGTCCCTAAAGAACCGACGTGTTTTACTCAAGCCAACAAACACGCTTCTTGGCGTCAAGCTATGTCTAATGAAAATAATGGTTTCATATCTAATGGCACTTGGTCTCTTGTCTCATCCAGACAATCTACGAATATCATTGGTTGTAAGTGGGTGTTTGGAAACACATTTCATGTTGATGGTTCCCTAGAATGCCATAAAGCATGCCTTGTCGCTGAGGTTTTTCACCAACAAGAGGACATTGACTACTCTGAAACATTTAGTCCAGTTGTAAAACTCACCACTATTCATGTTATTTTGTCATCAGTGGTAACCTATAACTGGCTGATATGACAACTTGATATTCGCAATGCCTTTTTCTGTGGGGACTTGCCCGAGGAAGTGTATATGTTTCAACCACTTGGTTTTATTGACCCTACTCATCCTAATCATGTATGTCGTCTTCATAAATCAATTTATGGTATGAAACAATCACCTCGAGGCTGGTTTTGCAAATTGCATGATGCATTATTAGCTTTTGGATATATTGGATCCAAAACAGATGCATCTCTTTTCATACATCATAAAGATAGTATTCATGTCTATGCCTTGGTCTATGTTGACGGCATTCTTCTAACCAGAAGTTCATCTCCATTTCGTTCCATCATTATCACTTATCTCCAATCATTTTTCTCTCTTAAGGATCTTGGCCCTGTTCATTATTTTTTCTTGGCCTTGAAGTCATTCCTACCTCTCAAGGCTTGCTTCTTTCTCAACGAAAATACATCACTAATCTTCTTCTTCATACAAATATGGATGGGGCAAAACCCATCTCCACACCTCTCACTCCTTTTATAGATCTTGCCAAGTCCACTCAAGTCTCTTTTTATGATCTTTCTCTTTATTGTCAAGTTGTTGGGGCCTTACAATATGTCACTCTCACCCGTCCAGACATCGTTTTCTCCATTAACCATGCTTGTCAATTCATGAGCAACCCCAACATAGACCACTAGCAAGCTGTTAAAAGAATTCTACGCTATTTAAAGCATACACTCCATCTCTCCCTTTCCCTCACTCGTTCTTCAACCACTCCACCTCTTCTACTTCATGCATTCTTCGATACTGACTGGACATGATGTTCTATTGACCGAAAATCAACATGTGATTATACAATATTCCTTGGTGGCAATTTGCCTTCGTGGTCTTCCCACAAACAACGAAAGGTCTCTCGGTCATCTACAAAATCAGCATATAAGGCATTAGCAAATACAACAACTGAGTAGATTTGGCTCTGATTATTACAAGAATTGAGACTTCCTCTTCCTGAACTCTAATCCTTTGGTGTGATAATCTTGGTGCAACATATCTCACAACGAATCTCATATTTCATGCACATACCAAACATGTGGAAATCGATTACCACTTTGTATGCGAGCAGGTTTCTATGCAAGTTTTAGAAATTCAATATATTTCTACAAAGGAACAGGTTGTCGACATTTTAACAAAAGCATTTCCACCAACAAGATTCACATTCTTGTGCAACAAGTTACGACTATCCAACATGGATACTCCTCACTTGTGGGGGAGTATTAAGGCAAAAATATTGAGCCACATCCACTTATAGAGAATGAGTCCACCACAGAAAAGAAGTCCGTCACGTAGTAGTACGTGCCGGATACCTCACGCTATGGATCCACAATTGTAGGAAGTCGTTCAATTTGTTGTAACGTGTGTAATGTATTATATAAGCATGATAACTGTGAATAAACAAGGTGGGAAATCAACAGCCAATCCGCTGCTTTTACAATACAGCCTCGTGAATTCCTTTCTATCAGGAATGCCAATGACTAGGAGTGGAGAAATGGATTCGGGAGCAATACTTTCGGGGCCGGTTTTGATTTTTGTATCTACCCACGATTGTCTTGATTATGCAAAGCCTTTCCGATGTTGGTATTAGTTATTTCTCTAAGAGCCTTATTCTCATCTACATTATATAAGAAGGGCCGTTTAGGATTTTCTTCTACAATTTTTGCTACAGTTTTTTTTTTTTTTAAATTATAGAGTGGTCTCTTATTTTATAAAAAACCATCGAGGGGTTCTCTACAATTCTAGCGCAATCAAGAAGAGTCCGTCCATCTGAGGTTTTTTGTGTAGTTTTTACCATCATTTTTTTTAATTATACACTGGTCCTTTGTTGCGCAACAACTGATTCTTTATTATGTCGAAAATAACATTCAAGGCCCCTGTACAATCGTCATGCATGCCCATTTACCGTAAGAGAGTTGAGTGGTAGTCTACAGATGCAGTCCCTTTTATTTTTATTATATCCCTAAGCTTGCGTTTGGCACGGGACAAGATTTGGTTTATTGCTTGTCGCCTAGTGCCAACCCGACCAAACATTTGATGGATTATGACCAGTTTCTGTTTGGTTGCTAATCTGGTTTTGGCTCCGTTTCGGGATAATGAAACCCGAAAATCAGACCAAACCAGTCCCGCGAGAGACGAGATTCCATTTCCTAACCCGAGTTTGGCTCAGAACGCGAGAGGCGAGTATTCAGCCGCCCCCAACACCCCCCTTTCCCCTCTCCCTCTTCTGCTCTCTCGACACAGCCTCTTCTGACCTACTCGAACTTCTCCCCTCTCCCCTCTCCCTCTTCTGCTCTCTTTCAAGAGGAACTATTGCCTTCATGAGTTAAAGTTGTGTCTACCATGCCGAATCAATGGCAGCGTAGGGACGTAGGGTGAACAGATGGTCAATGAAGCTGACAGATTCGGAATGGGGGTGTGCTGGTTCATCACGCATCACCAAGCTACTATGCTAGGTTAGACGATGAGAATCAAAGTTAGGCATCCCAACTTGTCATCTCCAATTAAAGCCCCTTGACACCCCCTTTTCACTCTGTGCAAGGCGTCGACCAAACCCTAGTGAGGGCACCGCCTGCTGTAGCTGCTATATAGTGTTGTGTTTCTTTGCCGATCTCCTCCCCATTCAACTTCGTATCCTCCACCAACTATTCTCTGAAGCCGCCGCTGTCGAGCCCTTGTATTCTGAAGTCGCCCATCTGCTTGAGAAGTATGTGTTGGCCAAGCATATTTTTCTTTTAGTAGGAGGATGGAATAGTAGGAATGTACACTAATCTTTATTCCCTTTACATTGTCTTCATGTATGTACCGATACTTTCTTGGCGACTGCGTGATCCCCTCTTCCATGTGGATATTCTTCTTACCATGTATATCTGCTCAGCAATATGAAACTATTTTTAGTTAATTTGTAATTTTAGCTGTAAGCATAGACATGTTGAATGGTTGATACAATGAATTATATTGATGTGTTAGATAACCTCATATTGTCATTATCAACTTATAATGCATGGCTGAGTGTCCTACCTCATCAGATGAGTTTAATTGCGTTCAGTATTGTATACAAGACTCGTATGTAGTCTTGTTTTGATTTCCAAACCCCTTATACCTACTCAATTTAATGTACTTGGTTCCACAGATGTATGATCTATTTGATAAAAATATATTATGTATTATGTTTATTTAACTGAGATCCTTGTTTGTCAACTATGCCATAAAAGGACACATTTTATTAGGTAAGGAATAATTAGGTCAAGATTTATTCTCTATGATGGACCAAAATATGTATATTTTTTCACTTTAATCTGATCACTTGAATGTGGTTTGAATGCGTCGTTGAGCTTCATTGAGCCCCAAATGAATTAATATGGCATTATTGAACTCATCTACCATTATACCAAATAACTGAAAATGATTTACCTTGAATGATTGCTTGAATATCATGTCTAACATAGCTTGTTCAACATTACAATTGTGTTGTGAATACTTTCTCTAAATATCATGTCCACCTATCCGTCTTCAGTGCTTGTTATCCCTAGACTATTACCATACAATTTGCACAAAATATATTGCACCTACAACCCCTATATTAATTTGATTTTAACTGACATACCTGTAAAATGTCATGACTTACCTCCTATACCTATAAAATGTCATGACTTACCTCCTATACCTGTAAAATGATTTTATCCACATTTTATTTGGTATGAGGACCTCATTATTTACATAATATGGCACTGTAATGTCGTATAAGATATTCAGTATTTATTATGTTTTTTTTTAAACAGACCAGAACTGTTACGACCCGCGTCGAGCTTAACCAGTAAGTATGCTGCTAAGCATGTGTTTTAGCTGCTTTGCTAAGCTGTAAGCTTGTTTTTGTTAATAATGTTTATAACGGATATGATATGTGCTTAGTGTGAATCCTAGCCCTTAAAACGTGTAGGATCTTACGCTTGAAGTGTTTCCAGAGAAATCATTCGAATCCGACCTTCGAGTCAAAAGTTGCATGTTTTTGGGCTTGTAGGGACCCGTTTGTGGTTTTTGGAAGTTCTTGGACTTTGCGTTTTGGTCCCTAAGTTTTCCTCCTTATCTCTTCTTTCCCCCTTATCTCGTTTCATTTTTTCCAGAAATGAGAGAACGCAGAAGCGTTCTTCTTCTTCCTTCGCGTGAGTGTGTGAGAGAGAGAGAGAGAGAGAGAGAGAGAGAGAGGGAGCTGAGAAGGGAAGGACGTCTTGGAGCCAAGGTTTTGCTCCGGCCAGCAGCTGCGATTCATTTTCTTCCCTCCTTCCATCATCTTCTCCGCCAATCGATCCAGTTAGCAGCAAGAGCTGCGTTTGCAAGGAGATAGCATGAAGATTAGGGCGCAAGAGCAGCCCTAGCTTGACCTTCTTTCTCCCTCTGGCTAGTTCCTGGTGGTGTGCACCTATTGCAAGTGATTTGCAACCCAATTCGAGGATTTTACCCGTCGATTCGAGTGAAATCGACATCGGCAGGTCCATTTTTATTTTCTGTCTGTGCGCGGTTCGGCCGAGTTCGTGTTTTGGTCGGCCGAGTTCCTTGTTTAGGATTTCGAACAGCGTTTTGGTCGGCCGAGTTTGGTCTTAAATCGGCCGAGTTTCTTTTGTAGGTAAATGAGCAGTGTCTCGATCGGCCGAGTTTCCGGTTGAATCGGCCGAGCTTCCTGCTGATCGGCCGAAGTTGGTCGGCCGAGTTTCAGAAACTAAGAGGTGATCGGCCGAGTTCCAAAGTGATCGGCCGAGTTTCAAGTTGTGAGTGGCAGTTCATTCAAAAATCATTATTTAACTCAATTTAAATGCTTATTTGCTTCAGTATCAGTTGGTATGACTTTTAAACAGTGTAGTACATATAATAGAGTATGATTGATTCATTGAAAACTTGAAATGAGCATGAAATGTGATATTCTTGTTTAAATGATTATATGTTAATCAGTTAATAGACTTAGGTGCCCCAACACCGTAGAACCCCATTGCGCGGTCTGTACCTTTGGGGTGAAACGATCGATCTAGCCTTGTGCCTAGATGGTCGGTGGCTCGTGTTCAACAATAATCCGTGCGTGTGTCACGGTGGCACGAGGGCAGAGAGACAGTGTTCAACAATAATCCGTGCGTGTGTCACGGTGGCACTGGAGTAAATAGGGGTTATTCAACAATAATCCGTGCGTGTGTCACGGTGGTAACCCAGACCCTCCGACTGTGCACTACAGGTTGCGTGAGGAGTCCAGAGCACTCAAAGTTAGTGCAGACAGACCCTTGTGCGCCTGAGGCCCTTGTGCGCCTGAGAGTCCTGTGCAGACCAGGACGGACAATCAGACTTAGTATTTCCCGGGTGTGTCGCTAAGTCTTGTACGGTGGGATCGTAGTTCGCTACAGATCTTCATATGTAGAGTGCGCTGCATATGTTTGGGGCATAATAATATAATATGTAATCATATAGAATCACAGTAAATTAATATATCCGAACTTTTCTGCCAATTCATTATATCTGTTTATTGGTTTAAATTATCTGTTGTTGCATAGAAATGTGATTATATTCTGCAATCTGCTATGTCATTAGAACTGCCCTGTTTGTACTGTATTTATGTTTATTTCAATTTTATAAACCTGATGAGTTGTTTAGTGATAGCTAAATGAAAGGCTATCAACTGAGCGAGTAGGCTCATACCTCTACTCAAAACATTTTCAGGTCATCATCAGCAGCAGGAATCTGAAGGATCCTTTCATCCTAACGCTTAGTCTGTAGAAGGTATACGTAGTTAGTAGTTAGAGGTCTATTAGTCCTTTCCCCTCGATCTTTGGGACAAGGTGTGGGTGAGAGAGAATGTGTATAAAGATGTAAATTAACTGTTATGCTTTATTTTATGTCGAACAATGTAATATGCTGTAGACTCTGTTTATATTGCTAGTCAGCTTAATCAAAATGCTTCCGCAGTTTGTTGAGTTTTATTTTACAGCATAAATCAGATTACCTTTTTATGCCTTCTAAATGTTCTTAAAAAGTTATGAATGGTTTGGCTTGTGTATAATCCCTCCGTCGCGCCCTAATCTCGTGATTTCGAGGTTAATGTGAGATCGGGGTGTGACATCTTGGTATCAGAGCATAGGTTGAGTATATGAATACTCTAAGTCCAGGTCAGGGGACGATAAGAGACCAATAGGATTAAGGTTTAGGTGTCTTTCTTCTATCTGTAGTTTTCTAACAGGAAATATTCTGTTATATCATTGCAGATGGCAGGAAGAGGTTATGATCATGATGACCAGGCCGAGAGTCATGTTGGCCCTGATCCTCTATACTTAGGTCCAGGTCGTGGTGACCACGTAGATGAAGCATCTCGTATGTATAAGATGTTTCTGGAGACCAGGGAGAAGTACAAAGCTGATAGGCGAGCTTCTACTTCTACCAGCAGTAAGGATCTGATGCGATCTTATGAGCTTGTAAAGAAGCTTGGTGGTACAGAATTCAGTGGTACTACAGATCCTGTGGAGGCAGATGAGTGGTGGAGACAGATAGAGAAGGTCTTTCTCTTGATGGAGCTTCCAGAAGAGAAGAAGATTAATCACGCAGTTTATCTTTTGACAGGCGATGCAGAGCTGTGGTGGCATAATGTGGAGGAAAAGAGGAGAGGTACAGAGCTTTCTTGGTAGGATTTCTCTGAAGAGTTCCATCTTAAGTTTTATCCACCTACCTTCCTTAATGAGAAAATCAGGCAGTTACAGAACATTAAGCAGGGGAACATGTCAGTTACTGAGTATGAAGCGCTTTTCACTCGGTTAGCGAACTTCTATCCGCAGCTTGTTCCTGACAACATAGAAAGATGCAGAAGGTTTCAAGAAGGGCTAAGGCCAGAAATTCGGCATACAGTTTCTGCAACTAGTAGGAGGAACAGAGAGAACTTTGGTGAGTTTGTTGAGGCTACTAGACAGGTTGAAGAATCTGTGAATGCTGACAGGGTGCCTGAGTCTAAGAAGAGGTCTGCAGATTTCAGTAGAGGACAGTCCAGTAGTGGATATAGAGGTGGAGGTAGAGGTTTCTTTTCTAAGCTTGGGCGTGGCTTTAGCTGCTTCGGTAAACAGAGATCCGAGGACGTTTCTTCTTTTAGGGGTAGAGGGAGATATAGCCCAGGTAAATGGAGCCGAGCATCTAGTGGGCGGCCATCTGGATCATCTACTTCTGTGACTGGTCCACTGAGACAGGAGATGCAAGTATGTAATGCTTGTGGAAGAGTACACTCTGGGAAATGTTGGGGTTTAGATTATACATAATGTTACCACTGTGGGAAGATAGGACATATAAAGAAGTTTTTCCCTCAGCTTCAACCAGCAACATCACAGGCTTCTCAGCCCCAGTTTTATGATGTTCAGAGACAACCTCCAGCTGAAGGAACGAGTTCTTCTGTGGCTTCCGGTTCTAGAGGTGGTGGAATGCCCAGTGGCAGGAGTGGTCAGAGAGGATAGCGTGGCAGAGGGAGAGCTTCAGCACGTTTCTTCTCTTTGACACCTCAAGAAGGTATAATTTCTTCACAAGTCATTACTGGAACGATGTTCTTATTCAATAGTATACCAGTTTCAGTTTTGATAGATCCGGGTGCTACTCACTCTTTCATACGACGTTCTTTAGTTGGTGAACTTAATTTGTTAACTCAAGAATTGGTAGATGAGTTAGTGTTGAGAGTTCCACTAGGTGGACCAACGGTTCTGACTGAGTTCTGTCCCGGATGTTTGTTATCTTTTGGAGGTTACACCTTTGCTGCTAATCTCATACCCTTGGATGTCAATACTTTTCAAGTCATCTTGGGTATGGATTGTCTTGAGACATATCGAGTGCAACTCGATTGTTGGAGGAAGGAAGCTACCTTTCAACTAGGTGAATTTTCTTGTGTCTTTACTGGAGACAGGAAAGTTCTACCTACGTGCATGGTATTAGCTGCTGTAGCTGATAAGATGCTACAGAAAGGATGTGAAGCGTTCCTTGCTCATGTGGTTGACACTAGAACAGAAAAGAGCACCGCCAGTGTTTATGATGTACCTGTGGTTCGTGAGTTTTCTGATGTTTTTCCAGAAGAGTTGCCAGGTTTACCTCCTGTCAGAGACCTGGATTTTGAGATTCAGGTATATCCAGGTAGTCATCCAGTAGCACTGCCAGCCTATAGAATGGTACCTGCAGAGTTGAAGGAAGTCAAGGTACAGTTGCAGGAATTGCTGGATAAGGGTTTCATCAGACCCAGTTCTTCGCCGTGGGGTGCTCCAGTGCTGTTTGTTAAAAAGAAGGATGGTACCATGCGTCTCTGTATAGATTATAGGCAACTGAACAAGATCACTATTAAGAACAAGTATCCTTTGCCGAGAATAGATGATCTGTTTGATCAGTTTCGTGGAGCAACGGTTTTCGCTAAAATAGATTTGAGATCTGGATACCATCATCTTAGAGTAAAGGCTTCTGATATTTCCAAAATAGCTTTCAGAACCAGGTATGGGCATTATGAGTTTTTGGTCATGTCGTTTGGGCTGACCAATGCCCCAGCAGCCTTTATGGATATGATGAATCGGATTTTCAAACCGTTCCTAGATCAGTTTATTGTAGTCTTTATAGATGATATCCTGATCTACTCCAGAGATTATGTACAACATGAGAAACACCTGAGAGTAGTGTTGCAGTTGTTGAGGCAACACCAACTGTATGCTAAGTTTAGCAAGTGTGAGTTCTGGTTGGCTGAGGTATCATTTCTTGGACATGTTATCTCGAGAGATGGAGTTAGCGTTGATCCTAAGAAAGTTGATTCTGTGCTTCAATGGGAACAACCTAAGACTCCTACTGAGATCAGAAGTTTCTTGGGATTAGCAGGTTATTACAGAAGGTTTATACAGAACTTCAGTGTGTTAGCATCTGTTGGTATGTATGCCCTGATAGCCAATCATATGATGATTGGTGGGATACATTAAGATTGATTTGATAAACATCAAAGGCAAGCTTCCAATTCATTCTGGTTCAGTCATATGAGATAGTGATAGAATTGATTGAATGTCTAGAGAATGACAGTACTCAATGACGTATGCCTTCAGGTTCATGACCTGAACGATGAGATCATACGGATGCTAAGAGTTTGTACATTCTTGTTATGTCCATAGTCGGATGTCATTGTGGAAGGTAGATAGACAACAATGACACACAAGACTAGATTGTGGTGTTGGTTGATGACAGAATCTCATTAGTCATGATATAGAGATATCAAACCAAACACATAGGTACTTGTTAGAGAACAAGGTACCGGACAGACCCACCGTGAGTTTGACACATGGAACCATGAGATGGTAGTCACAGTCAGTACTCACAGTGATGGTGGTGAGTGTGATTCTTAGACCTGAAATCACTGCACTCAACACATGTCGTTGGGCACACTTTGACATCATCAAACGCAGTCCTGAAACATGGGTTGTTATAAAGGTGATGATTGGGTGGCTTTGACACATGGGGCTTTTGAGGGGTGAGTGATAGATATGGGATTTGTCCCTCCTGAGGGAGTTTGATATCCATGGCCACTTGATGAGTAGGATTGAGAAAGGCGTGCATGCATGTGTGAATCAGTATATGATACTGATGTCATACATATCTCTTCCAGTCTACTCTGAGATCAAGGAAGTGAATGAACGTTGACGGGATGACTGTTCCATGCCTCGAGTTCATTCGGGATATCAGTGACAAAGGAATTATACATTCGCTGTAACACCATTCACGGATTGTAGGATGAAAGTTGTTCTCCAACTTTCTACTTTCACTTGGGTAGCACTGATGTGTGACTAGGCACCGCTCTTTGCTTGTGAAGTCATAAGTGTTATGGACTTTCACTGCCAACGTGAAATGGACCTGCAGGGTCACACACATAAGATTTAACCTGGAAGAGGAGTTTTGTCCACAAAGCAATGTTTAGATTGATTACTAAAGGAGTTTAGTAGTTCAATTAAACACTCAATCAGTCGATAGCTCAATATCGTATGGTTCAAGGTGTTGGACGCATTGATTGGAGTATCAGATTGATTGAAATCGCATTTGACTGATTTTTCCCAACCTGTGCTCCCAACCGATCGGCTCATGTGATGAACCGGTCGGCTGAGGTTGCTGAACCGGTCGGCTGGAGTGTCCAGGCCGATCGGCTCATGCCCAGGTTGAAACGACCGGTTCAAGAGTTGAACCGATCGGCTCAACTGGTGCAACCGACCAGTTGGGAAAGTCATGTCGGCAAGGATTTTCCTTTCGTTTCAAATTGCCCAATTCGATTGGGAATAATATTGGTATTCGATACCAATTGGAAAAGAAACAAGGAAAGTCTTTTTGAGCCAGATTAGGACCATGAACCGATCGGTTCAGGGCACCAACCGATCGGTTGGAGTGACCCAAACGATCGGCTCAGGTCCAACCGATCGGCTCAATGGCCGAACCGATCGTTTCAGTTGTGAACCGATCATTTCAAGTTGCGAACCGGTTGCTTTTTGTGGAAAATTCTCGAACCCTTATACTCCTTCTTTAGTCCCGCATTTCCTGGGATGGAGAACCCTGTCCCATGACTCTCCTATATATATAGGGGTATTGGGGGCTTCTCAAAGTACAGCTCAGTGCAACCAATTGCTCTGCAAGTTGTCGTTCTCTCTGGTTTTGGTAACCGTGAGAGAGCCCGAGCAAGTGCTTCCTGCAAAAGGGAGGTGCAGCAAGGGAAGGACAACTGCAGTTGCAACAGGAGGCAGGAGAGCGTGTTGGCGACTAGTACGTCAACAGGAGGGTGCGACTCCTTCCACTTCCTTATGGGACAAGGAGAGTGGAGTTCCAGGTGGTCCGTGTGGACTACTACAGAGGCGGGAGGACACTGCCGCTTAGGAGGACAACTGTCATCCGACAGTCCGGTTCGAGTAGGAGTTGTTAGTCCCGGTGCGACCAGGAGCTGCACAGACACCGTCGAAGTCCGGAGTTGAAGACCACGCATTGCGCGAGGTATTGTCGCCGAGCAAGCCTCGGGACAAGGTATGATTCTGCAAACCATCCTTTCCTATTATATAGACGTTGACGCGTTTCCTCGGTATGGGTTGGGGAGAAAATGTTTTGTTTCCGCTGCCTTCTCTGTCTCCCCTAAAACTCTACAGTGGTATCAGAGCCACGTCAGCTGTTCTATATTTTAGGAATATCGATATGATCGATTTTGGTTTGTCGCCTTTATTTATTGCATACGATGCGAATAATATCGGCTTTATGCATGTCCAATCCTAAATCCACAAATCCCTAATTACATATATGATATTTATTATTAATGCACTCGATACGCGTCGCCCTTAAACGAGTTTTGTGGTGGATGTGTGTAGCGTGATTATGGCCTATAAACCCCTATCTGTGTGTGGTTGTTTGTGGTTGTTTGCATCTCGGTCTGCGCACCGATCTTCCCTCTCTTATTCCCGATGTAACTCGAAATAATTCGAGATTCTTTCCTACCTTTGCTCCCCCTGAATGTAACTCGGGGTTTCCTTTTTAAAGCAATGTAATAAATAGAATAGGATTTTATTTCCTGTTATGTCAAAGACCGGCGGACATCATGACGACTGCTCAGACGGTCGGTTCAAGGAGTGAACCGATCGGTTGACCTTCCAGACGGTCGGTTCAAGGAGTGAACCGATCGGTTGATGACCGGTTCGAGGAGCGAGACGAGCGGGTGGCGGACATGACGAGATGCACGACGACCAGGCGAACCGATCGGTTGGAGGAGCCAACCGATCGGCTGGTGGCACCCAGACGACCGGCTGGAGAGTACAGATCATTCATGTGATGAGTTGATCAACTCGGATGGCAAGGCACAGAGTTCATCTTGTACAAGTTGCATGTGATGTTGACCTAGATGACCGTGATTCCTCTTGGCTCGAGGAATCACATTAGGATGTCCATAATAATCGCTTTTTATCGTTTGTGCATGTTTTCTGTGGGATATAGCATGTATATGATACGTACTATGTATTGTGGTGATTGGATATGTATATGTATATAAAACCAAATCCCTCATTAAAATATTAAGTTTTAGATGCCTTCCAAATGCGACACACGTGAAAAGCTTGTTCGACCAAGTGTGGGCACGCCCTAGCGTAATGCACCCTCTACCTCGTGGAAGCGTGAAGGATGAATGTGTGGGTCTGCCCTAGCAGGGTGCATGTTCATCGTGTTTGCTTTGGGTCAGACTTAACAAGGTGATCTAGATGGGATCTAGTACCTTGAGGCATGGAGATGATCATTGCAAAGAGTTGTATATGACATCTTATCAAGAGTTGCATATGATGCAATTGGCAAAAGTTGCCTACCTGAGAGATCTATGTTGTGGGTGACAGCCCTAGCTGGTCCATGGCTTAGAGGATTTCAGGATCTTGCCCACTAGAAGGTTGTACGCTGCAATCTTCCGAATTGATGGTGAGGGCTATCGATTTGAAGTAAAATAGTGGGAGTGATAATTAATTAAAGGCCTAATTATATCGTCAAATTTTCAAATCAATCAAATAAGTCAAAAATGAGTTTTGGACTAAAATTGCATATTTTCCTTTTGTAGTTCAAATGGCAACAAACAACAACAACTTTTCTTTGCGATCGGTCCTTGACAAGGACAAGCTAAATGGGACAAACTTCCACGACTGGTATCGGACATTGAGAATTGTTCTCACTCAAGAGCGTAAGCTCTATGTCCTGGATACTCCAATTCCAGAGGAACCCGCTCCCAATGCACCAAGGACAGAAAGGGATGCTTACAAGAAGCATTCTGATGATGCCATTGATGCAAAGTGCTTGATGCTATGTTCAATGAACCATGAGTTGCAGAGGCAACATGAGAACATGGGTGTCATAGAGACGATTCTACATCTCAGGAACATGTATGAAGATCAGGCACGGCAAGAGAGGTACAATGTTTCTAGGGCGTTGTTCAAGTGCATCATGACAGAAGGAGATCCAGTTGGTCCTCACACACTCAAGATGATTGGGTATGTGGAGAACCTACAGAGACTGGGATTTCCACTGAGCCAAGAGTTGGCTACTGACGTGATACTGCAATCGTTGCCAGAATCTTACAGTCAGTTTGTGATGAACTACAACATGAACAACTTTGATAGGCCACTGTCAGAGTTGTTGGGCATGTTGAGGACAGACGAGTTACAGATGAAGAAGGACAAGCCTAAGTCCGTGATGGTGATCACAAGCAAGAAAGGCAAGTCCAAGCGCAAGGGCAAGGGCAAAGCTAAGAAAGGTTCTGAAGCTAGCCAGGAGTCCAAGCCATCTTCAGCTCTCAAGGCCAAGGGAGGCATGACCAAGAAAGGAAATTGCCACCATTGTCAAAAGCCAGGACATTGGAAAAGGAATTGTCCTCTCTACCTGGAAGAACAAAAGAAGAAGGAGGCGACTGAAGCCTCTACTTGAAGGTGTCATGTAAATAAACTTGTAACACTTTTTGAGATATATGATATCAAGATGTAAAGTGTAAAGCATTCTTACTTGGGCCAAGTGTTGCCTTTATAGATAGGAATACTTTAGTTTATTTTCAGCCAATAAGGCATGTAATACAGTTATGAACTGTTATTTCATACTTGCCAATAGATAGAAACACTTTATTTTTGCATATTGTATGACAATGATGGCAATTAATAAAGAGATGTTTCAATTTATAAAGATGTGATCTTTGTGGCAATGCCTTATTTATCTTGTGATATTTGATATGCATAAGATAAGATGATACCTAAAAGTTATAGATAACTCAAACAATTTAATTAGCATTAATCATGAGAAATTCATTTCTAGTTTCCATGTGATGGATAAATCTAGACTCTTTTGGTTATAGAACTAGTAAGAGACATGAATATCTTGGACATGATTAATCAATCTTCACTAATGTAGTGGGAGAGTGATTATCCTATTAGGTATAATACATGTGATGTATTTACATACCTATTGGAATAAATGCTAATACTTCAAATGGTGTTTAGAGAAATACCAATATGAATATCTTGAAGTGTTCAAGATTATCATAAATGAAGTACAAATTTGGTAAAGTATTAATTTTTGATGAGATCAAGGAATGAAATACTTGGACCAAATGTTTGAGATCCTTATGAGTGATTATGATAGTGTATCATAGTGAACTCATGATTAAGGCATGATGATGTCTGAATCAAGAAGGAATCATACTCTAAGGAGTTAGAGAATGATTATCAAATAACTGGATTCTTCTTAATAAAAGAATACCCCACACTAATAAAAGAAATTAAGAATCACAAGGGTTGTGAGTTCTTATATCTTTAACAGATACACCTCAATTATCTATGTGATGAGTTGTTCATGTGATGAGTCAACTATCAAGATGAATATGAGGAACTGAATCTTGAGTTATGGTTTATGACCTTTACATCCTAAATGAAATCCATGTGAACCATAAGGTATGACCTTGATGGTAGCACTCATTGGATCATATCCATAAGTGCAGATGAGTCTTAAGTGTTAAGCTACATGGATAACATTTTGATAAGGATGATGCTTGTTGATTGCAACTTAATGGCTAAGACATTTGGCATATGGATACTAAAACCGCATTCCTATGAGGAATAAAACCAGGATGTGTACGTGACACAGCCTATAAGGTTTATGAATCCACTAATGCAAATGAAGTCTATAAGTTACAATGGACTAATCAATGTGATTGATTGAGTACAAGCAACTCAAAATTGGATCTTTACTTTGATGATATAGTCAAAGGGTTTGACTGATATGTCAAAGATAAAGAAGGGATCTGTGATTTAGTGGGAGCGTATTCACATTCCACATATTGATGTGAAATGGAAATGTTCTAGAATGGAAATCCGAATGTGGAAATTATCTTTAAGGAAGATAGAGATGTTTCCTATGTGATAGGAATAGAGATCTATAGAGATAGTTCTCGAAAATCTCTTGACCTGGAAAGAGAGAGCATACTTTGGCAATCTGTACTGAAGTGTTCAGTATGCACAGATTCAGTGGGAGAAAACTTGTCCATGTTACATGGAGTTAGTATCCCAAGGCCAAGTGTCCAATTCTTATGAAGAATGGGAACACTAAGAATAGATATGTATCTATCATGTATGTAATCATCCCATTATCTTGCATGTATGACATGGCAAGAATAAAATGCATTCATCATCTTGTATGTAGGACATGGCAATATGATGTGCTCATCCTGATAACTCGTATGTGGGACATGATGAGTGGATGTCTGTCTGCTTCCAGTAAGGGTTACTGGAATACCATGAGAACTTGATGAGTGCTTGTGAAGTACTAGTTCTATGGAGATAAGGAAGAGTTCGATGTAAAGAGTTACATTGATGCGAACTTCCGAAAGGACAGAAAATTATTCGCAAAATATACATAAGATGTATAAAAGTGAAAGTTTGTTGATGATTGGAAGTGTTCCAATAAAACCATTTAAAAGGGAAATGCCAAGTATCTATGTGTTAGTAAACAGCAATGGATACTATATGGATCTGAAAGTTCATAAGATGAACTTATATTCCACTCATTGATGACAAGTCTGGAATCCTTGATCATGCTATGTGGCTAAAGGTTAGCAAATGGAATGCTAGATCGCATATTACGGCAACTCCATCTCATACGTGTGACGTACATCGAAGAGATGCGAGACATGCAATTTGTACAGACTTTGGCAAGGTGTTGTCATTACTCACTATGTTGGCACTAGAGCACAGTAACATGTGGGACATGTTTGAAGATCACTATGAATATGATTCATGGGTGATTGGCTCGCAGTGCAAGTGGGAGTCTATTGGTATGTATGCCCTGAGAGCCAATCATATGATGATTGGTGGGATACATTAAGATTGATTTGATAAACATCAAAGGCAAGCTTCCAATTCATTCTGGTTCAGTCATATGAGATAGTGATAGAACAGATTGAATGTCTAGAGAATGACAGTACTCAATGACGTATGCCTTCAGGTTCATGACCTGAACGATGAGATCATACGGATGCTAAGAGTTTGTACATTCTTGTTATGTCCATAGTCGGATGTCATTGTGGAAGGTAGATAGACAGCAATGACACACAAGACTAGATTGTGGTGTTGGTTGATGATAGAATCTCATTAGTCATGATATAGAGATATCAAACCAAACACATAGGTACTTGTTAGAGAACAAGGTACCGGACAGACCCACCGTGAGTTTGACACATGGAACCATGAAATGGTAGTCACAGTCAGTACTCACAGTGATGGTGGTGAGTGTGATTCTTAGACCTGAAATCACTACACTCAACACATGTCGTTGGGCACACTTTGACATCATCAAACGCAGTCCTGAAACATGGGTTGTTATAAAGGTGATGATTGGGTGGCTTTGACACATGGGGCTTTTGAGGGGTGAGTGATAGATATGGGATTTGTCCCTCCTGAGGGAGTTTGATATCCATGGCCACTTGATGAGTAGGATTGAGAAAGGCGTGCACACATGTGTGAATCAATATATGATACTGATGTAATACATATCTCTTCCAGTCTACTCTGAGATCAAGGAAGTGAATGAACGTTGACGGGATGACTGTTCCATGCCTCGAGTTCATTCAGGATATCAGTGACAAAGGAATTATACATTCGCTGTAACACCATTCACGGATTGTAGGATGAAAGTTGTTCTCCAACTTTCTACTTTCACTTGGGTAGCACTGATGTGTGACTAGGCACCGCTCTTTGCTTGTGAAGTCATAAGTGTTATGGACTTTCACTGCCAACGTGAAATGGACCTGTAGGGTCACACACATAGGATTTAACCTGGAAGAGGAGTTTTGTCCACAAAGCAATGTTTAGATTGATTACTAAAGGAGTTTAGTAGTTCAATTAAACACTCAATCAGTCGATAGCTCAATATCATATGGTTCAAGGTGTTGGATGCATTGATTGGAGTATCGGATTGATTGAAATCGCATTTGACTGATTTTGCCCAACCTGTGCTCCCAACCGATCGGCTCATGTGATGAACCGGTCGGCTAAGGTTGCTGAACCGGTCGGCTGGAGTGTCCAGGCCGATCGGCTCATGCCCAGGTTGAAACGACCGGTTCAAGAGTTGAACCGATCGGCTCAACTGGTGCAACCGACCAGTTGGGAAAGTCATGTCGGCAAGGATTTTCCTTTCGTTTCAAATTGCCCAATTCGATTGGGAATAATATTGGTATTCGATACCAATTGGAAAAGAAACAAGGAAAGTCTTTTTGAGCCGGATTAGGACCATGAACTGATCGGTTCAGGGCACCAACCGATCGGTTGGAGTGACCCAAACGATCGTCTTAGGTCCAACCGATCGGCTCAATGGCCGAACCGATCGTTTCAGTTGTGAACCGATCATTTCAAGTTGCGAACCGGTTGCTTTTTGTGGAAAATTCTCGAACCCTTCTACTCCTGCTTTAGTCCCGCATTGCCCGGGATGGAGAACCCTGTCCCATGACTCTCCTATATATAGGGGTATTGGGGGCTTCTCAAAGTACAGCTCAGTGCAACCAGTTGCTCTGCAAGTTGTCGTTCTCTCTGGTTTTGGTAACCGTGAGAGAGCCCGAGCAAGTGCTTCCCGCAAAAGGGAGGTGCAGCAAGGGAAGGACAACTGCAGTTGCAACAGGAGGCAGGAGAGCGTGTTGGCGACTAGTACGTCAACAGGAGGGTGCGACTCCTTCCACTTCCTTGTGGGACAAGGAGAGTGGAGTTCCAGGTGGTCCGTGTGGACTACTACAGAGGCGGGAGGACACTGCCGCTTAGGAGGACAACTGTCATCCGACAGTCCGGTTCGAGTAGGAGTTGTCAGTCCCGGTGCGACCAGGAGCTGCACAGACACCGTCGAAGTCCGGAGTTGAAGACCGCGCATTGCGCGAGGTATTGTCGCCGAGCAAGCCTCGGGACAAGGTATGATTCCGCAAACCATCCTTTCCTATTATATAGACGTTGACGCGTTTCCTCGGTATGGGTTGGGGAGAAAATTTTTTGTTTCCGCTGCCTTCTCTGTCTCCCCTAAAACCCTACAGCATCACTTTTAACACGCCTGACGAGGAAGAATGCACTGTTTGTTTGGTCTGATAACTGCGAGAAGAGTTTTCAGATTTTGAAGAGGAAGTTGACTTCAGCACCAGTGTTAGTGTTGCTTGAGGCAAATAAAGGTTATACAGTGTTCTGCGACGCTTCCAGGAGAGGTTTGGGCTGTGTGCTGATGCAGGAAGGCAAAGTTGTGGCTTACGCATCTAGACAGCTTAAGAAGAACGAAGAGAACTACCCTACTCATGATCTCGAGTTAGCTGCTATAGTTCATGCTCTTAAGACATGGCGTCACTACCTGTATGGTGAGACATGTCAGGTGTTTACGGACCATAAGAGCCTGAAGTATATCTTCACTCAAAAAGATTTGAATCTGAGACAACGCAGATGGCTTGAGCTGATCAAGAATTATGACGTGACAATCGATTACCATCCTGGTAAAGCAAATGTTGTAGCAGATGCTTTGAGTAGAAAGTCAAGTTCAACTGCAGATGCATTTTCTATGGCATGTTTGAAGAGAGACTTGCTTGTAGATATGCGAAAGTTGAACTTAGACTTGAATGTGACTGGACAGAGTGGGTTGATTGCTCATATGCAGATCAAACCTACTTTATATGATCAGATTAAGGAGTTGCAATAGAATGATGACGAGTTGTGGCAGGTTATGCAGGATATGTCGGAAGGTAAAAGGACAGAATTCAGGTTTTTTGACGATGGTGTGTTATATCTTCATGACAGGTTGTGTGTACCTAGGAACAGTGAGCTGAAAGAGCAGATTCTTGAAGAAGTGCATGCTTCTATGTATGCTATGCATCCTGGTAACACGAAGATGTACATGAATCTCAGAGAGCTGTACTGGTGGTTGGGTATGAAAAGAGATGTGGCTGAGTACGTGGCTAGATGTGGAGTGTGTCAGCAAGTTAAAGCTGAGCATCAGAAACCTACTGGTACCTTGAAGTCGCTTCCTATACCTGAATGGAAATGGGAACACATCACGATGGACTTTGTGGTAGGGTTACCCAGGACGTCTAGAGGTTCGGACTCGATATGGGTGATTGTGGATAGACTAACTAAGTCTGCTCACTTTCTTCCTGTCAAATCAACCTTTGATGTTCCGAAGCTGGCCAAGATTTATGTGGATGAGGTAACCAGATTGCATGGAATTCCAGTTTCCATTATTTCTGACAGAGATCCAAAGTTTACATCCAGATTCTGGAATCAGTTACATCGTGCGTTGGGCAAAAAGCTGAGGTTTAGTACAACGTTTCACCCACAGACAGATGGTCAATCTGAGAGGACCATTCAGACCCTTGAAGACATGCTGAGAGCATGCGTTCTGCAGTTTAGAGGTAACTGGGAAGAACCCTTAAGCCTGATGGAGTTTGCATATAACAACAGCTACCATTCTAGTCTTGGAATGGCCCCATATGAAGCTCTATATGGCAGGAAGTGTAGATCACCAGTTTGTTGGTATGAGATTGGTGAGAAAGAAATTCTTGGACCTGAGATAGTTGGTATAACTACAGAGAAGATATCTGTGATCAAGGAGTAGTTGAAAGCTGCACAGGACAGACAAAAAAGTTATGCAGAGAGACGACGTCGACCTCTTGAGTTTGAGATTGGTGATGAGGTGTATCTGAAAGTTTCACCGTGGAAGGGAATTCTAAGGTTTGGCAAGAAAGGCAAGTTGACTCCTAGGTTTATGGGCCCATATCCTATTGTTGTGAGGATTGGACCTGTAGCCTACAGGTTAGATTTGTCGTCTGAGTTGGAAAATCTTCATGATGTGTTTCATGTGTCTATGCTGAAGAAGTGTCACCCCGGTACAGAGAAAATATTAGATCCAGATCTGGCACATCTTAGGACAGATGTGTCCTACGTGGAAGGACCAGTGCAGATAGTCGATCACCGGATTAAGAAGCTTAAGAACCGTGAGATTCTTTTGGTAAAGGTTCTGTGGAGGAACCATAATCTTGAGGAAGCTACGTGGGAGCTTGAGTCAGAAATGCATAACAAGTTTCCTTTTCTCTTTTAGGAATTTCAGGACGAAATTCTTATAAGGGAGGGAGATTGTTACGACCCGCGTCGAGCTTAACCTGTAAGTATGCTGCTAAGCATGTGTTTTAGCTGCTTTGCTAAGCTGTAAGCTTGTTTTTGTTAATAATGTTTATAACGGATATGATATGTGCTTAGTGTGAATCCTAGCCCTTAAAACGTGTAGGATCTTACGCTTGAAGCGTTGCCAGAGAAATAGTTCGAATTCGACCTTCGAGTCAAAAGTTGCATGTTTTTGGGCTTGTAGGGACCCTTTTGTAGTTTTTGGAAGTTCTTGGACTTTGCGTTTTGGTCCCTAAGTTTTCCTCCTTATCTCTTCTTTCCCCCTTATCTCGTTTCATTTTTTCTAGAAACGAGAGAACGCAGAAGCGTTCTTCTTCTTCCTTTGCGTGAGAGAGAGAGAGAGAGGGAGCTGAGAAGGGAAGGACGTCTTGGAGCCAAGGTTTTGCTCCGGTCAGCAGCTGCGATTCATTTTCTTCCCTCCTTCCATCATCTTCTCCGCCAATCGATCCAGTTAGCAGCAAGAGCTGCGTTTGCAAGGAGATAGCATGAAGATTAGGGCGCAAGAGCAGCCCTAGCTTGACCTTCTTTCTCCCTCCGGCTAGTTCCTGGTGGTGTGCACCTATTGCAAGTGATTTGCAACCCAATTTGAGGGTTTTACCCATCAATTCGAGTGAAATCGACATCGGCAGGTCCATTTTTATTTTCTGTCTGTGCGCGGTTCGGCCGAGTTCGTGTTTTGGTCGGCTGAGTTCCTTGTTTAGGATTTCGAACAGCGTTTTGGTCGGCCGAGTTTGGTCTTGAATCGGCCGAGTTTCTTTTGTAGGTAAACGAGCAGTGTCTCGATCGGCCGAGTTTCCAGTGGAATCGGCCGATTTTCTTGCTGATCGGCCGAAGTTGGTCGGCCGAGTTTCAGAAACTAAGAGGTGATCGGCCGAGTTCCAAAGTGATCGGCCGAGTTTCTAGTTCTGAGTGACAGTTCATTCAGAAATCATTATTTAACTCAATTTAAATGCTTATTTGCTTCAGTATCAGTTGGTATGACTTTTAAACAGTGTAGTACGTATAATAGAGTATGATTGATTCATTGAAAACTTGAAATGAGCATGAAATGTGATATTCTTGTTTAAATAGTTATATGTTAATCAGTTAATAGACTTAGGTGCCCCAACACCGTAGAACCCCATTGCGCGGTCTGTACCTTTGGGGTGAAACGATCGATCTAGCCTTGTGCCTAGATGGTCGGTGGCTCGTGTTCAACAATAATCTGTGCGCGTGTCACGGTGGCACGAGGGCAGAGAAACAGTGTTCAACAATAATCCGTGCGTGTGTCACGGTGGCACTGGAGTAAATAGGGGTTATTCAACAATAATCCGTGCGTGTGTCACGGTGGTAACCCAGACCCTCCGACTGTGCACTACAGGTTGCGGGAGGAGTCCAGAGCACTCAGAGTTAGTGCAGACAGGCCCTTGTGCGCCTGAGGCCCTTGTGCGCCTGAGAGTCCTGTGCAGACCAGGACGGACAGTCAGACTTAGCATTTCCCGGGTGTGTCTCTAAGTCTTGTACGGTGGGATCGTAGTTCGCTATAGATCTTCATATGTAGAGTGCGCTGCATATGTTTGGGGCATAATAATATAATATGTAATCATATAGAATCACAGTAAATTAATATATCCGAACTTTTGTGCCAATTCATTATATCTGTTTATTGGTTTAAATTATCTGTTGTTGCATAGAAATGTGATTATATTCTGCAATCTGCTATGTCATTAGAACTGCCCTATTTGTACTGTATTTATGTTTATTTCAATTTTATAAACCTGATGAGTTGTTTAGTGATAGCTAAATGAAAGGCTATTCACTGAGCGAGTAGGCTCATACCTCTACTCAAAACATTTTCAGGTCATCATCAGCAGCAGGAATCTGAAGGATCCTTTCATCCTAACGCTTAGTCTGTAGAAGGTATACGTAGTTAGTAGTTAGAGGTCTCTTAGTCCTTTCCCCTCGATCTTTGAGACAAGGTGTGGGTGAGAGAGAATGTGTATAAAGATGTAAATTAACTGTTATGCTTTATTTTATGTCGAACAATGTAATATGCTGTAGACTCTATTTATATTGCTAGTCAGCTTAATCAAAATGCTTCCGCAGTTTGTTGAGTTTTATTTTACAGCATAAATCAGATTACCTTTTTATGCCTTCTAAATGTTCTTAAAAAGTTATGAATGGTTTGGCTTGTGTATAATCCCTCCGTCGCGCCCTAATCTCGTGATTTCGAGGTTAATGTGAGATCGGGGTGTGACAAGAACATCCATGCATGACCACTTTTGTAGTATTAAAATCCATACACAACTGGATAGGAGGCTGGGCAAGGAATATACAAACAAGTTCTGTAGTTGCGGCGGAATTAGCCGGGGTTCTGTTAGCATGTGAGAAAATCCAAAGAAGCGACTGGACTTGGGCAATTATCGAATCAGACAGTTCTCTGGCAACCCAGATGATCAATGGGGAAGATAAAAGATGGCCGAGTTATACTTATTGTCTAACCAAAATTCAGCTATGCATACCAAATATTGCCAAAATTGTGTTTAACAGGAGGGGAGGCAATAAGGTAGCTGATGGACTTGCAAAAATGCATCTAAATAGTAGTTTAAACCAAGCCTACTTTATAGAACCGCCAATGTGTATTGTGAGAGACTTTCTCAGTGATAAACAATTCTGTAATAATCATTCGGACTTGTGACAATGTCATGAACCGAGTAATAATTGTAACAGACTACATAATGAATAAATAAAGCCTAGTTAAAAAAAACCCATATACAACTTACCTATATTGATATGCCAGATAGTAGGATATTCCTTATAGTACCCTAATGACTGTTACATTTGATTAGAATCATTAATGCTGATGTAAGTCATCGAACCTTATTATGATATTCCATGTGTTAATATGGCATTATATGTCTCCTATAACAAACTATTAGAAATGCTTGATATCCCTACGATATCAGCAATTGAATTTATGCCCAAAAAATACTACACATAATAGGAGAGAAACAACTACCATTATACCAAATAAATAGATTTTTATTTCATTTGATTGATTGCTTCAAGATCATGTACAACATACCCTATTCAGAAATACATTTATGTCGTGAATACTTTCTCTATTAATAAATAGGTCAACATACCTTAATGTGGTCTGTATGACCTTATAGTACCCTAATACATTTTAATTATTATTAGACTCAATTCTGCTGCTGTTAATCATCGAACCTATTTGTGAGATATCCAGTTTTTCCAGGGCATTTTTTTATTCTAATAAGGAACTGTCAAAGTTGCTTGATATCCCTATGGTATTAGCTTAGCTATGGATAAAAAATTTGTCTATTTTAGCAGAAAAATAGCTACCAATACATCAAATAAATTATAATGATTATGTTTGATTGTTTGCTTCAAGATCATGTCCAACGTACTATGTTCACCAATCCAATTATGTTGTAAATACTTTCTCTATTAATAAATATGTCATTATATAACTACTCCACCTAACTGTCTTCAGTGCTTGTTATCCCTATACTATTACCATACGATTTGCAAAAATTATACAACACCTACAACCCCTATATTAATTTGATTTTAACCGACATACTTGTAAAATGTCATGATATACCTCCTATACCTATAAAATGTCATGACTTACCTACTATACCTATAAAATGATTTTATTCACGTTTTATTTGGTATGATGACCTCATTCTTTACATAATATGGAACTGTAATGTGGTATAAGATATTCAATATTGATTATGGTGTTTTTTTGAAACAGACCAGAACATCCATGTATGACCTCTTTAGTAGTATTAAAATGCATACAAAACTTACCTATATTGATATGTCAGATAGCAAGATATTCCTTATAGTACCCTAATGACTGTTATATTTTATTAGAATCATTAATGCTGATGTAAGTCATCGACCCTTATTATGATATTCCATGTTTTAATATGGCATTATATGTCTCCTATAACAAAATTTTAGAAATACTTGATATCCCTCTTATATTAGCAAGTGAATTTATGCCCAAAAAATACTACACATAATAGTAGAGATATAACTACCATTATACCAAATAAATAGATTTTTAGTTTGTTTGATTGATTGCTTCAAGATCATGTACAACATACCCGGTTCAACAATATTATTATGTTGTGAATACTTTCTGTATTAATAAATAGGTAAACATACCTTAATGTGGTCTGTATGACCTTATAACACCCTAATACATTTTAGTTATTATTAGAATCAATTCTACTGTTGTTAATCATCGAACCTAATTGTGAGATATCCAGTTTTTCTAGGGCATTTTTTCTCTAATAAGGAACTGTCAAAATTGCTTGATATTCCTACGATATTAGCTTATTCTATGGATAAAAAATTTGTCTATTTTAGAAGAAAAATACCTACCAATACACCAAATAAATTATAATGATTACATTTAATTGATTGCTTCAAGATCATATCCAACATACTCTATTCACCAATCCAATTGTGTTTTGAATACTTTCTCTGTTACTAAATAGGTTAATAATTTACTCATCCACCTATCTATCCTCATTTCTTGTTATCCCTACTCTATTACCTTTCGATTGGCAAAAAATATTCTGCACCTACATCTATAACCAAAAATTGAATGTGTGAATGTCAGTGTCATATGTGAGTATTTAATAGCTACACCCATGTGTCTTCATTGTCTGTTATCCATGTTCTATTACGTACAACCATTACTTACCTATATTGCTATGTCAGATAGCAGGACATTTATCCTTAAAGCTTTTATTTTTTATTAGCAGAAAAAATACCTACCATTATGCGATTATGTTGTGAATACTTTCTCTGTTAATAAATAGGTCAATATTTGACAAATTCCACCTATCTGTTATCAGTGCTTGTTTACCAAATCACATGAACTTTACACCTACCCTAATTACTATTATTTTTTATTAACTAATTCTCTATGATGGGAACAAATATGTCTCATGTTTCACTTTAAGGTGGTCTTTATGCGACTTTAAGCTTCATTGTATACCTTCCCTGTTATTTTCTTAATTGAATTCATGCCACATCATTGATTTGAACTTGGATATGATTATTTGCTTAATTGAATTCATGCAAAAATTATATAGCACCTACAGCTATAACAAAAAATAGAAGTGAATTTCATTATCATAAGTATTTTAAAGCATCTATTCCAACATAGTCCTCCAATTTATCCAACATACTCTGTAATATTATTTTCCAACAAATGAAAAACATAATACTTATGACAGCTATAATATACTACTTTAAAACAAGTTATTGTTGTCTAAACTACACAAACAGACCCAAACTAGGTTGGTATAAAGGTTTTCTTTAAACACCCTAACTATAGTGATCTATTGCAGTGCCATTAGTACTATGTCTACACCAGACCCAAAGATCCATATTGTATGGACCAAAGAGTTAGATGAGGCTCTAGTTTCGGCATTGAGGAGACAATATGACATGGGTAGGTGCGTCAACGTAATTTTTACTAAGGATACGTGGAGGGAGGCGCTACGTGATTGGAAGAAGATGATGGGGAGCCAGGGTTGTACAATGGATCAGGTAAAAACTTGTTGGAAGAACCTCAGGAGAGACTTTATAAAGATAAAACCGGTGACCAACAAAAGTGGTGTTGGCTGGGATGAAAGCACGCACAAGCCAATACTTCCTGACACCCCAAAGTGGAGGGAGACACTTGTGGTATGTCCAATGATACACCCCCCAAATATTAAATATTCACTTAAAGTGATTAACGTTGACCTAATCAGTAGTGCTTGACCATTTTAGGAAAACAAGGAACTAGCTAGATTGATCACCAAACCATTCTACCACTACTACAATGTCGAGATGATGTGGGGGAGGAACATCGCTAGGGGCATCATGCAATGTCCTCAACAGATAGACAACTTCATTCTGATGTTCCATTTGAAGATGATGTTACTGTCACTTAGATGCATGTAATCCATTTGTCATCCCAGAAACCAACCAGTCTTACTGAAGATATGGGTTATTTTGGGATGTAAAGTGAGGACAACAATGGCAGAATAGACAACCAAGGTGTTGGTGCAAGGACTCCTCCCACGCACAAATGCAGGAATCAAGCCTCAATGACACAGGACAATTGTGGCCTTACGAATGATGTCATTTCTAAATTCACAAAGGTGTTTGCCAAGGTATATGAGATGGGCACCGGTATCACCAGTAGATCTAATGATAAAGATGAGTATCAAACCATTTTGCACCATTTTCATGCAACGTACCCTGATGCCCATGTCCTTGTTTTTACCACTCTTGTGTATGCTATAAAGGAGTCATCAAATCGTAACATTTACCTATTCCTTCAAGATTCCCCATACAAAATTACCATATGGTTGTAAGACCTTTAAAAAATGAAGAACAGAGCTTTTGGATCACAAACACCCTTAACGCCACCATATTCACAATCGCCACCTTTGATATTTAGTAGCACGAGTGGTAATAACAGAGGCCCTGCTCCTTCGTCGTTCTTGTGAGGTTGTCTGATTTAAGAATGATATCAGTATTGTGGCTTTAATTTAAGAACAATTTTTTAATTTGATGTTGATTATTTGCTTACTTTGGGAACAATTTAGAAATTTGGTGTTGTGTAATGTTTTTCATGATGACAAACATATCAATATCATTTTATTTCATAGTAAGTAACAAATAGTTATGTTTATACATACGACTTGTATATTTTATCATGGTGATTTCATATATGCAATATCTCTATTTATTTCTTACGCGGGTAATCACTTCAATTATAGACGTCATGGCCTGTATTGAACATCTAGAAACAACTGATGACATTGTACAACTTTGTCATCTTATGTCCGATCCAACTAATGCCATTGGTAATGCAATTACAGACCAAATAGCAGACCAAATAGCACGCGATATCATGGACAATTCAAACAATGGAGCCACACGACAACCAATAACAAGATCGGTTAGTATTAGGAGCGGCCATCAAAAGGTTTTAGAAATAATAACCCGCCATGAAAAGAGGGTGTATGACCTATATCGCATGCAACCTGGCATGGTTTTAGCCTTTGTGGACAAACTTGAGGAGCGTGCCTTGTTGAAAAGTACCAGAGGTGTGTCATCAGTGGAGGCTGTATGCTACTTCCTTCAAATGGTTGGACATGGCCATACCAACCGTGTTCTAGATGAGGACTACATTCACTCTGGTGAGACCATAAGTAGAAAGTTTAATGAGGTATTAGATGCAGTGTGTGCTTTGTGCAATGAATATGTTGTGATGCAAAATACATCCACAACTCCGCACCGACACATACTGGAGAGTACACAATTTAACCCTTACTTCAAGGTATGACCATCAATTTGTTGACCACCAATTTTTTGCTAGTATAAACACTTTCTTCGTCACTGAAATTTGTATATACTTGTCTTAGGATGCCATTGGGGAAATTGATGGGACACACATCCCCGTTTTGGTGAAGCGTGATAAGAAGAACCGTTATAGAAATAGAAAAGGGAATGTTTTTATGAATGTCATGGTTGTAGTGGACTTCTAAATGGAGTTTACATATATCATGACTGGTTGGGAGGGCTCTGCAGCTGACCAACGGGCACTACACATAGCTACAGCCATAGGCGGTTTCAAAGTACCCATTGGAAAATATTATCTTGTTGATGCAAGGTGCGCCAACACCCAACAATTTCTTACACCATATCGAAACATAGCTTACCATATAGCAGAGTATCAAGGTAATAGAAACTCATACACCAGCAAGAAGGAGATGTTCAACCACTGACATGCTAAACTCCGTAACACTATTGAATGAGCCTTTGGTGTGTTTAAGAGGAGGTTTGCCTACTTTCGAAAAGGAGCGACTTTTCCTGTGCATTCATAGTCTAGCATAGTAATGGCTTGTTGTATCATCCACAATTTTATCCTACACCAAAATGATGGTGATCCTTTGATGGAAAAAAAATTGGAAGACCCTCATACAACCCCTAACATCTTATACGATTTGAGTTCTCTCCAACAAACAAGCCAGGTTGATGCTAGGGAGGGAGACATTTTGCACGAAAGACTTGCCAATTCTATGTGGGAAAATCATTGAATTTCATATTTTTTTTGTAACTTTTGAGACATTGAAACATGTTGGACAACATGTTTGACTTATTCCAATTTCGTATTTGATGCGTAAGTTAGATGCTTGGTATACCGCTTTATTCTAAGTGTGTTGGTATTTTTGTATCAATAGGTTTGCTTCCAATGGATACTGGGATGTCTTTCAGCCCATGTGGATTCCGTTGCACCATATGAGTGTATATGGATGGAACAGATGCAAAAAATGGTCATTTCAAAGATAAAAATCCACACATACCGTATTTTATGTGTAGCAGAGGTCTTGTTGAAAATAGGTGTCATATGATGTTACCCGCACAATGAGTCCAACATACCGTGACAACCATAACTGCAATTAGGGATGCTATGGTAACACAACTATCATATGCACAAAATGAATGGAAGCATTGGTCTTCGTGTTGTGATTTTGTATGTTCCACAAGAGTAGATACACATAGGTTGGTCACTGAAATTATGACACTTAGTAGAAGATGGGACTATCTTCGTGAAAAATTTCACATGCCGACTAATAGTGATTCAGCAACATAGGATGAAGGTTATAATACATCATAATGTAAAATCCAATGCCTTCCCAATTATGAATTATGGTGTATGTTTAAACTTAAAGATGTATGAATAATTTATTTAACTAAATCCCTACATGGTTGGCTTACTTTAAATTATACTATTACATGTATTTAGATGTTAACGGATGAATCCAAAGGTAGGAGGTGTTTTTTTGGTGTTCTGGCAACATTACAGATTATACAAAAGATGTCAGGTTGTATGACTTCAGAATTCTTAGCAAAAGACCGGGAGAAATGTATTACATCTACTCTACCAAAGAGGTTTGAAATGTAAAGGCCTTAAAGACAAGTTATTATCGACTATGCCATGGATATATGTTCACTAACACTAATCCAAAGTTCATATTACAACATAGGGAAAAGACCGTTGCAGATACTTTCATTGGGCGGTCGATCTCCCACCAACAACTCCTTCTTTGAAGGCTGAGATTAAATTATTGACTGATAAGTGCAAGTCTATCTAGGGTCAAGCAATGAACATGAAGGATTTTTTTGAAATCCATCATGATGCCGAAGAGGTTTACAAATCATACCAATACTAGTACAATACACTTTACACTAAGGTTAACAAGTTAGAGCATAGTTATAATCTTCTATTGGGTACATTGTCACCTCCAATGACTCCAAGACATTTATGTGCCATTTATATTTGAACGATCAATCTTGCAAAATTTTATTCAAACGTCAGACATGTTGTTGTAATAACCCATTCTTAGCTTATTTACCACAACTTAACATGGTACATGTAAACGTTATGACTAAGGCGATTACATATTCCATTCGAATTATTATGTCATATAAGATATTTAGTATTAATTATGGTTTTATACGCATAATTGTGATATACACCCTTACTTCTAAAATATATTACTTATAAAATATGTAATATGGTTGTGCATCCAACAAACATTTTTACTTTATGGCATCTAGGACACGATTAAATCCTACTTGATGCCATGAGAAGTCAGTATGACATGGGGAGATGTGTCTGTGGATTTTATACTCGAGAGGCTTGGATGGAGACATGGACTGTCATTCGAAACATAACGGAGATGCATTTCATAACTTTGAACCAGTCGAAAACCATTTGTAAGAACCTAAAGAAAGACTTTATCAAACAAAATCATTTCCTTTTGGCACATTTATTGCCTTCTCATCCCTTAGCAAATATGTGATCCCCCAAGAGTTGCTGAAAACATAAACAATGTTGAAAACAACAATGACACAACTGCGGGATTAGGTGGTGAAGGCAATGAATGAAGTTGCAAAAAAATGTTGACCACCTTAGGGATGTTCATTTGTTTGTTTTATATGCATTTAAAAATGTTTGTCATTATGTGCAAATTGGCAACATTTGTCATTATGTTTAATATTTTGCATGTCTGAATATATTTTAATGAATGCATATTCATGCATACTCATTTCATGCACCTATATATGGATGTAGTAATAAAATGTGATACCGACTTAGCTATGTGTTTTTGACCATTCATTTTCAAACAACCAGTAGATGTCGCATAACAACAAATTCAATCAAAAGTTTGTGCGCTACACAAAGTGTAAGGATAAGTCGACGAAAGTCATAGTAGACTAGTTAAAATTGGGATGTGATGTAGATGGGATACCCCTAGACTGGTCAAAGTATATATGTTGTGTCGATGACAACTCAGTTGATTCTTCTTCTTCACGGTCACTGATAAAACTTCCCTGGCATATCATTTGCTAACTTTCCCCACTATTTTAGAATCTTATGTTAATTACTTCACTTACACATTTTCTCCTTTGATTTCAGGTACATATCTAGCCCAGGTCACGGTCATCACCTCGACCGTGATTCATTCACCCAACAAAGACCATCTCACCATGGTCGCAAGTTCACCCTAATACCTTGCGCTTGTAGTTAATTTGCACTCAAACTCTTCGAGACCGCGATCAACATGGAGACTACGACCAACGTGAAGACCGCGATCAACATGGAGACTATGACCAATGTGAAGACCACGATATTGACATTTTCAAAGCAAGGCACACCTCGACCTCAACCGTGGTCCTAACAACTAGGCCACGATCAAGAAGGTGGCCAAATAGACCGTGATCAAGGGGGATTTCTAAATTGACCTCGACTGCGATCCTCACTCAAGAAGGTGGCCAACTAGACCATGACTAAGGAAGGGGTTCAAGTGACCTCAACCAAGGAAAGAATGGAAATGAAGCCTCGACCACGATCGAGCTTCATCTAAGACCAGACCTCGACTTTGGTCGAGGGGTTAAGTCAATGGAGAGTGCCTATAAATAGGCCACACACCCGTCCTGTCAAATCATCAGATCTGATAGTACCACAAAGTGCTGCCATTTTTTAGACTCATCTCCACCCATCCATGCAATCAATCTTAGATCTCCAAAGGTGGAAGCTGAGGAAAGAGAAGACTAAAGGCTCCATATGTGAGAGAAGAAGACTGTTTGTGTCATCGACCTTCTGGATCTAGATCCGAAGAAGTACTGAGTTGTATCACATTCTTCTCTCTCTATCTAGATCTATCACTTCCATCTCACTGTACTTCCCTCCTCACTTCGTGGAACTTGATGTATCTATCTTCTTGTAAGACCGTTATGCTACCCATGAACATGTGTGGCTAAACATCTTAAATTGGGTTGGGAGTAGCCACTAAGGCTCTCCCAACATGTATATTATCTCTCTATTTTGAATATATCTACTCTTGTTAAGATTATCTCCATGCACCAATTTTAATGCTTCACTTGTATGCTTAGCTACCATCTTGTGATGTTTGATTGTTGATATCTAGAGAGAGTAATATCACTTTTATCTTGTGTTATGGAGTAGTATGAATGCATGAGAGTGTTGGAATGCTAAAGCTTGAGATCATACACTCCGTTATGTGGTTTTTATGTACTCATCTCGAGAGAGGTTACCCTTAGACTTAGATCTATCCTCATCTCAAGAGAGAGTGTGGAATAGACACCATGTATGATTGCTTGTAATCTTTATAGGAGTATACAAGAGGGAGAGATGATGTTGCATGTTGGTGAGAAGTCTTAGTAGGTGAAAGCCAATCTAAGTTTCCCTTCCATATCTTCATTTTCATCTTCTTTTATTATGCCTTGTTCTTCTTATCTTTGTTTTATTTTCTTTACTGTGGTTTGAGCACTATCGTTCCCTTGGGAACACCCTTTTAAACTACCTTTTTATTTGGAGTATATGAGTGTGAGACCTTATGTGCTTAACACTTACTAACCTTGTCCCTGTGGTTTGACCCCAATTACTACATCAGACCCCGTATAATAGTTGTAGGGGCTTAAGTGTCGAGTTACTATTTTAAGAGTCTGACTACTCTAGATCCGCTCCTTTTTAGATGTTTGATTAGGCCGGTCAACTTTTTGGCACCGTTTTCGGGGACAAGGCAAAATGACACTATTAAGAACTTGCGTCTACTCACTATACTCTCATTCCTCAAGCTTAGTAATAAGCTTGACTACACTGTTACTTTCTACTACCCTGTGTTTGTGTAGAATAGTTTGTTTTAACACGTCCAATTTACTAACTCGACTGTGTGGTCTATTCAGGAACCCCAGAGGAAGCAGACTTGTTTAACTTTGGTCCTTAACATCAAGTCACCATGCCGCCTCGCATGAACATTACCCTCACTGGGGACGAGTGGGATCTAAGGAATCAACACAACCCCCACCACCAGCAGGGTCGGACGAAGATAGAGATGGCCATTACAATGATGGTCATCAATGTAAAGAAGAACGTAGCGATGAAGATCATCGTGATGATGATCAACGTGATGAATATCTCCATGAAGAAGATCAATGCGATGAAGAACGATGCTATAGATGTCAAAGAAGGCACCACCGTAACCATCATGATAATGAACAAGAGCAAGATGGTTGGGATAGCAACAGTGAGGAAGATGAAGAGGGGAAGACTCTTAGAGAACTAGTAGCAACAAGGGCCAATGAATCTAGATGCCTGATCATCATACCACACTTCAACACAACAAATTTTGAGTGGAAACTAGCTGTCGTCTTGATGATCTAGAATAAACCTTTTCACAGGAATTTGAGGAGTGAAAACCCATTCCATCATCTCGATGCATTTAAAAATATCTATGATACTATCAAGATGAGGAGTGTCCTGCAAGAGGTGAAATACTGTAAAGGCTTCAACTTCTCTTTAGAAGACAAGGCTTTATCTTGGTACCTCAATCTCCCTTACCAATCTATAAATGGGTGGAGACCCCTGGCAGATGCTTTTATTACTAAGTTTTATCCTACAGAGAGGACAATCCACAACATGAAGAAGATTACTTCTTTTGCATAGAAGCCAGGAGAGAACTTGCACAAAGCATGTGAATGTTTCTAAGAGTAATAGAGAGATTTTACACATCACAATTATCGCATGGGGTTCCTCGTCACCACTTTCTATAATGGGGTAACTCCTACTGAAAGGACTTCATTAAATGCAACCACTGGCAGTGATTTCCTTGGGAAGAAGCCAAGAAGAACCATGAAGATAATAGACCGCATGGATGCACTACAAGTAGGCATAGACTATGATAGGAATGACAGAGGGTCAACAAACAAAGTAGGGTCTGAAGGACCGTCTATTGAAGCCAAGGATTTAGAGACCATAACAACACAAATTAAGAAAATAGCAATAGATGTGAAACAGCTTAAATATACTGGAGATAAGGGCAAGAAGCATACCAAGAAGGTCATGAAGTGTGTCACCTGTGGAGAAGGAGGGCATGGTATCGATAACTGTATCTACACCATGCCCAAGGAAAGTGATGAAAGTGAAAGTGAAGAAGAGATGCCAAATGTTTCCTATGCCAACTTCAAGAAGCCAGACCACCCCAGTTTCAGTTACAGAAACAAAGATGCGGCTGAGAATTCACACCAATTGAACAACTCACAAAAACCACCCCCATGGCTTGAAAAGAGAAGCAGACAGACCCAATATACACGAACAACAAACTATCACACAAATAATAACAACTATCAGGGTCAAGGAAAGAATATGAACCATCAAGGCACAAGACGGAGTCAAGGGCAAAACCAAAACTAAGGGTCAGGTTAGGGAACAAATAACAAACAGTCGGATTAAGTCACCCAGCTATTTGATTTTGCTAAAAAGGCAAGCTACGGTGAACGATCAGTTAGCTTAAAGCGCTCTTGCTAACTCTGGTGTTTTGACCACTATGCAAGTTCAGATAGCTGACATGTAGACCCATCAATGTCAAATTGACCAACAACTGGTGTAGTTGGCAGAGCTGGTAAAGAATCCTTCTGGGAAAATTCCATCAAACACTAAAATTGAAAAGATGGCTACCCTCCGATCTGGGATGATGCTAAGTAACTCAGGAACTAGAAGCAATGATGAAGAAAGAAGAGATGATGCGCAACCACCTGAGAAAGAGGTTGCTCCTGAAAAACATGTTGATAAAGAAAAAGTGAAAGAGAACCATAAGAAAGGTGAAGAATTTAGGAGACCAGATGCTATCGAGGAGATTTTCACGAAGAAGACTCAATATGCACCGAGAGTCCCATTCCCATATAAGTTTATTAAAGCGCACCTGAAGAGAAGATATGAGAAGTTCATGGAAGCGGTAAAGAAACTACATCTGGACGTTTTATTCCTGGATGCTATAGAGGAGATGTCGACCTATGCCAAGTTCTTCAAAGATCTCATCACCAAAAGGAGGAGAGGGGACCATATCGAGACAGTGCAGTTAGCTAGTATGTCAAGTGCTTTTGTCCAGGAAGAACTGCCAACAAAGAAGAAGGACCCCAGAGCATTAAATATATCGTTTAGTGTTGGGGACAATATAGAGAGAAAAGGTTTGGCAGATTTGGGAGAGAGCATCAGTATTATGACTTTGAGTCTGGCCCAAAGACTTGGGCTGACAGATATGGTTAAAACAAACATGAGGATTGAATTGGCTGATCACACTTTCAAACGACATGTTGGAATAGTCGAAGACATACCCATTCACGTCAGAAGATTTTTTATTCCATGTGATATCATGGTGATTGACACAGTAGAAGACCTAAAGTGCTTGATGATATTTGGGAGACCATTCTCGGAAAGTGAAAGAGCATTGATAGACGTTGTGGAGGGGATTATTACCCTGTGTGTGGCAATGACCATGTAGACTTCTGAGTTCATGATGCCATGAAGGGACCATCTCTTTTTGAGTCTGTCTACTTTATGGATAATTACAACAAATACCGCGATGAAGTGCAAGAAGAAAAGGCGATTGTGGACCCCCTGATGAGGGCCTTGAACAACCCCAATCTGACTATAGAAGACCTTGAGGTGGTTGAATTCTTAGACTGTCTGAATCAGGACGAAGGAGACCTTAGTGACAAAGAAGAAATTATCGAAATAGTTAAGAATGCTTCACTCGAACAGACTCCTGAAGAGCAAGAGGCACCTAAGCCGAAGCCCAAATTGACGCCACTTCCAGAAGGGCTAAAGTATGAGTTTCTAGACCATGAGGAGAGGAATGATGTTATTGTGAATGCAATCCTGACAGAAGAACAAATGGAAAGACTATTAAAGGAGCTGAAAGAACTTAGTGTTGCCAAATATTGGTATGGTAGGAAGAAAAAGAGCATTATTGATATATAGTTTTGGTAGGAAAAAGATAGCATCACAACAATAAAGGTGTTGTGATGTGAAACCTAACAAGAAATTCCTAATTCAGGCAAAGACACTCAACCATGTGGGTTAGGGGAACCACATGGAGAGGAAAAGAAAGAAAACATTGCCCCTTCCCTTTTTTGATGCTTTATAAATTAGCATGCGGCCTTTTGTTTCACTTTTTGTTTGGTTTTTGTATGTAGTTCAGATCTGTGTAAGAAACCAGAATAGAAAAGGGAGGGAGAGGAGAAATCATGTGTGAGTGGGTAGGTGGATCCTCACTTAAATGTACTTACATAACAACATGATTTATGTATCAATGGGCCTAAGCCTAATTAATTGATAGTTATGCTAATAGAGGGAACAAATGTGACTTTGATACCATGTTGGGGAAATATTTTTGTAAGCACTATAATTTCGTTTGACCATGCTATCTTCTTGATTGTATCTCATTTTGCACCTCTTTATATGGTGATTGGTGCTTGAATCCATCTAAGTATAAGATAATGATACATATATGGTTATTTTAGGAAAATCTTTTAAGTCCAACTAGTGATTCCGTGCACATATATATATATATATATACCCTAGTTAATTGACCCACTTCTAAAATATTCATCTACTCTTCTATCCTTAGTTGTGAGATCTATGTATTCAGCAGTGCCTCACTTAATGTGCTTAGCAAAGAGCATGTCTATCTAGGGTAAAATGAGGTGAAATACCCTTATCCTACACTCCATTACAACCTTTGCCACTAAGAACAATAGGGTTATCACTCCTAGAGACAAATACTAGTGTGGTCTAGATTTTATTACACATAAACCCTAGACCATTGAGCCGTATAAGATTATATAGGGAGTAACGTAGACTAGTTCATCTATGTACAACTTATACCACCCATGGTCAACTAGTAGTATAGGATTATTTATCATCATTCCACCTTATTGTTTGGTTTGATAACATAGTTGGATTGAATGTGTTGCATGATATGACCCTAACTAGGTTAATAGTTTAATTTACCCCCAAATAACTCACTTCCCTAATAATTGCTTAAAACCTTAATTTTCCTTTTCCTTATCTAGTGTTAAATTATTTCACATTCTTGCTTGTTTACTAAGCTTTTTTTGACAACCCCAACTTCTCCATTAAAAGGCTAAATCATCCAGAGATACATTCAGAAATTTTGAAGGGAAATATGGCAAATAAGAAAAATGACTACATCTACTTCTAGCTACTAGTGCAATCTCATGTGCCACTTTATTTGACTACCTACTGATATGGTCTAATCTAAAAAAGGAGAAAAAACTACTAAGGTAAACAATGCATTTATGATAACACTCAGGTTATCACATCCCTTCGGTATGGAGTAAAGTGCCTTCCTGACTGACAAAGAGTTTGTCTTGACAACCAGATCATTAATACCCATCGGCCTGCTAGCCTCTAGCCTCTCTCTCACCACTAAAGCTTCCGCAAGCATCACGTCTGTCACATCTTCTCAAATGTGTCCTTCAACCATGACTAGCTCTCCCTCTTGATCCCTCCATACCAACCTGACTCCTATCTATTCCCCTCTTTTCCATGCTACATCTGTATTCAACTTTGTCATTCTTAATTCTGGTGGTCTCCACAATTGTTGGTGAGCATCTTACTGTTCAACGAGCATTCCACTTCTTTTGTTGTATTGTCGATGATCCCTCATCAGCTCCAACATTATTCTATAGATATACCTGATGTCATGTCCACTATTCTCAAAGAGTCGCTTGTTCCTTTGAGTCCATACAACCCACATCGAAGCTACCAACTTGTCAACAACCTCTTCCCCTTTGTCACTTAGGATCTCATTGATAGCTATTGTTGGATGCTTGGTGTTAAGATCCACGATCATATCTTGTTTACTTATATAATTTCCTTTCTTGTGATAGTTAGTCCTTTCTAGAGTAGTTAATTCCCTTCCTTAGTCATTTCTGCTATATTTTTCTAGTTCAGTTCAATGATTGCCTTCTTAGTGTAATGTCTACCCTAGGGTTTCTAGTTACTTCTTCTTGTGTTGTTTAACTAGATCATTCTCTTGATTGCTAATTAGGACTAGTTTTGTTATGTGTAGTGTTGATTGTTAGTCTTTAGTTTCTTAATCTAGTGTAATTTCCTTTTTAGATTAGTTAGATAACATAAATTTGAAGGTTTGATTTTACTTAGGCTTTATTCTTTTTTTTTTTTCTTGATTAATCAACTTAGTGTAGTTAGAACTCCTAAGAAAAACCTAAAGACCCTACACTCTACAATATGAACCTAGTAAAGTAAACCTAGCTCATTTCCCCCATATCTACATGTGGATTGATCCCTAACTTGCATGCTCCATATTATGCTTTGAACCCATGTACTTGTGTGAGAAGTGTTTTGTTTATATTGAGTGTGTTGATTAGGGTCTACAAATATCTCTAGCCCAAGTGTGCCTTTCCACATGAGGTGAATCATGTATCGTGGATAGATTGATCTCAAATTCAATCTCTTAAGGGGGGAAATGTTGAAAAACTTTTCAGGTTAGATGTCCTCCAACATGCGAAAACGATGCTGGATGGAGTTAATCCAGGATTATAATTGTACCATGGGTTACCATCTAGGGAAGGAGAATGTTGTGGAAGATTCTTTAATAAGTAAGTCTTCTTCATCATCATCTACTGAGAAGGTACAGTTGAGTGCTTTGGTGTGCCATAAGAGATACATGTTGGTTTCCATACGTTAGATGAATGTACAATTAGAGGTGTCCACGCTAGCAGGTCTGTTGGCACAATTACAACTGATGTCGACGTTGAATCAGTAGATTAGAGATGTGCAGTAGAATGATAATGTGCTACAAAAAATCCAAGCAGAGTTGGGCAGTGAGAGCATGATGGCTTCCATTAATATGAAAATGGGACAGTGTGTTATCATGGCAAGGTAGTTGTTCTAGATGTTAATGACATGAGGACATTAGTTATAGAAGAGGCTCACTCTTCTATGTACACCATGCATCCAAGAAGTACAAAAATGTATTAGAATTTGAAATATTTGTATTGGTGTCTAGGGTAAAAGTGTGATGTAGCAAAGTTTGTGGCTAAGTGCGCATAGTGTCAACATGTTAAAGTTGAGCATCAGAATCCTACAAGGACTTTGCAAACATTACCTATACCACAAAGTAAATGGGATCATATCATGATGGACTTTGTGGTTGGACTTCCCAAGGTTGTCAAAATCCATGATTCCATTTGGGTGATAGTAGACATGTTGACTAAGTCAGTGCATTTCTTACGGTGAAAACGACGTGTGTGAAACCCCTAACCTTGCTTAAATGGTTGAACATGTTTAGTTATCATAATTGAATGCTTAGAACCTTAATATAACATTTTTATATGCTTTGGAATTATAAGACAAGCTTAAGTTTCAAATTTGGTCCAATTTAGACATTGTATGAGCAAGTTATGCAATTTTATGTACATTCTGGACTTTTCTACAATTTATCCAATTGGGAGGTTTTCTTTGTATATTGTCACAAGAATTATTATCCTTATAGGTTTCCTTATCATTATCGACATTTTTGGGCTATGGGGCTCCTAGTTGTTCTTGGTTTGGAGGTGTTCCTCTTCAAGGACATTTTAGGGGTTTCCCCCTTTATGGATAAGGACAAGAGTAATGGTAAAGATAAGGATAAGGATAAGGGTCAAGATAAGAATAAAGATAAAGATAAAGATAAGGGTATGGATAAAGGAGAGAAAGTGAAGGTGGCAAGTGAGGGAGGTGTTGCATGGACATAGAAGCTCTAGGCTATGGACACATAGAAAACTCATGGGCACCTCATGCTTAACCAATTCCTTATCCATGAAGCTATATATACCCCTTCCTATCTCAAAATTGAAACCATTGCTCGCTCCCTCTTTCCTCTAGCTTAGAGAACCAACCTTTCTCTATTTTTATATGGAACAAAGTGATCTAAGGTATAAGAGAACATATTTTTGGAGAAGAAGGTCTCCTAGAGCTCCATCTAGCCCTACCTAAGGTTTCTAAGGTCATATTTTAGGGCTTCCGACCAAGGCAAGTTGTTTTCTTCCTTCCTTCTTCATTTTCCTTGCTCTTCTCCTTCATTAAACCTTCCTCCAGGCCGGAACTTTGTTGTTCCATGGTAAAAGTTGCTTTATAGCTCAAAATCCTACCTTTCTTGCTTCTTCTTTAGGGTTTTGATTCCTTGTGAAGAAGAGTGTCTGCTTGGCCAATTTTAGAGCTTCCTCTTGGGGTTTCAACCTTCTTGGTTTGACTTTATTTCTACTAGAAGTCTTTTATTCTCAGTAGAGGTGATTTTTAAAACCCTCTTTACTTAAATTGTCTACTATAAGCTTGTTAGCTCATGTTCTTGCTTAAAAGTAGTGATTTAAGCATTAAGAAGCTAAGCTTGTCTGGGATTTCGACTTTTATGGTGTTTCCTATTTTGTTTCTAGTTCTAGATGAACCTATAATCATATGCACGTTCTTCCTAAAGGAAGTATATGACTTAGTTTTGTTTGGTATCACCACCTATGGTGCTAAGAACCTATCAACCGATGGTCCATATTAAGGTTCTAAGTTATTTTCTCCTCTAAACACATGACTCGATGGTGTGGTCTTCATGACAACCAAAGGTGGTGACCAAGGGTTATGAACGATGATTTGAACTGATAGTAACACCTTAGGTCAGTGTTAGACTCTCTTGGAATCTCAATGAGCAATGGTTTGATTCTCTAATGATGTTATTAATCGATGATGACATTAGCTTAATATATGATGGTGTTAAATGAATATAGTGTTGATCTAATAATTGATGGTGACTTAATGATCACAACTAATGGTGGATCATGTTATCACCACATATGGTTAGTTAAGGATGTAATTGTAGGTTTGAATAAACCTTAAAACAATGGTTCCTTGGCTTAATTGATCTAATGGTTAGACCTATACTTAAATTGATAACTTTGAACAATGAACCCGATCCAATGAATGATATTGGATGCTTCAACATCCAATGGATTAGAATGAGTACCATAATATTATATGTGGGTCCTAGTGATGAGAATTAAATGGTTCAATATCATTAATTTGTTTTTATACCTTTTCTCTCCTATAGTTATATTTAAATAATGACCATAATAAGTGAGTGTGTAACTTCAATGTGATATAGTTTTCTATACCTAACATTAATGTAACTAAATGATGATGATTAGTTATTATCATACCTCTTTCATGATTAATGTGATAATGTATTACACTCTTTTTATGTCTAAACCACAAGGTAATGCTATTTGAATAACATAGTGACTTGCCATAATAATAATACCTATGGACACATATTTGCTGATAATCTTTTGAGCTTTGTTTAAGACATGGAATGATGAGGATAAACTTGTTATGAATAATGTGATGGACTTAATGACCTTTCGGCATGTTTGAGCCCTGATTGGGGTAAAATCCTTTTCATGTTCCAATAAGGGTTGAAACCATGTAACTTGTGATAAGAAATGGATATATTGAAATGGTATGATGATAAAGTGGTTCATTATAATGCAATGGACAATAGCATATGGTAATGTGATTAAGATCTATACTTCAAATGTTTTATATCTTATAAATTTGTAATGCTTATACACTTGATAGAAATGAATTAGGGTTTTATGTTCATTTGTATCATGAAGCCTTAATTCACCCAATTGGCAATAACTAATCAAGTGTAACCCTAATCATGTAGTTCCATGCGCCATAGATCCATTTGAGTGTCATGACTTGCCAGATGGTGAAACAAGTATTCCTAAGGGAAACTCAGAACACATACTATTGAGTATGTGGGGTGCTTGTCATCCTGACTCCAAATGTTTTGGAGGAGGATTGTGGTCATACCTCGGTAGGAGAACGACTATGGTCATGTCTCAAATATGTATATATGATAAGATTTGAGGACAACTATGATTGTACCTCAGATGGTAGGGTTTGTATTCCCACCTCCTTTCACTAGTGTCATGACTTGTACAAAGGATGGACTAGGTTGTTAGTCGCTTGACCTGATGTGTCACTGTGGCAGACTCATACTGATTGAGGGCGGAGAAGATCTTAGGAATTTGGTTATACTAGATTTTTTATGGCACTGATTTCGACTTAGTAGTGGTCAGTTGGATTTTGAGTGGTATCCTCAAATTCCTTAGGGCAACATAATAAAAGATGTAATACAACTATGTAGCATATCTATTTAGGGTTATACATAATGCCTCACATTGGATGATAACCCTTGTTTGATCTTCTTATATAGACATGATATATAGTACAATGAGATATGATAGATATGCTTTTGATGTAGATGTGATCATGTTGTAAACCTGTTTATGTTGTCAAGTATACTGACACTGATATATAATATTATCTTCTAGCAATGTCTAATACTGCTAGCCATTCCTATGCAATTAGAAATGCTTAAATTGCTAATTATTCTTATACAAATAGTTATGCTATGATGTTAGCTCTACTTATTATGTAGACTGGTTCACTTTATTAAATATGCCAATATTGATAGCCATGTCATACTACTAGACATATCAAAGATGCTTATGCTTCTAGATTGCTTGTGTTGTTAGTAAGGCATATGATGATATTTAGATCAATGATAATGATTGTTATTAGATGTAATCTTATGAAACCTGAATAGATATCTGATAAAAGAAATGATTTGTTTGTTACCTATATATACATTGATAATTGTACTTGTTGCTAAGCTTATTTTCTTAATCTGTTTAGCATGCTTGAACTTTTCAATATGCTCAATTGACTATTAAATACTCCATCTACTCAATTATTTACTATTTAATATGATGTAATCAATATATGTTGGAGAGAATTATATATCAAGTTGGGACTGGGTATCACCTCATAGGTCACCACATTTTTTAGGTGATCGACATCAGCGATAACGGTATCATGACAATGAGAAGAATCTGAGGTGATAAACCCTAGAAATGATAGTTTAGTTGTCTAGTGTGTCCTAGAGTCATCCCTTTACTCTCAGGTCCAGATAAAAAGTTTATATATGATGTTTTGATTAAATTGAGCTTTATACAACATGTTTATGCTTGTATATGTTCAATAAGTGGACAGTGTACCTTTGCAAAGTTTATGTTGTGCTAAGGATACATGGCAGTTGTAAAGAATATTGAGCATTATGTGAAGTAAAACAAGTTGTTGGGCTTTTATATAAATGTTTCTGAGTAATTGGGAATTGTTGAAATCGGTTTTAATTGACCCTATTTTCTGGGTTTGTGTTTAATTAAGGAGTAATCATGTTTTTTGTTTTGAGTTAATCTCATTTAGTGTAACATGTTCTCATAAGTTGGTATCAGAGCTTTAGGTTTGCTGAGTCTACAAGGACACTAGGACTTAGGACTAGGATGATGTCATCCCATGCTTCTTTCTTGTTGTTTCATCCTCCCTCCTGATGTTCCACCCATGAGTCTCATGAATCTCATCCTCTCTTATAATTAAATGTTTTTTCATGTTCCTACCATTATTTGTTACTATTTTATTTATTTTACTTCTTTTATACCCCCTGGTCCAATTTCACACTGCTATTTTTTTTCAAGTCCATCTTTTCCCACACTACTACTAACCGATCATATTTTTTTGCCTCCCAAATTACCTTGGATGGTAGGGTTTGTGTAACATACCAGAAATAGAATCCTACCCTAATAGTTTTACCCTTTTGACTTAGCCAAACAAGGATAAGCTAATATATGTAATTAAGGGAATAAAAAATACTTTTTTCTTAATAATGACTCATTTGGATGATAATAATAAATTAAAGAACTTAATTGGATAAATATTTCCCATATATTCTTAATATAGGTTTGTATGCACATATACACCAGTTTGGTTCTAATTAATGGGTATGAAGTGTAAATTGTCACTAAGTAATAAAAATAATAAGATATTTTGTCCTAGAACTTTCTAGTGCTTTTTAGAATATGAAAAAAAATCCCAAATTATATATAAAGGTGATGATAAGTGCAATAATTGGAGGTAATATCGAATTTAATGGATAATGAGGAATATATTATTATAAAAATTATAAATGGAAATCTACAATGATAATTTGATACTTAATTTCGTTTTCTTGGCTCAAAAGTAACTTAAGAGCCAAGTATCATCTAATTTGGAAGATAAATGCATATACTAAAATCTTTATTAAAAGAAAATAAGATTTAGACCAATAAAGGGGAAAAAATACTAAATGCCCTCAAAATAGAAAACTAACTCCAAATTCTTAATCTAAACATAAAAATAAGCCTTTGGGAAAATTTACAACTAATTTGGATAATGTTTGATTAATAGGTATATATAGGAGAGAGAAAATGCCTAAAAGGTGTAATTAATAAATAAATATATTTCATGACACCAAAAGTTGGAAATAAAGGCAAATTCATATTCAACACACTTAAGTTAACTTGTGGACGAAGTTTCACCTAATTTGGATAATCCAAGTGTCATTAATGCATCAGGAAAGAGAAATAAAGAATATATTAAATAATACATCTAAAGTTTCTAAAAGTGAAATCTAATTAGAGATTCAGAATCTACATGTTTAAATTAACTTGTGTGTCAAGTTTGGTCTAATTTGGATAAGTATAGAACCCTTAAAAGAGGAAAGAGGAAAATATGTACATTAAATTAATCTCACTTTAGTTTTAATCGTTTTTTATATGTCACGCTTGCTTTCCTATTTCAGTTTTCTAGGGTTCAATTCTGACCCTTGGTTTTGGATCCAGCGGCAGCTGGATTCTCTTCTTCCTTTCCCCTTTCCGATTTCACTCGCAGTGATGGGGGCTTCTCTCCCTGATTTTCTTCTCCAATTCCTCTCTTCCCTCTTCACCTTTCTTCCAGATTTCTTCACCCTCACCATCCTCTCTCTCCTCCACACTCAATGACTCTATAAAAGTAGGGTTTGTCACCCACTTTCCCCTCAACTGCTGGCGCCGCCCTTGTGCTATGTTTGCTCCCCTTCTTCCCTTCTCCTTCTTTTCTTCTTACCTCTCCAGGTCATCAGATCCATGGGAAAACATCCCAAAACATTACTCGCACTCTGAGAAATGGTTTCCTGACAATGTTTCCATCTCCTTCGACCCAGGGTTGGCTTCCCCTACTCACCTCACAAGGCAGCGATAGCCCCGGCTTCGCCGGTGAGTTTGGGTTGGTTTGGATCGTGGCCGATCACTCAGTTGAGTTTGACAAGGTCTTGTGAAACATCTCGAGCCATACTCGTCAATTATTTAGGTACTTGTCTAGCTTACCCTCTTTTCTTGATACCTTGAACCCACTCTCGCTATTCTCTGGTTTTCTTTGTGATTTCGGTTTCGTTTGAGCCGTTGTGTTCGTTGTGGTTGTGCTAACCTTTTGGTAAGGTTTCGGTGAGATTCTGCCCCAGATTCCCGGGTTGCGTTCTCGCCAGGCTTCACAGAAGTTGTTCTCGCCATCCATGTCGCGGGGGAGAGGGGAGAATTCCATAGATGAATTCCCGACTTTGCCCTCCAGTTTTGCTTCTTTTGCAGTGTTTCTCACCGAGGGGTATTTTCGTCTTTAAGCGGATTCAGTCTTTTTCCTTCAGTTGAAGCCACACAAGGCTTGGTCGGTGTTTTGGGCGGTTATGATTGGGCCAAGTCTCGCGGGCCCCACCCCTTCTTTTCCTCTCACGATGCTTTTGCTGATGTGTATTTTCCTGATTGGCCAATGTTTAAAATTTCATAACTAATTACTTGTTGATCAGAAAAATATGTAAAAATAGTCATTGAATTCAGAAAAATGCAAGCTTTCTAGTGGTATTGGTTTTGCTGCCTGAATCTGACTTTTTGAAGAGGTGATTTTAATGGATCTAATTAATAAGACAATAACTTGTATAATTCATAACTAAATATTTATAAGTCATAAAAACATAATAAAATATGTTTTAGGCTCCTAATAACATAACCTAAAATATGGGACAATTTTCGTAACATGATTCACACATATATAAAAGGTGGTTTTTAGGGCTTAGTTAATGTGTATGAAATTAACATAAAATATGTATATGTGTTTGATAGGCCTTTGGTGACCTAGACTTGGATCTAGGAGTGCTTTGCAGTTTGGAATCTGATTTGAGGTATGTTTGCATCCCCGATTATTCATATTGAACAATTCTTCTCTCTGATGTATGTTGTATCTCCTATTTCTCTATGTTGAGCAATTCACCTATCTTTTCATTCTCTTGAGTTTGGCCTACTCAAAGTGTCTTATCTCTTGTTATCATGGTTCATGTAAACTATCTTACTTGTTATGTACTTGGATATTCTCTTAATATCTATCTTGTGCCTTGGTGCATGTGGGTCTCTTATATTAAAATGTGCCACTTTGAAGTGGATGTTATATGTTTGTGTTGTCCATTGTGTGATGGCAACCTTTATATCATCTTCTGACTAAACTATTTACTTGCCTCTATATTTACATGCAATGTGATTCAGTAGCACTAGATTAGTGTAAATTACTTTGGTTTTGGGCAGTAATCCCCTATTGTTTATTAAGGAGAGTGGTAGTAAACCACTTTTCTATGCTCGAGTGTGGCACTAATCCATACTCAACTTTATATATTGGGAGCTGGATGATGAGTCATTCTCTATCAAGTTCAAGTTTGTGCTTGGCCTCCAATTGTGGTTATATTGTTCTAGGGCTATGTTTATCTCACATGCATGTAGGTTGATGATGTTGTGAGGTGTGTGCCCTCCTACCTTCTTATGTGGCAGTATTGCACAATCTTATTTATTTTGTTTATGGCAAGTATCCTCTTTTATCAAGTTATGATGTTTCTTCTCCTTTATGCCCATGTGGGTAGTCCTTATCTCTTGTATGGGAAGCATTTTACTTTTGATGTCCTTATTGCTTAAATTGCTCAAAGTTTCCTTTAGCATACACATACCAACTTTTTGTTGATGTATTTCTTTTCTTCTTCTCTTTTGTGGGGTATGCTTCCAACCCTAGGTTAGATTGAGGAGAGTGAACTTCAACATCAACCTTGTAGATGAGCTTTGGGAGGCTTGAAGAGGTGGTTAGATGACCCTCGACTTGGTCTTTGGCTTTTATGTTTATTTTTCCTTTAGATACCTATATGTGGTGAAGTGTTGTATTAAACTTTGTAAATTGTTAGATAATGTTAGTTTCCGCTACTACTCATTGTGTAATGATACATACATGTTGATTGAATTGGTCTCCATCCCTTTAGTGAATTTTTTTTGAGGTCTTTGGCTCAAGGGATGTGATCTTTTCTTTCTAGTAGAGGAGTGGTTTCACTTCTTTACAACATGGTATCAGAGCCACTAGCAGTCAGTTATCTAACTATTTCAAACTCATCTCCCTTAGGATGTTTACCTTTATCTTAGGTTTCTTACACCTAATATCCTTGCCTTGTAGGAAACCTTATGAATTTTGGATGATCATGTAGGGTTGATAGGTTAGAGACATGAGGACCTAAAACTCATCCCTAGATGGTATGACTTCTAGCTGGATACATGAGAAATATAAAACTCAAAAACTTTCATAACTAAAAGATATGGGGGTAGTCTTAATACCTTGATGATGATTCGCTTGACTTGTTAAGATGAACCCTTTTAAGGGGTGGTGGATAAGTTTTCATATGGATGTTTTGATTTTAAGGACGAAATCTCTTTAAGGGGCGGTGTGCTGTAACATACCAGAAATAGAATCCTACCCTAATAGTTTTACCCTTTTAACTTAGCCAAATAAGGATAAGCTAATATATGTAATTAAGGGAATATAAAATACTTTTTTCTTAATAATGACTCATTTGGATGATAATAAGAAATTAAAGAACTTAATTGGATAAATATTTCCCATATTCTTAATATAGGGTTGTATGCACATATACACCAGTTTGGTTCTAATTAATGGGTCTGAAGTGTAAATTGTCACTAAGTAATAAAAATAATAAGATATTTCGTCCTAGAACTTTCTAGTGCTTTTTAGAATATGAAAAAAATCCCAAATTATATATAAAGGTGGTGATAAGTGTAATAATTGGAGGTAATATCGAATTTAATGGATAATGAGGAATATATTGTTCCAAAAATTATAAACGGAAATCTACAATGATAATTTGATACTTAATTTCATTTTCTTGGCTGAAAAGTAACTTAAGAGCCAAGTATCATCTAATTTGGAAGATAAATGCATATATTAAAATCTTTATTAAAAGAAAATAGGATTTAGACCAATAAAGGGGAAATAAAATACTTAATGCCCTCAAAATAGAAAACTAACTCCAAATTCATAATCTAAACATAAAAATAAGCCTTTGGGAAAATTTGCAACTAATTTGGATAATGTTTGATTAATAGGTATATATAGGAGAGAGAAAATGCCTAAAAGGTGTAATTAATAAATAAATATAATTCATGAAACCAAAAGTTGGAAATAAAGGCAAATTCGTATTCAACACACTTAAGTTAACTTGTGGATGAAGTTTCACCTAATTTGGATAATTCATGTGTCATTAATGCATCAGGAAAGAGAAATAAAGAATATATTAAATAATACATCTAAGGTTTCGAAAAGTGAAATCTAATTAGAGATTCGGAATCTACATGTTTAAATTAACGTGTTTGTCAAGTTTGGTCTAATTTGGATAAGTATAGAACCCTTAAAAGAAGAAAGAGAAAAATGTGTACATTAAATTAATCTCACTTTAGTTTTAATCATTTTTGATATGTCACACTTGCTTTCCTGTTTCAGTTTTCTCGGGTTCAATTCTGACCCTTGGTTTTGGATCCAACGGCAGCTGGATTCTCTTCTTCCTTTCCCCTTTCCGATTTCACTCGCAGCGATGGGGGCCTCTCTCCTCGATTTTCTTCTCCGATTCCTCTCTTCCTTCTGAACCTTTCTTCCAGATTTCTTTGCCCTCACCATCCTCTCTCTCCTCTACACCTGATGACTCTATAAAAGTAGGGTTTGTCACCCACTTTCCCCTCAACTGCTGGCACCACCCTTGTTCTCTATTTCCTCCCCTGCTTCCCTTCTCCTTCTTTTCTTCTTACCTCTCCAGGTCATCAGATCCATGGGAAAACATCCCAAAACATTACTCGCACTCTGAGAAATGGTTTCCCGACATTGTTTCCTTCTCCTTCGACCCAGGGTTGGTTTCCCCTATTCACCTCGCAAGGTAGTGATGGCCCCAGCTTTGCCGGTGAGTTTGGGTTGGTTTGGATCGCGACCGATCACTCAGTTGAGTTTGACAAGGTCTTGTGAAACATCTCGAGCCATACTCATCGATTATTCAGGTACTTGTCTAGCTTTCCCTCTTTTCTTGATACCTTGAACCCGCGCTCGCTATTCTCTGGTTTTCTTTGTGATTTCAGTGTCGTTTGAGCCGTTGTGTTCGTTGTGGCTGTGCTAACCTTTTGGTAAGGTTTACGGTGAGATTCTGCCCCAGATTCTTGGGTTGCGTTCTCGCCAGGCTTCACAGAAGCTGTTCTCTCCATCCATGTCATGGGGGAGAGGGGAGAATTCCATAGATGAATTCTCGACTTTGCCCTCCAATATTTCTTCTTTCGCAGTGTTTCTCACCGAGGGGCATTTTTGTCTTTAAGCGGCTTCAGTCTTTTTCCTTCAGTTGAAGCCACGCGAGGCTTGGTCGGTGTTTTGGGCGGCTGTGATTGGGCCAAGTCTCGCGGGCCCCACTCCTTATTTTCCTCTCACGATGCTTTTGCTGATGTGTATTTTCCTGATTGGCCAAGGTTTAAAAATTTCATAACTAATTACTTGTTGATCAGAAAAATATGTAAAAATAGTCATTGAATTCAGAAAAATGCAAGCTTTCTAGTGGTATTGGTTTTTCCACCCGAATCTGACTTTTTGAAGAGGTGATTTTAATGGATCTAATTAATAAGACAATAACTTGTATAATTCATAACTAAATATTTATAAGTCATAAAATCATAATAAAATATGTTTTAGGCTCCTAATAACATAACCTAAAATATGGGACAGTTTTCATAACCTGATTCACACATATATAAAAAGGTGGTTTTTAGGGTTTAGTTAATGTGTATGAAATTAACATAAAATATGTATATGTGTTTGATAGGCCTTTGGTGACCAAGACTTGGATCTAGGAGTTCTTTGCCGTTTGGAATCTGATTTGAGGTATGTTTGCATCCCTGATTATTCATATTGAGCAATTCTTCTCTCTTATGTATGTTGTATCTCCTATTTCTCTATGTTGAGAAATTCACCTATCTTTTCATTCTCTTGAGTTTGGCCTACTCAAAGTGTCTTATCTCTTGTTATCATGGTTTGTGTGAACTATCTTACTTGTTATGTACTTGGATATTCTCTTGATATCTATCTTGTGCCTTGGTGCATGTGGGTCTCTTATATTAAAATGTGCCACTTTGAAGTGGATGTTATATGTTTGTGTTGTCCATTGTGTGATGGAAACCTTTGTATCATCTTCTGACTAAACTATTTACTTGCCTCTATATTTACATGCAATGTGATTCAGTAGCACTATAGTAGTGTAAATTACTTTGGTTTTGGGCAGCAATCCCCTATTTTTTTTAATAAGGAGAGTGGCAGTAAACCACTTCTCTATGCTCGAGTGTGGCAGTAATCCATACTCAACTTTATATATTGGGAGTTTGACGGTGAGTCATTCTCTATCACGTTCAAGTTTGTGCTTGGCCACCAATTGTGGTTATATTGTTCTAGGGCTATGTGTATCTCACATGCATGCAGGTTGATGATGTTGTGGGGTTTGTGCTGTACTACCTTAATATGTGCCAGTATTGCACAATCTTATTTTTTTTATGGCAAGTATCCTCTTTTATCAAGTTATGATGTTTCTTCTCCTTTATGCCCATGTGGGTAGTCCTTATCTCTTGTATGGGAAGCATTTTACTTTTGATGTCCTTATTGCTTAAATTGCTCAAAGTTTCCTTTAGCATACACATACCAGCTTTTCGCTAATGTATTTCTTTTCTTCTTCTCTTTTATGGGGTATGCTTCCAACCCCAGGTTAGATCGAGGAGAGTGAACTTCAACATCAACCTTGTAGCTGAGCTTTGGGAGGCTTGAGGAGGTGGTTAGATGACCCTCGGCTTGGTCTTTGGCTTTTATGTTTAGTTTTCCTTTAGATACCTATATGTGGTGAAGTGTTGTATTAAACTTTGTAAATTGTTAGATAATGATAGTTTCCACTGCTACTTATTGTGTAATGATACATACATGTTGACTGAATTGGTCTCCATCCCTTTAGTGAATTTGTTTTTGAGGTGTTTGGCTCAAGGGATGTGATATTTTCTTTCTAGTAGAGGAGTGGTTTCACTTCTTTACGGTTTGTATTCCCATCTCCTTTCACTAGTGTCGTAACCTGTACCAAGGACAGACTAGGCTATTAACAGCTTGACCTGATGTGTTACTGTGGCAAACTCGTACTGACTGAGGGTGGAGAAGATCTTAGGAATCTAATTATCCTAGATCTTGTATGGCATTGATTTTGACTTAGCAGTGGTCAGTTGAATTTTGAGTGGTATCCTCAAATTCCTCAGGGAAACATTATTAAATATGTAATACAACCGTGTGGCATATCTATTTAGGGTTATACACAATGCCTCACATTGAATGATAACCCTTGTTTGATTTTCTTATATAGAGATGATATATAGTACAATGAGAGATGATAGATATGCTTGTGATGTAGATGTGCTCATGTTGTAAACCTGTTTATGTTGTCAAGTATACTGACACTGATATATAATATTATCTTCTAGCAATGTCTAATACTACTAACCATTCCTATGTAATTAAAAATGCTCAAACTGCTAATTATTCTTTTGCATTTAGTTATGCTATGATGATAGCTCTACTTATTATGTAGACTGGTTCACTTTAGTTATGCTATGTTCCAAAGGTGTTATTATCAGCTTTAGATAACCGACTGCTAGTGGCTCTGATACCATGTTGTAAAGAAGTGAAACCACTCCTCTACTAGAAAGAAAAGATCACACCCCTTGAGCCAAAGACCTCAAAAAAAAATTCACTAAAGGGATGGAGACCAATTCAATCAACATGTATGTATCATTACACAATGAGTAGCAGCGGAAACTATGGTTAGAATTTTGTGGATTTTGGACTTTATTTGACCCTTCAAATTGATTTTATAAGCTTTGGATATAGTGCAACTATAGTAGATGAATAGATTTCATTCATTCAATGTGTCACGCTATGGTTTCTATGCATTTTCTCTATCACACGCTGCCCCCCATTGGATCTTGATCTGATGGACTAGGAATCGTCTTCCACCTCCATCCACTGAGCAGCTCAGACCCCCTCGGCTCCTCCACCCCGTTCTCCCTCTACACTCAACCTTTTCCTGAGATTTTTCACCGCCGGTTCAAACAAGCTGTGGCTTGTCGGACGTGGTGGCCAGTTGATGAAATGCCCCTTTGGGCTCACCACTTCTTCTCTGCGGTGAGTTTGTAGAGGGTACTAGATCCATCCTCCAACCTATATAAGGTTCGGTCGAGCTTCCTCAGTCCCCCAATGCTCTTCCTCTCCACTCAATTCGACCTCGCATGCTCCCTAGCCCCCCAACCTACTCTCTTCTCTTCTGCGGTGACAGTGACGTGCCCCACACTCCTCTGACCTCCTCGGTTCAATCAGATTAGGGGTGAGCATCTCCAGACCCTACTCTTCTCCTCCCCTCTTTCGGTCTACCTTGAGAAGGCCCCTATCGACGTGTCCTATAAGCTCACCGGAGCTCTCCGCCGCCACCGTACCTTTTTGGTATTTCCTTGTTCCTCCGCCCTCACCGAAGCCTCCATTCATCACGGCTTGATTCCGTGTTCATATTGGAACCTTCAATGGACGTTCGTCTCATGATTTTTAGTAGTTTGTCAGCATGTGGCTCCTCCTCTGCTCTGCCTGCGTCGCGGCCTGGTTTCCCCGTCCTCCGGCACACCGGTGTTGGTCTAATGGTTCGATGTGACCAGGAGGTCACATGGAATTATCCCCGGCCTCGGTTGAAACTCTCGTGCCTGGGTGCGAGCTGGAGAAATGGAGCCTAAGCTCTAGTTGTTTACTCTAGCGCCATGGCTAGAGCAGGTAGATGTCTAGTCAGTAAATGACCAGGGCACCCTCGCCCCTCTGATCAGCCAATTTAAATCGCATGGGCAGTAATTGTATTTTACCTCTTGTTTTATTTTTCACTACAATTATTTGATATGATTATATGACAGTACTTCCCTCGGTGTTTCAATCAATTTCATTTTATGCACATGGGCACTTTGGTCATTTCACGTACTATTGACATCAATTTACATTTTCATCTAAATAACTGTCACTCTATGGTTTTCAGGCATTCTGATTGGGCGATTTTATTTAATTCGTAGTAAATCAATCCATGGTCGAACAAATGCAAATAAATAGTCGTTGGAAAGGATTTTTCATGTAGAATTTAAATATATGGTTTTTGAGTCGTAATTATGATTTTTTTCTTGAAGTTTACCTTGGATTCCTTTTTGGTGATATATAATGTTCTAAAATTGACAATTAATTCATTTTTACTCCAAATTGAGAAATAAGATATGTTTTCCTAATCAGTGAAACCTAAGTAATATTTTGGTCCTAGTTTTGAGTCCTAAATTAGTGGCTTTTGAATAAGGTATAAAATGGGTATTTCCTTTATACTTTATGCTTAATAAATGCTAATTCATGTGAAATGTTTGTAACTAGGATAATATGGGAAGGATACAATCTAATTGGTGATAATGATGGTTATGTGAATCTTCAAAAAGGTATGTGACTCGTATGTATGTGACCCCTATTTTATTATGTGACACTTATTTGTGTATGTGACTCCTATGTATGTGGATCGTATTTATATATGTGACCCCTATTTATGTATGTGAAGCCTATTTAGTATGTGGAACCTATTTATGTGAACATCTGTGATGAATGTGAAATCTAGGTGGAATTTATATATGCAAATTACCTATCCTTTAGTTGGGCTCTTATCCAACCCTACCATACTAATGTGCTAGTCTTGATATCCTTCTAAATGCCTTTGTTTGGCTCTTTACTATTCGATGCTTCTATTGCCGTGTCTCATATATTTGAATTATGTGACTCTTGCTATTTCCCATGGTGGCTCATCTATTTAAAATGCTTGGATATTGTTGTTTCCTATGTTGGCCCATCTATTGAGATTATTTATTAGGTTTTATTCCCATTTGCTATGATGCGACTTTATTTATAATTTTTCACTATTGCCAAGTGAATTTATTAATTATGATGTATTTTTTGGTCAAATGACAATGTAGTGTACATGAGTAAAAACCAGTCATATGGCACTGAGGTTTTAGTCCTCCTGCCAGGCATTGGGGTTTTAGTCCCCCTGCCACATTATATAGGCACTGGGGTTTTAGTCCCCCTGCCACTTTATATATATTTTGAGGTTTGGGGTGTGAATTTCCCCTCTCCTCTTGGTGTAGGTCTGATAGGTGCCTCACCCTACATTGGTATGATTTTGTGTCATAATATTATTCATGCTATGTTGATTATTGTTGTTATTAAACTATGGCGATTCTTCTATTTCTTATTTGATTATTTGCCTCATACTTTTGAAATCTCTTAATATTGTGAATCATTTTATTATGCAATGTTGTTCATTTATATATGTCATTTTACTTTTGATTAACACATACTTTTATCTCTCTCTTGCTGGGTGATCCCAACCACCCAGGTATAGGATCAGAGTGTGCAGTTGAAGCTTGGTGACCCTTCCTAAGGATAGGATACAAAGATCAACCTTGTATCTTGGACATAGTTGTCCATATATATTAAGTTATTTTTCTTTGGAGACAATATTGATTTGGTTTTAGTCTTTGTCTACCTATATCTTGTTGTTTTGTATAAAATTTTACACCCTTTTGGGAAATTTTGTATTGTACTCTTTATACATTTTGAATATAGTCAAAGTTTAAAATTCCACTGCTACACAACTGGTGTTTTTGTTTGCCATTATTTACTTAGTAAAGATTATGTCTTTACATAAAACATATAAGGTGTGATCTTTTCACACTATCATGACATAGCATCTGTACACTGCCATTTACAAGACCATCATCATTGTTGCACAACCACTCAAGGCTATCACTAATGTCACATCATTGTGGGATATCAATCCCTTAATCATATCACTAGTGGGTATCACCTCACAATAGGCACCATGCCACCACCAGGTTATAGGACACATTCACATCATTCTTGTATCATAAGTATTTCAATCATGCCTCATAAAGGCTCATTCAACTAGTGCCACTATACTCATCATTAGGGTTAGGGTTTTCCACTCATAACCGATTAGGGTTTTGAAACTAAGTTCAATCACCAACCCTATGTTCACCACCTCCCACCATCTTAGAGTGTATTAGGGTTAAGGAACATTATTAGGATTGATTAGACATTATTCAAAATAACACTCTTCATGGATCATACATTACACATGCAAGAGTATCATTAAGTGTTCAAGCATACCTTTCAACTACCACTATTAACATGTGTCTCAACTACTGACATCATCATGTGTCTCGAACACATAAACATCTAGGTCACGAACACACAACCTGGTCCATGTCGTGACCTCCACCCTCTAGGTCATGTTGTATCTATGACGCTTAGGGTTAGGGTTTTACAAAGCATCTCGATCAAAGGTGTTTCGACCTCAACATGTCTCGACCAAACCTATCTCGATATTAAGGGTGTCTCGACCTCCACCCATGTAACGACCCAAGGCCACCATGTTCGTGACCCTACACTCTAGGGTGAGTATCAAAATAGGAACAAAACTAAGTGGGAAATCATGATCATCAAGAAGGAGAAACTCATGTGAACGATCATCAAAAACCCTAAAGCATAGATCAAGAAACCACCAAGAAAGAACCTCTTCCAAAGGAAGAGAAAACCATGATCAAGGTATCCAAAATAGGAGGTAAAACCAAGAAAATCCATTCTTATCATGGAGGAGGAATCTCATGCAAAATCGGTCACCAAAAAAAACCTTAAAATTTGAGTCATGAAACTACCATTAGAGAGCCTTATATAAGAGAAAGAAAATCAAACTATTTCACATGATTTCAACATCCAAAATACCAAGGAAAACAATATGACCGAACTTAGATCGTGATGATAAAACCAAATCTTAGGTTGCATGTATCAAAATCCCCTTAACCAAGACATAACAAATCAAATTCATGAATTTTAGGGTTTAAGAAAAAGAGTATTCAACATGAGAATACTTCAAAGTCTTGAACCCTAAATTCATGATAACATTCTCTAGACCATTTACATCATATTCAGAGGTTAAAACAATATATTACACTAAGTGTAATGCATCATCATCAAGGGGGAAACTTCATACAAAAATCGGTCATCAAAACCCTAATAACAGGCACCGTGAAAGAACCTTGAGAAAAGGAGATAAACCCACATTTGATAGCACCAAACTAGGACCTAAACCTCATAGAACATCAAGACACTCATCCATCATGCATGTGATCAAAACCAAGATCATGGCATAGGGAATAGATCGCTATAACACATCCATCTCCAAAATCAGGTACTTAACCCTAGGGTTTCAGATTTTGAGCATATCAAGCATGATAACCACTATCATTCAAGATCTAGATTATTATATCATCTACTAGCACTTTAAGGGTACATTTAGATAAACAAATTGTAATATGCAAGTGAGATTAAGAATGCTAATAGGAGAGGAGGGTAAAGAGTTATAAAACCCGCCTTAAGAAGCTCAACACCAAAGATTCCAAGCTCCAAGATCAAGAGTTCCAAGCACACGATCAAGGGTTGAAGAAGCTCCACCAAAACCTCCACCTTCGGACATTAGATCACCTCAATAAGAAGAAGACACCATGGTTAAAGATTTCTCAAGAAAAGAGGGAAAGAAGCTCTTGGCCGAACCAAAAGAAAGAGAGAAGGAATCCTCCTCACATGAGGGTCTACCTTGTCAAAATATGGTCTATGACCTTTGTGATGAGGGTTTCACTCCTCAAGAATGACCATCATGGAGAATCCATGATCTAGGTCCAAGAAAAGAGAAGAAGACGGGGTAGGGGATCCAAAGAAACACCATCAAAGAAAGGCAAACACTTACCAAGGTAGAATATGAGCAAGGACCACTACATGCAAGGGATCTGACCACCAAGGCTTCAATGATCAGCGCTTCTTTGCTCCACCAAGCTCCAAGGATGAGAAAAAGAGAGGGAGGAAGAATTAGGACTGAAAGGTTCACTTGCAAGAAGAATAAAGGGTTTATATACCAAATGAGGAGGGAAGAGGGTGAAGATGAGGTGTCAATAAAATAGGGCTCTACTAAGACACTTGTCCACCCAAGAAACCAACATGCAACCACATAAAAATGCCTTAGCCATACATGAAAGACATGGTGATACAATCTAGGTAGTGTATCGACCACCATGTCAACCCACATGGTCATGTTTGCAACCATCCCATGGTTCACCATCCATGGTCGCGACACATACACCACCATCACCATATGGTCGAGACAAGGTCCTCCACAAACCTTAGGTCAAGACAACCTATGTAAGTGTTGGCTAAATTGGACATTATGATAATCCCTTTATTTTGATGATGACAAACATTTCATTCTTGTGGTTTGAACGTGCTATTTGAGTATTTCAGGAACAAGCATATAAGGTGGTGGATAACAAAGACTTGGAAGAACAATTTGATAAAATCGCTTTATTTTCATGATCGTAATCAAATGTAAATGCTTGTACAAGTATATAATGTACAAGTAATTAGATATCATGTAAATCAAGCGTTTAGATCTTCCCTATCCACTCACAACACTTAGATAGGTCATTCATCAAGATAGTATCACAATTGCAAATTGATACACACACTTAGTAAATGAATACAATGAGTCAGTAATATTCTTGGTCGACAAATCGTCGATCGAGAAAATATCGGTCGACAAAAACTTCGACCGAGAAACTCTCAGTCGACAAAATCTTCGATCGAGAATAGACCCTACTAGCCGTTAGACCCAGCAGACAAGGTGGTTGGGAGTTGGAAATTAATGTTGTAAACACTTGCTCCAGGAAGTCCCTCGGTCGACAAAACTTCGACCGAGAAGGATTCTTGGCCGACAAATCTTTGACCGAGAAGAGTTCTGTCTGCACTTTTCAGGGTCAATTAACTAGCAGTTACAAATGCAATTAGTGGACACATAACGACTAGTTGAGCACTAAGAACCCCCTAGAAAGTGTCTAGAATGTCCTTAAGCACTTGTAGGTCATTTCTATAAATAGGACATGCCTTAGGACACCTAAACTCACTAATCTTCACTTGTGATACACTTGAGCTTACACTTGCAATTGTGAATCTGTTTTGAGAAATTGAGCAACACATGCATTGGCTATTCTTCTCCTTGCTCTAATTTCGTGTCCTATAGGCTAGTATCTCCTATCCACAACAATCACACTTCCATATACATTGATTAGGAGATCTACACGCTTGATATAGGCAAATCAAGCCTTGTGCTTTAAAGGTTAAGTGTAATTTCCTTTTTTCCTTCTTGTTCCTTTTATCCTTTGTATTCTCCTTGCTACTCCTAGGGTTGGAGGCTGCGGATTGGAGAAGGTTCTTCTCAGAGGAGAAGGTGGACTTCGAACTACTTCAAGAAGGCTATTGCAACGGGAAGCTACTTCAAGAGGAAGGCTACTTCAAGGGGGAGCTTGAAGTTACTTCAAGAAGGCTGCTTCAAGGTTGGTGCAATTACTTCTAGGTGAAGGCTGTTCGAAGGGTTTGGTGAAAGAATTGTAATTTTATGTAAAGTCCTTGCGAGGTAATAAAATTTAATTCTTTCAAAATCTCGGTTGGGTAAGCAACCGGGTAGTGGAGTGACTTCCTTAGTATTTGCTAATGTTGGAACCACTCTAAATCCTTGTCCCCTTGTCTAATATTTTTGTGGTTGGTTGTTTGAGTTAAATAATTGTTAAATTCACTTTAAAACCCTATTCACCCCCTCTAGTGGTTTTTCAATTGGTATCAGAGAAGGCTTCAAGGAGCTCTAATCGAGTCTTGAAGTATGAAGGGTGGTGGTGTCTACAACCGCAAACAAAGGAAAAGTATGGAGAAATCTTCAACAAGTTGCAGTTGGTGCTTAGGAACAAGCCACACAACACTTGGTTGCCCGTGGAGGTCAAAGAAGGAAGATACACATAAAGAATGTCTTATTGCTACAATAAGTGAAGAAGAAGAAGAAGAGGTAAGCCTTTTTGATTTATCTAAAGAAGAGCTAGTTGCTAGTCTTGAAGAGACACACAATAAATATATTGAGTGCAAGAAGAAATTAAAGAAATCTAATAAAGCAAATGATGAGTTACATGCTAAGCTTCTTGCTCTTACATCTGAAAATGAAGATCTCAAAAAGGTTATTGAAGGTCATGATATTAAGCTAAAATCTGTAGAAGCAAATTGTAATCTTCTTTCTCTAGAAAAGTTAAATTTGCAAACCCAAGTAAATGATCTTCAAAAACAACCTGTTCTGTGTACACATCTAGATTATGATACTATTGTGAAAGAAAGAGATTCCTTGTTATCTAATCTAGATCAAGCAAAGTTAGACATAAATAAAAGAATGGATGAGATTGTTAAGTTGCAACAAAAAGTTAGTAGGTTGAATACTAATTATACGCTTGATAAAATTTTAAATAATTCTTACCATCAAATTGGAAGGAGAGGACTAGGTTACAAGCCTAAAGGAAAATCTTATCAAAAACCTAGTTGGGGAAGAACAAAAGTGCCAAAGAGTCAATCTATGTATGTACCTAAAGGCACAAATACATATGTACCCAAGAACAACCTAGAACAAAATCATAGAAAGAGATATGAGATTGATTCTATATGTTGTCATTACTGTTTGCGCCTTGGACACTATTCTTTTTCATGTCCTCACAAGAAAAAAGATGTCGAGTTAGTATGGGTTCCAAAACCCCCAAACTAAATGAACAAAATTAAGTTGAGATATGACCAAGGACTCTAGTTGCATATTTCTATGTCTATCTCAACTTAACATAATGAGATAACAAATTAATTCAAGTATCTAAAACTTCTAACTTGAAAATATAAAATTCTTTTAAATCTGCAAAGACAAAATTTTGCCTTAGTTAAAGTTCTCAAAGCATAAAGACTTAATATATAATTAGTTGAGATTTGATCTAAATATTACTTTGATATTCATATGCTCTATCTCAACCAAGCTAAATTTTCAAATTGCATGATTGACTTGAAAATGAACTTTGTTTTTACTTGGAAACAATTACTGAAAACAGTTCTGAAACCGTACAGAACTTTTCTCGGTCGAGACACTGTCGACCGAGAAGAACTGTCGGTTGAGAAATGGTCGACCGAGCAGGTTTCTGTTGTCATGTCTGAAATAAATCTGCTGAACTTGTTTTCAATTAACCTAGCTTGCTATTAATTTGTTATTAATTACTGATTTTACATGCAAAACAAGAATAAATTTTGAAGACCATCTTTGAAAACTTATAAACCTAAATGAGATTATTTTGGTTTATCCTTTAAATGGTTTAAAACTGAAAATCATGATTAGTTTAATCAAAAGAAATTACTGTTTTATCATTGTTCACATGATCTTTCCTAAAGTATTTCTTGGTGTATCTATATAGGAACCATGTGTATTGATAATTAGTCTAATGATCATAATCATTGTATTTCATGAAATTATCATTATAATGAATGATTATATTGTTCTATCAAAATCATTGTGCCATACTCATTATGTTTCATTGGCTTGTTTAAAATAATCTTTAATCCCTATATACAAACCATGGATGGATAATATTCTTGATCATCGTCATTTAGCTTATATGAATATTCTATTTTGCATAAATAGTAAAATTTCATGGCAAAAATGCATCTTGACATAATAGATAATAATTGTTGTGTGAACGGCTTGAAATAAATGAATAATGATGCTATGACAAGCCAAACAGTGTCTCTTAGAACAAAAATATTAATGTTTTATCTATTTGTTTGTTCTAAGAAATCACAAGCAAAATCTTGACTTTAAGATATTAATCTTGCTTCCAAGGATATATGTTTCTAAAGAATCCTATGATTCATCTAAAAATGAGGGTACAAGAAGAAATGGAATTAATATATATGTACCTATAGCAAAGCTTCGGAGACATCATTCAAAATGAATACAGTCTAGGAAAATCAAGGATAAAGACTTCATTGAGATGTCTATATTCAGTTTTTTAATTGATAAAACTTCTTCATAATAGGTATAACTCAAAGTGCTTCAAATTGATATTTATTTAATAAAGTTACCTGCAGATATTATACTTCACATATGAGTGTTCAAATTGGAAATCTACAGAAATTGCCTCTTGGTTGAAATCAAGTTTGACCAAGGGGCGCTATGGTCGAAGTCAAGGTCGACCTAAAATAAGCTTGACAAAATGCTTATTTGTACATCATTTTACTGCACTTAATATTAGTATCTTGATTCAAAATGTGTTTAACATATTGAAAACATAATTTTAGTGCATAACTCTCATAAAAGGTCAACTTATTATGATCTTATATTGATTGTGACCTTAGAATCCTTAAATTATCTTGACTATAAGATTAAGGGGGAGCTCACAAAAACAAATTTGATTAAGAAGCTTACAAAACATTGCAAATATCAGTTGAAGCTTGTTATGACCTTAGTATTCTTACTCTTCGCTATGAAGAAATCTACAAATTTCATATACCTTGTTCTTAAAGGAATTCTCTAAACAAATATGGGCTTAACATCCCGTGCATTTGGTTAGAGACACCTTTCATGTACTCTAAGCTTAAAGGATTCTCATATCATTTTCAGGGCCTAACATTCCTTGTAAAATGATTGAGAAATTAATACACCTATGCCATAAAATTAAAAGAAACTCGTATCATTTCAAGGATTAACATCCTTTGCAAATGATTGAGAAACAAATTGTGGCTAAATTTGAAAAAAATGGTTTACAATTATATTAATCCCTTAGTTTTGCAAACTGAATATCTTATTAAGGGGGAGCATCAAATTATGAAATTAAGGGGGAGAAATAAAAGTCATACTTAATATTTATCTTGGTTATATTTTTGAAATGACAAAGGGGGAGAAATAATATAAAATCAAAAACATAAAATAAAATGAGTTTCATAATATCTCAGCCAACACCCACTTGCAAAACAAGAAAGGCTACAAAAGGTAAACTTCAGGTATGAAACTCATATGATTTATATTTCCTTATTTCATATTTAGGAAATGTTTGTCATCTTCAAAAAGGGGGAGATTGTTGGCTAAATTGGACATTATGATAATCCCTTTATTTTGATGATGACAAACATTTCATTCTTGTGGTTTGAACGTGCTATTTGAGTATTTCAGGAACAAGCATATAAGGTGGTGGATAACAAAGACTTGGAAGAACAATTTGATAAAATCGCTTTATTTTCATGATCGTAATCAAATGTAAATGCTTTTACAAGTATATAATGTACAAGTAATTAGATATCATGTAAATCAAGCGTTTAGATCTTCCCTATCCACTCACAACACTTAGATAGGTCATTCATCAAGATAGTATCACAATTGCACATTGATACACACACTTAGTAAATGAATACAATGAGTCAGTAATATTCTCAGTCGACAAATCGTCGATCGAGAAAATATCGGTCGACAAAAACTTCGACCGAGAAACTCTCGGTCGACAAAATCTTCGATCGAGAATAGACCATACTAGCCGTTAGACCCAGCAGACAAGGTGGTTGGGAGTTGGAAATTAAAGTTGTAAACACTTGCTCCAGGAAGTCCCTCGGTCGACAAAACTTCGACCGAGAAGGATTCTCGGTCGACAAATCTTCGACCGAGAAGAGTTCTGTCTGCACTTTTCAGGGTCAATTAACTAGTCGTTACAAATGCAATTAGTGGACACATAACGACTAGTTGAGCACTAAGAACCCCCTAGAAAGTGTCTAGAACGTCCTTAAGCACTTGTAGGTCATTTCTATAAATAGGACATGCCTTAGGACACCTAAATTCACTAATCTTCACTTGTGATACACTTGAGCTTACACTTGCAATTGTGAATCTGTTTTGAGAAATTGAGCAACACTTGCATTGGCTATTCTTCTCCTTGCTCTAATTTCGTGTCCTATAGGCTAGTATCTCCTATCCACAACAATCACACTTCCATATACATTGATTAGGAGATCTACACACTTGATATAGGCAAATCAAGCCTTGTCCTTCAAAGGTTAAGTGTAATTTCCTTTTTTCCTTCTTGTTCCTTTTATCCTTTGTATTCTCCTTGCTACTCCTAGGGTTGTAGGCTGAGGATTGGAGAAGGTTCTTCTCAGAGGAGAAGGTGGACTTCGAACTACTTCAAGAAGGATATTGCAACGGGAAGCTACTTCAAGAGGAAGGCTACTTCAAGGGGGAGCTTGAAGTTACTTCAAGAAGGCTGCTTCAAGGTTGGTGCAATTACTTCTAGGTGAAGGCTGTTCGAAGGGTTTGGTGAAAGAATTGTAATTTTATGTAAAGTCCTTGCGAGGTAATAAAATTTAATTCTTTCAAAATCCCGGTTGGGTAAGCAACCGGGTAGTGGACTGACTTCCTTAGTATTTGCTAAGGTTGGAACCACTCTAAATCCTTGTCCCCTTGTCCAATATTTTTGTGGTTGGTTGTTTGAGTTAAATAATTGTTAAATTAACTTTAAAACCCTATTCACCCCCCCTCTAGTGGTTTTTCAATTGGTATCAGAGCAGGCTTCAAGGAGCTCTAATCGAGTCTTGAAGTATGAAGGGTGGTGGTGTCTACAACCGCAAACAAAGGAAAAGTATGGAGAAATCTTCAACAAGTTGCAGTTGGTGCTTAGGAACAAGCCACACAACACTTGGTTGCCCGTGGAGGTCAAAGAAGGAAGATAGAGAAAATGTTTGGAAATAAGAGCAGTGCACTTAGATTGAATGAGCTAGTGACTCTTCAAGGAACTAATGCTCAACTATAGTGCAACTATAGTAGATGAATAGATTTCATTCATTAACTAGCCGATTCCCTTGAGATACAACTATGCATTTAGTTATGCTATGATGATAGCTCTACTCACTACTACAGAAAATGCTTTTTACAACGGGAAAAACACAACAGTTCTGTTGGTTGTGTTGTAGTTAGCATATCTTTTACAACAAGTCTATTTGTGTGTTGTGAATTATATATTTTATACAACACAAGTTATATACAATAGGCCAAACTCGTTGTAGTATATGCGATTACTACAACATGTACTAAATTGTTGTAATAGACTGTAATATCACAACATACTCAAACCTGTTGTAAAAGACCATAATTACACAACATGCTCTAACCCGTTGTAATAGTCACTTATGCTAACTTGTTGTAATAGATCATCATTACACAACATACTCTAAACCGTTGTAAAAGATCATAATTACACAACATGCTCTAACCCGTTGTAAAAGTCATGTATGTTAACCCGTTGTAATAGACCATCATTACACAACATACTCTAACCCGTTGTAAAAGATCATAATTACACAACATGCTCTACTCGTTGTAATAGTCACATATGTTAACCCGTTGTAATAGACCATCATTAAACAACATACTATAACCCGTTGTAGTATACTATAATTACACAACAGGATTTCACCTATTGTAATAGTTACGCGTTGTAATAGACCACAATCACACAACAGGTTTGCACGTCATTTGTTGTATATGTACAACAAAGAATATATGTGTTGCATAAAATGAAACTGGTTCAACGGTTTGAGATGTGCCTTACTTTCAAGTGGTCTCAAGTTCGAAACCTTGTGTCTAGATGTATTTCCTTTTGTCTCAACATGTTATATAGAACACCCCTATTACAACATGTGTGTTCAATGATCTACAACATGTATTAACTGTTGTATAAAATACATATATTACAACATGTGCAACACCTGTTGTATAAAGAACTCCCCCCCATAAGACCACGCGATCTAATACAACAGATGACACCCGTTGTAAAATGGAAAAATGAACTGTTGTAAAAACCATTTTTTGTAGTAGTGACTTATTATGTAGACTGGTTCACTTTATTAAATATGCCAATATTAATTTTCTCCATCATCTTCATGTCCTTACAAGAAAAAGGATGTCTAGTTATTACCTTTAAATGTTGTTGGATTACTTTAATTTTCTCCATCGTTTGGTGCACAAGTTTAGGACCTAGAAGATGATGTTCTTCTATCTCATACCAACATAAAGAGATCTGTAGCATCTCCCATACAATACCTCATATGGTGCCATGTCGATTCTCCGCTAATAACTATTGTTGTAGGTGAATTCTGCTAAACTGAGGTGGAAATCCCAACTGCCCAAAAAATGCAACACACAAACTCTCAATAGATCCTCCAAAGTCAGAATCATGATCTCAGACTATCCATCTATCTATGGATGAAATGCAGTGTTGAACCTCAATTGCATACCCATCGCTGTATCCAGACCTTCCCAAAAGTGACTAGTGAATTGAGGACCTCTGTCTGTCACTATAGTAGTTGGGATACCATGCAAATGACTATCTCATCGAAATACACCTATACAAGCTTCTCAGCCACACACGTTGTGAGAACCCATTACACTAAATGAGATTAACTCAAAACACAAAATATGATTACTCCTTAATTAAAAACAAACCCAAAAAATAGGGAAAATTAAAACTGATTTCAACAATTCCCAATTGCTCGGAAACATTTATATAAAAGCCCAGTAACTTGCTTTACTTCACATAATGATCAATATTCTTTACAACTTCCCTTTAGCCTCAGCTACAACATAAATTTTGCAAAGGTACACTATCCACATATTCAACATATACAAGCATCAACATGTTGTAGAAAGCTCGATTCAATCAAAACATCGTATACAAACTTTTCATCCGGACCTGAGAGTACAAGGACAACTCTATGACACACTAGACAACTAAACCATCATCTCTAGGGTTTATCACCTCAGATTCTTCTCACTATCATGATACCATTTTCACTGCTATCGATCACCTAAAAAAATGTGGTGACCCACGAGGTGAGACCCAGTCCTAGCGAGAGAAATAACTCTCTCCAACATATATTGATTACATCATATTAAATAGTAAATATCTGAGTAGATGGAGTATTTAATAGCCAATTGAGAAGATTGAAAAGTTCAAGCATGGAAAATAGATTAAGCAAATAAGATTAGCAATAGGTACGATTATAAATGTATCTATATGTTACAGATAAATCCATTTGTTTTATCAGATATCTATTCAGGTTTCATAAGATTGCATGTAATAACAATCATTATCATTGATCTGACAATCATCATATGCCTTACTAACAACACAATCAATCTAGAAGCATAAACATCTTTGATATGTATCGTAGTATGACATGGCTATTAATATTGGCATATTTAATAAAGTGAACCAGTCTACATAATAAATAGAGCTATCATCATAGCATAACTAAATGCATAGTTGTATCTCATAAACCCTTACATGTAATAGGTTGTGGCTGGTTGGCCAATGAGTTACGTTATGTAACATATTTTAATATAAATGAAATATAATTGATTCCAGTTTATGGCTTTAAAAAGGATGAGTTCAACTTGATATATGATTTAGAAATCTGTTTTAATTTACCCTATTTTGTGGTAATGTGGTTATTAGCATTAACTCTGCACTCAAATTTGAGTAATCTCACTTTGTGTGGCAAAGGGTGTCACAGATACTTATTTAGCATCTCATCCTCAATCTCCCACATGGCTTCTTCAATGCCATGATGATGCCACAAAACCTTAATAATATGATGTCCTTCTTTTTCAGCTTATTGATCCTTCTATCTAGGATCAACACAGGTCCCTCAACATAAGACACATCATTATCTAGCTCCACCTCAAAAGGATGAAGGGTTAATTCCATATCAGGGTGTCACTTCCTCAACATAGAAACATGAAACACTGGATGCAACTTATGCAACTCAGGGGCAACTCCAACTTATAGGCCACCTTCCCAACCCGTGCAACTACATGATAAGGTCCCATATACTGGGGAGATAACTTACCCTTATTTCCAAACCTCAAAACACCTTTCCAATGAGAGACTTTGAGGTACACCATGTCCCCCACTTGGAACTCCAAAGGCCTATGACAGTTATCAGCGTAAGACTTCTGCATGTCCTGTACTTCCTTTAAATGTTGTTGGATTACTTTAATTTTCTCCATCATTTGGTGCACAAGTTTAGGACCTAGAAGATGATGTTCTTCTATCTCATACCAACATAAAGAGATCTGTAGCATCTCCCATACAATACCTCATATGGTGCCATGTCGATTCTCCGCTAATAACTATTGTTGTAGGTGAATTCTGCTAATGAAAAGAAAACACAATTAAGCATAAAGCTAGGTCATATTTCTTACAATCATAACTCCCTAATAGGGATTTTGCCCCTGAAATCCTAAGCAAAAAGGGAGATTTTGTAAGGCCCCTGGCCTGGGTTTTGGGATAACCCTAGTTTCTTTGGCTTGATGATGTGCTTATAACCTTGCTCTAATAATTTTATATGATCTTAGATCTTGCGGAGAGCTTAAGTTTCAAGTTTGAGCTTGTTTGGATGATGTTTGTGGTTTACATGCTAGTTTTGGTGCAAATTGCAATTTAGCCAAAGTAGGGGGTTGATGTGCAAATTGCCACCTCTACCATGTTCCTTCTCTTTCTTAACACCATCTAGAATCTACTTACCTATGAATAAGAGCAGTGCACCTGCCTGCTATTCCAGGTGCTTGCTTCGGGGTGCACTGCTCTTATTCTTTCAAGGACTGAAAGAGCTAGTGACTCTTCAAGGAACTATAGTTGCAATTTTGCCTTTAGATGGGTGGTTGATCAACCTTGCATGTTGAAGATATTGTGCTTGATCAACTCTTTGGTGGTGATTCTTAATGATCTCTTCTCTTGGTAAGTGATCTTCTCCTCTTGATCACATTTTCTCTTTCTGAAATCTTTATCTTCTTCTTCCTCTTAGCCATGAGACTATGGATCTAGCATGGTGGTTTTCCTTGAATATCTTTTCTCTTTATGAGGGTTAGAGATTGACTTATCCCTATTTTAGGGCTTCATCTTGTATCATATTGCATTTCAATCACATTTATACTTGTTATATTACATGTTATTTCCCCTAATATGCATATTTGTGTAAAATGCACTTATGGACATTATTTGAATTTTTTCAGGCATTTGGACCACACTTGGATGGAAGAGAGAGAGAAGGAGTGATCCTAGGGTTTCTATACCCTTGGAGAGTCCTAAAGTGAAGTCTGAGGCTCCCTCAACCTACTCCTAGTGGCCAAAGCTCCATTGAAGCAAAGATGTCCAAGAATGAACAAAGAATCAAGTCAAAGTGATGCAACAGAGACCACCACAGGCGTGGTACCTCACAATGGCTGTGTTGGCTCATGCAAAGTCAACAGAGTCACATTGAGAAAATTAAGAATCACCACAGCCATGCCACTCAGAATGGCCATGGTGGACGGACCCAAAACGTCCATGCCACTCAGAATGTTCATGGTGGACTGACCCAGAACGGCCATGCCATCTTGCACGGCCGTGTGATAGTTAATGCAAACTGGTTGTGGAGCTAAGGACGGGTAGAGTTTTCCAATCCACCATGGTCGTGGTGGCCACCACGGCCGTGCTACCCTAGCCCCACCTTGACCGTGGTGACCACCACAACCGTGCTACTTCATGTACATATTTGACCAAGTTACTGTGATTTTTCCCCATTTCTCACCTCAGTCGTTCTACACCACCACGACCATTCTCACTCTTCCCCACCACGTCCGTGGAGACGATGACCACCACGGTCGTGCTACTCACAAAAACCTAGCTACTTTTGCACTGCATTTCCCCTTTACCCCTACTTGACCTATTGCTTCCACCACACCTATATATACCTAGGTGGTGGCTGGAGCATGAGGTTAGCTACCTTCTACCACCTCCTAGCTCCCCATTTTCACATTCCACCTATTCCACTCCATTTTCACATCCATTACTCTCCATTTCACCATTTCCACCACCAAAACCCTAGTTTCCTAGTGTTTTGACACTACTCCACCATTGTCACATGCCCTTGCACCTTGGAAGAAGGAGGATAACATCTTGTAGAAGTTGAAGAGGAGTACTACTCCATCTACACCGAATTCCATGGCTTCTTCTACCTCTATCTCCTTTCTTTTTGTATTTTTCATTTTGATGAGTAGCTAGGTCCCTTAGGTGGGCTGTTTGGGATAAAAATGTTACTTTGATACTATGCTGGGTGGAAATGATATGTAAATATTGTAATTTCATTTACTAATGATTATGTTCTATTTCTATCTCACTCTTCATGAATTGCTTGTTGGTTTCAGATATGGCCATTGTATGAGCAGCTGGTAGAAGGTTCATGAATTAAATCTTCTAGCATGATGAATGACAGTGGCGATGGCTTTGGTGTGACATCTCTGACTCATAATGACTCAAACCCGCAAGTGATGAAGATTCTTGGTGACATGGTGAGCTTCATGAAGAACCAAGTGACAAATGTTATTTGCTACTCAGTCAATTCTATTGAGTCCTATGGTGAAGAAAAGAAGACACCTCACTCCTATAGCTACTAGGAACCACAAAGTCCAAGATACAACTCAAGGTTTGAGGAAGAGGTTCTCTCTAGGTTGAAGAGATTTGATGACATACAAATGAATGTGACAACATTTGAGGAGAGGATAGAGAAGCTATCTTCCATACTTTCTCTCTAAGAAGAAAATTTGTCTTCAAGGCCCATAATAAGTTTCAATGAAGCAAGTGGACCTATGCATTCCACTCAAGTTCTCTATATTCCACCTCCCATGCAAGTGCAGCCCATATACCACTTCTAAGGAGATCCCAATCCTTATACACCACCTCCCCCTCCATCACCACAACTTTCTCAACAATTCACCTCTCTCCTCCACCTCAATTTCAATACCATGTACCACCTCCACCTCCTCCAATGCCACAACTAGCTCCCCCTCTCTACCATGAGCAAGGAAGTGTTTTGATAGTTCTAAGAAGTGGGAAATCTCTTGAGCAGCCTACAAGTCAAAGAAAGGTTAACAAAGCAAAGCAAAGGTAGCCAAGTGGTGATATTGTGATTGAGATTGGGGAAAATGATTCTCTGATACCTCATGTTTATTTTGAGATACCATGTGCTCCACCTCACACTCCATTTGTAGATCCCACCATCCCTAGTGTTCCATCTCATGTTGATGCAAGAAAGGCCAAAGCAAGTGAGCCACCATTCATTGAAGCATTAGATGAGACACCACAAGTAAGGAGGAGATAAAAGCACAATGTTGACATTCTTGAGGTGTTTTGCCAAGTGAAGGTCAATATTCCATTGTTGGATGCTATCAAGAAAATCCCATCATATGCCAAGTTTCTTAAGAACTTATGCATTGTGTAGAGAAGGTCAATGGGGAGAATACCAAAGAGAGTCAAGTTGACTGAACAAGTGAGCTCAATCCTCCAACACTCACTTCCTGTGAAGAGGAAACACCCAGGAGCCCCAATAATACCTAGATACATTGGGGGACATTGCATAGAAAAATCCCTACTTGATTTGAGATCTAGTATGAATTTGATGCCATATAGTGTCTATGTTGAGTTGGGTTTAGGCAAGTTGAAACCAGCACATTGCACTCTCCGATTGGTGGATCTCTCCATCAAGGTGCCTAGAGGACGAGTGGATGATGTCTTGGTGATGAGTGACAAGGAAAGAGGAGCAGTGTTCCTAGCTAATTTCATTATTCTTGACATGGAGCCGGATGATAGGAAGATCCCCATCATATTGGGAAGACCATTCTTATCTACAACTGATGTCAAAATATATGTTTGTAGTGGCATAATGACTGTCTCTTTCATGGACATGAAGATAAAGATCAACATATAAAAATCCTCAAATTGGCGAGTTCGACATGAGGATATTGGATATGGTCACTTCAAGAGTCCGATTGATCATTTTAGAGGAGGAGAACTAGATGACATATTTGATTATAGTTTTGGTGATCAAAGGAGTGAGGAGCATAGGTTGAGTGCATTCAAAGGAAGTACATAACATAAGTGAAACATTATCACAAAGTTGACCAACACTAATTAAATTGTGATGTAGGCCATCCACAAAAAGAACATTCTTGATGCACAAGGATTCACCTACATCACCCTCACCTTTAACTTTGCCTTTCTTGTTGTCCCCAAAGGTGACCAATCCTTCTTTCTTTTTGGTGAAATTGTTGAAATGGCTTATGTCACTGGTCATGTGCTTTGTGCAACCACTATCAACAATCCATCTACCCATTTCCTGCAAGAAAGGAGAATCTCGGTTCCCAACTTAAACTTTGGGATCCAGATTTAGCTTGGGGACCCATTTCATATTTGGGTTGGTCCCATTTGTCTTTGTAAGGAAAATACATAGAGTAATGATCATCACATTAGCAACAACAAAAAACCATAGTATTCTTAGTGTCTAAAGACTCTCCTACAAAGAAGGAGGTCTCCTTGCTCTTTTTCTTACCTTTGGCTTTGCTCTTGCCCTTTTATGCTCCCCCTACAAATCCCAAAACACTAGTACCACTTTGTTTGGTAGAATGGTCAAGGATTTCATTTAGGGAGTTCTTCCCTTTGAGGAATTTCTATAGGGATGCTCTCAATCTATGGTTATCATCATTTAAAGAAGCAATGGTAGACGATAAACTAGATATGTCATCCCTAGAATGTACAAGATCAACCTCAAGAAATAAAGCTTTAGTTAAATATGAGTTTTTTTCAAGAGAGATAGAAGCAACATTAACACTAGGAAATAAAGGTCTAGAAGATAGATCATTTACTTGACCAAACAAACTAGCATTTTCAGATTTAAGCATTTGAATCTATTTAAGATAGACATCTCTCTCTTCTCTATGATCATTAATAAGGAGCTTAAATTCAACATTTTTAGTTTTAAGCAATTCAATCTCTTTAAGGCAATTTTGGTTTTCTTCCTTAAGATTCTCAATGTTCTTGAGGTAGATACCATTCTCAACTTCAACCCCATTATATTGGAGTTCAAGATCAAGGTATTGACCTTGCAAATTATCAATACTCTCAAGGTTGGTTTTCTCATTCAATTCAAGAATTTCAAGCTTAGCATAAAGATCATCAGTAATATTTCCTAACCATTTTCATTTAGATTTACATTTAGCAAAGATGAATGAGTAGAGATAAGAATGTCAATAATATCTTCCTTAGATAATTCATGCAAGCTTACCTCACTTACCTCACTAACATCTTCACTATTAGAGTCCATGAGTGCAAGGTGCAAGGATGCTCTCAATCTATGGTTATCATCATTTAAAGAAGCAATGGTAGACGATAAACTAGATATGTCATCCCTAGAATGTACAAGATCAACCTCAAGACATAAAGCTTTAGTTAAATATGAGTTTTTTTCAAGAGAGATAGTTGCAACATTAACACTAGGAAATAAAGGTCTAGAAGATAGATCATTTACTTGACCAAACAAACTAGAATTTTCAGATTTAAGAATTTGGATCTCTTTAAGATATACATCTCTCTCTTCTCTATGATCATTAATAAGGAGCTTGAATTCAGCATTTTTAGTTTTAAGCAATTCAATCTCTTTAAGGCAATTTTGGTTTTCTTCCTTAAGATTCTCAATGTTCTTGAGGTAGATACCATTCTCAACTTCAACCCCATTATATTGGAGTTCAAGATCAAGGTATTGACCTTGCAAATTATCAATACTCTCAAGGTTGGTTTTCTCATTCAATTCAAGAATTTCAAGCTTAGCATAAAGATCGTCAGTAATTTTCCCTAACCATTTTCATTTAGATTTACATTTAGCAAAGATGAACGAGTAGAGATAAGAATGTCAATAATAGCTTCCTTAGATAATTCATGCAAGCTTACCTCACTTACCTCACTAACATTTTCACTATTAGAGTCCATGAGTGCAAGGTGGCACTCTCCATCTTCTTCAGAGCTTGAGCTGCTTGAAGATGAAGCTTCCCAAGATGCATGAGTTGCATTCTTGTGTCTCTTCTCCTTCTTGTCCTTCCTCTTATATTTTCTCTCCTTCTTGTATTCCTCTTCCTTCTTTGAGCTACTCTTATGGTGTGACTTCCTTGACTTGGGGAATTCACTCTTGTAGTGCCCTTTTAGCCCACACTTGTAGCATCTCGGAGTAGAGGAGTAGGAGGCTTGCTTTCCCTTGAAGTGTTTGCCCTTGATGTAGTTGGCTTCATGCTCACTAGGTCCTTCATTTTCACTAGAGGAGGAGGGAGAAGTCTGGCAAGCAAGTTGTTGTTTAAGGATGACATCCTCCACTTGTGCTTTGAAAGCACTATCATTGATCTTCTTGGGTTCCTTCACTTCTTACTTGGCTTCTTCTTCTTGCTTGTCAAGTCTAGGCTCATGTGCTTGAAGGTTGCCAATGAGTTCTTCAGTTGGGATGTCATCAAGGCTCCTTACTTCTTCAATGGAGGTGACCTTTGACTCCCATTTCTTTGGTAGAGTCCTCAAGATCTTGGAGTTGATAACACCTCTACCCAAAGTGTTTCCCAATATAGCCAGTCCATTGATGATGAGATTGAGTCTTGAATACATCTCCACAATCCCTTCTTTCTTACCCATCTTGAAGTTCTCTAGAAGGTTGTTCAACATGTAGATCTTTGCCTCCTTGACTTTCTTTGTGCCTTCATAGGTTATGCATAGCTTGTCCCAAATCTCATAGGCGGTGTCCCAACATGAGATCTGGTTGAACTCCATAGGGGTGAGGGCTGCATAGAGAATGCTAATGGCCTTAGCATTGAGTTGGGCTTCTTTGAGTGCAGCTTCACTCCATGTTGTTACAGCTCTAGCTGGCTCCTTGTAAGGTGCGACCATCACCTTCCACATATCAAAGTTCATCCCTTAAATGTAGAACTGCATATGCCTCTTATAATAGAGGAAGTCAGTGCCATCAAAGACTGGAGGACGCATGGAGAAGCCTTCCTCTAGGTTGAGAGAACCAAGTAGCTTGTCGCCCATCTTCTTGTCTCGTGGGACATTGTTGGAGAAAATCCTTTGCTCTGATACCACCTATTGGATCTAAGGGCTCTTGAGGGGGGTGAATAGAGCTACAAAATTTCTCACAAAATAGATTAGACCTTCAAATTATATCAAGTTTAATGCAATAACACAAGTGCAATTTGAAGTCCTATCTAACAAGCATAGTAAGGATGAGAGAGATTGATAGCAAGCACTTGACAAAGGGATGTAGAGTGGCTCCACACTTCAAACTATAAGTGAGTCAGTCCACTACCTAGAGAGGTCAACCTCTAGGACTTTTCAAGTGCTTTTCTCTATATTATTATCAATATGAGTTACAACACAAGACCACCAAAGGACTTACCCATCCAACCACAAGGAGATATCCACCTTACCAAAGGGCTTTGCTTCTCCTCTTAGATCTTTAGCCTTTGCCTTCTCCTTCACCTGTAAAAGATCACCACCTCTTCATCAACCTTGAAGAGGACCATCTACATCTCCTTCTTCACTTGATGGAGCTTGCTTCACCTTTTCTTCATGAAGGAAGGGGAAAGGGAAGTAGAAGAAGATGAGAGCTTTACATGCACAAGGGTGGAGCTCTCATACAATATGTCTAACTCACTCACAAATCACGAAATGAAGTGTAAACTAGAGAGAGAAAGGGGCTCAAGGAGTAGTATCACACTCAACTATAGTAAGAACCTTGAATATCTTGAATGAGCAAACTTGGAATGAACTCCAAGGGGTCCTATTTATAGCTGGGGTGCTCCCTTGAGTTGGGGAATACTTAGGGTCAAAATATAGTCATTTTCCATAAGGCAATAGATCTATTTTCACCCAAAACAAGTCACCAATGGTTATAATCACTTTTTCTGCATTTTCCATATAGTACATTCGGTTGAGTTTCAATAAAGGTAACTCGACCGATCAACTAAAAGACAAAGCCAATTTTCAAACTATCTGTCAAGTTTGTTCTGGGGAACTCGACCGATGAGCTAAAATTGAGTTTTCTCAATGAGTTGGTCGGTCGAGTTTTATGAATGTACAACTCGACCGATGGGTCATCTTCAGAAAATCCATCATAGGATCGGTCGAGATTGTAACTCGACCGATGAACAACCTGCGATCAATTTTCTAAATTGACTTTTAGGTGATTAAACCTTGGTATAAAGTGTCCCACATATTTTTCTCATCTTAGTTACAAGTCATATCATCAATAAAAGTGATTAAAAAATTCTTCTAAGGTCGTTTGAAGTGATTTCTTTATTAGCACACTTGCATTGCATTTGACATGAACTTGGACAAGCTAGGGCTTGTGTAATTTGATCCTTTTCATGTACCTAAATCCTAAAATCAAGCTTGAACAAGCATATTAGATACATATGAATGGAATGGTTGAGTCATTATTAAAATATGGACAATGTATAACCTTTAGGTCAACAAGTTGGAGGGAATCCAGAGCACACAGGACAACATACTGAGAAACCAGGAGGGCATTTTGAGGGCACATGAGGGTTTCCAACGTACCCAGGATGCTATGTGATTAAACCGTCAGCAAATGCACTATTAGGTCAACCACATGTATCAGTATCAGCACGCCCATGCCTAGAGGAACCCCCAGTGGGGGGAAGATTGGTAGAGCACACTGTCAGTATATCAGGATAACTACCTACCTCCACAGTCGGACTACTGGGGTTCTGACTACCAGCATCCTCCACCACAAGGAGGACCACCACTGGAGCCACCACAGTGATCATCTACCCTATCACTCCTATACTTTAGTGTCATGCTGAGGACAACATGATTTAAAGTTTGAGGCGGTATGGTGGTATGCCCTTTTCCCATTTCACTCTTTTTGCATTTCACCTATCATTTAGTTTTATTTTCTTATTTTGTTTTATTGCTCTTTGACGTGTATTTTACTACGCGCTAAAACGCAAGTATACGCGTCGAGTAATATAGGCCTTGTGAGGCCCGAGTCGAACTCAGGGATACGTGAATTATTGGAGACTTCTACTAACTAATCGCAATCAGCTAGACCGATTAACAAAGTAGGGTTTTGTGTTCAAATTAAAAAGAAAATAAAAATCAAACAAAGAAAACAATCGATTAAAGGTTAATTTAATCAATTCAAAGGGATATCTTTAGGATGGCGGTTTCACCGCGGGTCAACATTGTATTAGGTTTTATATAATTCCTCAAACTTCTCTCTCTATCCGGGTAGTGGCCTGAAAACAGAATTACCCACTGTCGTGGTGTAATTCACTACTTAGATTTAGGTTGATTCCACCGTCGTAGTAATCATTCCCCTAAACTAAGTGCATTATAAACGGTCTCTTAGTTCCCACCATTAATTTTACAACTCCTTTGTCAAGGGTTTTATTGATTAATGTAGAATTCGTCTCTTTTCAACCGTTAATCCTTCTGTCGAAGTGATTAAGGGTGTTAAATTATTATTATGGTGATCAAGCATAACAATAGAAATGGAGAAAACGAATCTATACCACAGATTTGAGAGAAAAATATGAATTATTGATATAAAAATGTCATACAATGCATTCCCGGGCTACTCCCGGTCCTAAAGATTGAGGGTTTTAGCCTCTCATGTTCATCTCACACGAATACATGGTAGAAATTGGGGAATTCATAAGAAAAACGGGAAATAAATGGGAAAACCCCTGAACGGAGAAGAACCGGTGGATCCTTGGCGTAGAACACGAGCTTCCCCGCCTGTCGGTGGTGGAAATCGTCTTCGGCAGTGTCCGAATCACCCGGGATGAGCTTCTCGGCCTCCATTCTCCTTTTCTCTCCTCCTCGGCACTCGTGCAATCCAAAATGAGATCATGATCTCGTCTGGGCGGCCGTCATTAGGTATAAGTCCCTAATTAGGTCGTCAAATAACAACAGCCGTCCGATTGAGATCAAAACATGCCGGCGTCGATACCATCGACGCGGGTCGATGGTATCGACCCGGCGGATTAGCGGCAGCTTTCCTTTCTTTTATTCTGAGCGCCTGTGGTGATCTCGATACCATCGACTTAGGTGTCGATGGTATCGACTCCTTTAGCGTCGGTTGTTGTCGTTTAGCGACGCTGTAGCTTCCCTTGTGTCGATGGCATCGACTTGGTTTGATGGTATCGACAGTTTCCTCGCCAGCAACTTGAAGGGATCTCGATACCATCGACTTAGGTGTCGATGGTATCGACTCTGTATTGCTCTTCTCGGCTGCCAACCTGTGGCTTGGTCGATGGTATCGACTTCCGTCGATGGTATCAACGGAAGCAGATACTTGTTTTTCCTAAAATTTCACAACAAGCCCAAGTAAATCCACACAATTTATAATAAGATGATAAATAATGCTCAAAATAGTAAAACAAAGGGGATTTGATATAAAATGATGGCAAAGACCAAATAAAGTGAATTATGCAATAATATCCATGAAAATGAGTAATTAAAGCACAAAACACATATGAAATAGGTCTCTAAATGCGACTCAAAATCATCGCATCAAACTCCCCTAAGCTTAAACATTGCTCGCCCTCGAGCAACTAATCTTTAGAATAAAATTGCAGATGTCAACTAACAATCAATACATCACCCCACATTCCACATGACTCCCACTGAACGTTCTCAAACCGACCTTTCCTAATCACAGAACAGTAATTACCCTACAGGCGACAATAATCATCAATAAAAGAAATTATCCTTCAAACCGATGAACACTATCACATAAGGCAGTTAACATAATAAAATTTGCCGATTCAGCATTAGTGCATCTTGTGATCGCCTACACTACGTTGCTCGCCCTAACTACCATCTACATGGAAGAAGTTCTCCTGATAAACATGAGTGAGGAGAAAATCACGGTGGCCTACCGATCCGAGCAACGAGTAGATGGAATGGGTGGTTCATGGAAGAATTTGGAAGTATTACACAGTTTCAAAATGCATACAACAAAATGCCCTAAATGATGCAAATGCACATTGAAAATGCCTTAATGCTTAAAATTGGGTGGAATGATGCATGCACTAACCTTCCACCTCAAAAAGAGATAGAAATCTAATTAAGCCACATCATGTACTCAGTTTCCTTGTTATGCAAGTGATATCATGCTCCTTTCTCCCTCTTATTCCATTTCCTTCTAAATTCTCTTTTTTTTCAAATATTTTTTCAGATTTTCAGATTTTTTTTTCTTTTAGCCTCTTAGCCCACATATCCATAATTGCTTAGAGATACATGTGTTAGGCTATTTTCTTCATGATTGGAAATCTTTGTACTATTTCGAGGGTATGGAACAATTTAGATCACTTTTCAAGACAAACTGAGGTACATGGTGTACTTATGCATGAAAATCATGAAAGTTATGAGTGCAACTACATGACATGCACCTAAAGGTAATGTGCATGAATCACTATACTTTTTTTTTCTCGTTTTATGCAAAAGTATGAAAATAACAATGCAAATCCTATCTACATGCTATGCACGCAAGGAGGAATTAAAACTGTACTTTGCTTCCAATTCTTTGGTGGATTAGGGAAAAATATGAAGTGGAATGATCACAAGATTAAGTTACTGAACCTTAGAAAAATATCATGTGTCCCTCCTTACTGACATGTGTAGTAGTTAAAAAGGGTTCTTTCTCGTATATCCAATTAAGGTCTCATTACCATTTGATTAGGTTAGGCTCAAACAACCGTTACTATCCACTTTTCATGAGTCAATGGGGTGTAGGTGTGACATATTGCTTCAAAGTTGACATAATCAATCATTTTCATAGGACAAGTCTCCTAAGGACAACCAAGTTAAGCTATCCAAAAGACCCAGAATTTTTGAAATTCCCTTAAATTTCCCATGAAAAAGCGAGATGACAATTTTTTAAGACATCCATGATTATACTAGATAGATGTGGATCCTAAACAAACACTAAAATTGCAAGAACAAATAACAAAGCAGAAACTAAAAACAACTAAAGAAAAGATAAAAGATAGAGTTGTTCCAGCCACCCCCCTAAGCTTGAATTCGACTATGGCCTCATAGTCAAAAACCAACTTAAGGGTGGAACAGTGATACCCTGATCAATCTTGCGGAGGCGGTGGTGGGTATTGCGGTGCCGTAGGATCCCAAGACGGGTACTCCCCCTGAAAGCTGGGATCATATTGGGTCCTCAGCGGAGGCTGTGGATAGCCTCCAAAGTAGTCTTGACTCCAGTAATGGTCAAAGAAGGGCTCCTGTTGTGTCTCTATCCGCTGCAACCGGGTGTGCATTTGCTCTTGGTTGGCGAGGATGAGCCACTCGTTCTCGAACATAGCCCGTTGGTTGTCAAGTACCCGGCTCGTAGTCTCATGAATGCCGGTATACATACCCATGTGCTGCTGCTGAGTCTGTTGGATGTCCTGCAGCATGGTGTACATCCCCTGCATGGAATAGGGATCCACGGATGGCTGCTCGTACTGTGGTGATGGCGGCGGGGGATGAGATGATGAAGATGCACCCGGATGCATCCTAGGACGCTTCCGTGGTGCCACACGTGCTCGAAGAGGTGTGTAAGCCTCCTCTTCCTCTGCAGCCTCGCCTTCTTGCTCGTCACCACCGCCGTCTTTCTCGGAGGACTCGATGGCTATGATTGGCCACCGGAAGTGTTGCTTGCCCTCTATGTTGAAGACGTCGTCCGGTAGGGAGCTCTCCTGATAAGCTTGGTTGACGTGGCAATGAGCGTACGCCAACCCGTCCCGGAAAAGAATAAGGTTTGAACGGTGCAAGTGTTGCACGTTCACCTTGCTCCTCGTAAAAATCGGAGTCATGGACTGAAGGTTCAGCCCCAAGTAAAGTGCCAACTTGGTGACAAGACCACCAAAATGAATTGGAGCCCTCCTTGTACTCCTTTTCACCGCCAGGACGCGTTGTAGCCAGAACGCCCCCCAGTTGCACTCTTGACGTTTCAGGAGTGCGTAGAGAAAGAACATGTCACTCTCCTGAAACTTGCTCAAAGCAAGATCGCTTCGAGCGAAGAAAGTCAAGCTCAACATCCTATGCAGGACCCGGATGAACGGGTGCTCAAAATCCGCTACCGCTGCATTATGGTAGCTCACAGTCTTTCCTGCCGGCACTGTAACTAGCTCGGTGAAGATTTTGTCGTAGTCAGTACAGGCGTCGGGGCGTCGGTGATCGTTGCGGCTGTGGTTCCAGTTGAAGATGTCGTTGAACTGCTTCAACGTGATGTCGTAATTGTTGTTGAAGAGTCGGAAGGACACCCTTCCCCTGATCCACGTCTGGTCCGATGGTACCACGTCATTTGGTACGACGCAGATATCAAGAGACGCCATGAACTCAGCCACCAGTTCCTTGTATGTGGGCCATTCGCCGAAAAACGGCTGCCCATTCGCATGACAGTCGATCGCATAAAGGCGATTGGTGTGCCGCGCTTGCCCGGCCAACATATAGGCCAAGTTGGCCTCGAACCCCAGCTCCTGGATCATGCCCCGGTCCACATACCGGGTGGGCTCGAACTTTCGCTTCATAATATCCTCATAGACCTTCCTCACATCCATGTTGGCATGAATTAGGCGTGGACGAGGGATGGAAGCGGGTGGGGGAGGAACAAACTCCTCGATCTCCATAGGGTGAGTGCTTGAGGACGACGCTCTGGCGGGGTGCACCATGGTTGCGAAAAAAGATGGGATTAGAAGAAAAGAGCTCGGTGAAGATGGAGAAGAAATTCTCCGCTCGATGAAGATCTCCGCTCGATGACGCTTCTCTGCAGTCTTGGAAGGCTCGGGGGAGTGCTCGGCGCAAAGGAGGATACTTGCTCTGAAGGTGTGACGTCAAGTGACGTTGCAAGTCCCCTTAAATAGGCTTGATCGGCGCCCCTGTTGACCCGTCGATACCATCGACGCGGGTCGATGGTATCGACACATCTCGCGGGTATCCGCCCCCCTCGCGAGTATCGACGGCTGACGTTTGCTGGATCGAGAAACCCGGATTGCTGATGGGTCGATACCATCGACGGAAATCGATGGTATCGACGCAGCACCCGGATCGCTGACGTGGCTATTGCGATCGTCGTCGATGTCTGTGTGCGGATCGGTGACATGTCCGTCGATACCATCGACGGGTGTCGATGGTATCGACTTGCGTTTATTGCGACACCGCCGTTGTTTTGCATTCAACCTGTGATGATGTCGATACCATCGATGAGGCCGTCGATGGTATCGAGTTGACTGAGCAAAATTCATCTGAATATCTCCAGAGATCTCGATGGTATCGACTGGGGTGTCGATACCATCGACACTTTTATTGCGACCTGTCTGTGACCATGTCGATACCATCGACGGGGGTGTCGATAGTATCGACGCAGTGCGATTTCTGCTGGTGTCAACCTGAACCCATGTCGATACCATCGACGGGTGTGTCGATAGTATCGACCCTGCCTGTGCCTGCACATTCAACAAACGGATCAAGGTATCATTTTTAAACTAAAATTCAAACGAAATAAAAGCAATCTATGACTAAAATTAAACTATCCTAGTGTACCGATGGTTGGGTTGCCTCCCAACAAGCGCCCTTGTTTAGCGTCTTAGGCTGGATGTCTTCCCTTCATCTCATTCATGCACAAGTGAAATGAGTTTAACCTCATTCACTTTCCTCTTGTAATTCTCACCAAAATACAACTTTAAGCATTGCCCGTTCACCAAGAACGTGGCATCTCCATCACGCACGAGAATCGCTCCGTGCGGTTTCACCTCCTCCACAATGAAGGGTCCACTCCACCGGGATTTCAGCTTCCCGGGATGCAGTTTGAGACGGGAGTTAAACAATAGAACGTTGTCTCCCTTCTTGAACGTGCGCATCTCAATATGGCGATCGTGTATCAGCTTTGTGCGCTCTTTGTAGATGCGGGCATTCTCATATGCCGTCATGCGTAGCTCATCCAATTCATTCAATTCAAACATCCTTTTTCTCCCGGCCTCATCATAGCGCAAGTTCAGCCTTCTTAGCGCCCAATGGGCCTTGTGCTCTAATTCCACCGGAAGATGGCAAGCCCGGCCATACGCCAACCTAAAAGGCGTGGTGCCTATAGGTGTTTTGTACGCCGTTCGATAAGCCCAAAGTGCGTCCGGTAGCAATACACTCCAATTCTTCCTTGTGGATGTTACGGTCCTTTCTAAAATCTTCTTGATTTCTCTATTTGATACCTCCACTTGTCCTTGCGTCTGTGGATGATATGGGGTGCCGATGTTGTGCTTGACCCCATATTTCTTTAAAAGTGTCGCGAATTTCTGATTTCGAAAATGTGTGCCTCCGTCACTTATGATCATTCGGGGAATCCCGAACCTGCAGAAAATGTTCTCTTTGACAAACCTGCACACTACGTTCGAATCATTAGTTCTTGTGGGGATTGCCTCCACCCACTTCGACACATAATCTACAACAAGTAAGATATAAAGATTTGAATTTGAGGACACAAAGGGTCCCATGAAGTCAATGCCCCATAAATCAAATACCTCAACTTCCTGAAATACATTCAAGGGCATTTCCTGTCTCCTTGAGATGTTACCTGCGCACTGGCACGGGTCACATTGCCTAACAAAATTATAGGCATCCCAGAACAAAGTGGGCCAATAAAGGCCGCTCTCCAGCACCTTAGCTTCTGTCCGTGAGCTAGCATGGTGTCCTCCTGTAGGCGACGCATGACAGTGGTGGAGAACACTCTCGTACTCCACCTCCGACACGCACCTGCGAAGAATACCATCCCTGCACTGCTTCAAGAGAATCGGGTCATCCCAAAAATAATATCTCAATGAATGAAAGAATTTCTTTTTCTCTTGATAGGACCAATCCTCCGGGATGATTCCGCAAGCCAAATAATTCACAATTTCCGCAAACCATGGTTCTTTAGAATTAATTTTTAAAAGTTGCTCATCGGGAAAGGTCTCGGTAATGGGTATGTGCAAACCTTGTTCATCAACCCTCTCTAACCTAGACAAGTGGTCAGCCACCACATTTTCAATTCCCGACTTGTCCTTAATTTCAATATCGAATTCTTGTAGGAGCAAAATCCACCTAATTAGTCTAGGCTTCGCATCCTTCTTCTCCATCAAATACTTTATTGTAGCGTGATCAGTCCACACAACCACCTTAGAACCCACTAAGTACTGCCGAAATTTTTCAAAGGCGAACACGACGGCCAGTAACTCCTTTTCCGTGGTTGTGTAGTTCAATTGAGCATCATTAAGCGTTTTTGAAGCGTAGAAAATCACAGCAGGCTTGTTATCTACCCTTTGCCCCAAAACAGCTCCCACAGCATAATCGGACGCATCACACATCAACTCGAATGGCTTTGTCCAATCCGGCGTTTGAACAACCGGAGCTGAAATCAACTTTTCCTTCAAAACCTCGAATGCGTGAAGACATTTCTCATTGAAATAAAAAACTGCATCTTTTTCCAACAATTCTGATAATGGCTTTGCGATTTTTGAAAAATCCTTAATAAATCGCCGATAAAACACGGCGTGTCCCAAAAAGCTTCTCACCCCTTTAACAGAATTTGGTGGGGGTAACTTAGAAATCACCTTAATTTTTACGGGGTCTACCTCAAGACCCTTGCTAGACACCTTGTGTCCTAGCACAATTCCTTCCGTCACCATCATGTGACATTTCTCCCAATTGAGGACCAAGTGTGTGTCCTCGCACCGCTGCAACACCTTATCTAAGTTATAAAGGCATTCATCAAAAGACGCTCCATACACCGAGAAGTCGTCCATGAAAACTTCAAGACACCGCTCTACCATGTCAGAGAATATGGCGAGCATGCAGCGTTGAAAAGTCGTCGGCGCATTGCATAAACCGAATGGCATACGGCGGTAAGCAAACGTCCCATAGGGACATGTAAACGTAGACTTCTCTTGATCCAAATGATCAATAGAAATCTGGTTATACCCCGAATAGCCATCTAGAAAACAAAAATGCGACCGACCAGCTAGACGTTCCAAAATCTGATCGATAAATGGCAATGGAAAATGATCTTTAAGAGTTGCGGCATTCAATCGGCGGTAGTCAATGCAAACACGCCACCCGGTTACCAATCGGGTGGTGACAGGTTCATTCAAAAGATTAGTAGTGACAGTGATTCCCCCCTTTTTAGGGACTACCTGTGTGGGACTCACCCACGTTGAATCGGATATGGCATAAATGATCCCTGCAGCAAGAAGCTTTATGACTTCCTTCTTGACAACCTCCATCATGCTTGGATTTAGACGTCTTTGAGGCTGTATGACTGGCTTGGCTCCCTCCTCGAGCCGAATCTTGTGTTGGCAAAGTGTAGGGGAGATCCCCTTGATGTCCGCCACAGACCACCCAAAAGCTCCACGGTGGTTCTTGAGCACTATCAGTAGTTGCTCCTCCTCATCCGCACTCAAGTATGCAGAAACAATCACTGGTAACTTGTCCTCCTCAGCTAGAAAGACGTACTTCAGATGCGGGGGCAATGGCTTCAATTCCAGATCTGGTGGGCAAATAAGAGATGATTGTAGCGGTGGGGGAAGTGTACCCAAATCTTCATAGTGCCTCGTGTAGAAACATGGAAGCATTTGAAGCATTTTGGCGCACTCCTTGAGTGAAGTACTCCGCACCCAATCATAAGTGACATTTAACAAACACGCCTCCAAAGGCAATTCCGGATATACATCAAAGACGGAAGTAATAATCACATCATCCTCCCATGAAGATGGAATGTCCTCATTCTCATCGTTTGGAAACCCAACAGCCTTACATAAAGAGACAACTTTAGTTTGCTCCATAAGGTCCACTGCTAGGGTCCCATTATCTATCCTGCTCATAACATGAGCCATATCCAAAAATGGCTTCCCAAGACAAAGTGAGATATTTTGTTCCACATGCTTGACCATGTTGCAATGTGCTTTTGCTTTATTAGATGCATTACCATTGGGCATGACCATCTCAAAGCGATCATCCGCAATGCCCAAGGTCAAGCGACCTCTCCCCATCTCCAAGATCATATCAGCTGTAGCTTGGAATGGGCGACCAAGTAGTAACTCATTGCCGTGCTCGTCCTGCATTTCCATAACGACAAAATCGGCCGGAAAAACAAAGCGGTCTACCTTTACCAAAACATCCTCACAGATTCCATACGGTTTCACCACAGAATTATCGGCCAATTGGATGGTCATGTTACTTGGTCTCGACTCCTTCAATCCAAGTTTCTTGAACGTAGAAAGGGGCATCAGATTGATGCTTGCCCCAGAATCACAAAGTGCTTCGCCAAATTTGAACTTCCCGATAAAGCAAGAAATATTGAAACAACCGGGATCCTGTCTCTTTGGCGGCAAAGTGCCCATAATAAAAGCACTCACTTGCTCCTTCAATACCACGACCTCAGTGTCGGGTATCTTTCTCTTCTTGGTGATTACATCTTTGAGAAACTTCCCATAAGACGGGATTTGTTCAATCGCCTCTAGCAAAGGAATATTCACTGATAACTTCCTAAAGCTGTCCAGAAATTTCTTAAACTGTGCATCCACCTTTCTTGCTTTTGCACTATTGGGATAGGGGACCGGAACGGTATGTGCCCTTTGATGAGGTGGTACATAGGGATTTAATTTCTGTGGTTCCTCCTCAGTGGCTTGTTCTTCCTTACCATCTTCAGCTATGTCCTCAGTTTGCTCTATGACAGGTGCGGGCTGCTTTTTGACTGTTGCTTCTTCAACTGTGTCATGTGGTGTGCTTGTGTCATCCGCCCTTGGATTTAACACTTTCTTACCACTCCTCAATAAGATGGCTTTGGCCTGTTGGTTTCCCCCGGGAACATTGGTGTTCCCCGGAAAACCCGGATGTGCCGACTTCTTTAAGCTTGCAATCTCGGCTGCCATCTGCGCCATGGAAGTCTCTATAGTTCTCATTTGAGCCTCGTGGCTCTGCAAAGTCTGCCCAAACTGGTTCATAAATTCACCCTGCTGCTTTATTTGCTGCCCAAAAGTGTTCATCAACTCTTGATTTTTCTTTATGACTTGATTTAGCAACTCCGTGCTCTTGTCCTCCGTGACCGGTGCAGGCTTAGCGTCCGGATCCTGCAGAAAGTTATTTGGATCCTTCCATGAAAATTTCTTGTCCTTCTGCCATGAATAATCGTTATTCCTGTACCCCTGCTGTTGCCTCATGTACTTGACCTGAGCCTCATCCTCGGACTCATTGTCTTCCTTCTGCAACAACTTCTTTGCGAGAAGATCCATCTTCTCGTTCAGCTCTCTCATTGCCTTTGACTCACTGGCAACTCTTGCTTGCTCAACTGGGCCTCTTTCTCTTTCTCCCCAAGATTGCTTTCGTGCCATATTCTTCAGTATTTCCCAGCATCTTGTATCAGTGTTATTTAAGAAAAATCCGGAGCCAGCCGAGTCCAAATTGCTTCTATCATGCTCGGAGAGAGAAAAGTAGAAGATCTTCACTTGGGTTTCCTTGTCCAGTCCATGGTGTGGACATCTCCTCAACATGACTTGGAATCGCTCCCAAGTCTCAGAATAAGTTTCACCCGCCTGCTGGGTGAAATTGTGGATCTTGCGGATCATATCATTGGTCTTCTCAGGAGGGAAGAACCTCTCGAAGAAAACCTCCACCATGTGATCCCATGATTCAACAAACTCGTCGTCGAGGTTATGAAGCCACTCTCTTGCCACTCCAGCCAAGGAACTCGGGAATAACTTGAGGTAGAGCACATCCTGCAAAAATCGATCTATCTTCACCATATCGCAGTTCTCCACAAACTGACTAATGTGTGCCACTGGATCTTCATTTTTCAGTCCGTGAAATGTGTTGGATTTGACCAAGTTAATCAGTGCTGGGTCGATCTTGTATGTAGGTATGTTTAGCCCCTATTTCTTTATAGGCCCCTTTGATGCCGAGGAAGAAGACGCCTTGATCTTCTCCCATATTGTCTGTGCTTCAGCCATTACTTCTTCTTGTTCTTGCTCAGATTCAGAATTTATATCACTGTGGTGTTCCTCCTCGTAGTAGTCCTCGTCCTCTGGTCCCGCAGATGGAACCTCAGGTGTGCGATTCACGTAGTCTCGACTACGTGTGTGCACCATGCAAAGTACCTGAAATATGGAAATAGGGGTTCAGTACAATGCTTTGAACGAGTCAACACAATTATAGAGAAATAAAGGAATTTTTGAAATTGTTTTAAAATAAAAAAAATGTGGCCTAGAGTGGCCGCTCTTAGCACTCAAAGTGCCAATAATTCGCCGTATCCCCGGCAACGGCGCCAAAAACTTGACGTGTATTTTACTACGCGCTAAAACGCAAGTATACGCGTCGAGTAATATAGGCCCTGTGAGGCCCGAGTCGAACTCAGGGATACGTGAATTATTGGAGACTTCTACTAACTAATCGCAATCAGCTAGACCGATTAACAAAGTAGGGTTTTGTGTTCAAATTAAAAAGAAAATAAAAATCAAACAAAGAAAACAATCGATTAAAGGTTAATTTAATCAATTCAAAGGGATATCTTTAGGATGGCGGTTTCACCGCGGGTCAACATTGTATTAGGTTTTATATAATTCCTCACACTTCTCTCTCTATCCGGGTAGTGGCCTGAAAATAGAATTACCCACTGTCGTGGTATAATTCACTACTTAGATTTAGGTTGATTCCACCGTCGTAGTAATCATTCCCCTAAACTAAGTGCATTATAAACGGTCTCTCAGTTCCCACCATTAATTTTACAACTCCTTTGTCAAGGGTTTTATTGATTAATGTAGAATTCATCTCTTTTCAACCGTTAATCCTTCTGTCGAAGTGATTAAGGGTGTTAAATTATTATTATGGTGATCAAGCATAACAATAGAAATGGAGAAAACGAATCTATACCACAGATTTGAGAAAAAAATATGAATTATTGATATAAAATGTCATACAATGCATTCCCGGGCTACTCCCGGTCCTAAAGATTGAGGGTTTTAGCCTCTCATGTTCATCTCACACGAATACATGGTAGAAATTGGGGAATTCATAAGAAAAATGGGAAATAAATGGGAAAACCCCTGAACGGAGAAGAACCGGTGGATCCTTGGCGTAGAACACGAGCTTCCCCGCCTGTCGGTGGTGGAAATCGTCTTCGGCAGCGTCCGAATCACCCGGGATGAGCTTCTCGGCCTCCGTTCTCCTTTTCTCTCCTCCTCGGCACTCGTGCAATCCAAAATGAGATCATGATCTTGTCTGGGCGGCCGTCATGAATGTAAAATAGCAAAATTAGTCATTTTTTACCTTTACTACCATGAAACGGTTTACCCGTCGTAATATGACAGCCATATGGATTGATTGTGTTTTCTATGCTCTATATTTGAAGTTTGCAGGCTTAGTGCTCTAATCATGATAGGTTTGTGAAAGAGGAGAGGAGAGAGGTGGAATGCATGTACCTAGTCATCCTTGAGCCCATTTAGTCAATATTCACCTATTGCATTCCATTTTCCATTTCTTGATGTGAAAATTTTGTAGAGAGATTGAGTTGGAGCATACTTGAGGACAAGTATGTTTTAAGTTTGGGGTGGTGATTCAGCCCTATTTTAAGGCTTCATCTTGTGTCATATTGCATTTTAATCACATCTATACCTGTTAGATTACATGTTATTTTCCCTAATATGCATATTTGTGTAAAATGCACTTATGGACATTATTTGCATGTTTTTCAAGCATTTCAACCACGCTTGGATGGAAGAGAGAGAGGAGTGATCCTAGGTTTGTCTACCCTTGGTGAGACCTAAAGTGAAGTCTGAGGCTCCCTCGACCTAACCCTAGTGGACAAATCTCCATTATAGCAAAGATGTCCAAGAATGAACAAAGAATCAAGTCAAAGTGCTACAACAGAGACCACCATGGCCGTGGTACATCAGAATGTCGTGTTGGCTCATTCAAAGTCAATAGAGTCACATTGAAGCAAAGCAGGACCCACCACGACTGTGCCATTTAGAATGGTCGTGGTGGACTGACCCAAAACGGTTGTGCCACCCAGAATGGTCATGATGGACTGACCCAGAACGGTCACACCATCTTGCACGGTCGTGTGATAGCTGATGCAAAATGGTCGTGGAGCCAAGAACAGGCAGAGTTTTCCAAGCCACCACACATTGTGGTGACCACCATGGCCGTGCTACCCTAGCCCCACCACGGACGTGCTACTTTGTGTACAAATTTGACCAAGTTACTATGATTTTTCCCCATTTCTCACCTCGATCATTCCACACCACCATGACTGTTCTTACCCCTCCCTACCACGGTCGTGCTACTCACAAAAACCTAGCTTCGTTTGCACTACATCTCCCACTTTACCTCTACTTGACATATTACTTCCACCACACCTATATATACCTAGGTGGTGGAAGGAGCACGAGGTTAGATGCCTTCTACCACCTCCTAGCTCCCCATTTTTTGCATTCCACCAATTCCACTCCATTTCCACCTCCATTTCACCATTTCCACCACCAAGACCCTAGTTTCCAAGTGTTTTGACCGTAAATACCATCATCCCATTCCCTTGCACCTTATAAGAAGGAGGAGGACATCTTATAGTAGATGAAGAGGAGGATTACTCCATCTACACCAAGATCCTTGGCTTCTTCTACCTCTTTCTCCTTCCATTTTGTATTTTGCATTTCTATGAGTAGCTAGGCCCCTAAGGTGGGCTATTTGGGATCAAAAATGTTACTTTGATATCATGTTGGGGGGAAATGATATGTAAACATTGTAGTTTCATTTGCTAATGATTATGTTCTATTTCTATCTCACTCTTCATGAATTGATTATTGGTTTGTGCTTGATATCACCTTGGAATTTAGGGAAATTGCTTATATGTGTGAATTTTGGGAATTTCTCCTAGGTCCAATTCATGGATCCCTAGCCAGACACCCATCTTCCTACATGCTAATAAATTCTCATAACCCAGTTGAGAGATCTAAGTAGCTAGTTTAGATGAATTTGGTGTGCTTAGCATGGAGCTTTCTCAAGGCTAGAATGTGGGTGATGGGAGGCCTAAAACCTCACTTCCACTCCCATTACTAACCTCAGCCCCTAATCATCCTCAGATCATCTCACCTAGAAACCTAGGCTTGTTTAGATTCTAATTGAATTACACCTAGACCCTGACCCAATTGAGCCTCGTAAGGGTAGTAGGAGGTGTTAGGGACTAATTCCCCTATACACAACCTAGCATATCCATGGCCAATTAGTAGTTTAGGATAATTCAGTACACTATAGCTAGTTGTTTGGTTTGATAATCTAAATGAAATCATAATGTTCACATGTCACCCCCCAACCTAATTGATAAGTGCATCTCCCAAGCAGCCCACACAGTCGCTTTATCGCTTTGAAACCCTAATTGTTATGACCCCACCTTCCGATAACCCCCAATTAAGGTAGACTGAGAGGTCGAAGCCGCACCCATAATTTCCTGATCAAAGGTTTGGCAATTAACCAAGAACAATTATTAAATTTTAACAGACTAAACTAAAAAGCTGTAAGAAAATAAACTTTTGCATACCTTTTTTTTCTTCTGAAAACTTGGATCTCTAAACTTCTATCCACTTAAGGATTCTACTCTAACTAATCCTCCTTGTATTTTACTTCATGTATTTCCCAATATGACGATTTACTGTTTGTTCTTTTGGCTTGTACCTAAAACGCTGACAAACAAAACGTCGGTCAGCCGAAGCTGGTATGTGGGGGAAATAATAATCATGCAATTATTCTTAACAATGTAATCATTCAATTAATCGTTTAACAACCAAGATTACGTTTTAAGCCATACTACTCAATCCTTACCTATCCCCTAACTCTGTGCTATCCCTGCAGTGGACTTGTATGCTACCTCTCTTTAGGTAGATTCCTACCCTCATGGTCCTCCCTTACAGGTAGCCATTACCTAGGGTAATAGAGTCACATGGAACTACCAGAAGGTAGCCCAATATCTAACTCAATGTGACTTGATGGACCTACCCCATTGGTAGCCATGTACTAAGTCATCCAATGACCTGATGGACCTACCCCATAGGTAGCCATGTACTAGGTCAACTATTAAGTCACAGAGGGGACCAGGATCTGAGCTAGTAGGCACATATCTTATGTGATAGTCATATCCAAATTATAGTTTGCATGAATTAAAATCATCCAACAATTAATTCATGACATCGATGAAAACTTTGGTAAACTTCAGAAAACTAACTCGAGATATTCATAAGCGTAACCACATACCTGATCTGATGATTTGAACAGAAATATCCATGCAAATAAGAATCCAAGAAAGCAAGCATTTTCAACAAGATCCTGAAATAATCATGTAATTCCCTTTTTATTACTCATGTCATCAAGATCTATTAAACCTAGCTCGCTTCTTAGGGTTTCTAATTCACTTTTAGGGTTTCCATTGCAATTAGGGTTTCCCTTCATCTTTTACTATTTTAAACCCTAATTTTATACCATTACTCATAAACCCTTATTATCTTATCTATTCTTCAACATTAAGGTTATCTTAACAACATATAACCCTATTCTCAGATTAAAAGGCAACATTAACCATCAATTAATTTCATTAAGCTTCTTTTACATTCAAGCTACCATTTTTTTATCCTTTTAATCCACGACAAGATTTCTATTCTCATTTATCATCAATTCAAAGTTCATTATGGTCTAATCACATATGAACTCAAATTGCCATTAATACTACCTTTTATTCATGAAAAAACCCTAATTACTATTTTTAGGGTTTTTATTCATGATTAGGAACTTTAAAGCTCGAAATAGATTAGAACCATCATATAACAACATATTTTCACATTTTTCAAATTAAATATGATCTTATCCTCTTTGACCCTAAATTGGGGTTTCTAAATTCTTAATAATTCTCATATGGGGTAAAAAAACCCTAAATCATGCAATTTTACATCTAGATTAGTTTTGAATCAAACATTATCATTCAACAGGTTATTAATACTTCAATTAACCCATTAAGCATACTACATTCAACCTTTAATCACAAATAGGGTTTTTAACTTAACTTTAATACACTTTTCATCAACTTATAGTACTTTTGCAATTAGGAACGGAATAAATCTTTAATATCATTTTTATTGGATTCCTCTCATTCTCCTGATCAATTTTCATATATTATATGTTTCCATTGGAGCTACCAATAATTAACTACGAATTTTGTAAATTGTATACCTCTTGGCCAATGGAAGAGTGCCACGTGTCTCCGTCCATGCAACACATCTCGGCTGTTTTAAAAACATAATGAAATTCCATTTTTACCCCTGTGTGGATCCTTGGTCATGTAATTCCCGGAGGGGCAAAATCGTCCAACAACACCCTTCATCTTCTACCTTGTGCGCCCTAGGCGCTGCCGCCGGCATAGCCCATCGGGAGGAGTCTTCCCCACCTCCCACAGCCCAAAGTCTGTCGCCCACTGCCGCCCAAGCTCTGTCGCGCCCTTGCGCATGTGGAGGAGCCCCCAGGTCGTGGCCAAGATATTTGATCCATTGTGAGCCAAGATCACGACCTCTGCTGCGGGTGGCAGACTTCCGGCAGGAGTTGCATGAAGACGGGATCATGAGGGAGAGAGTTTCTCCCTCTCCTACCTTCGCCATACCTCTGTGCTCCTCTGAGAATCCTCAAGCCACGACCATGATAGTTGGTTCAGGATGGACACACCTGCAGTGCGCCCACCAAAAGCAACTGTGCTGCTGCTACATTCACGCTAAGGTGGAGGAGTATCCCTCAAGCCTCCCATTAGCATCGTGAGACCAGTATGCATCCGCCGTAACTCGTCCTTGGCCCTACCCTGCTCTAGGATTCGAACCACCCTTTTCTAGGGTTTTTACATAAGGAAGAGGAAGAAGGAAGAGAGAATTTCATGGGATTACTCTGGAACTCGATCCAGAGGCTCTCCCTCTTTATATAGGGAGGGTATCCGCGCCCAAGAACCCTTGCCCACAAAGCAAGCAACGTTTTTCCTAACCGGAAAGGAATTTTCCTTAGTTAAGAAGTATTTTCTCTCTCTTTAGCAATTCCTTGTTTATCCATGATCCTTAGTCATTAAGAATTCGAAATTCTTTCCTCTTATTCTCTTTATGATTGCTTTTTAATCCATAAGCATGAATTTCTATTTTCTTTTAGTAGAATTTACTTCCTTTTTATCAATATCACAAAATTCATTAATAATGCATTACATTATCCTCTTATTTTGTAATTTTTGGTATTTTCTCTTTCTTTCTTCTTTATTGGGACTCCTTGTATCCCAAGAAACTCTATTATTTCGAAATCCTTTTTATTGGATACTCATTATCCTTCTAGATGCATTTAAATGCATTATTTCACATCATCTTGTTTATTTCTTATTAAAATATTTCCTTTTGAGGATTTCTCTTTATTTCTCTTTTATTTTCCTCATTGGCATTCCTTTTATCATTAGGAATCATTGGGATACGAAATCCCACTAAGGATAACTCAATTGCACCTTTTTCCACTTGTTTTCCACATTTTACCATTATTTTCAATTTCTTTCTTAATAAAGAAATACTTAATTGATCTTTTCATTTCTTATTGCATTCTCTATGCAACTTTGGATTCCTTGGAACCCAAGGAACCCAAGAGGCATGAAATCCTTCCTTGGATTACATTCTTTTGCCTTCCATAGGTTTCCACATCATTCCTTTCTCAAAAACTCAATTATTCATTTATTAATTGAATTTCCTTGTTATTTGGGCCCAATAGCCAATAAAGCCCACAACAAAACCATCAAGGCTATTGTAAACGAAATCCATTTATTCAAAACAAATTATATCATTATTTGTTCACTTATCTTTAATATTATCAATTACATTTCTCACCAATTGAACCCAAAAATTGGGGTTGTAACATCCTTCCCCTCTTATAGGAATTTTGTCCTCAAAATTCTCTCAACCAAACAAACAATTTAGGATAAGACTTTTCCATGTCCATCATTGGCCCCTATGTGGATTCACCATAATCATGGTGCTTCCAAAGAACCTTTATAATCACATATTTTTTTCTCTGAGTTCTTTCATCCTGGTGTCTATAAACTACATAGGTGACTCAGGCCATTTCAGCCTCCCTTGGGCTCATTAGGTTCATTGCTCAGCACATGGTTGGGGTACCTCACATAGTACTCTAAATTGGACACATGGAGCTCATAACACATTACTGTATCCTGAGGGTAAGGGCAAACTTAACCTTCTCCACCAAACCATGTCAAAAGAACCCATGCATCAGGGACTCAGTTCTCTTAGTTATAACTTAGAGGGGGCGGATTTTCATGTCACATATTCTCCCACAGTGAACTGCATGTCAGTCTACTTTGCATCTGCTCACGACTCTTGTCGTCTCTAGGCTCCTTTCATCCATTGCACGATCAAAGCGACTTCATCTACACACATTGTGTTCCTTTTCTAACCATCACGTGGTCCTTTCACAAACATCACCTTACTGAAGTGGTGACCGACACAACCTCTCTCACAGAGCTTCTTTAAATCCTGATACTATCTATGGTGGTTATCTTCACATCTTTCATAGGGAAAGAACTATCTCTAGCTATCACCCTGAACGAGCACATATGCTCTCATCAGACCCTTTAGTCCGGATCATACTAACCATTAGTTAGGGGTGATAAAATGTACTAACATCGAGTTCTTCATGTACCTACTTCCACCTTTTAGAAGGGAACCTTTAGTTCCAACTCAAGAACTTTTATACTCAACCTCATGGTGTAGTTGAACCATCTCTCTCATATGTAGTTCAACCCGATCTGTCCCTTTACAATACTCTTTCTTTCTCATGGCATCTAGGTAAGGCGATCTACCATAACCCATATTGCATCTCGACCTTCCTTGGTCCAGGAGAGACTTACAACATCCATAGTGATGAACTCCCTTTCTCTCTCGGGGACTCTTTATCCTTTATACCAATGCACTGGGTTACTGGTGTTCGTCCTTCACCCTCAATTTCCTGGCCATATACCACATGCAACTTTATCATAGGTATCTAAAGTACCACTGTCACTTATTATCTTCGTAGTACGGTGTATGGTGATCTTAAAATCATGATCTCCTGTATGTCATTATTCTTCAAGATCAATACCTCAAAAAAACCCTAAGCCATTCTATCGAGGTTTCATCACCTTCTTTTCCAAAGAAGTGCATCTGAGGTTCTACCATCATCCTTTAATTGCATCAAGGACTAGACTGGCTAACCAAACAACCATTAACTGATCTCATTACATTAGTGTTAGCTAAACATACCTTCTTTCCAAACTTAGGGTTAGCCTAACAACCTCTTCTAGCCAAACTAGGAAGCTATATTACAACCACTTCACATCCTTAGGTATTAGATAACCATACACTTCCACGTATTTCACTTATCATCTTAAACTCGAAATCTAAGTCTATCTTTATTGAGAACACTTTGATCTCATCTTCTTGGTGATCAAACTCAACCCGGTATAACTCATAGCTCATGGTAAAAACATCCTTATAAGATGACTACCTTATTTCTATTTAATTTTGGTAAACCGTCCATGCATCATTCACTACTCCCGGGTATGTTATCTTCTCTGTCCATATCTCGTGGCAACGTTCCAACCCACATCATCTTTATCCTTGGTGTATGGAACGTGTACTGTCCTATCTCTCTCTCCCATAACAAGAGGAAATAAGCATTTGGCTGCAGTCCAAATACAGAGTTCTTCCTGTTCCAAGAGTAGAGAGTGTACATCCCACCTTGCCAGTACACCTTTAAATCTAAGTTGAAACATGCCTCATATGTCACTTCATAACAATCATCTCGATATCAAAGTTACTTCCATGGAAAGTTGGTCTTGAACCTACTTGGGTCACCACACAATCCTTGGTCATCTCCTCTAGGTCTATAGGGTGCCGACACTTTTAGGGTCATCCCTCTTCCCTTATGCATCCCGAGAGTGCCCTACTCATCTACCCTTTGGGTCCCATGAGTTCATGAAGGTGATCAATCTCCTAACCCATGGTCCTTAGACAATGATAGCTGTTACCTCCTGACCCTATGGTCATGTGCAACTAGGGAATTAGACCACTCCTACTTTCATCAGTCTTATCCCTACCTGACCCTAGGATAGACTTAGGATTCTCCATTTATAGTACATGTCCAACTTAGAACCTTGTCCAAACCTTCATCATATCTCCTTGTATACATGGGCTGACATCCATCCTTTCATAGGAGTCATGGTGACCTGCCTACCTTGGTCAGGTGCCTTACCAGTTACCTCCATGGTAACACATGCACTTAGAGATGGATATCTATGGGTCTACAGGTTCATTCTCATACCATGTACTTTTCACTTAGCTTCTCAAGATCCTATGAGACCTCTTTAGGTTACCTTAAACCAACAATACTGATACACACCTACCAAAGGGTGTCCCTCTCCCAGGATGGGAGGAAAACTATCTCTTGACAACAAGGTCACAAAAGCTCTTAGGTCTAGGGTTTACATCCACATGAGGCTACTTAACCCTAGCAATCTATTAAGGCACAAGCAGATCACCTACTGAACCATGCTAGGTCATACTTGTCCTCTTTCCTCAATGCTGGATCAAGATCATACCTTCCTTTATCATCAACCTAGCTGTGAGGGGTTCTTCAAACATACCTTAAACTTAAGGGGCTTCCCTTTTCCTCTATACATGAGGAGTACCATGCTCAAAACTATAGCAACGTAATTCTCATCATGAGCATTAGGTACACTTCTTCCCCTCTTAGGCCTTGGAACCCTAGGTTCACCTTTGGGTGTCCAACTGCATGCTCAAACTCTTAACCACGAATCAAACATGCAAAAGGCATGACATGCACTTCCTATCATCCTTCAACTCGAGCAAAACTTAGAGTTGGGTCCTCCTCAAGGACAACCAACAAGGTACAAGGCCTCACAACCTGTTACTAAACATTTTTAGGTCCACGAAACGCTTCTTCTCATCTATACCATAGGTACAGAGGTACCAACAGACTCATCCTCTCTCTAGGGTTTGGTTCCTCTCATGGGCATCAAGACATCATCAACCTCTAAGGGTCAAGCATGTGACGACCACTATCATCCACTTAGATCACATCATCCTCAACTCCCTACTTTTCCTCATATCTCAAAGTCTAGGATTCCAACCTTCTTGCTTGGTTTCCTGCTCTCTCTCTAGAGCTAACCCTACAACCAACCTCACCATTAGAGGTCCTCTCTTCGTGAAGGATCAACCTCAAAAGCATCCTCTACATAGGTGAAGCCTAGGCTCGAACTTATGTTTGCTCAAGATCATCCATAGCCCTTTATGCTTATTTAATAAGCTATCCATCATGATTCCTTAACCAGGGTTTCATCCTACTACTAATGTGCCCTGGGTGCAAGCCATACCCTACTTGCACAAGCCCATAGGGTTCTATAGGTTTTTCTCTAGCCTTATCCATGGAGGAGCTATCCTTCACTCTAACCTGCTCGACCCTTCCCAAGGTTGGGTTGCCAGAGGTACTAGGTCATACAATGGCTCATATGGCATCCAAGGCATGTCTATCCAAACACCTGGTATATCATGACATCTAACTCATCATATTGTCTCTCCCTTTCACTTAGGGTTAGGGTTAACATCATCCTCAGAGGATGTGCCAGGTCTCTATTTGCAATGGAGATCTCTATCTCCAAGACTAACTATCTTTATCTATCCTCTTGATAAGAAGGTCTAGCCTCAGGTCTCTTCTGAGGGCATGCCAACTTATGTCATACGACCTAAGTATGTATCTATTCTTTAGTTTGTGCTTAATCTATTAAGATTATGTCCATGACATCTTATTTACATACTTTTCATTAATTTGGTGGAGGATTCCTTACACCTTATTAACCTTACCCATACCTCAAGAGGGTGAGGAGAAGAGAAAACCCTAATCCTTAAGGCCCTTAACAGAATTTTGTGATGAGAAGGGATGAATTAGATGAGAAAGTCCTAAAGGTATCTTATTTCGATTCATACCCTAAGACTTTGGCCAGGCAGTCACACGGATCCAGGAGTCCTTGTATTCTGACTAGCGGTGCAGAGGAAAATATTGCCAGCCCCCAGGTCATGATCCTTTTCTAGACACCTCCATCTTTCGGATAATCCTCTAATAACTCCCTTTGGTTCTATAGAGTTTGTAAAATTTAATAATTATTAATGGTTAACTGAGGAACCTACGCTCTGATACCAAATGTTACGACCCCACCTTCTGGTAACCCCCAATTAAGGGATACTGAGAGGTCGAAGCCGCACCCATAATTTCTGGATAAAAGGTTCAACAATTAACCAAGAACAATTATTAAATTTTAACAGACTAATAAACTACAAAGCTGTAAGAAAATAAACTTTTGCATACCTTTTTTTCTGAAAACTTGGATCTCTAAACTTCTATCCACTTAAGGATTCTATTCTAACTAATCCTCCTTGTATTTTACTTCATGTATTTCCCAATATGACGATTTAATATTTGTTCTTTTGGCTTGTACCTAAAATGTCGACAAACAAAACGTCGGTCATCCGAAGCTGGTATGTGGGGGAAACAATAATCATGCAATTATTCTTAACAATGTAATCATTCAATTAATCGTTTAACAACCAAGATTACATTTTAAGACATACTACTCAATCCTTACCTATCCCCTAACTCTGTGCTATCCCTGTAGTGGACTTGTATGCTACCTCTCTTTAGGTAGATTCTTACCCCCATGGTCCTACCTTACAGGTAGCCAATACCTAGGGTAATAGAGTCGCATGGCACTACCCGAAGGTAGCCCAATATCTAACTCAATGTGACTTGATGGACCTACCCCATTGGTAGCCATGTACTAAGTCATTCAATGACCTGATGGACCTACCCCATAGGTAGCCGATAAGAGGAAAGAGTGCAAAAAGAAGAGAAAAGATCCACGAAAAATTCAAGGGTAGTAGAGGAAAAGGGGAAGTGTGTGAACACGAAAAATACAGAAGTGCAGATCATTGTTAAAAGCATGAGGCAAGATCACAGCCTGAGGGAAGTACTCAAAATAGATGTAGACACCCACTGCCAACAGCAATGGAATAAAACATTCTCAACTCAACAATGTACTTGATAGGGATGAATGAAGTAACTGCAGCGAGCGTGAGCAAGATAGCCACGATAAGGAGCCAAGAAGGCCATGTAGGCTTTGATGTCATAAAGCCATAGATCGAAATGTCCATTCTGATGAGCAGCTTTGATGAGATCAGAGTGGTATGTCCATGATAATGGAATAGGTGGTTTCAGCAAGATAAAGAGAAAAGCAGATGCCACTACCAGTACTAAGCACCTCTTGGTAAACTGCACACAGCAGAATCATATATAATGAGAACCCATCTTTGAAATTGAATTACTAACATCAACTATTTCATCATCTGTGGCACTCTTCTGATCCTAGTTGGCTCGAGTAGAGCGGGCTACTTCTTTTCAATCTAGAGAATCTTTGTTCTGGAAACATGTCTTCCTATTCCATCTTTTCTCGAATCTCATTTAACGGAAGAAATAGAGAGAAGGTCAAACCTAGTTCACATGTACTCGGTCAACTATTAAGTCACAGAGGGGACCAGGATATGAGCTAGTAGACACATATCTTATGTGATAGTCATATCCACATTATAGTTTTCATGAATTAAAATCATCCAACAATTAATTCATGACATCGATGAAAACTTCGATAAACTTCAGAAAACTAACTTGAGATATTCATAAGCGTAACCACATACCTGATATGATGATTTGAATAGAAATATCCATGCAAATAAGAATCCAAGCAAGCAAGCATTTTCAACAAGATCCTGAAATAATCATGTAATTCCCTTTTTATTACTCATGTCATCAAGATCTATTAAACCTAGCTCGCTTCCTAGGGTTTCTAATTCACTTTTAGGGTTTCCATTGCAATTAGGGTTTCCCTTCATCTTTTACTATTTCAAACCCTAATTTTATACCATTACTCATAAACCCTTATTATCTTATCTATTATTCAACATTAAGGTTATCTTAACAACATATAACCCTATTCTCAGATTAAAAGGCACCATTAACCATCAATTAATTTCATTAAGCTTCTTTTACATTAAAGCTACAATTTTTTTATCCTTTTAATCCACGACAAGATTTCTATGCTCATTTATCATCAATTCAAAGTTCATTATGGTCTAATCACATATGAACTCGAATTGCCATTAATACTACCTTGTATTCATGAGAAAACCCTAATTACTATTTTTAGAATTTTTATCCATGATTAGGAACTTTAAAGATCGAAATAGATTAGAACCATCATATAACAACATATTTTCACATTTTTCAAATTAAATATGATCTTATCCTCTTTGACCCTAAATTGGGGTTTCTAAATTCTTAATAATTCTCATATGGGGTAAAAAAACCCTAAATCATGCAATTTTACATCTAGATTAGTTTCGAATCTAACATTATCATTCAACATGTTATTAATACTTCAATTAACCCATTAAGCATACTAGATTCAACCCTTAATCACAAATCGGGTTTTTAACTTAACTTTAATACACTTTTCATCAACTTATAGTACTTTTCCAATTAGGAATGGAATCAATCTTTATTATCATTTTTATTGGATTCCTCTCGTTCTCCTGATCAATTTTCATATATTATATGTTTCCATTGGAGCTACCAATAATTAACTACGAATTTTGTAAATTGTATACCTCTTGGCCAATGGAAGAGTGCCACATGTCTCCGTCCATGCAACGCATCTTGGCTGTTTTAAAAACATAACGAAATTCCATTTTTACCCCTGTGCGTCTCCTTGGTCATGTAATGCTCGGAGGGGCAAAATCGTCCAACGGCATGCTTCATCTTCTACCTTGCACGCCCTAGGCGCTGCCGCCGACGTAGCCCATTGAGAGGAGTCTTCCCCACCTCCCACAGCATGAAGTCTGTCGCCCACTGCCGCCCAAGATCCCGTCGCACCCCTGCGCACGCGGAGGATCCCCCAGGTCATGGCCAAGATAGTTGATCCGTCCTAAGCTAAGATCGCGACCTCTGCTGCGGGTGGCATACTTCCGGAAGGAGTTGCATGAAGACGGGATCGCGAGGGAGAGATCTGCTCCCTCTCCTACCTTTGTCAGACCTCCGCGCTCCTCCGAGCATCCTCAAGCCATGACCATGGTGGTTGGTTCAGGCTAGACACGCCTGCAGTGTGCCTGCCAAAAGAAACTGTGCTGCTACTACGTTCATGCTAAGGTGGAGGAGTATCCCTCTAGCCTCCCATTAGCATCGTGAGAGCAGTATGCATCCGCCATAACTCGTCCTCGGCCCTGCCCTGCTCTAGGATTCGAACCACCCTTTGCTAAGGTTTTTACGTAAGGAAGAGGAAGAAGGAAGAGAGAATTTCGTGGGATTACTCTGGAACTCGATCCAGAGGCTCTCCCTCTTTATATAGGGAGGGTATCCGCGCCCAAGAACCCTTGCCCACAAAGCAAGCAATGTTTTTCCTAATCGGAAAGGAATTTTCCTTAATTAAGAAGTATTTTCTCTCTCTTTAGAAATTCCTTGTTTATCCATGATCCTTAGTCATTAAGAATTCTAAATTATTTCCTCTTATTCTCTTTATGGTTGCTTTTTAATCCATAAGCATGAATTTCTATTTTCTTTTAGTAGAATTTACTTCCTTTTTATCAATATCACAAAATTCATTAATAATGCATTACATTATCCTCTTATTTTGTAATTTTTGGTATTTTCTCTTTCTTTCCTCTTTATTAGGACTCCTTGTATCCCAAGAAACTCTATTATTTCGAAATCCTTTTTATTGGATACTCATTATCCTTCTACATGCATCTAAATGCATTATTTCACATCATCTTGTTTATTTCTTATTAAAATATTTCCTTTTGAGGATTTCTCTTTATTTCTCTTTTATTTTCCTTATTGGCATTCCTTTTATCATTAGGAATCATTGAGATACGAAATCCCACTAAGGATAACTCAATTGCACCTTTTTCCACTTGTTTTCCACATTTTACCATTATTTTCAATTTCTTTCTTAATAAAGAAATACTTAATTGATCTTTTCATTTCTTATTGCATTCTCTATGCAACTTTGGATTCCTTGGAACCCAAGAGGCACGAAATCCTTCCTTGGATTACATTCTTTTGCCTTCCATAGGTTTCCACATCATTCCTTTCTCAAAAACTCAATTATTTATTTATTAATTGAATTTCCTTGTTATTTGGGCCCAATAGCCAATAAAGCCCACAACAAAACCATCAAGGCTATTGTAAACGAAATCCATTTATTCAGAACAAATTATATCATTATTTGTTCACTTATCTTTAATATGAGCAATTACATTTCTCACCAATTGAACCCAAAAATTGGGGTTGTAACACTAATTGCCTTCTTGCTTAGCTAGAGTTAGCTTAGTTATCTCTTTACTTGCTTAGTTATCTTCTTGCCTTGTTCTTGCTTTGTTATTGCTTTGTTCTTGCTGGTTTAGGCCTTTACTTGATCTGTTGCCTAGTTTGCTATCTTAGTGTCCTGTAGACCTTGTCTTGCTTGCCTTTGTGTAAATTATTCTTTTCTTGCCTTTCCTTGTCTTTTCTTGTTCATTAGAATTAACTGTCTAGGGCTAATTATGTTTTGTTCTTTCTTGCTTTCCTTTACTTTATTTCTTTCTCAACTTATTGTAATAAATTAAAACAACCTTCAAACCCTTCAATCCTAAAATCCGCAGTAGGAACCTAGCCCAAAACTAATCTAGCACTAGTCCCCTCTTTTCTCCATGTGGATCGACCCTATACTTCTCTCCCTCCTATACTACAACATGGCCCTATGCGCTTGTGGGTGTAGTGTGTTAGTAGAAGTAGGTGTTCATTTAGGTCCTCATAAATTTTGAAAGTTAATCCACCCGTGTGTTGTTTGTACGTGGAGTTGCATCTATTCAAATTCCAAGTGAGTAGTGTGTAATGCCACTGGCAGAAACTCACCAAGCTTTTTGGCACCATTTCCAGGGATAGAAAGTGACATAGCTACCTATTAGTTGTGGTGTTGACTCTCCCCTTTGGCACCATCTTTTGCCATTTTTTTTTGTTTCTTTTGAGAAACACACCAGAGACCATGTTTGACATGGTGGTACCCGAGTGAGAAGAAGCTATCTTCTTTCTTCTTCTTTTGATTCGAGCTAGGGTTTCTTGTCCCCTCTATCTTCAGCCCTTTGTGACTATGGTGTTATTTTATTTAGAGGTGATCCTTTGGCCATGGAGTTGCACCTGGTTGAATTTCTCTTTCTATATCTTAAAGCTTGAGATTTTGGAAGCTTTGATCATCAATCAAAGGTGGATTATATAATTTTTACCTCATCTATTATTTGCATCTTAAACCTGATCATATGTTGTTGTTCTAAATCTTAAAAACATGTGTTTATGGTAGAAGAAGTGATAATGTTTTAGGGTTCAGATTTTGTAGTATTCTCAAGAAGATTACTCTTTCTTATGAACCTTAAATTTTAATACTCGATTTTATGGTGATTGAAAAGTTAATCTTTGAATCTTTATCTATGGAACTATGTTACCTTCTATATGGTTCTCTTACACTTGAATAACAATAGGTTTTGGGTCTATTTACACATGTAAGAAATTTGGTTTTATCTCTCTAAACATAGTTCTTTTGGTAACCTTCTATTACCATGTTATAGGGTTTGAGGAACATCTCTGAATAGAGAGTTCTTCTTAGATGATGCTTGGTAATCCTGAGTTTAACCATCTATTTTGACCATGTTTAGACCTATTATGGAGTGGGACACATGGCTAACATATGGTCACTAGACCTCTTGGACTTCCTTTTCGATCGACACACTGTGGGTGGTTGTTGCGACCGCAACAACCCTAACCCTAAGGGTTGTTGGTCGCAATGCAGCGTTGGTGCTTAGACATGAATTTGTTTGGTTGATGCTATGGTCGAAATGGGTTGAGGTGTGATAGTCATAACACTTTTGCAAAATTGTGTAATGGTCGAAACACATGCACAGGCTGCATCATGGTTGTATCAGGTTGGAGTTGGTATGTGTTACAGTCATGATACCTATATATGTTACGATCGTAACACTATGGAAGGATGGTCGACACACCATGTTGTTATAATGGTCACAATGCCTCATTTGGGTGTCACCCTATGTAATGGTTGCAACACAACATTAGGTGATGGCAGCCTATATGCATTGCAGTCGCAACACATTGTTGAGAGTCAAGGTTGACACATATACATATAGGTGCTACATAGAGAAGGTCGCGACCCCTATTACTCTATCAATTGTAACACTTGATTAATAGTTTACATACGATGATGTGGACATGAATGCTTATCCAAACAATAGTACCCAACTCTATATACCCTAAACATGTGGGAGTGATGTAATTAGGGTATAGTGATTGAATAAATGTTATGAAACCCTAATGGGCTACATATGAAACCCTAACCCTAATCTTGAGATGTGAAATGAATTGCTGAACTTGATTAAAGTTATTATCATGCGATAGTGTTTTCTCTCTCCTACAGATGTAACCCTAACTTTGTAGGCAAGATGAATGACATATATATATGTGAATGCTATGGTGATATTTTCATAATACATGGTGGTGATTATGAGCATTGTTGAGATAAATGTGATAATGGATGTGCAAGAATTATGTGATTGGGTCTAACAACCTAACAAGTGCCTTGAGTACAGTTTGAGGTATAATCCTCTAGAGATGTGATTGAGGGATTATATCCCATGGGATGTGATATTGGTAGTGGCCTTGTGAATGGTGGTATTACAAGTGTCATGTGATCATGAGACAAGTTCTCACATTGTACATTTTATATCTTCTAGAGTTGTATCCTATCCTTAACTTTGTAGAGTTTAATTAGGGTTTATACATTGTATCTTGATTTATGCATTAAAAGATACCAAACTGAAATACTAAATCAAGTGAAACCCTAATCATGTAGTTTCCATGAGCCATAGATCCATCTTTAGCATCAGTATCTTCTTGTATGGTGAAATGAGTACCACCTACGAGAAACTCAGAGTGCATATTATTGAATATGCGGGTGCAAGTCGAGGTATCTCCTTGTATCCTTAAATTGTTGTTTACAGTGGTATGATGTCTTCTTTAGAACGGCCATGTATGTGCATGTTCTCTTGTGTTGTGCCATGTACCAAGGCAGGCTAGTTGTTTTATAGGATCATAGCTTTGACTATGAGTTGTTGTCTACATGACTATATCTTTGACTATAAGTTGTTGTTTTTGCAGTCTGGTTGTTATGTCACAGTGTTGTAGACTCGAACTAACCGAGTAGTGCATGTGATGATAATGGAGTCTGGCTCTTCCATAGATCTTATAAAGTACTGATTTTGACTTAGTAGTGGTCAGTTGGATTTGAGTGGTACACCTCAAATCCACATGGCATATAAATTAAAGAAGTAACATAGCCATGTAATATATTTAGTTAGGGTCAAATACGAATCACATTGGATGACTCCATCCCTTATTCTTATACTATTTATTTTATAATAGTTATACATGTTCTTCATATTCCTTCTAAAAGTATAAAATGTTCTATTTCTCAGTTGTAAATGCCTAAACTATTTAAAGAATGTTATCAACTCTACTTAACTGCTCTATTATCTGGTTGTGCTTATAATAGTTGACGTCAGAGAGTTATATCTCTCATTGGGATGTTTGGCCTCACCTTGTGTGTTTCCACATCTTTTAGGTGGTCGTGGATGAGCAGGTAAAGATTGTGTTGCAGGTGCTGAGCAGCAAAGAGAGTAGTAACTGTTAAAGGTTGGACATGCTGCTAGAGTTTTATTGTGGAATCCTATGTCGTCCATGTACTCTCAGGTATTTGGGGAGATTTTTGTTGTTTTGTATATTGACACGTAGATTTTGTCTTTATGCCATGAGTGTATAGAAATGGAATGTCTATTTACACATGTTGTAATATGTAACAAATGGTGGCTTGACAACCTTTGAACATGATATGTAATATCTTTTGGCATATATGAAATATTGATGGCCTGAGTTTGAGGCTTGCATGTGATATATTTTAGTTGATATGTTGTGTTGAGCATGGTTTTAATTTATCTTTTTTAGTGGTAATATGATTATTAGTGATAATTATGTGCTTTGTTTTGAGTAATCTCGCTTTATGTGGTGAAGGGAAACACAATTACATCGAATTCATGTATCTCAAGTGGCATGAGGTCCATCTGGATGATGTTTTAGAGAAGATCAGAATGCCATTTGGACACACCTCCTAGAGAACTGGGGAACCAACTAGAGGAGTTTCAAGAAAAGGATGTTTAGATTGATGGTTAATGGATAAAATACAATGCAAAATCACCTCTCTAGTGATAATGATTGTGTTGCACCCAAGTCAACCAAAATAGACACAAATGTAGAAGCAAATAAGTTAGAATGAAAAAACTTGACTGGACATGTAAAAACTTGAGGGATGACAACTTCCTCACAGTAGTACATTTCTAACCTCTAATGTCACTTTTCTTAATGTTGGTTTCAAAGGAAAATAGACACTGAAGAGCTACATCGTCAGTAGGTAGAGCACAAACATCACTATTGGTCAAGTCCTACTAAATAAAGAAAAACACCCGTGTTTCTTTTTCTATAACGTCAGTTATGTCTTCAAGAAACCGATGACCTAGATAATATGAAAAATTCAAAATTTTAAGAAAAAAATTGCCTCCAAAAAGAATTCTAGTTAGCTTAGTGGTAGAAAAACCAATGACATACACCTTCTAGTGAAATACATTGCCTTCAAAATACATTTGTGATTAGTTTAGCTATAGAGAAACTGACATTGTACATCTTTTCCACTGTGATTTTTTACCTCTGGTGTCAGTTAGTTAGTAAGAAATTGACAATAGAGGGTTCTTATCACATCCTCACAAAAATATATTTCCCTCCAAATTTCTCTATCATTGGTTTCCTTCTCCGAAACCGATGATGAAGACCTTGAGGCTGACATTTTTAATTAGGATAAGGGTCTATGTCATCGGTTCTTTCCCTAAAACCCACATCTAACTTATTACTGAGGCTGACATTTTTTATTTGGATAAGAGCCTATGTTGTTGGTTTACTCTATGAAATCAATAATGAAGCTCTAACTCTATTATCATTTTCACTCTTCCAACCAATGACTAAGTCCTTAGTGAGGCTAGCATTTTTTATTAGGATAAGGGCCTCTATTGTTGATTTCTTTCTTAAAATTGATGACATAATCCCCACCACAGCTGGCTCCACCTTCCCCAGCAACCACTGCATCCTACTCTACCTCCTCGGACCTCCTATGTTGGCCACTACACTAGAGCTACTGCTACTCTCTGTTGTTGATGCTCTACCTCTTCCGCATCCGACAGTGGACACTATTATGTCGGCTGCTCCACCACCCACACACATCCATTGCCATCTTCGGCAGTTTATAATGTAAAATGCTTCTTATCTCTATTTCTCTACCGCTACTATGCCTCCATGGATTTTAGTGATTGTCTTCCCTCTCTCTATCAACATTGATACTTGTAATATATTATGCACATTTAATTAATGATAAAATTTCTAATGATAAATCAGTTAGTTCTCCATGATACATTGAGTCAAAAGACTTCTTAAATTTTATGAGGTCAAAATACTTCTTAAATTGAATGATGAAATGTAACTAGCATTTTAATTTGGAATTGGAAAATTTCAAAATTATACTTGTATAATTTCTTTTATAATTCAAACTCATGTAGAAGTGCTTGTATATTTGGGTGCATTGTTTAATTTGAATGTTGTATGGATAAATAAATTATGTCTTGAACTATGTTGGATCCTTAAATCAATATGTGATGCGTCTAAGATCTACCCATTTGTGATATAAGGAGATTTGTGGCTCTTATCCACGCATAACTATTATAACATGTCTTGATGAACCTTAACCTTGTTTTCCCTAATATCTATTTGTAACATCCCTGGCCTGGGTTATGAGTTAACCCTAGGTGTTTTGTTTAATCATGTAATTAAATACTTGTGATTATCCTTTGGCATGTAATTAAGTTTCTGAGGAACACACATTTTCATTTCTGTCCTTTTTAAACAATGTTGTAGTATTATTTTGTAATACAGGGACCTATGTGCAAATTACCCAACTAGAAGGGTTAACTTGCAAGTTTCACATATTAAGATGTTCCTATGGTAATGAGACATCATATGAGTAAATATGATGAGGGGGGCGCTTTATTTGAATAATCATATAAAAAGGAACACATTTGTAATGAAATCACCAAGTTATGAGTAATGGAACCCTCTTATATGTGCAACTAGTTAGTAAGTTGACCTTCTTTGCCTTTATTTCTTGGTCTTAGAAGGAGTTTTGCCTTAGAAATAAGAAGAAGGGACGTGCAAAGAAGAAAGGAGGGACCTAGATGAGAAATGGAGAATTATATGTCCTTATGTTGAAGTTTCACCCAAAGATATATATACAACTTTCCTTTGCAAACAAGGGAACGTTTCTCTTCTTCAATCAGTTATCATCTTGCTTGGACCGACTAAGGTAGAGCTTAGGAATAGAGGAGAACGGCTAAGGAGAAGCAAGGTAAGCTTGGACCATCTTCTTGCTTGAATTCATGGAGGAAAGTGGATTATAAGGTTGGTTTTATGGTTATCTCACTTAGCTTTCTTGTTCTAGCCCACTTTCCCCAACCTTTTCTTGGAGAGACACCTTTGGCCAACCTGTGGAGCTCAAGACTCCATTAAAGGCTTGAATCTTGGAAGCTTGGAGCTCTAGGAACAACCATAAGGCGGGTTTTATAACTCTAAACCTCTTGCTTTCTTATGCATGTCGTTATTCTTGCAAGTAGTAGTTAGTTCTTCTTCTTCCCCACTCTTCCTTGCACTTTTGCAAGCAAAACCATGAAGTAACCAACCTGTTCCAAGGTTGAAGAAGATGGGCGTGAATTCCTATGTTACTTTACCAAATGTCCTTGGACCATTTGGTCTAAACGGTTTGCAAACCGTTTGAAATCAAACGATCTCAAGACCATTTGATTTCATGCGGTCTTGCAAGACCGTTTAGATTCAAACGGTCTTCAAGAGAGTTTGGTAGAGTTGACCAAGTGAAGACCGTTTAGAGGTCTTCTGTATACATGTTGAATTAATCATCTACAAAGAATTATGATCTAATTGCAAACCAATCATAAGTTGAAGGCATTTCAACCCTCTAAACCCTAATCGGGTTCGATTGATGATTTCAAGGATTGATTTTGTTGAACTTAGGGTTGAGTGGACCAAACGGTCTCAACACCATTTGGGGGTTCACTCAAATGGTCACAAGACCGTTTGGTGACAACCCAAGACCATTTGGTGGTCTAGGGTTAAGGTAATTTGATCAAATGAGGGTCCAATCACAATAGGTTGATGAATTGAGTAAAAGTGCTGATTTTAGACTTAATTAGGGTTCAACCCTTAACCAATTGACTTAGATTTTGATGTGACTTTGGGAAAACGGTCTCAAGACCATTTGGAGGGTGTCCAAATGACCCCAAAACCGTTTGGGCCAAGTTGGGGCCCAATTGGAGGTCAATTGATGGGTTCAACTTCAATTAAATTCATGTTGATCAATGTTGATGGTTAACTGATTACAAACCCAAATTGAATTAGATTCAACCCTAATTGGCTATCAATTGAGGGTCAATTGAGTGTCCAATTGGTTAAGGCTAACCCTAATTGGCTCAATTGATAAGTGGTTAACATATTTGAGGTCAATTGAGGGGCTCAACCTTGAAACCCTAATTGATTACAAGTGTTGATGCACTTTTTGGGTCCAATCGGTTTTGAGAGGTTTGGACCAAACGGTCTCAAGACCGTTTGAATCCAAACGGTCTCAAGACCGTTTGGGCTCAAATGATCTCAAGGTCGTTTAGATCCAATCGATCTCAAGGTCGTTTCATTTCATGCGATCTCAAGGTCGTTTCAATTCAAATAGTTTCAAAGTCAACTCTCTCAAACGGTCAACAAGTTCAAACGGTCTTAAGGGTGACCAAGTTCAAATGGTTTGGAAGTCAACCTAACCAAACGGTCAACACTTCCAAACGGTCTCAGGATCGTTTGAAGGTTGAAAGTGTGTAATCATTTGGGGACTTTAGGGTTATGATTACTTAATGCTTTGAAGGTTTAAATGGTTCAATGGTTGCCTAATCCAAACCCTAATGATACCTAAAGATATTAAGGAGCTAAGTGATTAATAGATTCACCCATGTTGTGATTTAATGGTGTACTTTACCAATGTACCCTTGAAGGTCTCAAGTAGATGACACCCTTGTTTAATCAAACCCTAATAATCATAATAGTGGTAACATAGCTTATGTTAATCAAAGTTGACTTGACCTAACCTAATCTAGAGTGATGTAATCACCATCCATTAGTAAGAGGAGAGAGAAGGTCCCAATTATGGTTGAAATTCATGAAAAGTATCTTCAATGTATATGAATGAGCATGATTAGGGTATGATCCACCTATGTGAGATCATGAAAAACCCTAAATATGATAATTAATGAATCTTAACCTAATTTGAGGGCATCAATGATGATAATTCTCATACATGATGATGCTATGAACTCAATTCACCATGAAGAGAATAATAAATCCTAATTCTAGGGTAATAACATGTAATGTGAATAGTAAACCCTAATTGAGGGTGATGTGTTGAAATATACAATAAACCCTAATTCCAGGTTATGCTTTTAAGCATGAATCTTTATAATTGAAGTATGAAGTGGGGAATTAGTGTTCCTAATCATAAAGAAAGGGATTGAATAACCCTAATTGATACTAATAAGGGAACCTAGCCTAAATAAAAGTATAAAGGTACAACCCTTGAAATGGAATGTTATTTCTGCCTTATAAATTGCTGATTTAGAGATGAAATGTTATGATTGTCAAGTTGAATTGACTATGCAGGTCCTCATAAGAGATTAATCATAACCAGGTAAGGGTTATGATAGTATATTCATTGAAAGCATGTTGTAGACTATATGAATAGTAATGTATACTATGTTGTCTATGTTTAATTGACAACATATGAAGTTAGTGGGATGTAAGAGCCTTGAGTAACATCAAGGTCATGCTGATTAGATGACCTATGATGAATTGATATCCATTTGACAACTGATATGAGTTAAACTTGATACATTTACTATTCTACTTTCATAGTTGTTGTTCTAATGAATAATGATTGAAAACATGCTTGTTGCTAAAAGAATATTGAAATGTGCCTAATTAATCAAGTATAATCATACAATGTAGAGCCCTGATCATAGATCCATCATTGTCAGTAGTTAAATGATGGTGAAACATGTTTTCTTAAGGGAACTCCTGGATCACATACTTTTGAGTATGTGGGGGAATATGGACGTGAATATCCTTACGTCCTAGTGTAGGATTTGATGTAGATGTATCTTAATCTATCAACACTGCACTGTGTGTTTACGTCGGGATGATGTATCACTAATCACCCGAGGAATCTTTAATGCCACATCGATGAGAGATAAACATGAGATCTTTCAATGGTGAAGAGAGTACAGAATGCCACTGTGACTCTAATAGAGAAGTGCCAGAATACCCTGGTGAGCTATAGTAGCAGAGACACTAGATGTCCTGCATGTTGATCCTCACACTGACTGAGGAAGATGAGGTCATAAGAATCCGACTCTTTTGATGACCTAGGTATGATACCGATGCGACTTAATAGTGATCGGTTGGAGTATGAGCGGTATACCTCATCTCCGCAGGGCATATGAATGTTTGTAAAACATAATCAACCACATAGCATATCTGCTTAGGTTGAACTATGAGACACAATGATTGAAGTTATACTGCTTAGTATACATGTTCTTCATATTCTTTAATGCAGTTGCTTTACTTAAATGTCAAATCTGTTGTTGGTTATCTTAAAAGCTTTTATTACTTATGTTGATCTTTGATTGCTATAATAAAGCTTCTGGCGGAGAGTTATAACTCTCGTTGGGACAATTATTTAAAATTGTCTCACCCCGTAGATTTCAACTTTTTAGGTGGTCGCTGAGGACGAAGGAACCAGACTACAGGTGAACAGTACCAACAGCAGCAGAACCAAGGGCAGCAGTGAATCTCAGGTGGAGATACTGACTACTAAGTCATGTAGATAGTTAGTCTTATGTCGTCTCTGTACTCTCAGGTCCTAGGAGTCAGTAGGTCCGAGATTTTGGGTTTTTAAATCTTGAGATTTTGTATCTAAATGTATATAATCACTCAAGAAGTGATTTAACAGAGATGTAAACTATTTACTTTTCTCTTATAAAGGAAGTTTATGATTTCAAGATAATGTCCCAAAAATTTTTAATTTTTAGTGACTTTTCGTATTCCGCTACTAATCGAATCGCTTCCGCTAAGTTTATATCATGTTTTGGAGATCGGAGCCCACAATCAAGTGGTATCAGAGCTCGAGGTTCGCTGAGTCTACAGAGACATAGGACTTAGGATGTCGAGTCTATTATTAGTGTTTTCCAATATATTTAATAGTGTCTTCTGCTCCTCAGGAGAAGAAGATAAGTAAGGATGTCTGGACCACACGAGGAGTATGTGGCAGAGAGTAGTGTCGCTGCACCCCGAGAAGGTGCAAGGAACCCAGAAGTAGAGCAACCTGTACCTGAGCCACCTATGGAGCCACCTCAGTTTAACCCAGCTGACATGGAGAACCCAGCTGTTCAGACTATGTTCGGGCAGTTTATGACTTCCATGACACATATAACAGATAGGATGTCGATGCCTGCACCTAGGGCACCTGCCCAATCTGAAGGATAAGGTATCGGTAAGACGTTTGAGCGACTTCGTCGTGTCGGAGCAACCAAATATTTTGGAGCAACTGACCCCGCAGATGCTGATCTGTGGTTGACCGAGTTAGAGAAAGCCTTCAGAATCCTAAACATCTCCGAAGCTGAGAAGGTCAGACATGTTGTTTATCTTCTCAAAGGAAGTGTTGGTCATTGGTGGACCATGGAAGAGCAGAAGAGGCCTGGAGTGGAGATCTCGTGGGAAGACTTCCATCGGGAATTTGTCAACAGATACTTCCCAAAGACATTCCTGGATGAGAAGATCTCTCAGTTCGAGAGATTAAGGCAAGGCATGATGAACATTAGCGAGTACGAAGCTAAGTTCATGGAGTTGTTGCGGTTCTATCCGCACATGGCTGCCACAGAAGAAGAGAGGATTAGAAGGTTCGAGAAGGGTTTGAACGCCGACTTGACTACTCCCATTTCTTCCCTAGAGAACCGGGAGAGGTTCTCTACCTTCGTTGAATCAGTCCAAAGGATAGAAAGATCCGTAGCCGAGAAGAGGCAAACCCATAAGAGATATCTACAGTTCTAGGGTTCTTCACCTAGAGACTTTAAGAAGCCTAGATTCTCTACACCTACACCTCCACCACCCAGACCTAGTGCCCAGACACAGTGGACACCAAGTAGAGGTAGAGGATGGAGCCTACCACTATAAGAGACTCACAATTCAGCATCAATGTCAGTCACAGGACCACCAAGACCACAACAACTGGAAAGAAGATGCTACAACTATGGAAAGGTGGGACACCTGATGAAGGACTAAAGCGTTAGGCCTGTCAGTGTGACACAGCCACAGAGGCAGAGTCAGCCAGGATCCCAGAGGAGGCAGTTTCAAGGAGTAGCTAGAGGATGTGGACAAGCGTCCCAAGCTGGATCGTTAGCACCAACTCAACCTCAGGTGACAACAAGGTTCTATGCAATGAACCCACCTGATGTAGTGATCAACCCACGGGTTGTGGCAGGTCAGATGCAGTTGTTATATTCTGATATCTCTACATCATGTGTTGTATCGGTTTTGATTGACCCGGGTGCTACGCACTCCTTTATCACTTGAAGAGTGATTCGTAACTGCAACATGACGGTCAGTCATAGAGCAGATAGCTTGTTGCTTGAGACTCCGTTGAGAGGGTCTGCTGTGTTGCAGGAGGTATGCTCTCCTTGCATCCTCTTCTTTTCTGATCATCGCATTCAAGTGGACCTAATACCACTTGAGATGCAAGGATTTGATATAATCCTTGGAATGGATACCTTGGAAAAGTATAGGGTTGTCTTGGATTGTGAATCCAAGCAAGCTGTGTTTGCTGATGATAGCAACACATGGATCTTTCAAGGAGAGAGAAAGATTCTACCCACCTGTCTTGTGTCAGCTATGGCTACTGAAAAGCTAATGAGACAAGGATGTTATGCATTCTTGGCCCATGTGGTAGATACTATAATGAAGAATCCTAACCCTACTGAAGTTCCTGTAATCAGGGAATTCGAAGATGTATTTCCTGAAGAACTTCTAGGTATAACACCACCTCAGGAAATTGATTTTGAAATCAATTTGGTCCCAGATACACAACCCATAGCACAGAAACTGTATAGGATGGCGCCTGCTGAGATGGTAGAACTCAAGAAACAACTTCAGGAGTTGCTTGAGAAGGGTTTCATCTGACCGAGCACTTCACCTTGGGGTGCTCCGATTTTGTTTGTTAAAAAGAAAGACGGATCAATGCGGTTGTGCATTGATTACAAACAATTAAACAAAGTAACAATAAAGAATAAGTATCCTCTGCCGAGGATTGATGATCTTTTTGACCAGTTGTGTGGTGCAACTATCTTCTCAAAGATAGACTTGAGGTCTGGATATCATCAACTTCGTATTAAGGACAGTGACATACCCAAGTCTACCTTTAGGACAAGGTATGGTCACTATGAGTTCACAGTTATGTCATTTGGACTAACTAATGCACCAACTGCATTTATGGAACTCATGAATAGAATCTTCCGACCTTTCCTCAATCAGTGCGTTGTTATCTTCATAGATGACATTCTGATTTATAGTAGAGATGCTCACAACATGAACAACATCTTCGTTAGACTCTAACTTTGCTAATAAAACATAAGATATACGCTAAGTTTAGCAAGTGTGAGTTCTGGTTACCAGAGGTATCTTTCCTTGGACACGTGGTGTCTGCCTCAGGTATTCGTGTTGACCCTAAAAAGGTAGAATTTGTTCTACAATGGGAACAACCGAAGACACCGACGGAGATTCATAGTTTCATAGGGTTGGATGGCTATTACCGAAGGTTCATTAAGAACTTCATTTCCATAGCCTTACCCTTGACTAAGTTGACCCGGAAGGAAGTTCCTTTTGTCTTGAGTGATAAGTGTCAGCAATCTTTCCAGCTGTTGAAGGAGAGGTTGACAAGTGCACCTGTACTTGTGTTACCTGAGTAAGGCAAAGGATATATAGTTTTCTATGATGCCTCCAAGAATGGACTCGGATGTGTGTTGATGCAGGATAAGAAAGTGATTTCTTTCGCTTCCCGATAGCTTAAGAAACACGAGGAGAATTATCCAACACATGATCTGGAGTTAGCTGTTGTGGTTCATGCTTTGAAGATCTAGAGACATTACCTCTACGGAGAGACATTCTAGATTTTCACTGATCATAAGAACCTTAAGTACATCTTCTCTCAGCATGAACTTAACATGAGGCAACGTCACTGGATGGAGTTAATCAAGGATTATGATTGTACAATTGATTACCATCCAGGGAAGGCCAATGTGGTTGTAGATGCTTTGAGTAGGAAATAAGCAACATCAACAATGGATAGGGCACAACTAAACTCTTTAGTATGCTCTAGGAGAGATATGCTTATTTCCTTAAGGCAAGACAATGTACAGTTGAAGGTGTCATTGTTAGCCAGGTTGTTAGCTGAGATGCATATAAAACCTACCCTAAGAGAACAGATTAAGGAGGCACAACAAGTTGATGTTGTAGTTCAACAGATTAGGTCTGAGTATGGTGATGAGAAACGAGATGGTTTTCATGACTCAGATGATTAGGTGGCATGTTATCATGGGAGGATGATAGTACCAGATGTGGATAACTTAAGAAAGTTAGTCTTGGAAGAAGCTCATTCTTCGATGTATGCCATGCATCCAGGAAGCACCAAGATGTATCGAAACTTAAAAGATATGTATTGGTGTCCTGGGATGAAGAAGGATGTTGCAGAGTTTGTGATGAGGTGTCATGTGTGTGAGCAAGTTAAAGTTGAACATCTGAAGCCTGCAGGAACAGTGCAACCTTTACCCATACCACAGTGGAAGTGGGATCATGTGACCATGGACTTTGTTGTTGGCCTACCCAGGACAAGCAAAGGGCATGATTCTATTTGGGTAATAGTTGATAGGTTGACAAAGACAGCTCATTCCTTGCCTGTCAAAACAACCTATTCTGCTGAAAGGTTATCACAACTGTATGTTCAAGAGGTAGTGTGATTGCACGGAGTTCCTGTCACTATAGTTTCTGACAGAGGTCCCCAGTTTACAAGTTGTTTTTGGGAGCGGTTACACAAAGCTTTAGGTACCTAGTTAAGGTTTAGTACAACCTTTCATCCACAGACTGATGGACAGTCGGAAAGGACTATACAAACCCTAGAGGACTTGTTGAGAGCATGTGTTCTTCAGTTTACTAGGAGTTGGGATCCACACCTAAGCTTGATAGAATTTGCCTATAACAATAGCTACCAACATAGCATTGACATTGCACCTTATGAAGCTTTGTATGGTAGATGTTGTAGATCACCCTTATGCTGGTATGAGACTGGTGAACATCAGTTGTTAGGTCTTGATCTTGTGCAGCAGACCATAGAGAAGATTAAAGTGATACAACAACAGATTAAGACTGCACAAGATAGGCAGAAGTCATATGCTGACAGACGTCATAGACCCTTAGAATTCCAAGTTGGAGACAGAGTGTACCTCAAGGTCTCACCTTGGAAGGGAGTTCTTTGTTTTGGAAGGAAAGGGAAGTTAGCTCCTAGATTTATGGGGCCTTATCCAATCATTGAATGGGTTGGAAAGGTAGCCTATAAACTAGAGTTACCGTCAGAATTACAGAGGCTACACCCTGTGTTTCACATTTCTATGCTAAGGAAATGTCACCCTGATACAGAGTCAGTTCTATAGCCTATGGAGGTAGAATTGAATGATGATATATCTTATGAGGAAGGACCATTGTCAATCCTTGATAACAGAATTAAAAAGCTAAAGAAGAAAGATATAAGTCTTGTAAAAGTCCTCTGGAATCATCGTGGTGTTGAAGAAGCCACTTGGGAACTAGAGGAAGAGATGAGAAGGAAATATCCTACTCTTTTCTCTTAATATGTTTTGTCGATTTCGGGGACGAAATCCCTATAAGGGGTGGAGAATTTGTAACATCCCTGGCCTAGGTTATGAGTTAACCCTAGGTGTTTTTCTTAATCATGTAATTAAATACTTGTGATTATCCTTTGGCATGTAATTAAGTTCCTGAGGAACACACATTTTCATTTCTATCCTTTTTAAACAATGTTGTAGTATTGTTTTGTAATACAGGGACCTATGTGCAAATTACCCAATTAGTAGGGTTAACTTGCAAATTTCACATGTTAAGATGTTCCTATGGTAATGAGGCATCATATGAGTAAATATGATGAGGGGGGCGCTTCATTTGAATAATCATATAATAAGGAACACCTTTGTAATGAAATCACCAAGTTATGAGTAATGGAACCCTCTTATATGTGCAACTAGTTAGTAAGTTGACCTTCTTTGCCTTTAGTTCTTGGTCTTAGAAGGAGTTTTGCCTTAGAAATAAGAAGAAGGGACGTGCAAAGAAGAAAGGAGGGACCTAGATGAGAAATGGAGAATTAGATGTCCTTATGTTGAAGTTTCACCCAAAGATATATATACAACTTTCCTTTGCAAACAAGGGAACGTTTCTCTTCTTCTATCACTTATCATCTTGCTTGGACCGACTAAGGCAGAGCTTAGGAATAGAGGAGAACGTCTAAGGAGAAGTTAGGTAAGCTTGGACCATCTTCTTGCTTGAATTAATGGAGGAAAGTGGATTATAAGGTTGGTTTTATGGTTATCTCACTTAGCTTTCTTGTTCTAGCTGACTTTCCCCAACCTTTTCTTAGAGAAACACCTTTGGCCGACCTATGGAGCTCAAGACTCCATTAAAGGCTTAAGATTGGAAGCTTGGAGCTCTAGGAACAACCATAAGGCGGGTTTTATAACTCTAAACCTCTTGCTTTCTTATGCATATCGTTATTCTTGCAAGTAGAAGTTAGTTCTTCTTCTTCCCCACTCTTCCTTGCACTTTTGCAAGCAAAACCACGAAGTAACCAACCTGTTCCAAGGTTGAAGAAGATGGGCGTGAATTCCTAGGTTACTTTACCAAACGACCTTGGACCATTTGGTCTAAACGGTTTGCAAACCATTTGAAATCAAACGATCTCAAGACCGTTTGATTTCCTGCGGTCTTGCAAGACCGTTTAGATTCAAACGGTCTTCAAGACTGTTTGGTAGAGTTGACCAAGTGAAGACCGTTTAGATGTCTTCTGTATACATGTTGAATTAATAATCTACAAAGAATTATGATCTAATTGCAAACCAATCATAAGTTGAAGGCATTTCAACCCTCTAAACCCTAATCGGGTTCAATTGATGATTTCAAGGATTGATTTTGTTGAACTTAGGGTTGAGTGGACCAAACGGTCTCAAGACCATTTGGGGGTTCACTCAAATGGTCTCAAGACCGTTTGGTGACAACCCAAGACCGTTTGGAGGTCTAGGGTTAAGGTAATTTGATCAAATGAGGGTCCAATCACAATAGGTTGATGAATTGAGTAAAAGTGCTGATTTTAGACTTAATTAGGGTTCAACCCTTATCAAATTGACTTAGATTTTGATGTGACTTTGGGAAAATGGTCTCAAGACCGTTTGGAGGGTGTCCAAACGATCCCAAGACCGTTTGGGCCAAGTTGGGTCCCAATTGGAGGTCAATTGATGGGTTCAACTTCTATTAAATTCATGTTGATCAATGTTGATTGTTAACCGATTACAAACCCAAATTGAATTAGATTCAACCCTAATTGGCTATCAATTGAGGGTCAATTGAGTGTACAATTGGTTAAGGCAAACCCTAATTGGCTCAATTGATAAGTGGTTAACATATTTGAGGTCAATTGAGGGGCTCAACCTTGAAAACCCTAATTGATTACAAGTGTTGATGCACTTTTTGGGTCCAATCGGTTTTGAGAGGTTTGGACCAAACGGTCTCAAGACCGTTTGAATCCAAATGGTCTCAAGACCGTTTGGGCTCAAACGATCTCAAGGTCGTTTAGATCCAATCGATCTCAAGGTCATTTCATTTCATGCGATCTCAAGGTCGTTTCTATTCAAATGGTTTCAAAGTCAACTCTCTCAAACGGTCAACAAGTTCAAACGGTCTTAAGGGTGACCAAGTTCAAATGGTTTGGAAGTCAACCTAACCAAACAGTCAACATTTCCAAACGGTCTCAGGACCGTTTGGAGGTTGAAAGTGTGTAATCGTTTGGGGACTTTAGGGTTATGATTACTTAATGCTTTGAAGGTTTAAATGATTCAATGGTTGCCTAATCCAAACCCTAATGATACCTAAAGATATTAAGGAGCTAAGTGATTAATATATTTACCCATGTTGTCATTTAATGGTGTACTTTACCAATGTACTCTTGAAGGGCTCAAGTAGATGACATCCTTGTTTAATCAAACCCTAATAATCATAATAGTGGTAACATAGCTTATGTTAATCAAAGTTGACTTGGCCTAACCTAATCTAGAGTGATGTAATCACCATCCATTAGTAAGAGGAGAGAGAAGGTCCCAATTATGGTTGAAATTCAAGAAAAATATCTTCAATGTATATGAATGAGCATGATTAGGGTATGATCCACCTATGTGAGATCATGAAAAACCCTAAATATGATAATTAATGAATCTTAACCTAATTTGAGGGCATCAATGATGATAATTCTCATACATGATGATGCTATGAACTCAATTCACCATGAAGAGAATAATAAACCCTAATTCTAGGGTAATAACATGTAATGTGAATAGTAAACCCTAATTGAGGGTGATGTGTTGAAATATACAATAAATCCTAATTCTAGGTTATGCTTTTAAGCATGAATCTTTATAATTGAAGTATGAAGTGGGGAATTAGTGTTCCTAATCATAATGAAAGGGATTGAATAACCCTAATTGATACTAATAAGGGAACCTAGCCTTAATACAAGCATAAAGGTACAACCCTTGAAATGGAATGTTATTTCTGCCTTATAAATTGCTGATTTAGAGATGAAATGTTATGATTGTCAAGTTGAATTGACTATGCAGGTCCTCATAAGAGATTAATCATAACCAGGTAAGGGTTATATGATAGTATATTCATTGAAAGCATGTTGTAGACTATATGAATAGTAATGTATACTATGTTGTCTATGTTTAAGTGACAACATATGAAGTTAGTGGGCTGTAAGAGCCATGAGTAACATCAAGGTCATGCTGATTAGATGACTTATGATGAATTGATATCCATTTGACAACTGATATGAGTTTAACTTGATACATTTAGTATTCTACTTTCATAGCTGTTGTTCTAATGAATAATGATTGAAAACATGCTTGATGCTAAAAGAATACTGAAATGTACCTAATTAATCAAGTATAATCATACAATGTAGAGCTCTGATCATAGATCCATCATTGTGAGTAGTTAAATGACGGTGAAATAGGTTTTCCTAAGGGAACTCCTGGATCACATACTTTTGAGTATGTGGGGGAATATGGACGTGAATATCCTTACGTCCTAGTGTAGGAGTTGATGTAGATGTATCTTAATCTATCAACACTGCACTATGTGTTTATGCCGGGATGATGTATCACTAATCACCCGAGGAATCTTCAATGCCACATCGATGAGAGATAAACATGAGATCTTTCGATGGTGAAGAGAGTACAGAATGCCACTGCGACTCTAATAGCGAAGTGCCAGAATACCCTGGTGAGCTATAGTAGCAGAGACACTAGATGTCCTGCATGTTGATCCTCACACTGACTGAGGAAGATGAGGTCATAAGAATCCGACTCTTTTGATGACCTAGGTATGATACCGATGTGACTTAATAGTGATCGGTTGGAGTATGAGTGGTATACCTCATCTCCGCAGGGCATAATAATGTTTGTAAAACATAATCAACCACGTAGCATATCTGCTTAGGTTGAACTACGAGACACAATGATTGAAGTTATACTGCTTAGTATACATGTTCTTCATATTCTTTAATGCAGTTGCTTTACTTAAATGTCAAATCTGCTATTGGTTATCTTAAAAGCTTTTATTACTTATGCTGATCTTTGATTTCTATAATAAAGCTTCTGGCGGAGAGTTATAACTCTCGCTGGGACAATTATTTAAAATTGTCTCACCCCATAGATTTCAACTTTTTAGGTGGTCGCCGAGGACGAAGGAACCAGACTACATGTGAACAATACCAACAACAGTAGAACCAAGGGCAGTAGTGAATCTCAGGTGGAGATACTGACTACTGAGTCATGTAGATAGTTAGTCTTATGTCATCTCTGTACTCTCAGGTCCTAGGAGTCAGTAGGTCTGAGATTTTGGGTTTTTTAATCTTGAGATTTTGTATCTGAATGTATATAATCACTCAGGAAGTGATTTAACAGAGATGTAAATTGTTTACTTTGCTCTTATAAAGGAAGTTTATGATTTCAAGATCATGTCTCAAAAAGTTTTAATTTTTAGTGACTTTTCGTATTCCACTACTAATCGAATCGCTTCCGCTAAGTTTATATCGTGTTTTGGAGATCGGATCTGACACTATTGGCCCAAAACATGTCTAACATTTACTCATTAGGAGTAAATCTTAGATAGTCCCTGGTTTGAGACTATTTTTTAACACTTAATCTCACTAAGGATGTAAGTGTATAATGTGTATTCAGTTTTCAGATGTTTCGTCAGCACTTCCCCATTTGTTCTCTAAGTACATATGTAGGTGGATATTTTCTCCTCTTCAAAGATATACTTGGATAACTATGGGGCAATGTTGATGAATTTTTCTTGAAAACCAAATACACATTATACACTTACTAGTGGATTAGGTGTTCAAGAATGCTACAAGTGGTATGCACATTCACTATTGAACTCTAAACCCTAATTTGTAAACCATAAACCCTAAATCCCAATCAATAAACCCAAACCCTAATCTCTAATCTATAAATTGTTATCCCTAAACCCTAATATGTAAACCCTAAACCCTAATATGTAAACCCTCATCATGAACCCTAAATGATAAATCCTAATATGTAAACCATAATCTCGAAATCTTAATCTCTATACACGTGATTCAATAATTGTTTTCTCTATAATCATAGAATGGATATATCATGGATGTCCATTCCAAATTGCTGCACTCTAGAGTTTATTATTGGTCTTAATCAATTTATTAGATTTGCAAAGGAACATAGGAAATGACCTAGAGATAGGTTCTATTTTCCATGTGGGAATTACGGTAACAACTTGAAAGTTGACATTTTTGACAAAATCAAAATCCATACCATGTGCAACGGGATTATAAAAGGCTATATAGAATGGTAATGGCATTGAGATATTCCTACTATCAGAACAGTAGATGTCGAAGTAGTACTAGTGTTGAAGAAGAAATTGCATACCATTACGTAGATGTGAATGAGTCAATTCTGATAGACATGGTTGATGTGATTCTAGATAGTTGTGAGCTAAATCTTACTGATCCACCTTCCTTATTTATAAATATTGTGCATGATGCTGAGAGATTGTTATACTTAGGTTGTACTAAGTTTACAAAGCTTAGTGTTGTGTTGAGATTGTATATCTAAAGGTAATAATAGATGGAGTGACAAAAGCTTCACATCATTATTTTCTTTTTTGAAAGAAATTCTTCTTGAAGTCAACGAGCTTCCAATATCAACATATAAATAAAAGAAAATGTTCTGCCCAATGGGAATGGAGGCTAAGAAGATACATGCATGATTGAATAATTGTGTGTTATTTCAAAAGGACTATATTTATTTGAAAGATTGTACACAATGTGGGGTGTCAAGGTACAAAATGACGACTTTGGGGAGGTCCAATATTGGCTTTACTACCAAGCCGATGTGCTATCTACCTATAATACCATGGTTTCTACACTTTATTTCCAATACCATGGATGTGCAAAGTTTAACTTGGCATGCAGAGGCAAAGAATAACAATGATGGGATCCTACAACATGCGTCTGACTCCCCACAATAGAAGAAGATTGATTTATTGTACCCTGAATCTGGTGAAGAAATCAAGAATCTATGACTTGATATTTGTAGTGATGGAATGAATCCATATGGCACATTGAGCAACTAACATAGCACTTCACTTGCTATGATTGTTATATAAAATCTTCCTACCTGGTTGTGTATGAAAAACAAGTACATCATGTTGTCCTTTTTTATATCGGGCCCCAAACAACATGACAATAATATTGATGTTTACCTTGAAACTCTGATTGATGACTTAAAGAAACTTTGAGGAGGAGGTGTGATGACCTATGATGCTTTATAGAGAGAGATATATCATTTGCATGCTATGTTGTTTTGCACTATTAATGACTTTCCAACATATGAAAATTTGTCTGGATACATCATAGAAGGGTCCAAAGAATGCCATATATGTCAGGAGATCACTAATTCAATATGACTAAAACACAACGGCAAGACTATATATCTTGGTTAACTACTGTATATCTTGGTCATTGAAGGTTTCTTCCAAAAGTTCATCCTTACCAAAGGTTGATAAATGCATTAAATGGGTCACCCTTCAAGAATCTTCAGTTTATTTTTCTTAAGAGAAGGATAAAAGTCCATGTGAAGCTAAAATGTCTTATTATAGTGTCATTGAATACATATGTGATTTTGACTACCAGATTTTAGAATTATGGTCTTTAGGTGTAATTGAGTTGATAAAAACAAAGGAGTTGAAATGGATGAACTGGGTTTCACATTAATAAATTTTGAAAATATTAGCAATAAGGGTGAACCATTCATATTGGCATCACATGTGAAGCAAGTATTTTACATCGATGATCCTACAAATAAAAAATGGTTGGTTATTCTTTATGGCAAAAGGCAGTTCATTGCAGATCCTATAAATGAAGAAGAGTACTATGACAAGTATGATGACTCCAGTCCATTCTCAGTTGGCTTGCCAACATCAAATGTTGAAGCGAAAATTGACTTAGATATGTGTGGAGACCACTCAGAAGGAATGTTAATTGATCTAAGATCCAATAAATACTAGAGACATGCATTTTTTTAATGTTAGATATGCATTATACATTCTTTATCACTTATATTTCATTGTTTGACTATTTTTTATATGACATTTTTTAGATGTGTCTGGACGTTAGGATGATTACCATGAGGATGAGCACCATGACAATGTGCATTGTAATGATGAGACTGGTGTAAGTTGTATTGTTTTATTATATAGATGTGCATGTTATTAATGTCTACCACATTTGTAAGACATTTTTTAAACTTATATGTGTTACTTGTCAATTTTAGCATCTTGAGGATGTGATCCTTGAGGATCTTATTAAGCTTGTTGAGGATCATTATGAGCAAGCACATGAAAGAGGCATCGCCACAATGAACAAGTTAGTAGAGAAAAGGGGTAAAGGACCAAAGTTGGTCATTGAGTTTGATGATGTTGGAAATCATATTCATAAGAATTGTAGTTTTTTCACACAATATGTAGGGGTCCTTATTCGTAGAAACATGAAAATAAGAATAAAGTCTTAGCATAAAGTTGATCAAGGCACAAAAGAATACATATTGAAGGACCTAGCTGTGAGATATTATGATTTTTAAAGTTATTCATAATTCTATTTTTAATAATATTCCATTAAGTATATGAACTTTTGTTGAGCATATTTGACCTTGATGAAGAATTGCATCGTAAAAAGGTGTTGCAACATTGTGGGAGTGTACTAAGGAATTATAGGACAAATCTAACAAGAGAATGCACAATTAATGACAAGAATAACAAGTCAACCACTGAGTAATGGAACTATCTTGACCTGAAGGTGTGGGCTGCATTTGTTGCTTCAAGAAAAACTAATGAAATAATGGTATTAAGCCTCCTCATTTAGAATACATTCTTATGAATTCATTGTATTACTTATTTAACATATTTTTTTTATTAATCGTGATTTACATGATGCTAAAAAAGAATGGCATGCAAAGAATGTGCACGACCACAAGTTGGGTCGAGGTGGCTACGTAGGGCTTCACCAACAAAAACTGGAGGTATGTTCTTCTCAGTAGCCTAATCATGGGACTGTTGAGTCCTCTACTACTCTTGCACCTCTACTTCACCATTAGGAGTGGATAGATGCAAGGAAAACCCAATATGGAGAAATACCCAACCCACAACCATAAAGGTGTCTATAAGAATGATAAAATTCAACTCTTAGTTGCACGTTCATCTTTGACCTTGATTGTTATTGTAATGACCCTGACTTGGGTTATGAGTTAACCCTATTTTGTTTGGCTAAGTAAGTTTCTTAGAACTTTAATATAATCTTATAAGGTGTTTTTTTATCATGTGACATACTTATGTTTCAAGTTTGGTCCTGATTGAATGTTGTTTGAGCAATGTTCCTTTGTTTTGGACCTAAGTGAAATTTACTCAAGATGAGGGGTTATATTGCAAAATGTCACATGGTGAATGTTCCTTAAGTTCTTTAGCATCATAAAAGAGAGACTTATGCTAGGTGGTGGCTTGTGGAAAGCCTAAATTCCAAGTTTGAGCTTGTTTGAATAATGTTAGTGCCTTGTATACCAATTTTGGTGCAAATTGTAATTTACTAAAAATGTAGGGTTGATATGCAAATTACCACCTCTAGAGTGTTACTAATTACTCTATGTATCATTTATATGATATATAAATAAGTAGACACCATGTTTGAATCATTTTTGAGTGGTAACATCCTTGGTGATGAAAAGACCAAGAAGGGTTGTGTAATGGAAACCCTAATTTGAGCTCGTATTGAGTGTATCGGGTTGTAGTGTTAAATGGGAATCCCTATCGGCCAAGGAGCCAAATAGGAGGCCCCCATATCATTTTTTGTATCTCTTTTCCTTTGAAAAAACGAGCTAAGCACCTCAATAAAGCAATATATATCGGCTCACAACTTTCCTTTGGAAAGGTTGTATGGAATTGTGAATATAATAATAATGTGAGTGGAAGTGGATTGCCCTAGAAGATAACCAAAGGGACGACCCTTATCCCTTGCATTATCCTCAAGTTTTTATTTTGTATGGAAATTTAAAGATGGAATGCATGCAAGTACATGTGTCAATCCATGCATGGCCATGTGGCACCTAGTAGTAGTAAGAAGATGACACCTCTTACACTCTATCCCATGAACAACAAGGATATATACCCTCACTTTCACCTACTAGTGAATCTTTTCGACCCCTATCACTCTATTTATCTTAGATATCGTGCATAGTATCTCAAGGAGCAAGGGGAGCTCGAGCACCAAGCTTAAGGTAAGGCCATGGTCATCTTCAACCTTGGTTGAAGCATGATTCTCGGGTTATCGTTATTCCTTTCTTTTCTTCCTCACCAAGTTCTTAACTATGGTGATTCCTTGTATATGGAGGAGTTGTGAATGAGCCTTGTACTTTTGATAAGTCATCTTCAACCTTAGGAACGTTAAGCATTGGTGCTTGGATCTTTGAAGTTGTTCTTGAGGCAGGTTATATAAATTGAACCCAAACATGTTATTATTCACCATCTTTCTTGCTATATTTGATGATCTACTTTCAATTTGAAGATTTTCTTGAATACTTGATATATCTATGAGTTCTAATAGTTTCTTAGACCTGTTATCCATGTACTAGAACAATTATAACGAAGGTCTAGAGCTTGAAGATGATGGTATCACCTTACAAAGTGATAGCGGGTTCAAGCACACAAGAAAACACCTCTAACCCAATATTGTGATGCACATACACCACTAAAATGATATGGATATGAGTTTATACTTCCTTGAACGATATGGTGATGAAGTATACACCCTATTCATGATATGGTGTCAACCATACACCTCTTGCACGATATGAGGTCAAGCAAAGACCCTATGTACGATATACTATCAAGCACACACACACCTCTTTGCCCAATATGGTGTAAAGCACACACACACCTCTTTGCCCGATATGGTGTAAAGAATACACTCACCTCTTTGCCCGATATGGTGTGAAGCACACACATATCTCTTTGCCCGATATGGTGTGAAGCATACACACACCACTTTTCCCTATATGGTAAGTAAGCATACACCTCTTGCACGATATGGTGTTGAGCACACACCTCTAAAACGATATGATGGGTAACCAATACACTAGATGATAAAAGTGGTAAGGTGATTAATACCCTAGAACATGTAATGGCCAATACACTAAAGTATGGTGTGGTCAATATCTTCAAGTGAGGTGAGGATGTTACACCATGTATGGTGAAGGTGATACACCATATGATTGGTAAGGTTGATACCTTAATGGGTAAGGGTATGAGGGATATGATGATGCCTAGCTCGATATACACCTAACCCAATACATGTGTTCAACTTGACATACATGATTCAACCCGATCCACCTTGTAAAGGTGAGGGCAAAACACTCTTAGGAGTGATGAGTGTAACACCAAGTAATGGTGTGGCTAATACCTTGATAGGTGAAACACCTAAAGTGGTTGATAATTGTCAACCCTATATCAACAATGCCTTAACCCGAGATAAGTCCATATCACTTGATGATAGTTGGGTAATTCAAGTTTGTGACTTATGGCCAATACACTACAATATACATGTGATGGGTTAGTGAATAAAGTATTAGGATGGGAAATACCCTAATACAAGATAAGTTGATGAACTTAAGTAAGTTAAAAGTGATGAGGGAATTGATACACCAAGGCATGATAAATATCACATCCAACACCTCAAGGTTGATACACCTTGATGCACCTCAAATCCAATATACTTGGATGAGTAATACATGAAGTGTGTCATGTCAATTGTTACATTAAGATGTAATGAGTTTAATGTACTTTGATAAGTGTAGGCTAACATACCTTGAGAAAGGATTAAGCCAAGTTAATAAAGTATGATGTAATCAATATCCTAGTGATGATGAGAGAGGAACTCATACTTTGTGTTGATAATCATGTAATGATAAATGATGAGAATAAATAAGTGTGATAGAATACTTATGATATCAATGTATGCTCCTAGACGTGTGGAGAAAAGAATTAGGGTTTGGATTGATAATATGAACTTGAAACCCTATTCGACTATAAAGGGAAAACCCTAACCCTAATGAAGGGTGATGGTATGCACTTGAAACCCTAATCGGTTAGAATGAGAAACCTAACCCTAATAATGGAAAGGATGTATTTCTCTTGCATTGCATGGTGATCTCATATACTTCTAGTGTTTTTATAATGAAGTGCTAACCATGCAGGAATCATGAGATGATGAGCATAGCCAGGTATGAGCTATGATGTTTTATATGATATAGATTTAAATGGGCCTTGTGAGCCATATTAAATACTTGTACAACAAGTATAATGTTTATATGGTCTGATATCATAAAAGATAGTTGTTTCCTAGTGAGAGGTGACAAGATATTTAAATGGGCCTTGTGAGCCATGTGAAATACTTGTACAACAAGTATAATGAATACCTTAGTCTGAGGACCTAGTGGTAACAGTTACCTGATAAGAGGTAACAATGTTTAGTGATGAACTAAGAGTTTGAATACCCAGATCTAGTAATCATGGTGATGATAATGTTAAGGGATGAGAATTTCCAGTACTATGATAAGGGACTGAGATCTCGAGTGTTATGCATTCAATGTGTTCCAAAGATTATGAAAGTACTTGATAAATGTATTACATCTTTTTTGTAGCATCTGTTATAATTCTTGCTTGTAACTTGGTTGATGCTAAAAGATATTGTAATACACCTAATTAAACAAGTGGAATCTTATAATGTAGTGCCATGGCCATAGATCCATTCAGTGTCAGGATTTGCTAAATGATGAAACAAGTTTAAGTCAGAAAGCATATTTTTGAATATGTGGGGGTGATGGGCACAAATATCCTTACGTCCTAATGAGGGATTGATGGAAGATCTCCATCATTATAATCTGGGATGGATGTATAATCTCCCGATGAAAATGAATCTGGGGATGGATAACTAAAATCTCCCTAAAGAGAGTGCATGTTACAGTTGTAGCTCTATAGTGAAGATACCAATATGCCCTGGTAAACTAATTGCAATTGACATGAGATGTCCTGCTAGTAGTCTCGATCGGACCGAGATGGATGAGGTCTTGGTAGCCGGCTCTGCCATTGACCTTGTATGGTACTGATGCTTTACATAGACGTGGTCGGTTGGAGTATGAGTGGTATACCTCATCTCCTCAAGGCATAAGTGTGATTGTAAATATGTAATCAGTCATGTAGTGTATTTGCTTAAGTACCGAATACAAAAGACATTGGTTGATGTACACTTTGTATATACATCTTAATTGGATAGATGTTATACATGTTTCTTTATATTCCTTGTAAAGTGAATAGATGATTTATTGCTCTATCATAGATAGTTGCATTACTTTAAGAGAAGAGATTACTTTGTTCTGCTTATAATAGATATTAATCTTGTTTGTTAATATAAAAGAACCTCTACTTAGTTTTATATTGTTTACATTCGATAATAATATTTTTGGCAGAAAGTTATATCTCTCGCTAGGACAATTGTCTCACCCTATGGGATCCACTTTTTTTTAGGTGGACGTGCACGAGGGGGTAGAGATTGTACTAGAGAGGGAGAACACCAGCAGTAGGGATAGCAGTAATAGCTCAGTTTGAGTGTATTGTCTGTCATGTCTTATAGATAGAAGTCATATGTGTTGTCTTCACACTCTCAAGTCCTTGGAGTCAGTACGTAAAGGTTTTATAAACAATCTGAGATTTTGGCTTGTATGCCTCAAGGTTTTATGTTGTTTAGTATATGTTTTGACAAAGCAACTATTATATGTTATCCTCGAGATGAGATGGTACAATGTATGTACAATGCGAACCCTAATGTATATGAAGTTTTGGTTCTTTCATTAAGAGTTTCCTAGAAGAGGATCTGTTACGACCCGCGTCGAGCTTAACCTGTAAGTATGCTGCTAAGCATGTGTTTTAGCTGCTTTGCTAAGCTGTAAGCTTGTTTTTGTTAATAATGTTTATAATGGATATGATATGTGCTTAGTGTGAATCCTAGCCCTTAAAACGTGTAGGATCTTACGCTTGAAGCGTTGCCAGAGAAATCGTTCGAATCCGACCTTCGAGTCAAAAGTTGCATGTTTTTGGGCTTGTAGGGACCCGTTTGTAGTTTTTGGAAGTTCTTGGACTTTGCGTTTTGGTCCCTAAGTTTTCCTCCTTATCTCTTCTTTCCCCCTTATCTCGTTTCATTTTTCCAGAAACGAGAGAACGCAGAAGCGTTCTTCTTCTTCCTTCGCGTGAGAGAGAGAGAGAGAGAGAGAGGGAGCTGAGAAGGGAAGGACGTCTTGGAGCCAAGGTTTTGCTCCGGCCAGTAGCTGAGATTCATTTTCTTCCCTCCTTCCATCATCTTCTCCACCAATCGATCCAGTTAGCAGCAAGAGCTGCGTTTGCAAGGAGATAGCATGAAGATTAGGGCGCAAGAGCAGCCCTAGCTTGACCTTCTTTCTCCCTCCGGCTAGTTCCTGGTAGTGTGCACCTATTGCAAATGATTTGCAACCCGATTCGAGGGTTTTACCCGTCGATTCGAGTGAAATCGACATCGGCAGGTCCGTTTTTATTTTCTGTCTGTGCGCGGTTCGGCCGAGTTCGTGTTTTGGTCGGCCGAGTTCCTTGTTTAGGATTTCGAACAGCGTTTTGGTCGGCCGAGTTTGGTCTTGAATCGGCCGAGTTTCTTTTGTAGGTAAACGAGCAGTGTCTCGATCGGCCGAGTTTCCAGTTGAATCGGCCGAGTTTCCTGCTGATCGACCGAAGTTGGTCGGCCGAGTTTCAGAAACTAAGAGGTGATCGGCCGAGTTCCAGAGTGATCGGCCGAGTTTCAGAGTGTGAGTGGCAGTTCATTCAGAAATCATTATTTAACTCAATTTAAATGCTTATTTGCTTCAGTATCAGTTGGTATGACTCTTAAATAGTGTAGTACGTATAATAGAGTATGATTGATGCATTGAAAACTTGAAATGAGCATGAAATGTGATATTCTTGTTTAAATGGTTATATGTTAATCAGTTAATAGACTTAGGTGCCCCAACACCGTAGAACCCCATTGCGCGGTCTATACCTTTGGGGTGAAACGATCGATCTAGCCTTGTGCCTAGATGGTCGGTGGCTCGTGTTCAACAATAATCCGTGCGTGTGTCACGGTGGCACGAGGGAAGAGAGACAGTTTTCAACAATAATCCGTGCGTGTGTCACGGTGGCACTGGAGTAAATAGGGGTTATTCAACAATAATCTGTGTGTGTGTCACGGTGGTAACCCAGACCCTCCGACTGTGCACTACAGGTTGTGGGAGGAGTCCAGAGCACTCAGAGTTAGTGCAGACAGGCCCTTGTGTGCCTGAGGCCCTTGTGCGCCTGAGAGTCCTGTGCAGACCAGGACAGACAGTCAGACTTAGCATTTCCCGGGTGTGTCGCTAAGTCTTGTACGGTGGGATCGTAGTTCGCTACAGATCTTCATATGTAGAGTGCGCTGCATATGTTTGGGGCATAATAATATAATATGTAATCATATAGAATCACAGTAAATTAATATATCCAAACTTTTGTGCCAATTCATTATATCTGTTTATTGGTTTAAATTATCTGTTGTTGCATAGAAATGTGATTATATTCTGCAATCTGCTATGTCATTAGAACTGCCCTGTTTGTACTGTATTTATGTTTATTTCAATTTTATAAACCTGATGAGTTGTTTAGTGATAGCTAAATGAAAGGCTATTCACTGAGCGAGTAGGCTCATACCTCTACTCAAAACATTTTCAGGTCATCATCAGCAGCAGGAATCTGAAGGATCCTTTCATCCTAACGCTTAGTCTGTAGAAGGTATATGTAGTTAGTAGTTAGAGGTCTCTTAGTCCTTTCCCCTCGATCTTTGGGACAAGGTGTGGGTGAGAGAGAATGTGTATAAAGATGTAAATTAACTGTTATGCTTTATTTTATGTCGAACAATGTAATATGATGTAGACTCTGTTTATATTGCTAGTCATCTTAATCAAAATGCTTCCGCAGTTTGTTGAGTTTTATTTTACAGCATAACTCAGATTACCTTTTTATGCCATCTAAATGTTCTTAAAAAGTTATGAATGGTTTGGCTTGTGTATAATCCCTCCGTCGCGCCCTAATCTCGTGATTTCGAGGTTAATGTGAGATCGGGGTGTGACATCTTGGTATCAGAGCATAGGTTGAGTATATGAATACTCTAAGTCCAGGTCAGGGGACGATAAGAGACCAATAGGATTAAGGTTTAGGTGTCTTTCTTCTATCTGTAGTTTTCTAACAGGAAATATTCTATTATATCATTGAAGATGGAAGGAAGAGGTTATGATCATGATGACCAGGCCGAGAGTCATGTTGGCCCTGATCCTCTGTACTTAGGTCCAGGTGGTGGTGACCACGTAGATGAAGCATCTCATATGTATAAGATGTTTCTGGAAACCAGGGAGAAGTACAAAGCTGATAGGAGAGCTTCTACTTCTACCAGCAGTAAGGATCTGATGCGATCTTATGAGCTTGTAAAGAAGCTTGGTGGTACAGAATTCAGTGGTACTACAGATCCTACGGAGGTAGATGAGTGGTGGAGACAGATAGAGAAGGTCTTTCACTTGATGGAGCTTCCAGAAGAGAAGAAGATTAATCACGCAGTTTATCTTTTGACAGGCGATGCAGAGCTGTGGTGGCATAGTGTGGAGGAAAAGAGGAGAGGTACAGAGCTTTCTTGGCAGGATTTCTCTGAAGAGTTCCATCTTAAGTTTTATCCACCTACCTTCCTTAATGAGAAAATCAGGCAGTTACAGAACATTAAGCAGGGGAACATGTCAGTTACTGAGTATGAAGCGCTTTTCACCCGGTTAGAGAACTTCTGTCCGCAGCTTGTTCCTGACAACATAGAAAGATGCAGAAGGTTTCAAGAAGGGCTAAGGCCAGAAATTCGGCATACAGTTTCTGCTACTAGCAGGAGGAACAAAGAGAACTTTGGTGAGTTTGTTGAGGCTGCTAGACAGGTTGAAGAATCTGTGAATGCTGACAGGGTGCCTGAGTCTAAGAAGAGGTCTGCAGATTTCAGTAGAGGACAGTCCAGTAGTGGATATAGAGGTGGAGGTAGAGGTTTCTTTTCTAAGCTTGGGCGTCGCTTTAGCTTCTTCGGTAAACAGAGATCTGAGGACGTTTCTTCTTTTAGGGGCAGAGGGAGACATAGCCCAGGTAAATGGAGTCGAGCATCTAGTGGGCGGCCATCTGGATCATCTACTTCTGTGACTGGTCCACTGAGACAGGAGATGCAAGTATGTAATGCTTTTGGAAGAGTACACTCTGGGAAATGTTGGGGTTTAGATTATACAGAATGTTACCACTGTGGGCAGATAGGACATATAAAGAAGTTTTGCCCTCAGCTTCAACCAGCAGCATCACAGGCTTCTCAGCCCCAGTTTTATGATGTTCAGAGACAACCTCCAGCTGAAGGACCGAGTTCTTCTGTGGCTTCCGGTTCTAGAGGTGGTGGAATGCCCAGTGGCAGGAGTGGTAAGAGAGGACAGCGTGGCAGAGGGAGAGCTTCAGCACGTTTCTTCTCTTTGACACCTCAGGAAGGTATAATTTCTTCACAAGTTGTTATTGGAACGATGTTCTTATTCAATAGTATACCAGTTTCAGTTTTGATAGATCCGGGTGCTACTCACTCTTTCATACGACGTTCTTTAGTTGATGAACTTAATTTGTTAACTCAAGAATTGGTAGATGAGTTAGTGTTGAGAGTTCCACTAGGTGGACCAATGGTTCTGACTGAGTTCTGTCCCAGATGTTTGTTATCTTTTGGAGGTTACACCTTTGCTGCTAATCTCATACCCTTGGATGTCAATACTTTTCAAGTCATCTTGGGTATGGATTGTCTTGAGACATATCGAGTGCAACTCGATTGTTGGAGGAAGGAAGCTACCTTTCAACTAGGTGAATTTTCTTGTGTCTTTACTGGAGATAGGAAAGTTCTGCCTACGTGCATTGTATCAGTTGCAGTAGCTGATAAGATGCTACAGAAAGGATGTGAAGCATTCCTTGCTCATGTGGTTGACACTAGAACAGAGAAGAGCACCGCCAGTGTTTATGATGTACCTGTGGTTCGTGAGTTTTCTGATGTTTTTCCAGAAGAGTTTCCAGGTTTACCTCCTGTCAGAGACCTTGATTTTGAGATTCAGGTACATCCAGATAGTCATCCAGTAGCACTGCCAGCTTATAGAATGGCACCTGCAGAGTTGAAGGAACTCAAGGTACAGTTGCAGGAATTGCTGGATAAGGGTTTCATCAGACCCAGTTCTTCGCCGTGGGGTGCTCCAGTGCTGTTTGTTAAAAAGAAGGATGGTACCATGCGTCTCTGTATAGATTATAGGCAACTGAACAAGATCACTATTAAGAACAAGTATCCTTTGCTGAGAATAGACGATCTGTTTGATCAGTTGCGTGGAGCAACGGTTTTCTCTAAAATAGATTTGAGATCTGGATACCATCAGCTTAGAGTAAAGGCTTCTGATATTTCCAAAACAGCTTTCAGAACCAGGTATGGGCATTATGAGTTTTTGGTCATGTCGTTTGGGCTGACCAATGCCCCAGCAGCCTTTATGGATATGATGAATCGGATTTTCAAACCGTTCCTAGATCAGTTTATTGTAGTCTTTATAGATGATATCCTGATCTACTCCAGAGATGATGTACAACATGAGCAACACCTGAGAGTAGTGTTGCAGTTGTTGAGGCAACACCAACTGTATGCTAAGTCTAGCAAGTGTGAGTTCTGGTTGGCTGAGGTAGCATTTCTTGGACATGTTATCTCGAGAGATGGAGTTAGCGTTGATCCTAAGAAAGTTGATTCTGTGCTTCAATGGGAACAGCCTAAGACTCCTACTGAGATCAGAAGTTTCTTGGGATTAGCAGGTTATTACAGAAGGTTTATACAGAACTTCAGTGTGTTAGCGTCACCTTTAACACGCCTGACGAGGAAGAATGCACCGTTTGTTTGGTCTGATAACTGCGAGAAGAGTTTTCATATTTTGAAGAGGAAGTTGACCACAGCGCCAGTGTTAGTGTTGCCTGAGGCAAATAAAGGTTATACAGTGTTCTGCGACGCTTCCAGGAGAGGTTTGGGATGTGTGCTGATGCAGGAAGGCAAAGTTGTGGCTTACGCATCTAGACAGCTTAAGAAGAACGAAGAGAACTACCCTACTCATGATCTCGAGTTAGCTGCTATAGTTCATGCTCTTAAGACATGGCATCACTACCTGTATGGTGAGACATGTCAGGTGTTTACGGACCATAAGAGCCTGAAGTATATCTTCACTCAAAAAGATTTGAATCTGAGACAGCGCAGATGGCTTGAGCTGATCAAGGATTATGACGTGACAATCAATTACCATCCTGGTAAAGCAAATGTTGTAGCAGATGCTTTGAGTAGAAAGTCAAGTTCAACTGCAGATGCATTTTCTATGGCATGTTTCAAGAGAGACTTGCTTGTAGATATGCGAAAGTTGAACTTAGACTTGAATGTGACTGGACAGAGTGGGTTGATTGCTCTGATGCAGGTCAAACCTACTTTCTATGATCAGATTAAGGAGTTGCAACAGAATGATGACGAGTTGTGGCAGGTTATGCAGGATATTTCGGAAGGTAAAAGGACAGAATTCAGGTTTTCTGACGATGGTGTGTTATATCTTCATGACAAGTTGTGTGTACCTGGGAACAGTGAGCTGAAAGAGCAGATTCTTGAAGAAGCACATGCTTCTATGTATGCTATGCATCCTGGTAACACGAAGATGTACATGAATCTCAGAGAGCTATATTTGTGGTCGGGTATGAAAAGAGATGTGGCTGAGTACGTGGCTATATGTGGAGTGTGTCAGCAGGTTAAAGCTGAGCATCAAAAACCTGCGGGTACCTTGCAGTCGCTTCCTATACCTGAATGGAAATGGGAACACATCACGATGGACTTTGTGGTAGGGTTACCCAGGACGTCTAGAGGTTCGGACTTGATATGGGTGATTGTGGATAGACTAACTAAGTCTGCTCACTTTCTTCCTGTCAAATCAACCTTTGATGTTCCGAAGCTGGCCAAGATTTATGTGGATGAGGTAACCAGATTGCATGGAATTCCAGTTTCCATTATTTCTGACAGAGATCCAAAGTTTACATCCAGATTCTGGAATCAGTTACATCGTGCGTTGGGCACAAAGCTGAGGTTTAGTACAACGTTTCACCCGCAGAAAGATGGTCAATCTGAGAGGACCATTCAGACCCTTGAAGACATGCTGAGAGCATGCGTTCTGCAGTTTAGAGGTAACTGGGAAGAACACTTAAGCCTGATGGAGTTTGCATATAACAACAGCTACCATTCTAGTCTTGGAATGGCCCCATATGAAGCTCTATATGGCAGGAAGTGTAGATCACCAGTTTGTTGGTATGAGATTGGTGAGAAAGAAATTCTTGGACCTGAGATAGTTGATATAACTACAGAGAAGATATCTGTGATCAGGGAGCAGTTGAAAGCTGCACAAGATAGATAGAAAAGTTATGCAGAGAGACGACGTCGACCTCTTGAGTTTGAGATTGGTGATGAGGTGTATCTGAAAGTTTCACCGTGGAAGGGAATTCTAAGGTTTGGCAAGAAAGGCAAGTTGACTCCTAGGTTTATGGGCCCATATACTATTGTTGAGAGGATTGGACCTGTAGCCTACATGTTAGATTTGTCGTCTGAGTTGGCAAATCTTCATGATGTGTTTCATGTGTCTATCCTGAAGAAGTGTCACCCCGGTACAGAGAAAATATTAGATCCAGATCTGGCACAGCTTAGGACAGATGTGTCCTACGTGGAAGGACCAGTGCAGATAGTCGATCACCGGATTAAGAAGCTTAAGAACCGTGAGATTCTTTTGGTAAAGGTTTTGTGGAGGAACCATAATCTTGAGGAAGCTACGTGGGAGCTTGAGTCAGAAATGCGTAACAAGTTTCCTTTTCTCTTTTAGGAATTTCGGGATGAAATTCTTATAAGGGAGGGAGATTGTTACGACCCGCGTCGAGCTTAACCTGTAAGTATGCTGCTAAGCATGTGTTTTAGCTGCTTTGCTAAGTTGTAAGCTTGTTTTTGTTAATAATGTTTATAAAAGATATGATATGTGCTTAGTGTGAATCCTAGCCCTTAAAACGTGTAGGATCTTACGCTTGAAGCGTTGCCAGAGAAATCGTTCGAATCCGACCTTCGAGTCAAAAGTTGCATGTTTTTGGGCTTGTAGGGACCCGTTTGTAGTTTTTAGAAGTTCTTGGACTTTGCGTTTTGGTCCCTAAGTTTTCCTCCTTATCTCTTCTTTCCCCCTTATCTCGTTTCATTTTTCCAGAAACGAGAGAACACAGAAGCGTTCTTCTTCTTCCTTTGCGTGAGAGAGAGAGAGAGAGAGAGGGAGCTGAGAAGGGAAGGACGTCTTGGAGCCAAGGTTTTGCTCCGGCCAGCAGCTGAGATTCATTTTCTTCCCTCCTTCCATCATCTTCTCCGCCAATCGATCCAGTTAGCAGCAAGAGCTGCGTTTGCAAGGAGATAGCATGAAGATTAGGGCGCAAGAGCAGCCCTAGCTTGACCTTCTTTCTCCCTCCGGCTAGTTCCTGGTGGTGTGCACCTATTGCAAGTGATTTGCAACCCAATTCGAGGGTTTTACCCGTCGATTCGAGTGAAATCGACATCGGCAGGTCCGTTTTTATTTTCTGTCTGTGCGCGGTTCGGCCGAGTTCGTGTTTTGGTCGGTCGAGTTCCTTGTTTAGGATTTCGAACAACGTTTTGGTCGGCCGAGTTTGGTCTTGAATCGGCCGAGTTTCTTTTGTAGGTAAACGAGCAGTGTCTCAATCGGCCGAGTTTCCAGTTGAATCGGCCGAGTTTCCTGCTGATCGGCCGAAGTTGGTCGGTCGAGTTTCAGAAACTAAGAGGTGATCGGCCGAGTTCCAGAGTGATCGGCTGAGTTTCAGAGTGTGAGTGGCAGTTCATTCAGAAATCATTATTTAACTCAATTTAAATGCTTATTTGCTTCAGTATCAGTTGGTATGACTCCTAAACAGTGTGGTACGTATAATAGAGTATGATTGATGCATTGAAAACTTGAAATGAGCATGAAATGTGATATTCTTATTTAAATGGTTATATGTTAATCAGTTAATAGACTTAGGTGCCCCAACACCGTAGAACTCCATTGCGCGGTCTGTACCTTTGGGGTGAAACGATCGATCTAGCCTTGTGCCTAGATGGTCAGTGGCTTGTGTTCAACAATAATCCGTGCGTGTGTCACGGTGGCACGAGGGCAGAGAGACAGTGTTCAACAATAATCCGTGCGTGTGTCACGGTGGCACTGGAGTAAATAGGGGTTATTCAACAATAATCTGTGCGTGTGTCACGGTGGTAACCCAGACCCTCCGACTGTGCACTACAGGTTGCGGGAGGAGTCCAGAGCACTCAGAGTTAGTGCAGACAGGCCCTTGTGCGCCTGAGGCTCTTGTGCGCCTGAGAGTCTTGTGCAGACCAGGACAGACAGTCAGACTTAGCATTTCCCGGGTGTGTCGCTAAGAATTGTACGGTGGGATCGTAGTTCGCTACAGATCTTCATATGTAGAGTGCACTGCATATGTTTGGGGCATAATAATATAATATGTAATCATATAGAATCACAATAAATTAATATATCCGAACTTTTGTGCCAATTCATTATATCTGTTTATTGGTTTAAATTATCAGTTGTTGCATAGAAATGTGATTATATTCTGCAATCTGCTATGTCATTAGAACTGCCCTGTTTGTACTGTATTTATGTTTATTTCAATTTTATAAACCTGATGAGTTGTTTAGTGATAGCTAAATGAAAGTCTATTCACTGAGCGAGTAGGCTCATACCTCTACTCAAAACATTTTCAGGTCATCATCAGCAGCAGGAATCTGAAGGATCCTTTCATCCTAACGCTTAGTCTGTAGAAGGTATACGTAGTTAGTAGTTAGAGGTCTCTTAGTCCTTTCCCCTCGATCTTTGGGACAAAGTGTGGGTGAGAGAGAATGTGTATAAAGATGTAAATTAACTGTTATGCTTTATTTTATGTCGAACAATGTAATATGCTGTAGACTCTGTTTATATTGCTAGTCAGCTTAATCAAAATGCTTCCGCAGTTTGTTGAGTTATATTTTACAGCATAAATCAGATTACCTTTTATGCCTTCTAAATGTTCTTAAAAAGTTATGAATGGTTTGGCTTGTGTATAATCCCTCCGTCGCGCCCTAATCTCATGATTTCGAGGTTAATGTGAGATCGGGGTGTGACAGGATCTCTTTGCAAAATGGTTTTATTTTTTAGTGATTTTGTTAATTCATTGCTTATGGTTATTCCACAATTATTTACTGGTGATGGCTTGATTTGATGTCGGGCCGTCACAAAGTTTTGGTATTAGAGCAAAAGTCCTACAATTCTAGAGACATTTGCCTAGTTGTTCTAAAAAGCCAAAGTTTTTGGTTCCACCAGTGCAATAAATGCCTAGTTCCCCAGAGCAGTAGTCACTAAGTAAAGGAGAAAGTCCTAACTTTCCACCTATAAGAACTCCTGACTTAGCTTCTACATCGGTAATAAGACCGATAAGACCATGGTATGAGGACAAGACATGTTATAGATATGGACATGTTGAGCATACTAAACCCTTTTGTTCAAAAAGAAAGGGGGAAATGACCCAACAACTGAGGCAAACTCGGCAGGGCTTACGAAAGTTACAGCCCAATAGTGTCAAAAGCAAAAGCAACAACATGAAGCATCTAGACTCTATGTTTTGAGTCAACCTGAAGTGGTAGATGACCGCGAGGGGTGATAGACAGATAAAACTTTTTCATTATGACATGTCTTCTCTTGATTTTATCTGATAATCATAAGAAGGATTGATGTTGTTGACTTCCCTTTTGTTGTCCTATGGGAACAAAAGGAATAAATGATGAGGACTAGAATTTATATTATGTCCAGTATTCTTTTAAATGCTTTATAATTTCTTTTGCCCATATAAAAGAGCCAGAGATGTAAATGAGATGCCTGGAGAAATCCAGGGATATTAAGTCATGTGACTTGGATGATATGAAAAGTAAAGTATACAATGTAAAACGAGGTGCATACTACCTAATCTCAGTACTTGCATACCCTGGCCAGGTATTCAAATATTTAAGGTAGGGTAAGTATGGAACTCTTAGATTGCTATCTCTCTGATTACTCTGATCAATCAATCATATTGAGACAATCTAAAGAGCATAATGAAATTGAAAATATGGCATGGATGTTTCTATCACATCCTAAGTGCAGTAAAATGGAATCTGAGATTATCGCTCTCAGATCAACCTGTGAGTATGAGAAAGCACAAAGTACAATTCTCAAGATAAGTGAAAGGGAACAAGGAAGATGATCCATGTCCAAATAAAGAATATGTGAAGGATAATGATCTATTCCATAATGTGAAAATGAGAAATGTGATAAAATCATAAAATGTTCATGAACATGTTAGACAATAACAAAGAAAGGAGTGATGACATGTAATCATCCTTATAATTCCTATGTTGATGGAAAGGAACCTAGAATGAAACAAGAGTAAATGACTCATGAATAGTTGAAAGTTCATGCAATAATCAGAGGAGATGATAATCTCTTCTCTTTGATAAACAACCCTGGGTGATGATGGGGTGATAAGAGCAATATGTTTCTTTGTGTTCTTTCCTTTCAGGGACATGGAAATCAAGTGAGTCTTATGACACTTGATGTGCATGAATTAGAAGTGTTCTTTTGATGGATACTTAGAAAAGTATCAGTTCATCTTGGACTTTGGCTCCAAGATAAAGATATGTATAATAAGTAATGTCCCAAGATAAAAGAAAGATCCTTTTATATGTTTGGCTTTGGTAATAACAACAAAAAGATGGAAATGATGAGGATGTGATGTGTTTTTGGCACATGTAATGGATACCAAGGAACATAATCCTAGTAACCAAGAACTTTCAATAGTATGAGAAAATGAGAACATGACTCCTGATAAGATGATTAATATTTGGTTACCTAGGAGGGCCAACTTTGAGATAACTATAGTATGGATATCATATGTTAGGGGTTTATGTTCTGCATAAACAAAACATTGATAAGGATGTATCAATTGAAGGAACAATTGTAGAATCATCTTGGGAAAAGCTTATCAAGTTGAATATAATTTCTTACAATATCCCTACCTAGACATGTTGAGGCAGCTTATACAAATAACATCTAGAGGTACCTCTAAGATAGTTCTTCTTTGATAAGTATCCTCTCCTTATGACAAGAAAATAAACAGCTAACGGGATAGTTGGTACAAGTTATAAGTAAGTTTAGTATTGTGTCAACAGATTAGAGTGGCATCACGACTATTTTTTCTTTTTGGATGGCTATTCAGGTTTTTTCCAGGTCCCCATTCACCCGAATGACCAGGAAAAAATGACATTCACGTGCATCTACAACACGTATGCATTCAGAAGAATGCCATTCAGATTATGCAACACACCCGCAACATTCCAGCATTGCATGATCTTGATGTTCTTCGATTTCCTAGAAGATATAGTGGAAGTCTTTATGGAAGACTTCTCAGTTTATGGGATGGATTTTGATGCATGTCTGATATATTTGTCTCTGGTCCTAAAAATATGCAAAGAGAAACATATGGTTTCGAATTGGGAAAAGTGTCACTTCATGGTATAGAGTGGCATAGTCCTGGGACACAAAATTTCTAAAAAGGGGATCGAAGTGGACATGAGTAAAATAGAAGCCATATTGAAACTGCCACCACTGGTCTGTAATGGGAGTAAGAAGTTTTCTTGGTCATGTCGGATACTATAGGAGGTTTATAACAACTTTTTAAATATTTTGAAGCCCTTGTCTATTCTTTTACTCAAAGACACTGAATTCAATTTCAACAACAAATGTTTGGAGGTTTTCAATACCCTGAAGAAAGCATTACCAACTACACCGATCCTACAAGCCCCAGATTGGGAGTTACCATTTGAAATAATGTGTGACACTAGTGATTATGCAATAGGCATTGTCCTACGCTAAAAGAAAGACAAAAAACACCATGTAATCTACTATGCCAGTCGCACATTAGATGAGGCATAGGTAAACTATACCACAACCAAGAAGGAGATGTTAGCAATAGTTTTTGCTTTTGACAAGTTCAGGTTGTACCTAATAGGATCAAAGGTGAAGGTATATACAAACCATGGAGTAATTAAATACCTGATGTAGAAAAAAGATACCAAACCATGACTTTTGTGGTGGGCTCTACTATTGTAGGAATTTGATCATGAAATCATTGATAAGAAGGGGAAAGAGAATGTGGTCGCAGACCACTTGTCTAGAATAGCTTTTGATGAAGACAATCAATTACCTGTGAATGGTAATTATGTCAGTGAATCTCTATTGATGGATCAGTCTAATGAGAAGAGATTACCTTGGTTTGCCGACATCTGTAATTATTTAGCATGTGGCCAACTGTCTCCAAAAATTACATACCACCAGAAGAAGAAACTATTTTCTGACATCAAGAACTATTACTAGGATGACCCATTACTGTTCAAGAGGTGTTATGACAATCTATACCGTAGGTGCATACTAGAGGATGAGGTTCCTTTGATTCTGAAAGAGTGTCACTCTTCGCCCTATGGTGGGCACCACGATGGAGAAAGAACTACAACGAAAGTACTACAATCTGGGTTTTACTGGCCCACACCTTTCAAAGATGCAACATCTTTTGTTAAAGAATGTAAGGAATGCCAACTCACAGGATACATAAGCAGAAGAAATGAGATTCCCATGGAGGAATGGGTGGAAGTTGAAATTTTTCATGTTTGGGGAATTGACTATATGGGGTCATTCCATCATCAAAAGGAAATCAATACATACTTGTTGTTGTCAAACATGTTTCAAAATGGGTCAAAGCAGTCGCCACTCAAATGTGTGACTCCAAGTCCATGATTACACTCTTCAAGAAAATCATCTTCCCACATTTTGGAGTCATAAGCGATGGGGGATCACACTTTGAAGAAAGATAGTTTGGAGCGTAGCTGAAGAAATATGGAGTGAAACACAAAGTTTCCACACCATACATCCCCAAACATCAGGGCATGTAGAAGTATCGAATACATAGATCATGTAAATTCTAGATAAGACAGTGAGTCGAACAAGAAAGGATTGGTCAATGAAGCTAGATGATGCTCTATGGGCTTATCGAACTGCATACAAGACACCTATAGGGACAACACCCTACATGCTTATCTATGGAAAGTCCTATAATTTACCACTTGAGCTTGAACACAAAGCTCTATGGGCCATCAAAATTCTGAATATATATCTTGACAAAGTGGGCCAAAAAAGATTTCTACAGCTTTAGGATCTTGAGGAACTGAGACTATATGCCTATGAGAACGTGAGAATTTATAAACAAAGGACTAAAGTCTGGCATGATGGTCACTTGAAAAACAAGGATGTTCATGAAGGGGATAAGGTCCTCCTTTTTAACTCAAGCATTAGATTGTTTCTAAGAAATCTAAGAACGAGGTGGTCAGGTCCTTTCTCTGTAGTGAAGATATATCCATCAGGAATGATGGAAATTTTAGGGGGAAATACAGGCACATTTAGGGTTAATGGACATAGGGCAAAGAGATTCTATGAAGATGAAGCCTTTGTAAGAAGTTCAGAAATTAGTTTGGAGGAACCCAACTAGTCAAGAAATGAAAAGAATGAGGAGACACCACAGTCATCTAAGGAAGTCGAAAAGTGAATGATTAGGAAGTCGAGCTAGAGACTCTAAGCAAGTGCTTCTTGGGAGGCAACCCAAGTTTTTACTGATCTCCTGAGTTTATGTTTTTCCTTTGTTTTGTACTTTTGATTTTTCCTAGTCTCTAAATTGTTAATTTCCCCATTTTCTAGTGAGATTGTATATATCTTATGTTCTCTTTGAAAGAAATGGCTTGATTGAAGGATCAAGTTTATGTTTTGGTTTAAGTGTTGAATTGGTTTGGGTGGATCGCAAGTCACGGTGTAGACCACAGTCTAGGTGTTAACCTTGCTCAATGCAAGGAGATGCACCACGACTGCAGTGATTGTCCTAGACCGACCCAGGCCGCGACCCGAGGTACATGCTATAGAGAGGGCCGACCGCAATCCTTGTTTACGTCGCGAGTCACGGTGTCTCTCCGATATATTCTAAAACCCTTGGGACATTGTTCCTCTCGCCTAAAATCTTAGTTTTCTCGACAAGAAGAATGAATCACCAACCGTCTCACCTATGACGCCCACCGAGCTTGCTCTACCAATGAAGAAGAAGCACGAATCGCCACTGCTACTAGCCCTTCACCCCAAATTTTGCCAATTTTTTCACCGCCAAGGTAATCCTCTAAACACCTTTTGTTTCCAATTTTCCGATTCACCGCCCACTGGCGCGGCCATCGTAGGACTTGGTTCGCTCTTTCACTAGCCATTTTCGCACGCATTTATCCCTTCTGCTAGTCTGAGCTTTGTCGTGTCATCAACGGCTCCGCCGATCATCTTTTTCCCTCCTTCTTTCCGATTGTTTTTGCAGTACCCCTGCCCACCCTAGGGCAACATTTTCAAGCATGTATCGATCTTGAACCATTGGCATTTCAGCTACCTTCATCAACCTTCCAAATGATGTCTTGACCTCCCACCCAACCCTCATTCCTAATGGAACAGGTCTAAACCCCAACTTCACGATTGCGGTGCAAGACCCTTGACTACAGGTCGTGGCATTGAGTTTTTGTTCGCGGGTCACGGTGCTCCACAAACAAGCTAAAAATTGAGTAGATGTGACTGCGGGTCATGGTGGTGACCTTTTGAATAACTCTTGACCTCGGGTCATGATCTCCCTTAGTTGTTTCCTTTTGTCCGCTATTGCTTCTTTTTCATCGAAATAGACCACAGTTGCAGTGTTCTTCACTTCATAAGTAATGCAGCGAGTCGGTGTCTTAGGGGAATAGCCAAAAATATACAACATACATATACATATTATATGAGAAAAGTTAAATAGAATCACTGATGAATTGAAAGATATATTACTTATAAAATCAATTTTTAGGATGTTTGCTTCAACTAATGACTCACTGGAAATGAGAGAAACATCATTGAAAGAGGTAGAGAGGGTTGTGGAGAAGCTAGCAAAAGCTTTGAAGACCATTACAAGCCTGCCACCAGCCAGGAGGCTACAACTGCAGCAACGGATGGAACAATATCAGAATATTTTGGGTCACCAGACACCAGAATGGTCAGAGTTTGTACAGAGTGTGACACAGACATGAACCTCAGAATACCAGCCCATAGAGTCTGAGCTAAGAAGTCTGGGCAAGAGGAAGGTTGAGCGCAAGGAAGCACAAAGTAGCAAAAAGGTAAAGGTGATAGCTGCTAAAATGACAAAAGGGTAAGAGATTGAGACGGCCCACAAGGAGGGAGAAGATACTGAGAAGGCAGCCCTAGAGCAAAGTGGGGCCCCATTTGTACCGAGGAAAGCAATACACCAGTCACAATACGACTGGATGTCAAAGATCAGGATATTCAGGCCCATGAGGTACTTGGACATAGATGACTTCAAAAAGATGGGAGTCTACGACAGAGTAATCAAGTTCTTAGAGGGTGCAAATCTATGCACCCTATGCACCTCGGAAGCCTCCTCCTTGAAGAAGTTGACAGTTGAATTCCTATCTTCATTGGAGAAGCTCCCGGTGGATGAAAAAGAATGCAAAAAGGGTGGCAGAGACTACAAGCTGGAGGTGAGACTAGGGGGAATGTCTCACACAATCACAAAAGAAATGTTGAATACTATCTTCACGAAGACAACAACAGAAGCCCAAGCCTGCTTGGTGCCCCAGGAGAGAAGGAGAGTACTGTTGGATATAATAGCCACAAGATGTGGGAAGACCTGATAGGAGAAGTTGAACATCACTCCAAGAACTCCAAGTTGAACATCAAGGTGATACAAAAAATAACTGCTAACACAATATATACGAGGTCAGAGACAAGGGGGAGTAACCAAGGGAGACATGTTCATGATATGGTCAATGCTGAAAAGAAAGCCTGTGAATATAGGGAAAATACTAATTGAAAGGTTGTCAGCAGTTGTGGGAGGGGAGTCCAAGCGAAACTAGGAGTTCTGCATGGGAGGACAGATAACAAAGATAGCCTACCATTTTATGGATTCAGAAGTGTTGAAGAAATATAAAGCAATATAGGGACAGACAAAGATCGACATCAAGTCCCTCGTCAATGCAGGAATCCTAGCACAAAAAGGAGATAAGTTATACTATAAGTAGAGCTACTCAAAGAAACTCCTTTCCCTCCCAAAGATGGTGTATTATGATGCCCAAAAGAAGTTGTGGCGCATCCAAGAAGGCATTGATAAGATGTGCTCAAGGGCCATCCGCAATATCACGGAAAAGACATTGTCAGCTGATGAAGAAGGTAGTAAAGGCAAATCTATAGAGATAAAGAAGAAGAAGCCAGAGGAGAAGAAAAATTTGGTTTTAAGGAAGAAGAAGGATGTGGTGGACGAGCCCACATATTTGAAGGCAACCTCACCTCTCATAGTCACTGAAACAATAGTGAGTAAGGAATGCCAACCTCATGAAGAAATAATAGACCATGATGTCCAGGTGAACCTGGAAAACACAATAAGAAAAAGTCCACACCTTAAGACATCAGCCGCAGAACAACAGGCGACAGGAGAACAAGACCCCTACCAGCAAGGCAAGGACTCTAAAGTTGTAACCGTAATGGCAATTCCAAAAGTGACCCTTCAAATGTCAGGACAGCCAGAGCAAAGAGTGCCCAGCCCGACACTGCTAACTCTACATCCGAACGAACTACAAGCATCCACGACATATGTGGAGTCATAACCAAGACACCCTCCAACCTTCGGAGACATACTGGGTAATAAGTTTGATGCATTTTGGCAACACATGCATCAAAAATCTGAATTTTATTCAAGCATAACCTTCACCATGTGTGCGCTAACCACACAGGTGTAATCAATGAACGAGAGGACCAGGGCACTACCCAGTTCATGCAAGGGGTGCTAGAAACCCATAACACAATGATAGGCGCGCTAAAAACCCTCGCAGAGGAAATGGCAGTCATTGGGAGAGAAAGGGATGCTATGTGGGTTGATAGAGACCACTTGACAAGTGTCTACGAGTCGGCGATGAACGACCTCAACCAAGAGCGCCAGCGTCTGGAAGAAGACTGTCAGAAGCTGGAAGTCGAACACAAAGAGTTCGACATCCAACGACGTAGGAAGAAGAGAAAATGTGTGGCACATCCCTCGACATCACAAGCTTCATCGATCCCTCCAAACCCCAATGATAATGACGACAACGTGGGAGGGACAGGTGTAGGTTCAACGCAAAAAGAAGAAAGTGCCAATGTAAAAACTACATCGACAGCTGAACCTAAAGCAAAAGAAGCACTGCCACCATCAGACTCTCCCAAAGACAATGAAACAAAGAAGAAGACTACTACATTGTCAAAGGAGCTAGATTTGAACAATAGTCCTAAAGAAGACAAGGCAAAATCTAACAAGGGGAAGGGGGAATCAACATAAGACAAAACTACTCTGACCACAAGAAAGGTTGCATCACAAGAACAAACACAAGCAGTTGTCTCCAGAGCATAAGGACTAAAGATCTAATGTCCAAAGAGCTCAGAAATATTGATAAATTGTTGGATGACCTGACGTCTGGGATGGACATGTACAGTGGCTTCCTACAATCCCCAGTCCATAATGAGTAGAACGGCCACATCTATTACAAGAAGATGGAGGAAACTCTAGTAGAATTGACCGCTGGCAAGCTGGGTCACACATCTGAGGAAAATAATGTCAAAGATGGCACAACTACAGAAGCTTCATCAGAGGTGGCAGAAAAAGTGACTACACCAATGCCAACAAGCACAGAGGGTCTGCATACAAACAAAAAATTACTCGTCCCTATAGCACATGATGGAACTCCGACGATGAGGAAGGTGAGCTCACTGCTTTCTTCACAAACGAGCCCACCAGGGAGCGGAGCAGACCAGTTAAAGACGTAGAATTAGGTGTAGATCCTCCTCTACCGTGCAAGATGACAGGAATCGATATGGATGTGCTATCAAGAATCACATGCAAGATATCCACATCTTAGTGGATATCCTAGATGACAATCTACCCGGAGCAGATGTCATATATCACAATAAGGGTAGAAATCTAACTAGAGAAAACTTCAGAGGAATCTTCTTAAAAAGAGCACGGGTACACAAGAAACTATTTGAAGTGTTGTGTGCCACTCTCCTTGAAGAGTTCCTACACTCAAACAAGGTATAGCCAGTGTTCAACGACACCACACATATGGAAAGCCTCTTATACAACAAGGACTACAAGGTTGTCGATGTGACTGAGCTAAAAGAAGCAGTGTGTAGAAAGGGGACAAAGTTCATAGTCCTACCCATAAGAAACGTGAAGCACTGGGCTCTGGTCATTTTGGACCTATATGAGCGAAAGACGATAGTGCTCAACTACTGCGCGGCCAAACTGGATAGTATTACTTTGATATATAAAAGTAAAAAAGTCAGAGATGTGCTAAAGATACCACTACATCTGCAGAAAGTGATACAATTAGCAGACGACAAATTCAAGGGCATCTGCAAACTATTTTCTATCTGTAAGAAAGTCCCACAAGAAGAGGCTGGCTTAGGGGATTGCGCCTTCATCGTACTACAAATGATGGAAGCCATCAACAAGGGCATCCCACTAGAAAACATATACACAGAAGATCTACATGGGCTGTGCGGTGTGTACGCAATAGAGGTTATCTATGATTTCCGCTTCTTTAGTGATCCGGTGATGCCTTCAGACGTAATACCACAAATACTTCATAAGGAGATCCCTCTACCTAAAAAGGTAACTTGGAGGGAACAATTGAAAACCCTATGGAACGATCTGACAGAACCAGCCAGGGCTGAGGCATGAAAAGAAGGTTGGAATATAGAAACTGGAGCAGCTGCAGCAAGCATACCAGAGACAGAACTGAACAACCTCCAGTGACAAAAGACAAAGGAGAATAGCCTTCAGCAGAATAACCAGAAGAAGGAGAAGTAGAGGAAGATGATCTGTCAAAAGAAAAACTAAATAGACCGTCGGGGAAGATAATACCCACTTTTAAGGACTTCGACAGATGGAGCTACGTCAGCCTATCTTCAGAATCACTAAACATCATAATGAGGTCCTTAAAAGATGATGACATGCCAGTAGAAGCTGTATTCAAAAGAGAAGGGATATGTATGCTGAAGGACGACCTCCGGGATATGCTGAGAATAGGAGGGTACCTATTAGTAAGCATAATGTCAACCTACCAAGCCCTCTTAAGCAACAACATGCCAAATGCACATATGGCATACTTCATGCTGACATACTTCCTGTTGGTAGATGACATCAGGTGAGAAGGAATGCCTGCAACAACGCCTCACGATGTCCCTCCCAGACTATATTTTCTTGTCGATTCTTCATGACACCCATTGGACTTTGCCAGTGGTCAACATCATAGAAAGGACTGCAGTATTATATAACAGCTCAGATGCAGCCTTTGGGTTGAACAAGAAGACAAACATGACTACCGCAAAGACTCCAATTGAAGAAAAGGCTGTCACATGCGCGGAGGTGATTGTTGATATGCTGAAAAGTCACAGCAAAGGGTACAAGCATACAACAGGAAAAGACTTCAAGAAGACACAGTTCTATGACAAGAGCCATCAGCAGGTGCCTTTGTTGAATGACTACGGCTTTGACTGTCTAGCCTGGATGACAACCCTAGCCAACCTAAACACAAATGTGGAGGGGACGCAATACGAGTAGTATCATTCGTTGCAACAAGTGTACACGAGTATGCTCCTCGAGTCCATGTGGGCCTCAAACACCAACAAACTAGAATAAAGAAAGCCCATTTATATGTCATACTCAAATTTTAACACCCCAGGTCAGTGTGAAGGATAAGTTTGGGGGAGGGGTCATAAATGGGCTAGAGAAGTACAATTTTATCACCATTTTACCTCTCAATTTTTCATATTTCCACAAACTTTACATGTACATATTTTAGTTCTATTAAACTTCTCCTCCCTTTTTACCTAAATTTTTTTGTGAAGTTACCTTAGAATTTAGAATTTAGTCTATTTTCTTGCTAAAAGTTGTAATATTATCATTTTCTTAGAGAGAAATATACGAGCGTCTAATACACATAAAGGTAAAATGAGAAACATAGTAATACTGCTCTATCTCATTCTTGGAATAAGAAATTGTGTATGCAATAAACCCTAAGCTCATGAAACCCTTGGAGACTAGAGAACTTCACCTAGCCATACTCCTGACCAACCACCCTCACCTGACGATTCCAACCAGCAAATCCTTATCTCCGTAGAGAAGGAAATAGATACCCCTTTCAAGTAAATCCATCCCCATTTGGGACTAAAAAAGAGGCTTGACCACCCAGAAGACCGCTTAAATCCCTCTCACCCAAGCCAGAAAGGAGCTGTAAAAAGAAATAGAAAAATAAAATATATATATAATGAGAGTTGTGCCCAAAAGATGCCAAAGTTTCTACACGGTCGGTGTATCGCTTCACTCATGAATGCAGATATGTCATGCCCGTAACTGGAACCTTGAAGCCAAACTTACCCACCTCCGATCCAGAATGAAACTCATGAAACCACCTAACCTAAAGTCAGACGCCCAAAAGGGAAACCCTTTCCTTACGACAGTTGTGGGTGAGGGAGCTCAGGAGAAGAGGAAAACACTTAAAGCTTAAAGCCTACCCAAACACATTAGCATAGGGCCAACTAAAAATAAATAAAGAGTGTGAAAGATACCCCTCGAGGAGATATTGTACTAGTATGGTTGGTAACCTAAAGGGAGGGGGTGATACGTTGAGAAGGAGAAGCATTTTACAATTGTAGGCAATGGTGAGAACTAAAAGTTGTGCAACTCTAGATATAAGAGGGAAGAATGAGACTTTAGGGGGTTGAGAAAACATACCACAACAGTCTTGATGCAAGAATGAGATAACTCAGTAGTGTTAAGTTTTGCAAAATTTTGTCACACAAATTTGCTCTTTCTCTCTATGATTTCGAGCCTACACTTAGCCTGAGGACATGCTTGATTCTAAGTTTGGGGGAGTTGATAACACTTTATTTTACACACTTTTTTCATATATTTTATACCTTTCCTAGCATATCTTTTGCTAATTGTCCCCACTATTTTAGCATCTTATGTTAATTATTTCACTTACACATTTTCCCCTTTGATTTCAGGTACATATATATCTAGCCCAAGTCGCTGTCATCACCTCAACGGTGATTCATTCATCCAACAAAGAACATCTCACCATGGTCGAGGTCTCCAAGTTCACCCTAATACCTTGTGCTTACAGCCAATTTGCACTCAAACTCTTTGAGACCTCGATCAACATGGAGACTGCGGACAATGTGAAGACCACAACCTCAACTTTTCTAAAGCAAGGCACACCTCAACCTCGACCGTGGTCCTAACAACTAGTTTGTGATCGATAAGGTGGACAACTAGACCGTGACCGAGGGGGATTGCTAAATCAACCTTGACCGCGATCCTCACCCAAGAAGGTGGCCAACTAGACCACGGCCGAGGAAGGGGTTCAACTGACCTCGATCGAGGAAAGAATGGCAATGAAGCCTCGACTGTGATCGAGCTTCATCCAAGATCAGACCTTGACCGTGGTTGAGGGGTTAAGTCAGTGGAGTGTGCCTATAAACAAGCCACCCACCCATCATGTCAAATCATCAGATCGGATAGTACCTCGAAGTGCTGCCATTTTCCAGACTCATCTCTACCCATCCATCCAATCAGTCTTGGATCTCCAAAGACAGAAGCTGAGGAGAGATAAGACTAAAGGCTCCATCTTCTTTGAGAGAAGAAGATTGTCTGCACCATCGACCTTTTGGATCTAGATCTAAATAAGTACTGAGTTGTATCACATTCTTCTCTCTCTATCTAGAACTGCCACTTCCATCTCACTATACTTCCCTCCTCACTTCGTGGAACTTGATGTATTTGTCTTCTTGTAACGTTGTTATGCTGCCTGTGAACATGTGTGGCTAAAAATCTTAACTTGGGTTGGGAGTAGCCACTAAGGCTCTCCCAACATGTATGTTGCCAAGATTATCTCCATGCATCGATTTTAATGCTTCACTTGTATGCTTAGCTACCATCTTGTGATGTTTGATTGTTGATATCTCAAGAGAGTAATATCACTTTTATCTTGTGTTATGGAGTATTATGAATGCATGAGAGTGTTGGAATGCTAAAGCTTGAGATCATACGCTCTGTTATGTGGTTTTTGTGTAGTCATCTCGAGAGAGAGGTTACCCTTAGACTTAGATCTATCCTCATCTCAAGAGAGAGTGGAATAAACACCATGTATGATTGCTTGTAATTTTGATAGGAGTATACAATAGGGAGAGATGATGTTGCATGTTGGTGACAGTCTTAGTAGGTGAAATCCAATCCAAGTTTCCATTCCATATCTTTGTTTCCATCTTCTTTTATTATGCCTTGTTCTTCTTATCTTTGTTTTATTTTCTTTACTTTGGTTTGAGCACTATCGTTCCCTTAGGAACACCCTTTTAAACTACCTTTTTATCTAGAATATATGAGTGTGAGACCTTGTATGCTTAACACTTGATAACCTTGTCCCTATGGTTCGACCTCGATTACTATATCAGACCCCGTATAATAGTTGCGGGGCATAAGTGTTGGGTTACTATTTTAAGAGTCTGACTACTCTAGTCCGCTCCTTTTTGGATGTGTGATTTAGGCCGTTCAGTCACCTGGTAAAAATCAATAATTGTCGCTAATTATTTACTAGCCAATGTATGAGGCCAAGGAATTGAAAAAAGTAGAATAGGCAGTAGCACACACTGAGTTTGAAGAATACGAAAAGGCTTTGTTGTGTATCTATAGAGAGGGGTCTGCGCCAGATGACCAAATTTGTTTGACACAAAAGAGACCAGACAAATAAAACCCTTCTTCTTTCGAGTAGTGGGCGGGTTTTGTTTTTAAAGCCACTGTAAAAGGGAACAATTGGGTGTGCAGATGTAGTCATGCACCACGAGGAGTTGTGTCAGTAAAAAGAATGCAATTGATACATCTGGTAGAAAGAGACTACATTTTTGTTTACAAAGAAGTGGAGTCGAATTAGAATGGTAGGAGTTGTAGGGTTCACAGTGGTCATTCAATGAAACACCTTCGCTGGTTGTAAACTTTAGCTGGAATAGGTGTAGGATGCAGTATGGTTTTGTTTGTCTAATGTTACAGTTGCCAAATTAAATCAAACTCCATCCTATGACTATTCCAGCTGAATATAGTAATAAGTGTAGGCTTTTCATTGCTTGACCAAACTGAACTGTACAAATCATATCATGCCAGATTGGACTTCATTTCCTTGTTGACAAAAATACAATCTTCTATCCATCGACTATTTTCATTGCCTTCTTTAGGCCAGCGCAACAACTCCTGAAGCATGACCACTCACCGTATGGTCATCTAATTCCCTTGCTACAATAGTCTATATGAATTTGTCTTTATCAATGTACCGTATGTTTATTTAACTACGTACTACACTTAGTATGAACTAATGTATGATTGGAAGGTATGTTTCCTGCTACCATCTTAAATGGTGGACATGTAATAAGATTATTCACATGGTACTTAATTTTAAATACCATTTAGCTATATAATTTCTCATTCCAGATTATCTCCATCATGAATGTTTCTTTACCGACTACACATGTATGTTTTAGTTTAATAGATACAATGAATCAGTTTGTATGGGATGCAAAATGTGATGCAGCCCTAGGAACAATGTTAGGTCGACAATATTACTTGCACAAACTACGTGGCCCTTCTGCATGGTAGGGTTGGCATGTGTAAAAGAGTGAAATCACCCCTTTACTAAAATTTTGAAATATCAAACCTCCATTCCCAACATACTCAAAAGGTAATTGAAAAGGGTGTAAATTTTTCAAATCTTTATTTATATGGTATACAAAAGACCATTGGAAAGTAGTGGAATATAGAATAACTAACTATAATCAATTATATAAAAGATTTTACAAGAATAGATATTCTCCTTTTAGGGTTTATAACAAGATACAAAAATAGGATCTAGATAGAGGGAAGTCTAACTACTACAATCTTGTCGCCAAGCAACATCTCCATCAGCTAGGTCTAAGCCAAAGCTATGTTCTCCTTGTCTTATCCATCACCTTTCTCAACACCTGGGTGGTTGGGAAGGCACCCAACAAAAAGGGAAAGGGAAGAAAAGTATGTGTCACAAAACTAGTCTAGGATAACAAGATAAGTAAAGTAAATAAAAACATGCTAGGGTTCATCATAAGATGAAGATAACAAGAGTATGAGGCTATATTCAAAAGAAACTTACCATTACAATTATATTAAAAGGATTTGCATGTAAGATAATTATGTCTACCTAACTAAGTAGGTTGAGGAACCTACTGGACCTCTAACCTATAGGTGAGGGGAGAATAAGACATTCCCAGTCACCTACACAATAAAATGGGGAGAATAAAACATTCCCTAGGGTGATTAAATACATGCCCTCTATGGGTGGTTGTACATAAGTACTTCTACTTTAAATTGAATAGAACATAAATCCACATGCTAGAAAAGTAGTCATGGCAAGAATAATCATATGAATCAATAAGCATGGTAGTGGGGTATAAGACCCAAATAATAAGAAATAAAAATCTGATTTGAGGCACAAGTAATTAGGGTTTCAAGAAAAGGGAATTAGATTCAATTAAACCTCATTAGAAAACAATAGGTTAGGGCATAAAATTTCCCAACTAAGGTTTTAGATGCACATGCCTCTTTTCTCACATAAAGATTAACTTGAATAATATACTTTGGTCCACAAAGTCAATATTTCATCCTATAAAAACATTATGTATGTTAGCCAAGTCAAAGTGAACATATCCATTCCTATTATATTTTTATATTATTCTTACCCAATTCTGATCATTTAATGTCATGTTAGGGTTTATGATTTTAATCTTTGTTGAGAGAATATGTCTTGCTTTATATATCAATCTTTGTTCTAATTACCCATATTTAGTCACATAAGTCTATGTAACTTATATATATGTGTGGATAATAATAATATAGATATTCTTCCAATTTAGTTTTAATGATGTCATTTTCTTCTCTATAATGTGAATCCATATTATTCCTAACATCATGATTACCATGTATATTGGTGTAAGCATACTCTACATGAATATCTACTAGGTTCACTAATATGCACATGCTTTGATCTAACTAACATGTCATCTAGATATATGTTTATATAAGTATATTCCTTTACACATTATTATCTTTTTCACCATTTAATTCAAAAGAAGAAAATATAATTAGATGCATTCTTATACAAATTTTCAAGTTCTTTTGGATCAATTTAGATGAGAGTGTTCCCTAGATCCATATGTATTTCTAATTCCCAACTCACACACACACAAATATATATATATATATATATATATATATATATATATATATATATATATATATATATATATATATATATATATATATTGATGTGTGTATCTAGGGAATGCATAAAGGAATGAGATTGTATTATGTTCTATTATTAGCAATCATTGAAATTGTGAGCTACAACTTAGAGTTTATTAGTCCTTATACATATGTGTAACACATACTCATATGCAAGATACTAAGTTAAGAGATCAATCCGTATGGTTACATCCTAATTATGATTTATATGACTTACTATTTATCTATATGCATCTTAACTACGATATGATTATTTATCAAGGTGCTACATGGTTATTGTATAATCACTATATTATACATATGTGTTATCTTTGTGGAGTTAGGCCTAAGTGGATCGATTACTTAATATAATTATGATTCTGATTTTAGGTTACTATCTAGCATGTTATTATCCATGATCGAATTTACTGGATATTGCAAGTTAGAACTGGAGAAAGTTAAGGGCTAACCTACTTGATGATCAGTGATGAGTGGTCTATAAGCTTGGATGACCATTGATCTATGATTGCTTTATAGTATCAGATCCAAGGTGAGGTAGAAGTCCTTCCACATTGGCCCCTGAGTTGTTGACCCATAGAGAAGGCAAAGTAAGAACATGGCTTGCTGATGATGGTGGCATGATTGTCAAGCACAGATGGTGGAGGAGTTGCAGCATGGTGTTATAGGTGGGGGGTCGAGAGGCATTGTTGGGCGTCGCAGGTTGTGTTGCAGGCTGGAGATGAACATTGAGCATAGGAGGAGATCGGGGTGTCATGGTGTCGGGGCATCGGACGGGCAGGTGTTAGCGATGTCAATGCAGTGTCGTGGCCCATGTTGAGGAGGTATTAGAGACACTGATGTAGCTTCGTGGCCCAAGCTGGGCATATGTGGAGGTTAGAGGCAATTCTTGGTGGTTTGTCGGCATTGCAGTGTCATGGCTGAAGGAGAAGAGGAGGAGGGTGGCTAGGGTTTGTTGTGTGGGGGAAAGGAAGGACAGTGTAGAATATATAGGAGAGGCAATGATTGTTGTTGGGCAACGGGCATTGCCCGTTTTGGAAAGCAAGGAGCACGAGGAAGTAACGGGGGGAGAATGCAGCATTGCATTATATATGGGGAGGAGTAACGCAATGACACATTATGTTGAGGGGACACCGGTTTAAGAAATAGTTAATTTCCTAATTAAAACCTATGGTAATTAGGATTTAAATACCAATTCAATTGGGAAAGAAATTTCCATTCCATGGTCAAACAAATTCAAGGGAAGGCTAAATAGGAGTCAAGGGGATTTTCTTTTTTTTCATGCAATAGGCATTTATATATATTAAAGTTGCTTATTTTTTAAATTAACTAAAAGGGTAGAGAAACACCAATTGATATGAAACTTCATGGGTTTGCTAATTAAAGTGTGAGGAGTATAACTTTACATTAACTTCTCCTCTTGAATGAATTTGTATATTTAATTGTATGCTAAGTTCCTAATATATATATTTAGCACCCTTCTTAATAAATTTTGATATAAAATTTCTTATTTCTCAATTCTTATCCCACAAAGCCATAAAATCTCTAGATTAATAAAATCTACTAATTGTATCTCATAAGTGGCCATTTTACATTATTGATCTCTAATTAACACATTATTTGAGATATTTGTGCAATAACTCAGTCATTGAAATAAATGTGGGTAAATATAATTCAAATCCATCAAATATTCCTCAATTGCAATATTAAGGACAAGGAGGGTAGAAAAGATAGGAAAAAATTGGGAAAAGGACAAAAGGATAAGAAGAAGATGAAAGGTTTGAAAAAGGGTTAAATTGAAATTGAATCCAAGATTCAATATGTTACAGCGTGATGCCATAGCCAAGTTCCATGAGATAACTGGCAGAACTGGTATTAGAATGGGTGTGTTTAAGGTGAGATGGAAAATTTTAAAAATTGTGGATACAGTTCCAAAGACTTTCTAGACTAGCCCGCGAACTTATCTATTGGGACTACAACAATATCCAGTTCACCAACATGACACATCTCATACTTGCACAATACAGACAGAAGATACATGCAGAGTACCCGAAGATGTTGGTAGAAATTGAATAACTTAGTGCAATGAATGCCAGTTTATATTTGTTTGACTATGTTTTCTTTGTTTGCAGTTAACTACACAGACAATATGTTATGTGTTCATATGAAATAATTATTTCTCCATCATGAATATGAAATAACCCATGTTGTTGTCTGTTGTTAGTACCTACATTTATATTACTTTCTCTCGATATTATTTTACATTGATGTAGGCATAACATCTAAATTTTATTCAAACGTCAGACGTGTTGTTGTAATAACCCATGTCATTGTCTGTTGTTAGTACTTACATTTATATTACTTTTTCTCAACATTATTATACATTGTTGTAGGCATAACATCTAAATTATTGAGACTTTCTCCAACCACAACATCCTAGATCTTCAACGGTCACCATGGCATGGGCCTCTATCCCAATGTTATTATTCCCTGTTGAAGAACAGTTGGACATCATCCTAGATGATTATTCCTTATCACAACTCACTATACCTAAACATTGGTGTTATCTAAACGGAAGACGCTACGAAGCTGGTGAAGTGTACCTAAATTTTGTAGATTCAACATCTGTTATCGAGGTTAAGTACGATGTTGGTAGAAATCTTGTATCCTCATCCGGTTGGTGCGCGTGGGTTAGGAAGATGTTATTAGGCCATAGTGACAAGCCTTTTCTCCGTTTGGTTGACCATAATACCATCAAGGTTTGGATAACCAACATCAACAATGAGAAACCCGGTCATCTCAAATGATTTCAGTACTTGACAAAGGATAGCAAACATTTGGACGAATCCGATTATGAGAACACACCCGACGAGGTATATTGCAATTGCTACAAAGTCCCTTTTATTCCTTTTAGCACTGTCAATTTCCCTATCACCATCAGTTCAGATTCGTCTAAAGACAATGATGAGCTCTGCGACACAGCAACATCAATAAAAAAATCAAGATAGGTTCAAGCAACAAATTTATTTTCCTGTCTTATTTTGTGTTTTCACTTTTTGTCTTAAAATAATCAATATTCATAACTATTTTTTAAAAAAAACTTTAGGAGAAGACCACCATAATGTAAAGGCCCTCACAATTGCTATTTCTGGACCATGTTGCTATTGTTTAAGTTGTGTATCTAGACTAGTTATGTCTCTCTCTTCCCAGTTATTTTACTTATGCACGTGATTAGGGGTACAACAACTCCCTTGTTTAGTTATTATTTTGGATAACAACACTGTTGCATGTTCATAACTATGTCATTTTCATTCATCCCTTGTAGTATTCACAGAGTGGTTACAATATTTTGCGTTTGTATTACGAAAACAAACTAACCATGACTTAAGTAAGCCTAATTTTAATAATATTGAAGTTAATTTCTATTGTGCAACTAATATAATATAATTAAGTTTTATAATCCAAACATATTTGTATTGAAATCAATTTGCAAAAACCAAACATTTCAAATCTTGACCTGGTTGCCAAACAGAATTAGACTGAATCCTGACTGGAAGCCAAATAGAATTGGACTGAAACCAGACTCAAATCTGACCAGCTGACCAGAATCAAATTAGGTTGCCAAACTAAATCAGACTACATCATGACTACCCCAACCCAGATCATCAGACTTACCCCAACTAACCCAGTCTAGATTTTAGAATCTCAGTCCCGTACCAAACACATGCTTACAATTTTGGTCTTGATTATCGACTCCGTGAATGATACTGAGTACTTTTTGACGACACCAACAAGGTGGATCAAGACCAGTGGCGGAGGCACTCTAGTGCACCGTGAGGCACGGGCCTTAACTAAGTTTGGGACAAAACATCAGACCATAGTTGTTGTTTCACCCGTTCTCTGCAGTTTGATAATTCCTTTCAGATTTGCAGTCCCCGATCCTCCCTTAGTCCGAATCCAATTAGGTTTTGATTGTTGCGACACAAATTCATTGCAACCTCATTGGCATTTTCCAAAGAAATTTGCTATACAAACCCATTTTAAAATCCAAAATGGAATCTTAATCATTCTTCACCACAAGTTAAAAGGTATAACAAATAAAATATTTATTTTTTTGTCATACTTTCTAACATGTTGTGGAGAATACTTGAGGTTCAATTTTGAGTCCCAAAATAATGTCCACCTAACATATTTCTTTTTCAAAGATCATTAGTAGTCGGAAACAGCGGAGAAGACCACCGAAAACTATCACCAAAATGCCAAGTACCAGAGCACAGTTTCAGAAACGACCACCGATGTCAATAAACCAAAATGTTCTTTCCTTTCTTACTTCTACAGTATCCATTTCAATTTTCTAGCACAACTAGTCGTTATGTATTACTCTTTTGTTCTTAGGCTTGCGATGGAAGTAGCCTTTGTTTAGATTTTTTTCTTTCTAATTTTTTCATCACGTCATTTTGTTTTTGTTAGTTGTTTGCCTTCTTTTCTAAAATGTGACGAGGCTATGGTAATATATTTTAAATAGTTGCTTGCCTTATTTTTCTTTACTTGTTGTTCAGTCGTTTGATCTATAATGGCTGATTTGATTGTTTGATTTAGCTTTTGTGTTTCCCATGTATAATGTTCAATCTAATTTGCATAAATCAAAGATGGACAACTTCTTAATCAAGAATAACTTTACTTCCACACTATCAGTTCATCAATTAGGGATGGAAAGTGGTGAATATATGGTGCGGGTTATAAGAAAATCATAACCAGAAGACGTCGAAAAATCAAACACCATATATGTACCATATTCAATGTGGTTTTTAATATGAGAAATTATATTTGTATTGTCAAAAAATGATGATTAACCACATCACACCACATCATAAACAATTCTATTAACCATAATAGTGTCATACATAAAATTATACATTACACAATAAAGTAAAGGGTTAATTTCATATTAATACATATCGTTTATGTTCCTTCACATATCTATCGTAACATTGCAAAAATTGCATCCATATCAACGGTTGGAAACGTATATTTTGTTTCTATCAAATTTGAATCCATTCATCAGTTATTTACTAGTTAGATGAACCACAATTGTAGCCAATACCTGCCTCACCATCAGAAGATTACACCGTCTAAGGTAAGTGACTCGTATTACAACTTACCTATATGCTCCTGGCCATATTCTGCAACAAATGTCATGTATACGAAGATAAAATGCTTCATCATCCTAGCTGCTAGTGGCGCAGCCTCGCCTAGATCACCGTCGACATGTTTCAGTGTCGAATTGGTAATTCCCAAACAACTTCACTACAGTTACCCCACAAAAAGTCTTACTCGGGCACTCAACTGGCCTACAGAACACTCTGCTGATTTTAGCATCCTATGATCCGAACCATGTGATTCTATCTCTCTTTGTGTAATGCCGCTACATACACCTGGAGAACTCACAAACTACTCTGATCTCATCTTGTATTGACTTTAGGAATCGACATGTTAATTTATCTAATTGGTTTCATTTGTCTCAAGTAACATAGCAATCTGCTGGGAACAATCGAGCACTTAAGTACAATCAGTTGATCATGTCATTCTCTATGGCACCATTTGTGATCTTTTCTTGGTCGACGAAGTCAAGCTGTTGCGTCCACTGACCCGAGGCCTGTAGGTGTTTCATTCATATTAACACATTCAAGATTTACTTACATGGCTGGTACTGTTGATGAATTCATATTTATCAGGAATTTCAATCACTACATTAGGTCAAATTTGACTCAATGCATTCAAGTTCATTTATTGAATATCAAAATTTGCAAAATTACTAAATTGGTCCAATTATCATGATTTTAACTGAAATTATGTTGATTTGATGCAGGTCTTGATAAAGCTGAACAAACAGCTAGGGTCCACCTTCACTCACCCTTGGTTCTGACGAATCGATCTAACCAAGCGACTTCACCCATTCGATCTCAAGACCGTTTGAGCTCATTCGATCTCAAGACCGTTTGAGCCCATTCGGTCTCAAGACTGTTTGAGCCCATTCGGTCTCAAGACCGTTCGAGCCCATTCGGTCTCAAGACCATTTGAGCCCATTCGGTCTCAAGACCAATAGACCAACAGAGACCGATTGGAGGCACACCTCAAAACCGTTTGGAGAGGTCACGGTCTCAGATCGTTTGTTTGATCGAGCGATGAATATTGTTTGTTGCTTTGCATGAAATCATTTAGGTACATGCACCGTCCAAAACCGTTTGGAGCCTCATCACGTGAAGGTCGCTTGCTCCAGCAAATGGAAACCAATTGAAGGATCTTGTGAAGAACACTTGAGCATCATGCAATGCATGCAGGACCGAAAGCAGCTACGTACAAACCATTTAGTATTTGAAACCATTTGCAAGAGCAAAACAATGAAGAACGGTTGCTAAAGCTCACATGCAAATCATTTAATCACGCAAACTACATGAAGGCATGTTGATCGTAGACCGTATGGTAACAATAGCCGAAGACCGTTTGATAAAGTGAATCTCGTGAAACCATTTGAGCTGAAGAATGAGACTGTTTGCTTAGGCTGATCGTGAAGACCGAGGCTATCAAGATCGTTTGCATGATACCATTTAAGAATGGACGTTTTCATGAAACCGAATGGAAAGGCAATATACGTGAACCATTTTCTGCGGAAGAGCCAAACCGATTGGATTAACAACATGCAAGACCGAATGCAAAGCAGATTGTTTGGGTAGTTGGCTGCAAACCGTTTGCTAAAGTAGCATATCCAAGACCGTTTGGTCAATTTGTACCAAACTGAATGCTCATCAGACCATTTAATAAAGTGGTTGCAATGAAACCGTTTGAACGGATATTTTACCCAACTGTTTAAAGGAGATATCTACAAAACTGTTTGGACTGGAAACACACCAAGAAAAGGGACGACCAGTCCGTTTCCTATAAATAGGACCAGTAAGGTCCCCATTTTGGGCGATCAGTTCTCGAACGCCGATAGGCTGCCTGTACAAAGGTATGGTCCAAATCCAGTGTTGTCCGTGCCGGTTTCATTCCACCTACTACCCGTGTTGCAACCAAAGAGGCTAATGAGAGAAGGAAGACAGAGCGAGGGAGACTGTTCAGTCTGTCTTGGCATCTCCCGTTCGCTTCCAGATCTGCTCTGACACAATGTAGAAGGTTGTATCATCTTCACCGAGATGCGACTACCTTCTGCACTGAGTTCATGATGGATTTCTCTCTCTTTCTTATTCTTCTTGTTTCTCGCATCATGAGTGAGTGGTACCTTTTTGCTGGGGTGCGGGGACTAGCCCCGCTGCCCATGCAATCATGTTCTTTTGTTAAACTCTCTATGGAAATGTATATAACTTTCCATTTCGTTGTTACTTGGTATGTTAGTAGATGATTATCTCCTTTCTCTCATCTTGTTCTTTTCTATATTGTGAAATATTCTATATATGGGATAGAATGGCAGTTTACAAAGTTCAACTCTTTGACGAGAACTTCGGATAAGATTCCTTGAGGTCGTAAGTATATGATCTATGAGGGAACGAGACATCTAGCCTACGGTGATGCTTCTGTGGTCTAAACATCCATCAGGGAGGACCACAGCCTTAGTTGGATTTTGTATCATCTTTATTCATCGTCGATGTTAGTTTGTAGATCTATCTCCTGCTTGCTTATCGATTAATGCGGTTGGCTCCCAAACTAGAAATAGAATGGGATTTCTTCGAGGTCATAAGTGTATGATCTGTGATGGGACGAGACATCTAGCCTACGGTGATGCTTCTGTGGTCTAAACATCCCTCAGGGAGGACCACAGCTTTAGTTGGATTTTTTATCATCTTTGTTTATCGTCGATGTCAGTTTATAAATCTATCTTCTGCTTGCTTATCGATTAATCTGGTTGACTCCAAAACTAGAAATAGAATGGAATTTCTTCGAGGTCGTAAGTGTATGATCTGTGAGGGGACGATCCATCTAGCCTTCGGTGATGCTTTTGTGTGCCTAATGATTGTATAGGGGGCTCACAACCTTCATCGGATTTCTGTATCTTCATAACCGTAAGTAAGTGATCCGATTGGTGACGAGACATCTGATGACTAAGGTGATGCTTACACAAACCTAACGCCCGTATGGGGAGTTCTGCAGTAGCTCTATTTGGATTGTTATATCTTGCCTGGATGATTTGCGCTGGAATGTGTTTGCATGTGTAGTGGTGGTGAAACCTGATACCATCCCAACGATTTCATATCATTGATCTAAATCCAACTTTCATTCAGCTTTTACTTTCTTGCAATTAGTTTAATTAACCTCAAATCAACCAATCATTTTAAATATTAGCCTTAACTTGAACTAGACTAGACTGACAAAGATTTTTAAAAATGTTGTCCTTTGGGTTCGATCCTTAATTATAATGCGATAAGACTCATCCGCTTGTGGGTGGTATTATTGTACTTTGGTTTTGGTAAAAGCTCGGGGATTTCAACCCCGAGTGAGTTTGTTAGTGCGATAAAATCTCACGTCAAATTCTGGCTTCGTTGTCGGGGACAACGAAATCAGTTAGTCAAATCTAGTTCTTTTAAGACTAATTTAGGATTTTTCTTTTGACACAATTGATCATCTACTTGAAATTTGACTCTACTCTGTGGTTCTCACTTTCGAAATCTTTCTATCTCGGGTACAATCCAAGGCGTAGTGCATGCACCGTTCGGACAGCCCCGGACTAACAACGAGTTTTGATCCTGAGATAGACAGAACTTTTCATCGTCAGATCCGAGAAAATCAAGCAAGGATGGCTCAGGAAGAGGAAGTATCCCTAAGGGTGGCTCAAGACATCAATGCACAGAGAGAGGCTCATGTAAGAAGCCAAGGCTGCAGTTCAACAGGAAATCCTAGCAGCGTAAGCAGCAGCTCAAGCAGTGGAACTACAAAAGGATCTTAGAGAGTTCTCAATCCTAAAAGTTGTGAATGTGCATCATCCAGTACAACCTCCCAACATCAATGCTGCCAATTTCGAGATATGAGCACATTGGATCACCTTGCTACAAAACAACCCTTTCTATGGAAAACAAGGTGAAGATAGTCAAGAACATCTTTTAAGGTTTATTGATCTTTGTGCTATGACAAAGCAAAATGGAGTGTTTGATGATGCCATTAGACTCCGCCTCTTCCAGTATTCCCTTGGTGATAGAGCCATAAGTTGGTAAAATTCGTTGCAAAGTGAAATACCCATCACCACATGGGAACAACTGCAAAATGTGTTTCTAGAAAAATTCTATCCTGCATCTCTCACATATGAAATCAGAGGGTGAATAACCAATTTCCCTCAAGTTCCTGGAGAAACCCTTGTTGAAGCTTGGGATAGATACAAAGAGCTTCTACGCAAGTGTTCGCACCACGGAATTCCCAAGAACCAACTCATTGAGATTTTCTATAGGGGTGTGGATGATGATATTAAGAGATTCCTCGATTCCTCGTCTGGAGGAAACTTCATGCGTCAAAGTTATGACACCGCATGGAGAGTCGTCACTCTGGGAGCAGAAAATCAAGCCAATTGGGGTAGATCTGTAGGTAAAGGAGTTTTGAAAGTAGCTATGGCTGAAGCTACTCCCGAGTACATATCTATCGTTGAAACCTTAAAACTCTTAGTTTCCAAGCAAGACCATATTGAATCATATCTTGCTGCCATTGGAAGAGGATGTTCACCTACTCAACAACCAGAACAAGTCAAGTCTGCTTCCCTGTTCTGTGAAGCATGTAAAGGAACTGTTCATTCCAACTTATCATGCAATGTTCTTTACGATGTTGTTCTGAGCAATGTATGTGGCCAAGGAGATAATGGTCAAATGGAAAATCTTAATGTTGTTAATACCATCCCTGGTCAAAGTTACTACAATCTGAATCATACTAGGAATCATCCAGGATTTCAATATGAAAACCCCTCTAGAGCATTAAACTCACATCAATTTGGTTCGAACAACCAACTATGAGGACCACCAGGATTCCAGTACAATCAACAATAGAATTTTGGAAATCAAGGAAACTTCAAGGGAAACTTTCAGAATAGAAACTTCAATAACTATCAAAACAACTCCTAGTACTAGAGTCTTAACCAAGTTCCTTATCAACAACAAGGACAACAAGCAGGTCCAGTTTCTCCTGATGACAAACTATCAGCCATTGAAAAGATGTTGCAAACTCAGCAACCTATGATAGCTAACCAACAAGCTCAGTAGAAGGCTATTGAATCTCAACTAGCTCAACTTGCAGCTAGCATAAAGCCGCCTACTGGGGCCTTTGCTGGCCAACCTAAAAATAATCCTAAGCATCCCGAACAATTGAAGGTTGTCACCACCAGGTCGGGAAAAGACTATTCTGATCCTACTATTAAGACACATGTGGTTGTTACTAATGAGGATGAGCCTGTGATCATTCAAGACTCAACAACATTGGAGTCTCAACCAGAAGAACCAGCAATTGTTGATAAGACAGATAAGGAAGGTCTTGAGAAACCTATTGATGAAGAACTAAAACACCAGAACCTAATATTCCTATATACAAGCCTCGTATATCGTTCCCTGCTCATTTAAGGCAAACAAAGTTGGGTACTCAGTTCAATAAGTTTAAAGAAGCTATGAAGAAACTTCATGTTGATATACCCTTTTTGGATGCGCTGGCAGAGATACCAGCTTGGACAAAGTACTTAAAGTCACTCCTCACCAGGAAATACATAACTGAAGAATATGAGACAGTCAAGTTAGCTAAAACCACTTTAGATATCATCCAGAGTAAGATGCCAAAGAAACAGAAAGATCCAGGATCCTTTGGGATTTCCTGCCATATCAGTGATTCTTCATGCAAGAAAGGACTAGAAGATCTTGGTGCTAGCATCTCCATCATGCCACTCAGCCTTTGCAAAAGGCTAGGGTTTGCTAAACTTCTTCCAACTGGCATGACCATACAACTCGCAGACAATTCGATAAAATTACTGTTAGGAATTATTGAGGATGTACCTGTCAAGGTAGGAAAAGATTCCTATGTTCTGTGTGACTTTGTCATCATGGACATAAAAGAGGATGCCAGATATACTCTCATCTTTGGACATCCGTTCCTTTCCACCATAAGAGTTCTAATCGACATTGAAGTAGGGACCTTGCTACTTAGATTAGGCAAGGAAACGCTCGAATTTAAAGTTTTTGAAAGTTTGAGAAGACCAAGTATGCAAGAAGAAGTCTATCTAATTGACTGCATTGAGCAAATGTCACTTCTAACTCAAGAGCATCATGAATCAGACGATCCTTTAGAAGTTTCTCTAACGAACCCATCAGTTCATGAACCAATCGACGAACAAGTAAAAGATTGCATTGAATCCCTCGACTCTGCTAAAGAAGATGTTGAAGCCACTAGTGAAGAACTCAAAGTTGTGGATACTACAGAAGAAACATGCAAAAAACCAGAGGCTCCCAAAATGAAGCCCCTGCCTAAAGGAATGAAGTATGTGTTTTTAGACGATCTCAAGTTTGCCCAGTTATAATAAATTCCGATCTTACAACCGAACAAGAAGATAAACTCCTACAAGAATTGAAGGAAAGGAAGAAAGTGATTGGCTACAAAATGAATGACCTAACTGGTGTTAGTCAAGCGATGTGTATGCACAAGATCCCAATGATGGAAGATCATAGGCCAACTATTGAGCATCAATGGAAATTGAATCCAAATATGAAGGAAGTAGTCTGACGTGGAGTCATTAAACTGCTTACAGCTGGAATAATCTATCAGATATTAGACTCACCATGGGTGAGCCCAGTGTATGTAGTCCTGAAGAAAGGTGGAACAACTATTATATGGAATGAAAACAATGAACTCATCCCCACTCGAACAGTCACAGGGTGGAGGATGTGCATAGATTAGAGAAAATTAAACAAGGCAACTCGAAAAGATCATTTTCCAATGCCTTTCTTTGATCAAGTCCTAGAAAGGTTGGCTCACCAAGAATATTTCTGTTATCTTGATGGTTACTCTGGATTATATCAAATACCCATACATCCAAATGACCAAGAGAAAACAACTTTTACCTTCCCATTCGGAACATACGCTTTTAAAAGAATGTCGTTTGGTCTCTGTAATGCACCTGCAACTTTCCAACGTTGCATGGTTTCCATATTCGCTGGTCTTACTGAAACAATTATGGAGGTTTTCATGGATGATTTTTCTGTATACGGAGATTCATTCGATTCATGTCTAAAGCACCTCTCCTTGGTCCTCAAATGATGTGAAGAAGCACATCTTGTGCTGAATTGGGAAAAGTGTCATTTTATGGTAAAGGAAGGCATTGTCCTTGGCCATAGGGTCAGCAATAGAGGAATTGAAGTAGATAAAGCCAAGATTGAAGTGATTTCTAAACTGGCTATTCCAACAAATGTAAAAGAAGTCTGTGCTTTCCTAGGTCATGCAGGATTTTAGAGAAGATTCATAAAGGACTTTTCAAAGATAACCAAGCCAATGACAAATTTGTTACTAAAAGATGCTGAATTCAATTTTGACGAAAAATGTGTCAAAAGCTTCAACACACTAAAGTAGGCTCTCACAACAAAACCCATCATTAGAGCTCCCAACTGGGACCACCCTTTTGAAATTATGTGCGATGCCAGTGACTATGTTGTGGGCACTGTTTTAGGGCAATGTATAGAGAAGAAACATTATGTGATCTATTATGCATCGAAAACTCTCGATGAAGCCCAGAGGAATTATGCAACTACCGAGAAAGAACTTCTGGTAGTCGTGTATGCCTTTGACAAGTTCAGATCCTACCTAATTTGTTCAAGGTCATTGTCTACATAGATCACGCTGCCATTTGTTACCTTCTAGCAAAGAAAGATACAAAACCTAGGTTAATAAGATGGATTCTCCTTCTGTAAGAATTTGATCTAGAGATCAGAGATAAAAAGGGTACTGAGAATGTCATAACAGATCACCTCAGTCGCATCCACACTCTGGATATCGAGAAGATTCCGATCAATGATTCCCTTCTGGATGATCAACTAATGAAGGTCACAAAAGTTATACTGTGGTACTCGGATTTTGTGAACTACCTCACTGCTGGGGTTATTCATCCTCGATGCACCGGAAATACACTGAAGAAATTTATGCATGATGTGAAACAGTACTACTGGGATGAGTCGTACCCTTTCAAACTATGTGTTGATGGTCTTTACAGACAATGTATCGCTGAGGAAGAAACCAAACTCATTCTAGAGCACTGTCACTCTGGCCCAATTGGAGGCCACGTGAGTTCTAAGAAGATTGTGATAAAGGTTTTGCAATGTGGATTCTTTTGGCCAACCATATCCAAAGATTCCTACGACTTTGTCCTACCATGTGACAAATGTCAAAGATCAGGCAATATAACAAAGAGAGATGAGATGACGCTGAATCTATGGCACGAAGTAGAGATATTCGATGTTTGGGGGGTGGACTACATGGGTCCATTCCCATCTTCTCATGGATTTTCATACATCCTAGTGGTGGTGGACTATGTATCAAAATGGGTTGAAGCCATACCAACCATCACTAGTGATTCCACACCCGTCATCAAATTATTCAAAGATGTTATTTTCCCCCATTTTGGAGTACCACAAACTGTGATATCTGACGGAGGGTCTCATTTCCGTGAAACAAGCTTCGAAGCACTACTGAGAAAGTATGGTGTTACTCACAAGGTAGCCTCACCCTACCATCCACAAACAAGTGGACAGGTAGAGGTTTCTAACAAACAACTCAAGGCTATATTGGAAAAGATGGTAGGTTGCAATCAGAAAGATTGGTCAGTAAAATCAATGACGCATTGTGGGCCTACCATACTGCTTTTAAGACTCCTCTTAGAACTACACCATTTTGGTTGATCTATGGAAAGTCATGCCACCTACCTGTAGAACTGGAACACAAAGCATGGTGGGCTATTAAGCAACTGAATTTTGACATGAAAGAAGCAGGCCAAGCCAGGATTCTACAACTTCAAGAGCTGGATGAACTCCGGATGACAGCCTATGAAAATGCATGAATCCATAAAGAACAAACCAAACTTTGGCATGATGGTCATCTGAAAAGAAAAGACATACAAGTGGGTGACCAAGTTCTTCTATTCAACTCAAGACTAAAGTTATTCCCAGGAAAATTCTATTCTCGTTGGTCTGGACCTTACATTGTCAAAAGCATCTCTCCACATGGTGTTTTCTCTTTATGGAGTGAAAAGTCAGGCGAATTTATGGTGAATGGTCACCGTTTAAAGAGATATTTCACCTCTACTGACATAGACACTGAAGCAATGCTGGAACTCATCAACCCAAAGGATCCACCATAAAGTTGAAGGATCCAGTCGAGCCATCGACATAAAATAAAGGCGCTTGTCGGGAGGCAACCCAATCAATAAATTTGTTTTACTTTTCTTTTCAAATTAGAATGTTTCTTCAATTTTGCTCTTACCTTCTAGTTAATTTTTCATTAAATAAAATTTGCATCGTGAGATGCTAGTTTAAGATCTAATTGCTCCTTACCCTTGAGATTTTTAGATAAGAGGATGTGCATTGACTGGAACGCAACCACATCTGGTGGTCAATCTGGCATGAACTTTCCCCTCCATCTTGGATTTAGGGTTTGCTCAGGATGAGCAAATCTCTAAGTTCGGGGTGGAGGGTGGGTGATACGTATCTTACTTTCCATCTTCACCCATCTAAATAAGACTTAATTTTTCATCGTCAGATTTTTGACCTAAAATTTTCAAATAAAATTCTCAAAATTTTAAAACTTTTTCAAAGAAATTTGAACAGATACTGGATGAAGTTTTGACTCTTTTTCATTTCAATCTTATGCATTTTGAATCACTATACCTTCCTTATTCGAAGCAGGTCCTCAAAAGGACCTTCTTCTGAAAACTAGCCTTTTGATTGAAATCATCTTGTGAAGCTTATGATTCCTAACATGATGATACTTATACAATAATTATGAGTGTATATCAAACTGATAGGGATCAAACACATCGTGCTTTCTAACTGAATAGTGGAACAATAACATGGAATCCCCACCGGACCCTCATCAAGTCACTATTTGAGCAGAGATTGATAAAGATAACAACTTGGTGCACTGAATCGTAAATCAAGTTGCATTCTGATCTGAACTCTCTTCTACAATTCTTCTATCATCTTTGTACCCCTCCGTCCATCAAAAAGAAACAAAATAGCCAAAATAGTGCCAAATCCTATGTTCAGGGTGGCACGCCACTTCCTTCTATCCACTTCTTCCATACCCCTCACAAATATATAGGGGCGTACCACCAAAAATGCAATCTCGAGTCGAATAGAGGAGAGATTTGCAAACAAAAAGATGCCAAAGCACACACTAAAAGAAATGTAATCTCAAGTCGAATAGAGGAGAGATTTACTTCTTCCTTCCATACCACCATTCACTCCATTTTCTACCTAATGGCACAATGCATGCCCCTACTATCTTGAAAAACACCAGTGTTAGATCAGATGCACACTTGTTGTTCTACGGGTATCTCTGGACTCTTACAAAACTCTTTGACATGCTTGTTGTTGGAAAAAGTAAGGAGGAAGTGATATTGGAAAGCAAACTCAGGTACGAAGATATGGTAAGATGTGTTTAGTGGTCTCAGGAGGTTGAGATACTGAGTCACACTAAATTGAAAGAAAACAATCATGATGTGAAGATGAGGCAATCACACGAATTGAAAGTATTCATTTGGCAACTATTTCAGATTTTGTGTTACTCGAGGACGAGCAACGGTTAAGTTTGGGTTATTTTGATAAATGCATATTTATCAGGAATTTCAATCACTACATTGGGTCAAATTCAACTCAATGCATTCAATTTCATTTACTGAATATCAAAATTTGCAAAATTACTAAATTGGTCCAATTATCATGATTTTAATTGAAATTATGTTGATTTGATGCAGGTCTTGATAAAATTGAACAATCAGCTAGGGTCCACCTTCACTCACCCTTGGTTCTGACCAATCGATCTAACCAAGTGACTTCACACATTTGATCTCAAGACCGTTTGAGCCCATTCGATCTCAAGACTGTTTGAGCCCATTCGGTCTCAAGACCGTTTGAGCCCATTCGGTCTCAAGACCATTTGAGCCCATTCGGTCTCAAGACCGATAGACCAACAGAGATGGAGTGGAGGCACACCTCAAAACCATTTGCAGAGGTCACGGTCTCAGACCGTTTGAACGACCAAGCGATGAAGATCGTTTGCTGCTTTGCATGAAATCATTTGGGTACATGCACCATCCAAAACCATTTGGAGCCTCATCACGTGTAGGTTGCTTGCTCCAGCAAATGGAAACCAATTGAAGGATCATGTGAAGAACACTTGAGCAGCATGCAATGCATGCAGGACCGAAAGCAACTACGTACAAACCATTTAGTACTTGAAACCATTTGCAAGAGCAAACCAATGAAGAACGATTGCTAAAGCTTGCATGCAAATCATTTAATCACGCAAACCGCATGAAGGCATGCTGATCGTAGACCGTATGGTAACAATAGCCGAAGACCATTTGATAAAGTGAATCTCACGAAACTGTTTGAGATGAAGAACAAGACCGTTTGCTTAGGCTGGTCATGAAGACCGAGGCTATCAAGACCGTTTGCACGATACCGTTTAAGCATGGACGTTTGCATGAAACCGAATGGAAAGGCAATATGCGCGGACCATTTTCCATGGAAGAGCCAAACTGATTGGATTAACAGCATGCAAGACCGAATGAAAAGCAGACCATTTGGGCAGTTGGCTGCAAACTATTTGCTAAAGTAGCATATCCATGACTGTTTGGTCAATTTGTACCAAACCGAATGCTCACCATACCGTTTAATAAAGTGGTTGCAATGAAACCGTTTTGAATGGATATTTTACCAAACCGTTTAAATGAGATATCTAAAAAACCATTTGGACTGGAAACACACCAAAAAAGGGAGGACCAGTCTGTTGCCTATAAATAGGACCAGTAAGGTCCCCATTTTGGGTGATCGGTTCTGGGACGCCGACAGGATGCCTGTACACAGGTTCGGTCCAAATCCATTGATGTCCGTGCCAGTTTCATTCCACCTACTGCCTGTGTTGCAACCAAGGAGGCTGGAGAGAGAAGGAAGACGGAGCGAGGGAGACTATCTGGTCTGTCTTGGCATCTCCCATTCGCATCCAGATCTTCTTCGACACGACATAGAAGGTCGTATCATCTTCATCGAGCTACGACTACCTTCTACACGGAGTTCATGGCGGATTTCTCTCTCTTTCTTATTCTTCTTGTTTCTCACATCATGAGCGAGTAGTACCTTTTCGCTAGGGTGTGGGGACTAGCCCCGCTGCCCATGCAATCATGTTCTTTTATTAAACTCTCCATGGCAATGTATATAACTTTCCATTTCGTTGTTACTTGGTATGTTAGTAGATGATTCTCTCCTTGCTCTCATCTTGTTCATTCCTATATTGTGAAATCTTCTATATATGGGATAGAATGGCGGTTTACAAAGTTTGACTCTTTGACGAAAACTTTTGATAAGATTCCTTGAGGTCGTAAGTGTATGATCCATGAGGGGACGAGACATCTAGCCTATGGTGACGCTTCTGTGGTCTAAACATCTCTCAGGGAGGACCATGTCCTTAGTTGGATTTTGTATCGTCTTTGTTTATCGTCGATGTTAGTTTGTAGATCTATCTCCATCTTGCTTATCGATTAATGTGGTTGACTCCCAAACTAGAAATAGAATGGGATTTTTTTGAGGTCATAAGTGTATGATCCGTGAGGGGACGAGCCATCTAACCTTTGGTGACACTTCTGTGTGCCTAACGCCTGTATAGGGGGCTCACAACCATCGTCAGATTTCTATATCTTCGAAGCCCTAAGTAAGTGATCTGTTTGGTGACGAGACATCTGATGCCTAAGGTGATGCTTACGCGAACCTAATGCATGTATGGGGGGTTCTGCAGCAGGTCTATTTGGAATGTTATATCTTGCCTGTATTATTTGCGTTGGAATGTGTTTGTATGTGTAGCGGTGGTGAAACCCGATACCATCCCCGCGATTCCATATCATTGATCTAAATCCAACTTTAATTTAGCTTTTACTTTCTTGCAATGATTTTAATTAACCTCAAATCAACCAATCGTTTTAAATATTATCCTTAACTCGAACTAGACTACACTGACAAAGATTCTTAAAAACGTTGTCCTTTGGGTTCGATCCTTAACTATACTGTGATAAGACTCGTCTGCTTGCGGGTGGTATTATTGCACTTTAGTTTTGGTAAAAGATTGGGGATTTCAACCCCGAGTGAGTTTGTTAGTGCGATAAAATCTCACATCAACTGTCCCCTGTTGCAGTACCCAACGGATTTACTTACTAGGACCGAGAGAGAACGGATCCAAAGATAGTAATATGTTGTGCATCAATACGTATCTAAGCGGAATAATTTCTTTTTTGTCGTCAAACTAACTGGTTGATTAACTTGATTAAGAAATATACTTATAGAGTTTGGTAGAAATGAAAAAATAATTACCAACAAATGATATGTATGTAATTCCTAATACGTCATGTTATATTTGTGAAGATTCGAAAACGTCATGTTTTTCTATGATATTTACCCTTAAATATATTCATATAAGTTAGCAGGAAAGTCATAATTATATAGAAACAATATTGAAATCTTCACAAAAATGAGTATAACAATATAGAACTTTAATATCAAAGTTTAGATGCATATATTTATATGATATCCTTAAAGAATGAATATGCTTATGTAATAATAATAATAATTAATTAATGGTGGTATAAAATTAATAAAACCTACTAATAAATCTTAAATTTATTAATAATATATGAACTCTAAGATTATTTGTTTCATGTAAAAGTTGATACATTATGATCCATGTTGTTGGTTAGGGCTAATAACCCTAAATAATATGTATAAAGTACATGTGAGGTCAATAAATTGTATATCTTCAAAATATCTTTACAACAGATATTGGAGGATAATATGGAACTTTGAGCTCATTTAGTACATAGATTCATGTGATTTGTGGTAAATCATTACATATGGTAAGAAACCCTATATTAATGAGAAAACCTTAACTTGGAAAATCTATATAATAATCAGAATACATGCAAGTATGTGAAAATCAAATAGCAATTCAGAGACGTAACATGAATTTGTAATATGAAATCAAAAATTTATTTATATAGTAATACTACAAGTAATTATGGGAATGTTCTAATGAACTAAGTCAAACCTGAAATGGACACAACTAAGTTATGATGATGAGAATCTAGTAAATATGTGGCCTTGCTTTTATCAGGGGTTGACCAAGGATATAGTTGATATTAGGAATGTGATTGTAAGATTATATCATTTCAAGGTACACTTTATCTCTTAGTTGGCCTACTATATAGCATGGATGTATTATGTGTGTACAAAATTCTTAGCATATGATATTGGATGAAACAAAAGTTCTTGTATGTTACCTTGATTGACTTCATATATAAATATATATATATATAGAGAGAGAGAGAGAGAGTCAGGCTAGAATACACTCGAGTGTATTCAGAGAAGAATACACTCAATTACTTTTTCATAATGCAACATTTTTTTCAAAAATCTAATTCTTTGATCTTCTTAAACATCTTGTGAATAGCTCATATGAAAATTTTGAGCACATTTAGACATTTATAGGTCATGTTATAAAGACCGCAAAAATTATGCATTTCGAATTAGTTTCGCGCGTCTATTTTGTTGCCCTTGGATGAGTGACTTACACTCATCCAAATGGGCTCAAATTGGTATGTAGCCTAGTTATAGTATGACATTAAAGATCAATGGTTTACATTTTGCAAAAAATAGTCTTGACTCTCTCTCTATCTCTATCTCTCTTTCTCTCTCTCTCTCTGTATATATATATATATATATATATATATATATATATAGAGAGAGAGAGAGAGAGAGAGAGTCAAGCTAGTGTACACTTGAGTGTACCGGAGGCACCGTACACCTCATTCATTTTTGAAGATGCAATAAATTTTTGAAAAATCGAAATCATTGATCTTCTTAATTATCATAAGAACATACTATATAACAAATTTTAGCTCATTTGGACACTTATAGGTCGTGCATCTAAAGGAGGCAAAAATCATGTATTTCAAATTAGTTTTGTGCGTCGATTTTGTTGTCCTTGGATGAGTGACTTACACTCATCCAAATGAGTTAAAATTTTGTATGTGACCTATATATATATATATATATATATTTATTTATTTATATATATATATATATATATATATATATATATATATATATATATATATACACAGAGAGAGACAGAGAGTCAGGCTAGAATACACTCGAGTGTACAGATTGCCCGAATACACTCAAGTGTGTTTCCATATCAAGACTATTTTTTGCAAAATGTAAACCATTGATCTTCACTGTCATACTATAACTAGGCTACATACAAATTTTGAGTCCATTTGGATGAATGTAACTCACTCATCCAAGGGCAACAAAATTGACGCACGAAACTAATTTGAAATACATAGTTTTTGTGGTCTATATAACTTGACCTATAAATGTCCAAATGTGCTCAAATTTTGCATATGAGCTATTCACAAGATGTTTAAGAAGATCAACAGATTATATTTTTGAAAAAAAATATTGCATCATAAAAAACTACTTGAGTGTATTCTGCTCCGAATACACTCGAGTGTATTCTAGCCTGACTATATATATATATATATATATATTTATATATATATATATATATTCATATATATATATATATATATATATTTTCATATATATATATATATATATATATATATATATATATTCTAGAATACACTCGATTGTATTCAGAGCATAATACATTCAAGTAGTTTTTCATGATGCAATATTTTTTTCAAAAATCTAATCCATTGATCTTATTAAACATGTTGTGAATAGCTCATACACAAAATTTGAGCACATTTAGACATTTATAGGTCATGTTATAAAGACTGCAAAAATTATACATTTCAAATTAGTTTTGCGTGTTGATTTTGTTGCCCTTGGATGAGTGACTTACACTCATCAAAATGGGCTCAAAATTTGTATGTAGCCTAGTTATAGTATGACAGTGAAGATCAATTGTTTACATTTTGCAAAAAATAGTCTTGATATGCAAACACACTTGAGTGTATTCGTGCGATCTATACACTCGAGTGTATTCTAGCCTGACTATATGTATATGTGTGTATATATATACATACATATATATATATATATATGAAACATGAAAACATAAGACATATGTTCCATTATATGATAGAACTAAGCTTGTTAGTAGAATAGTGCTCTAGAAGTGACTTAACTCTTTGGTAGTCAATCACATTGTATATATGATATAACTCTTTGTCACGAGATCATAAAGGTTTTAATCTTGAACTCTTTGGGAGTAGAGAGAATGCATAAAAAACTTTATTAGTAAATACATGAATATATAATGGAAATTGTGCTTAAATTGTGTTTTCTTTTTTGTTGATAAATATATTTGTTCAAGTATGCATTTGGTTATATTTGTTTATTACTGTCAAGTTTTATATTTATCTTATTTCCAAGTCATAGTATTAAAGAGGTAATGCTGACATGTACCCCTTGTTATCGCTTCTTTAGGTTGTGGATATATGATCTTGAAGACTCTTATAGTTGGGATTTTTGTGACGAGCAGGTTTACAGGTGGACCTAATGTCTAGAAGATCGTATTATAGTAGTAGTATATGCATATATAATAGTTTACTATTCAATACGTAGTCTCAAAAGGGGTAAAAATTCTTTTCATAACTATACATTGAATGGTGATCCATGTGTTGTATAATTTGTTTTTGTTGATGTGCATGTTATACTTTTGTTTCTTCCAACTTCCTCAATTTTTTTCTTCTTTGCCTAGTATGTGGTTAAATAGGGACGTCTAGTGTGATTATGGTTTCGATTTGGATGTCACACATGTGGTCTAGGCGTTGAAAATTTGATGTCGTCACAGATGATGTCATAGTATGAACAATAGAAATACTTGACATTTGCTCATTATGCAACTCAAAACTAAATAATACCTTGAACCTGAAAATATTAGATCAGATTTGTCACATTATAGGGATGAGATATGACCTAGCCTCTATGTTAGAACCTAAATGTCTAAAAATTAAGTCTAGATTGGTGCTTTTTATATAGCAAGTCATGAAGTGTCCATTATTCCTTATAATGTGGTAGTTATATGATAGATGGAATAGATGACATAAGTATAGATGATGTAATATAAGGTTGATATAATGATATAAGCTAGTTTATCATGATCAAAGTCAATTTTGAGAATTTGAGTTCAATTTTTTGGATTTAATATAAGTTTTGATGATGCAAGTACATATGTTTTTCTACATTATGATAAGCTAAGTTAAGAAAAAGAGGTGAGACAGCATGATCCTCAAACACATTTGTAAAGGAAGATCTCTAGTGTTAGGACCACCTACAGGTTTAAATCGAGAGAGGATGAAACCCAAGGGAGAAGGTCAGATAACCTAACGTCTAGGATATGATAGATATGTCACAAGTACATTTTTGACCTCTAGTATAACTTTCCTTAACATCATGTTTTATAGGAAACCGACATTATAGGTCTATAGCATCAATTGGTATAACACAAATGTCACTTCTGGTCAAGTCTTGTCGATTAAGAAAAGACAGTGTCGTTGATTTTTACCACAGAAACGGATGCCATAGGTCAAGTACAATGTGAAAAGTTTTTCCCCCAAAAACCATGATTCATCGGTTTTTTCTAAAATAAATGATGAAAAAGGTTTCCGGTCACGTGTTGATCCAAAAAAAATATTCCCCGCAAATTGGATTATATCGTCATTTTCTGGTAGCAACTGACGACAAAAGTCTTAACAAGGTTGGCAATTTTTATTAGGGATAAGTACATGTGATGTTGATTTCATGGTTTACTTTATTAGGGATAAGTACATGTGATGTTGGTTTCATGGTAGTAAACCGATGATAGAGGTTGACATATGGAGGTGGTTTTTTTACTACAACTGATGACTTAAGTCTTAGTGAGGTTGGCATTTTTTATTAGGGATAAGTACATGTATCATTGATTTTTTTGTGGTAAACCGACGATAGAGTTTAACCTATGGTATCCGTTTTTTATTGCAATTTCTGACTTAATTCTTACTCATAGATTTTCTACAACAACCAATGACTATGTCCTACTTAGCACATATCTAAAGTAGACACCCCCCTTCACAGTTTCATCACATGTTGACTTTCTTCCTCACTTTGGTGATTTGTCTTTGCCATTGTTGTTGCCACTGATGTGCTACTACTATGCCAATGTTTTCATTACTGCTTGCCACTTCTCTACTATAGTTCTACTTCCTCTTCTATGCCGTTGTCACTTCTCTACTATTTCTTTTGCTTCTTTGCCCCTGACTGGTCTGCTGGCCACCATCATCGTCTACTGGACTGCTACACTTCCTTTGTTGATCTACTTCCCACCACCTATGTCCCCACTGCTCCACCTCTGCCAATGGACACTATTGCACCAACTACTCCACCACCCATCACCATCACATGCACCACCCACCACCAATGCAACCACCACCCGCTAGGTAGTTTTTTTATTTCTCTATTGTGCTACTGCTATTGACTCTAATGCACATTTATGTGTTGTTTGGAATTTAAATGTATCATATGATTAATGGTGTTATCTCACTCCTATTTGACATTAAACCTCACTCTAACCATTAGTGTAGTAATTTTTTTGCCCCTCTTTAGCATATTAATGATCCCATTATCCCCTTCTTCTAAGTTTGTGCTAGACAACACTTAATGCACAAATGTGATACAATTATGGTCATGCATGATCAAATTTAAATAAAATAATGATTTGACCTAACAAGTGTGTCTAACTATGTTTTTGGATCCCAAAATCAACAGATCGGTGATGCTTTGTGAAATTAGTGTCTAATATCTACCCTTTTCATGATATAAGAAGGTTTGTGGATCTTATCCGCTCATAAATAGTCTAAATATGATGTCTTGATGAAAATGAACCTTGTATGTCCTATTATCTAATAGCCTAGAAACTCATTTAAGATGTACTCATTAGGAGTAAATCTTGGATAGTCCCCGGTTTGGGATAGTGTTGAATACTTAATATCACTTAGGATGAAAGTATTTAATGTGTATCCACTTCTGAAGATGTTTTGTCAACATTTTTCGATTTGTTCTCTAAGTACATATGTAGATGGATATTTTCCAATGTACATCGGTGTACTTAGAGAACTATGGGGAAATGATACCGAAATATTCTTGAAAGCCAAATACACATTATACACTTACTAGTGAGACTAGGTGTTCAAGAATGGGATAGGTGTTACATATTCATTACAAAACCCTAAACCCTAATTCATTAACCCTAATCCTTAAATCTATAAAGTCTAAACTCTAAGACCTAAAAGACAAACCCTAATCTTTAAACCCTAATCTCTAAACCTAATCTCCAAATCCTAATCTCCAAATACTTGATTTAAAAGTCATTTTCTCTATGATCATAGAATGGATCAATCATGGATGTCCATTTCAAACTGATGTACTTTGGAGTTTATTACTTGTCTTAATCAATTTATAATATTCATGGAGGAACATAGGAAACAACCTGGAGATAGGTTCTGTTGTCCATGTAGCAATTGTAGTAACAACTTGAAAGTCAACACTATGGATGAAATCTAAAATCATGTCATGTGCAACGGGATTGTACAGGGCTATACATAATGGTACTAGCATGAAGAGATTCCTACTATGATATCAATAGATTTTATAGCAATACTTGTGTTGAAGAAGAATTTTCTAACAATGGCATAGATGTGAACAAGCTGATTCTGATAGACATGGTTGATGTGATGCTAGATAGTTGTGGGGTATTGATCCACATTCCTTATTTAGAAACATTGTGCATGATGTTGAGAGACCTTTATACTTAGGTTGTACTAAGTTTACAAAGTAGAGCGATGTGTTGAGATTGTATACTCTAAAGGTGACAATAGATTGAGAGATAAAAGCTTCATGTCTCTATTGTCTTTTTGAAAGAAATTATTCTTGAAAACAACGAGCTTCCAATCTTAATATATGAATTGAAGAAATAGTTTTGCCCAATGGGAATGGATACCAAGAAGATACATGCATGCCCAAATGACTGTGTGTTATTTCAAAAGGAATAATCTATTTGAAGTATTATCCAAAATTTGGGGCATCAAGGTATAAATGACGACTTTAGGTAAGTCCAAAATTGTCTCTCCTACTAAGGTGATGTTGTATATACATATAATATCATGGTTTCAATGCTTGTTTTCCATACCATGGATGTGCATAATTTATCTTGGCATGCATAGGTAAATAAAAACAATGATGGGCTCCTATGGCATACGTCTGATTCCCTACAATTGAAGCAAATTCATTTATTGTACCCAAATTTGGTAAAGAAGTCAGGAATCTAAGACTTGGGCTTTGTAACGATGGAATGAATCCAAGTGACGCATTAAGCAGCCAACATAGCACTTAGAATATTATGGTTGTTATATAAAACCTTCCTCCTTGATTGTGTATGAAAAATAAGTACATCATTTGTCCTTTTTTATATCGGTCCCAAAACAACCTAATAATGATATTGATGTTTTTTCTTGAACTTATTGATGACTTAAAGAAACTTTGGGGAGAAGGTGTGATGATTTATGATGTTTTATGCAGAGAGAGATTTTGTTTCCATGCTATGTTGTTTTGCACTATTAGTGGCCTTCTAGCATACGGGACCTTGCCAAGAGACAACATAAAAGGATCCAAAACATGTTGTATATGTGTGGAGAACATTGATACAATATGATTAAACCTGGAAGAAAGACTATATATCTTTGTCATCAAAGGTTTCTTCTAAAAGTGCATTCTTACAAAAGGTTACGCAAAGCATTCAATGGATCAAATGAGGAACGGAATGCCCCTAAACCTACATTGGGGGAGGTTGTTTATGAAAGGGTGAAAGACTTTTTCAATGAATTTGGTAAGAGATCACAATGTAATTTTTTCACACAGAGTGACAATATTTATTCAAGAAGAGGTCAATATTTTGAGATCTTCCTTATTGGAGTTCGTTGACATTTAGGCATTTTATTGATGCCATGTATGTTGAGAAAAATGTTTGTGATATCGCCATAGGTACTATGTTGAATATTCTAGGTAAGAACAAATATGGAATCAAATTCATAATGAACCTACGCAAAATGAGTATAAGGAATGAAATTAACAGCATACATTAGCCGTAATCAAAAGACATATTTACCTCCTACTTGTTACACATTGTTTAGACATGACAATATAACCTTTTGCAAGTGCTTACTTAATGTTAAGGTATCACAGGGGTACTCTTTGAATATCTTTAGATTGGTATCAATGAAGGATCTAAAGTTGATAGGTCTTAAATCTCATGATTGTCACCTTGTAATGCAGCAAATATTGCTCATAGTTATTTGGTCTATACTACCAAAGTATGTAAGGTTTGCAATCACCTTCAGCACTCTATAAAACAAAGTTATTGATCATAAGAATCTTGATAAGTTACAAAGAGAAGTGGTTGTTACCATGTTCCAGTTTGAGATGCATTTACCTCCTTCATTCTTTGATATCATGGCACATCTTGTTCTCCATTTGACTAGGGAGTGAAAATATTGGGCCTAATTTTCTTACATTGTATGTATCCTTTTCTAACAGTAAAAGAGTATTTTTAAAGGTGATGTTTGAAATTTTTATCATCTTGAAGGAAGTATCATTAAGGGTTATGTGGCTAGGGAGTTCATGGACTTTTAGAATGACTTTTTGAGTTGTAATGAAGCTCTTGGCAATAAAAAGTACATTGATCCCTATTCCATAAAAGGGACTCTAGGAGCACGAGTGAAAGTAATTAGCCGTGAGTTGTGGGAATAAGCAGGCTTGTATCCTTTACACAAAATCAATGAAGTGGATATTTATATCACTTAACATACCAATTTAGCAAGACAAAATATCCTTGAGCTAGCATAATATGGCTTTCTAGAGATGTTTGAAGATAAAATCTTCACTCAACTGTCTAAGACACCAAATAATGTTATCGAAAATATCAAATTTCTTGCCTTTAAACCAAAAATGAATGTTATGTCTTATGAAGGGTTTGACATAAATGGATTTTCATATTTCACAAAACGTCAAGATGATAAGAGTGTATTCTAAAATAGTGGGGTCACCCTTCAATATTCTTCATTGTATTTTTCTAGTGTGAAGGAGAAGAGTCCACGTGAAGCTCAAATGTCTTATTATGGTGTCATTGAAGACATATGGAAGTTTTACTACACGGATTATAGAGTTCCCTTCTTTAGGTCTAATTGGGTTGATAACACCAAAGGAGTTGTAGTAGATGAATTGGATTTCACATTAGTGAATTTTAAAAAGATTTGTGAGAAGGGTGAACCATTCGTAATGGCATTATAGGAGAAGCAAATATTCTATATTGATGACTCTGCAAATGAAAAATGACCTATAATTCTTAATGGGAAAAGGTAGTTCATTATAGATCCTATAGATGAAGAAGAGTACTATGACAAGTATGATGAATCGAGTCCATTATTGGTTGGCTTGACACCAAATGTTGAAGCAAACACCAACTTAATATCTGTGTGGGGGTCACTCAGAAGGAATATTAATTGATCAAAGATCTAAAAAATACTATTGGCATGTATTTTTTTTTTAATGTTTGATGTGCATTTTACAGTCTTTATTATAGTTATATATGATTCATATGTGGCACGTACATTTTACATTCTTTATCACTTGTATTTCATTCTTTCACTATTTTCACATGACATTTTGTGATGGTGTCTGACCATGAGGATGAGCACCATGATGATATGCATTGTGAGGATGAGTTCCATGACAATGTCCGTTGTATTTTTTATTACATTCATGTGAATTATACATTCTCTATCACAATTATTACATATATGTGCATTTTACATACTCTATTATTTATATTTGTTTTTTGACAATTTTAGGATGGCCATCATGAGGATGTGCACCGTGTGAATCTTGCTGACTTTGTAGATGAAAAATGTGATCATGCACGTAGAAGAGGAATCACCTTGATGTTCAAGTTAGTAGCACAAAGGGGTAAAGGACCAAAGCTGGTCGTTGACTTTGATGATGTAGAATCTCTTATCATGTATTTTGTGCAATATCTAGGGGTTCTAACTCACAACAAAGTGGAGATAACATTATAATCTTGGCATAAAATTGATCCTCTAATGAGAGACTACATATGGAAGGACTTAGGAGTTAGATATTCTGATTTTAAAGATATTCATAATTATATTTTTATAAATATGTCATTAAGTGTATGAAATCTTGCAGAGCATCTTTGACCTTGATGAAAACTACATCTTAAAAAGGTGATGCAACATTATGGGTGGCTATCAAGGAATTATAGGATAAGACTGACAAGAAAATACATAATGAGAAATAAGAAGCAAAAGTACGAGACTGAGAAATGGGCTTATCTTGACCTGAAGGTGTGGGAAACGTTTGTTTCTTCAAGACAAACATATAAATTCAGGGTATTAAGCTTACTTTATTTGTACATACTATTATTAATGACTAATAAGATAAATTCAATGTACTACATTAGTATTATGTATTTATAAATATTCTTATGATTTCAATGTATTGCATATTTAACATATAGTTTGTATTGACCATGATTTACATGATGCTAAAAAGAAAGGTGTGTAAAGATGGTGCATAACTGCAACATGGGTCCAGGTGGCTAGAATATGCAAAGGTAAAAGAGACTAGAAGCATCTTCTTTTGAGCAGCCTACTCTTGGGTGTACTGAGTATTCTACTACTCATGTACCTTACTTTGCCATGAGGAGTGGATAGCTGCAAGGAAAAACCAATCAAGAGAAATACCCAACCCCAAAATTACTAAGGTGGCTGCAAAAATTGTAAAATTCAACTATGCACGCTATATGTTCATTTGGTGACCTTGATTGTTATGTTTTACTGACCAATTACTTTGATGATGATTAGAGGGAGCCCTGCGAGCAAAGAAAAAAAAGGCAAGTTCATCCTTGATGTCTAAAGGGATGAATTGACTATTGCTCTAGGTACTCCAGGGCATCTTGGCCATCTTAGGGCCGCTGGGTCCAATGTCAATAAAAGATCATTGATGGGTCATCAGAGAAGCACAAATCTATCAAGAAAGGAGGTTGGTCACAAGAGTAGGTGCAAGACATGATTGCAAAGAGAATATAGGATCAAATGAGGTAATATCATGTTTCTCATTCTCTACCTCCTCACATAATACTTTTCCTGCTCTCTCTTCATATGAGGTGGACCCCTTACGACAGAGGTGATAGAAGTAATCCCATGAACCCTCCAACTAGCATGCCCATTGTAAGTCTTTTAGGGATATAATAGTTGTTGACCTGAGTGTTACACATTGTCCATATTTTGATAATGAATTAACCATTCCATTCATATGTATCTAATATGCTTGTTTAAGATTGATTTCAGACATTAGGTACATGAAAAGGATTAAATCGATCAAGACCTAGCTTGTTTTATTACAAGTCAAAAGCAATGCAAATGTGTAATTTGGGAAAACACTCCAAATCACCTTAGATCATTTTTGTAATCATTTGTATTGATGTTATGACTTGTAACTAAAATGAGAAAAATTAGGGATACTTAATTCTAGTGTTTGATCACTTAAAAGTCATTTTGTAAAATTCATTACAGACTGTTCATCGATTGAGTTACAAACTCGACTAATCCTTAATGGATTTGAGAATGACTTTGACTGGTCGAGCTTCATAATCATAAAACTCGATGATCCCTCTATAGATAAAAACTGATTCAAGTGGATCGGTTGAGTTTCCATCAGGACAAATTCGACCGATGGTTTAAATTGGCTTTGTCACATAGTGTGATCGGTCGAGTTATCTTTATTGAAACTCGATCGAATGAATTATATAGAAAATGTAGAAAAAGCGATTCTAACTATTGGAGTGTTGCAAAACTTGAAATTATATCAGTTTCAACCCTCCAAATAGCTAGAAAATGTTCATAAGTTTTCCCACACTCTAGTTGACACCCCCAGCTATAAACAGGACCCCTTGGAGTTCATTCCAAGTTTTCTCATTCATTCTATTCAAGGTCCTTTCTATATTTGAGTGCTATTAGTTCACTTGAGCCCCTCCTTATCTCTTAATTACACTTCATTTCATGCATATGAGTGAGATAGGATTTGTGTAAGAGAGCTACCTCATTGTACAATTGTAAATCTCTCAAAAGCTTCTCCTTCCCGATCCCTTTCTTCAAGTTCATGTTGATGAAGGCTTCTCTGAGTGAAGGAGGAGGTGCATGCTTCTTTGAGCTGTAGAAGAAGGTGCTTCAAGCTTCTATGAGTGAAGCGGGAGGAAAAGGCAGAAGATCCAAGGAGCTGAGTGGGTAAATCCTCAAGGCAAAAGACTGGGTGCAAGAAGGGGATCACCTTGGTGATGGCATCCATCTGCTTACAAGAGTGCGTAAGACCTTGTTGAGGTATAAGACTAGCTCTTTGATTGGTAAAACTTTATTTGTAAGGTTTTTGCCTCCCTTGGCCTCAAAGGTAAGGTGGGTATCCTTGTCCCAGAAAAGTAGGATCATTTTTGTAACTCTTATAAGTGAATATAAGGAGTAGACAAGCTTAAGAAATCCTATAGCTTGACCTCTCTAGGTAGTGGACTAACTCTCTCCTAGTTTGAAGAGTGGAACCACTATAAAATAGCTTGTTCAATTGGTTTCTTTAATATCTCTCATCCTTGCTATGTATGTTTGAATTGCCATCAAATTCATTATTTGAAATTGATTTTATTTGAAGTAACTTGAAGGTCTAACAAGTTTTGTGTAAGTGTTTTTATCTCTATTCACCCCATCTCTAGAGCCCTTTGATCCAACAAGTGGTATCAGAACCACAGTCTTCTCTGACACATCTCCTATGAGATGAGAAGATGGGTGACAACATGCTTGGTTCTCTCAACCTATATGGAAGATTCTCCATGAGACCCCCAGTCTTCGACGACACCAACTTCCTCTATTAGAAACAACGGATGCAGTTCTTCCTTCAAGGGATGAACTAGACATGTGGAAGGTGGTGATTCTTCTGTACAAGGAGCCAACGGGTGATGTAGCTACTTGGAATGAAGCTACAGTCAAGAAGGTGCAACTCAATGCCAAGGCGATAAGCATCATCTATGTTGTCCTCACTCCCTTCGAGTTCAACTAGATCTCATCTTGGGGCACAACCCATGATATTTGGAACAAGTTGTGCATCACTTATGAAGGCACACAGCAAGTCAAGGAATCCAAGATCTACATGCTCAGTGAGATACTTAAGAACTTCAATATGGGAAAGAAGGAGAGAGTGGTTGATATGTACACAAGGCTTAACACCATCATCAATGGACTTTTATCCTTGGATTACACCTTGGATAGGGGGATAATCAACTCCAAGATACTATGGTCCCTTCCCAAGAGATGGGAACCCAAGGTGACTTCAATTGAAGAATTTAGAAGCCTTGGAGACTTAGCCACCAAGGAGCTCATTGGCAACCTCCAAGCCCAAGAGCCAAGGCTAGACAAGCAAGAAGAAGATGACAAGCAAGAGGAGAAGGAATCTAAGAACATGAAAGAAAATACCTTCAAAGCTCAAATGGAGGCAATGATTCTCCAACAACATCTTTTGTGTTGGTCCTCTCCACCCTCCTCAAGTGAATATGATAGCCCTAGTGAGCATGAAGAAAACTACTCCAAGGGCAAGCACTTCAAGGGAAAGTCTTCCTCATCCTCAACTCCAAGATGTTACAAATGTAGACAAAAGGGGCACTACAAGAATGAATGCTCAAAGGCCAAGAAGAGCCACTACAAGAGGAGCCACAAGAAGAAGTATGAATACAAGAAGGAAGGCAAATATAAGAGGAAGGATAAGAAGGAGAAAAGGAGCAAGGATGCATCTCATGTAGCTTGGGAGGAATCCTCCTATAGTGTTTAAAGCTCCAATGAAGGAGAATCCCATCTTGTACTCATGGGCTCTACAAGTGAAGACATAGGTGAGGTAAGTGAGGTAAGCTTACATGAGTTATCCAAAGAAATTCTTATATATATGCTTAATGCTACCTGCTCTTCTTATTCTGAATGTAAGTCTAATAAGAACAGGTTGTGTAAGATCATTGATGATTTGTATGCAAAAATTGACATTCTTGATAAAAGTGAAAAGTTACACCTTGATAGTAATGATTCCTTACAAGGGTAGTTTCTTGATCTTGAGCTCCATACAATGGAGTTGAAGTTGATAATGGTGTATACATTAAGAACATCACTAGTCCTAAGGAAGAAAACTAAGCCCTAGTAGATGAGTTTGTTTTACTTAGAATAGAAAATTAAAACCTTAAGCTTGCTTGTGATACTAGTAAGGATGAAAATAGAATCTATCTTGATGAGCTTATATTGCTTAGAATTAAAAATGTTAGGTTGCTTTCTCAAGTTAGTGATCTATCTTCTAGATCTATTTTTCCTAGCAATTAGTTACTTCTATTTCTTTGGATAGAGGTTCTTATTTGACTAATGCCCTCTTCTTATAGGTCGACATGTTGCATGCTAATGATGATATTTCCTGTTTATATTCTATTGTTGTCACTCTTACCAATGATAATCACAAATTGAGAGTCACTTTGGAAACTTTCCTCAAAGGAAAGAAGCCCCTCAATGAAGTATTGGATCACTCCACCAAACATAGTGGTATGAGTGGTTTAGGATATGAGGGTGCTTCAAAAGGAAAAGGCAAATGTAAAGGTAAGAATAAGAGCAATGGACCTTCAATCTCCCATGGAGAGTCTTCCAACTCTAAAAACCCTATGGTGTGTGTTCATCATAAGAGTGATGACCACTATTCTGCTTGTTGTCCTTATATGGAGAAGGGGACCAACTTAAAGATGAAATGGGTCCCCAAGCTAACCCCAGATCCCAATGTTTGAATTGGGTACCAATTATCTTATTTTCTTGTAGGGAAAAGGCAAATGGATTGTTGATAGTGGTTGTTCAAAACACATGATGGGTGCAATTAGACATTTCAATCAATTCACCAAAAAGAAAGGAGGATCGGAGACATTTAGGGACAACAACAAGGGTAAGATGAGGTGATCCCTCACTTGAAAGAGCTCAACATTGGTTGAAAAGAAAAGGAGGTGTTAGTTGATGAAGAAGAAAAGAATGAAGAAAAGAAGGATCTGACTCCATGTTTTGCAAAGCATCATCCTAAAGAGCTCATCATAGGTAATCCTTTTGAAAGGGTGAAGACATGGGCTGCCTACAACAAAGAATAAGCAAACACCACCTTCATCTCTTAGCTTGAGCCTAAAGATGACAAAGAGGACCTCAAGGATGATGAATGGATCCTCGCCATCCAAGAAGAATTGTAACAATTCGAGAAGAACATAGTGTGGACTCTAGATCCAAGACCAAGTGATAGAAATATTATTGGCACCAAGTGGGTCTACCGCAATAAGATGGATGAAAGTGGAAAAGTGGTAAGGAACAAAGCAAGGTTAGTTGCTCAGGGCTACAATCAGTAAGAAGGTATAGATTTAATGAAATGTATGCACCTATAGCTAGACTTGAGTCAATTAGGTTGTTGCTTGCTTTTGCTAGTCACAAGAATTTTCTACTTTATCAAATGGATGTTAAAAGTGTGTTTTTGAATGGTATAGTTGAGGAGGAAGTATATGTTGCACAACCTCCAGGCTTTGAGCATGATAATTTGCCTAACCATATTTATTTGTTGCAAAAAGCTCTCTATGGTCTCAAACAAGAACCTTGAGCTCGGTATGAGAAACTAAAGAACTTTTTGTTAGATAATGGATATATCATGGGTAAAGTATATTCTACCTTGTTTCTAAAGCACAATTCTGGCAATTTATTATTATTCAAAATCTTTGTGGATGATACAATTTTTGGCAGAACTAATCTTTATCTTTGAAAGGAGTTTAGTGATCTTATGTAGAGTGAGTTTGAGATGAGCATGATGGGGGAGCTTGCTTTCTTCCTCGGCTTCCAAATAAAGCAAAACAAGGAAAGTAACTTCATCAACCAAGGCAAGTATACAAGTGAGCTACTTGAGAACTTTGGGATGGAGAACACCAAGTTGATGGACACCCCCATGTCATACATTCCCAAGCTTGACAGAGATGAAGATTGTGAAAAGGTAGATGATAATTTCCATAGAGGTATGATTGGAAGTTTACTTTATTTAACTACCTCTAGACCTGACATAATGTTAAGTATTGGCTTGTGTGCTCACTTTCAATCAAGTCCTAGGAAATCACATCTTTTAGCGGTTTAGAGGATTTTAAGGTATCTAGCCAAAACTCAAAATTTTGGACTATAGTATCCCAAGTCAAGGGACTTTACTCTTACTACTTATAGTGATGTGGATTACACAGAATGTTTGATTGATAGAAAGTGCATAAGTGGCACTTGCTTCTTGCTAGGACCTTGCCTAGTTTCTTGGTTCTCTATGAAACAAAGCACTATAGCTCTTTCAACTACTGAGGTCAAATACATCCTATTGTTGAAGCAAATGCTCTAAGACTTTAACATTTATTTTGATGCTTCTCCTATCTATTGTGATAATACTAGTGCAATTAACTTGTCTTACAATCATATATTACAAACATATAGAGGTTTGTCATCACTTTCTTCATGACCACATTGCCAAGAACGATATTTATATCACACATGTGGATACAGAGAATCATCTTGTAGACATTTTCACTAAACCTCCAGATAGAGAGCAATTTGTTTTTATTAGATCAAAACTGCTTATAACTTCTCTCGATGATATTAACATGCCTTGTAGCTAGTTGTTATCCTACATATATGTTTCTTTATTAAAATTGATCATCTCTTGCTTGATATGTGCTAAAATTGTCTTGTTTCTTGTCTTATTTTGCATGTTTTGGGTCTTTTTTGCAGACGACTATTTCATCGCAAAATAGTACCCTATGATGAGTGAAATGTGCCTCAATATGTCTAAAATGCATAATAGGCTAAAGAAATAGATTTAATTAAAACCCTAGAGGATATGAATTAAGATTTTAAGTTTTTGGACAGGCTTCATGTCGATCGAGTTTCCAACTCGACCGATCTCTTAGTCGAAGGTTATATGAAAATGTTGATCGGTCAAGTTTCCCAATATAAGAACTCGACCAATGACCGAGCTAGACCAAACTTAAAAAGGGTTCAGCTGACATTTCTCACTCTCAACTAGAGAAAAGTTGACTAATTCTTCACCTCTAACTCCCTTAACCTTCAAACCTAGGTTTGTACACCCTCTCCCTTGCCTAGCCTATACTTCCTTACCTCTTCCCACACCCTTCTAGGTCGTTAGATGACTTGTTGGTTAGGATCTCTCCATCTTTCAATTGTTTTTGCTTCTCAATCTGATTCCATGGAATCCAGTCAAAGAAATAGAGTCGTTCTAATGGAAATAAACCTTCCTCCTCTAATCCTCATCTCCTAACCTATGATGGCACCTCTTTTATCTCCTCTAAAGCCCTAAATCGGTATAAAGAGCTGCTCCCTTAAACCCTTTTCCATTTAGAGCCATGTTTGAGCCTCGTATCACCATGATGACAGTTATCAAAGAGGTAGAGGAGTTGTTCTCTTCCCACCATGTAGACGCATTGTGCGTAGAATGTCGGTGTTTTCCAAATTCCATCACAAGCACCAAGGTGGTCCATGAATTTTATGCCAATCTTCAATGGAACTACAACACCCCACCACCCAATAGCCAAGTAATCCTCACTTCCATGATTGTTGGAACAAAATTTATCATCTCTGAAGATTCCTTGAATCTATATTTCAATGAAACTGAGGTCACCAACACATGCAGGAAGGATTATCTTGATTATTTTGACATGCTTGGCCCCAAGGCTTTCTACAAGCACTTTGTTCTTACTCTTCCTGATATCCACAAGTTTTTTAATAAGCCTCAGGTACCCTATAGGAATAAGTCAACCCTTCCATCCTCTTCCCTAGATCTCAAGAACTATCTGCTCACACTAATTGTTAACTACACTGTCCACCCAAAGAAAAACCAAGTAGAAATTGTAGAAAACACTGTTGTGACCATGTACTGTCTCTTGAAGAATGTTGGAGTCTAGTGGTCATGATACATTCCATGCCACATGACCTACTTTTACTCAAGGAAGAACACATGTGGTACCCACCCTCTACCCTGCCTTGATTTGTGGTCTTTTTGCCTTTTCTACTCAGAAATCTCTTTTCCATGATCTCCATTACAAATCTAGTCAGAAAGGAGGTTGCATTAGTGAAACCACAATAAAGAAGTATTTCCTTCTTACCTCCTCTTAAACACCTAGAGCCTCCACCTCTACCTCCACCCATGCACCTCCACCTCCATCACCACCCTAACATGACCGCACCTCTTTCTCAATATCAAATGAACCCCTTCTGGGTTATATGATGAACCAACAAGCGTATAACCTTTAGGTTTAGGATCATCTCCACCAGGACCTCTATAAAATCATGTATACCATGAACATGTCCTGCAGCCATCCCTACCCCTCCAACGAGCTATACCCAAGCGGTGACTATGCTTCTTATGCATACAATCACTTCTACCTACTCCCACCATCTATTGCTTCCACTTCCACCTTTGATGTTGATGGTGGACCTACCCCTGGTGTGTTTCCTCCATTGGCCCTGCCTAATGTCCCTACTACTACCCTACTTTCTAGGCTTGGGACTTATGTTCCCACCTTCCCGCAAGCACATGAGTTACATGCTCTTGGTATGTCTTGGGTTGAGTAGAATGCCAGATGTCCTGGTTGTGGTTTTGATCCTCCTGTCAATGAGGAGATGGTTGACTAGCCTACTGAAGATGAGGTTGATGATGATGAGGGCATCGATGATGATGTCTTTGGTGTTGGTTCTGATGACGGCTTTGTCAGTTCCTCTAGAGATGAAGTTGAAGATGTTATTGTCTCTATTGCACCTTCAGATGGTGACGAGGACTACAAGCCTTAGGCCAATGATGATGATGTTGATGATGATCTTGTTGACATTAATAGCATATATGTTGCTTAGATGTTTTAGTTCTATAGTCTCTAGGTGTTTATCATATTTATCTTTTTAAACTTTGATGTACTAAGACATTTGGGCACTGTATCTGAGGCTTACTATTTTATCATCTTGTCGTATTACCGTTGGTTTATAGTTCGTTCTATGAGAACATGCTTCAGTGTTGTAATCTTGATCTTATGTACCATAGCTCTTTCATTGACTATATCTTATGAGTTGGTGGTATGTTATTTCGTATTTTTATTATGGTATTGGATTGCTTGTTTCTCTATGCTTCGTCTCGGGTTGATGTGTGCTATAAGTGGTTGACTATTTTAGCTTGTGCTTTTGGAGAAGACATTTAATTTTTTAGGTCTTCTACCCCCTACCTTTCTGATATGACAGGGGGGTGATCTCAACCATATTTTTTATTTCTTATATGATCCTTTTCTTATCAATTATCTACAAATCATGTGACTTGCTAGAGGACCATATAATATGTATATGTGCTATGGTTATTTGTGGAAAGGATAACCATGCAGGCTTAGGTAAGCATGAATTGAGAAGGAGAATTTCACATTGTTCAATCATGTATCCCCTTACAATTCACAAGGTAAAAGGTTTAACTCTCACATCCTTTCTCAGAGGTAAAGGTTTAATTTTCACATCCATGTCAATATGTTGAGGAATGGTTTGTCAATGTCAAAAAGGGGGAGAATAATGACCTAAGTGTTACACATTGTCCATATCTTGATAATGACTTAACCATTCCATTCATGTGTATCTAATATGTTTATTTAATATTGATTTCAGGCATTAGGTACATGGAAAGGTTCAAATCATTCAATCCCTAGCTTGTTTTAGAACAAGTCAAAAGCAATGCAAATGTGCAATTCGTGAAAACACTCCAAATCACCATAGAACATTTTTGTAATAATTTATATTGATGATATGACTTGTAACTAAGATGAGAAAAATCCAAGGACACTTAATTCGAACATTTGATCGCCTAAAAGTCATTTTGTAAAATTCACTTATTCATGGTCGAGTTACAAACTCATCCGATCCTTAATTGATTTTGAAAATGACTTACATCAGTCGAGTTTCATAATCATAAAACTCGACCGATCCCTCTATAGACCAAAATTGACATAACTAGATTGGTCATGTTTCCATCAGGACAAACTCGACCGATGGTTTAAATTGGATTTGTCGCATAGTGTGATCGGTTGAGTTATCTTTATTGAAACTCGACCGAATGCACTGTACGGAAAACACAAAATAAGTAATTCTAACTATTGGAGTGTTGCAAAAACTCAAAATTATATCGGTTGCAACCCTCTAAATAGCTAGAAAACTTCATAAGTATTCCCACATTATAGTTGACACCCCCAGCTATAAATAGGACCCCTTGGAGTTCATTCCAAGTTTGCTCATTCATGTTATTCAAGGTCCTTGCCATATTTGAGTTCCATTAGTGCACTTGATCCCCTTTCTCTCTCTTGATTATACTTCATTTCATGCATATGAGTGAGATAGGATTTGTGTAAGAGAGCTTCCTCATTATTCAATTGTAAAGCTTTCAAAAGTTTCTCCTTCACAATCCCTTTCTTCAAGTTCATGTTGATGAAGGCTTCTCTGAGTGAAGTAGGAGGTGCATGCTTCTTTGAGCTATAGAAGAAGATACTTCAAGCTTATCTGAGTGATGGAGGAGGACAAGGTGGAAGATCCAAGGAGATGAGTGGGTAAATCCTTAAGGAAAAATACTCGATGCAAGAAGGAGATCACCTTGGTGAAGGCATCCAGCTACTTGCAAGAGTGGGTACGACCTTGGTGAGGTAGAAGACTAGTTGTTGGATAGGTAAGACCCTATTTGTAAGGTTTTGGACTCCCTTGGTCTCAAAGGGAATCTAGGTATCCTTGTCCTAGGAATGGAAGGTCATTTGTTGTAACTCTTATAAGTGAATATAATGAGTAGACAAGCTTAAGAAATCTTAGAGCTTGACCTCTCTAGGTAGTGGACTGACTCTCTCCTAGTTTGGAGAGTGGTGCACTCTAAGATAGCTTGTTCAATTGGTTGCTTCGATCTCTCTCATCATTGCTATCTATGTTTGAATTGCCATCAAATTCACTATTTGCACTTGAGTTTATTTGAAGTAATTTGAAGGTCTAACAAGTTTTTTGTAAGTGTTTTTATCTCTATTCACCCCCCCCTCTAGTTCCCTCCAATCCAACAATAGCCTTTTAGGTGAATTTTTAATATGTTTGTGTTTAGGTGTATATAACACTATATACAATTTTATAGGGGTTGAGGCCATTCTATTTTTACTAGAAGAATATGTCGTTGCACTGGGTGAGGCTTACCCATCCCTTCTAGGTGACATGATTCATGGTCATCCAATGCCTACTGATGTAGTTTGTGATATCAGGCTAGTCTACGCCACTTGGAAACAGAAACCACTGCCACATTCCCACCCCAAACACGACAAGACAGGTGATGCAGAAGGTGATGTCTTTACATGGCCCAAAGAGGGAGTTATCTATATCGATGTATGTTAAATTTTCATTGTGTTTGTATTTGGGATTCTTTTCTACTTGTGTATATAATTGGAAATTGACAAGAGAATATATATATATATATGAAAATAAAAATACCTAAGAAACCCCCCACAATTTTTCCTCCACTTCCTCCTCTAGATATTCAATTACTTGTTTGGATTGCAAATAACCTATTCGACTCACTAGGTTCTAGGTGCAGGGGCTTGGAAATATGGCTAAGTGACTTATAAAAAGGTTTGAGTAGGATGGTCCACATTAAGGAGGACTATGTCTTTACATGGCTCAAAGAGGGAGTTATCAATATCAATGTATGTTAAACTTTTATTGTGTTTGTATTTGTGATTCTCTTCTACTTGTATATATAATTGGAAATCGACAAGAGAATATATATATATACGCAAATCAAAATACCTAAGAAACCCCCCACAATTTATCCTTCACTTCCTCCTCTAGATATTCAACTACCTTCTTGGATTGCAAATGACCTATTCGACTCGCTAGGTTCTAGGTGTAGGGGGTTGGAACTATGGATAAGTGACTTATAAGAAGGGTTGACTATGATGGTCCATATTAAGGAGGACGATACAGGTCAAGCTCATGATACTAGTATGGTCTTACAAGATGTTGTGGAGTTGTTTTCTTATCCTTGGTTGGATACAACTACAATATAACTTTGGTTATGGTGAGATCTTACTGCTAAATAACTCATTATATAGATATATATATATGAAAATATATGTTGATCTATTTCTTTATATATTAATGTATACATATACATTTTTCAACCACTTATATTTGGTGTGTGGAGACTCTAACCAATGTGGCATTTCTAGTTTCATCATTGATTAGTCGTGTAGAAAAAGACCCAAAATATGTTAGTGATTACTACTCTACCGTATTTAAATACTTTTGTATTGCGAGAAAGAGCATGATTATAGCTCCTTTCCATGTTTGGTAACTTTTGGGCACTTTTCTTATTGACTTATAAATTACATTTCATTGTGGATTTTTAGTTTTCTTTTATTTACATTCTTTTCACTGAATAATTATCATTCAGTGTTGTTGGTAATTGTCCCCGAGACGCTAAGTATGTATTGTCTCAATCCTTCGGGTGACAAAGTAGAAAGACACACAATGAAAAAGGAATTATTTATGTGAGTGAATTTTTATATCCATCAACATGTATTAATGTTTGCATCATTAATTACATGACTATTTACTAATTCAATTAAGTGTGTTACTTTAACTTATAGGTGTTGGTATGTATGCCCATAGAGAAAGTCATGTGATGATTGTAATGGGATACTTTGTAAATGATTTGAATAATAATATAGGCAATTTCTGATCTATGTGTTTTAACTGTTTCTGAGATGATAGTGTAACATGATAGATGTCTAAAGAATTGTTTACTCGATGATGTATGCTTTTAGGTTCAGGACCTAAACGATGAGATCATACGGATGCTAAGAGTATACATTCTTGTTTGGTCCTTAGTCGGTTGTAATTGTGGAAATAACCATAGACATCAATAACACTAAAGACTAAATTGTGTGTTGGTTGATTATAGAATCTCATTAGTCATGATATCAAACCAAGCACATAGGTACTTGTTAGAGAACAAGTGTACCGGACATACCCACCTTAACAGTGACATATGGAACCATGATTTGGTAGTCACAGTCAGCTCTCACAGTGCTGGTGGTGAATGTGATTCTTCGACCTGAAATCACTACACTCAACACATGTCATTGGGTACACTTTGACATCATCAAATGCAGTCCTGAAACATGGGTTGTTATAAAGGTGAGGATTGGGTGACTTTGACACATGGGGCTTTTGAGAGGTGAGTGATAGATATGAGATTTGTCCCTCCTAAGGGAGTTTAATGTCCATGGCCACTTGATGAATAGGATTGAGAAAGGCATGCGCATGCATGTGTGAATCAATATGTGATATTGATGTCACACACATCTCACCCAATCTGCTCTGAGATCAAGGAAATGGATGAACGTTGAAAGGATGATTGTACCATGCCTTGAGTTCATTCAGGACATTAGTGACAAAGGGATTATACATTCGCTGTAACTCCATTCACGGATTGTAGGATTGAAAGTTGTTCTCCAACTTTCTATTTCACTTGGGTAGCACTAATGTGTGACTAGGCACTGCTCTTTGCTTGAGAAGTCATAAGTGTTATGGACTTTCACTGCCAATGTGAAATGGACCTGCAGGGTCACACACATAGGACTTAACCTGGAAGAGGAGTTTATCCACAAAAGGTGTTTAGATTGATTTCTAAAGGAGTTTAGTAGTTCAATTAAACACTCAGTTGATTGATAGCTCAAAATCATAGTGTTCAAGGTGTTGGACCAATTGATTAGAGTATCGTATTGATTGAAACTACAATTGACTGATTTTGCACTGTCTGCACTTCCAACCGATCGGCTCATGTGATGAACTGATTGACTCAGGTTGGTGAACCGATCAGCTCAACTGGTGAGATGATCGGCTCATGTATCAATGAGACGATCGGCTCAATTGTTGATCCGGTCGATTCATGTGACCAACCGATATCGTTTGGAAAGTCATAAGACTATTTTGCAAATACAATTTGTTTCACTTGTACAAATTCAATTTGGACAAGGATTAATATTTGATTAATCGGGAAAAAATATGAAAGTCAATTCGAGTTGGACCAGGAGCATGAACTGATCAGCTCAAGCATGAACTGATCGGCTCAGATGCCCCAAACGATTGGTTCAGGTGTGAACCGATTGGCTGAGGTCACCAACCAACCATTTCAGGGTTGAAATGATCGGTTCAGCTGGCGCAGTTGGTTGTTTTGTGGAAAATTTCGAACCCTTCTACTCCTCTTTAGTCTCGCATTGCCCGGGGTAAAGAACCCTATCCCATAACTCTCCTATATATAGGGGTATTGGGGGCTTCTCAAGGTACATCTTAGAACACCAGTTGCTCTACAAAGTTGTCGTTCTCTCTGGTTTTGGTAACCAAGAGAGCCCAAGCAAGTGCTACCCGATAAGGGAGGCACAACAAGGGAAAGACAATTGCAAAAAAGCAACTGGTTGCAGGAGAGTGTGTTGGTGACTAGTACACCGACAGGAGGGTACGACTCCTTCTGATTCCTTGTGGGACAAGGAGATCGGAGTTCCAGGCAGTCCGTGTGGATGACTGTAGAGGCGGGAGACTTCTACCGCTCAGAGGATAGTTGTCAATCCTGACAGTCCCGGTGAGACCAGGAGTTTCACAGACACCATCCAAGATCGGAGGTGAAGACTGTGCGAGCCACGAGGTAACGTCGCCGAGCAAGCCTCGAGACAAGGTACGCCTCCTCAAACCATCTTTCCTATAGTATAGACATTTATGCGATCCCTTTATTCTGGGTTTGGGAGAAGAAATTTTTTGTTTCTATTTCCTTCTCTGCCTCCCCTAAAACCCAACAGTGGTATCAGAGTCACGTCAACTGCTCTATGCTTTAAGATTATCGATATGATTAATTTTGTTTTTTCACCTTTATTTATTGCATACAATGCGAATAAAATTGGCTTTATGCATGTCCAATCCTAAATCCACAAATCCCTATATACATATATGATATGTAATATGAATTCACTCGATACACGTCGTCCTTAAACGAGTTTTGTGGTGGATGTATAGCATGGTTATGGCCAATAAACCCTATGTATGTGTGCTCGGTTGAATGTGGTTGCTTGCATCTCGGTCTGCGCACTGATTCCCTATCTCCTATTCCTGATGTAACTCGAGATAACTTGAGATTTCTTTCCTACCTTTGCTCCCCCCGAATGTAACTCGGGGTTTCCTTTTTCAAATGCAAAATAGGATAGATTTTTATTTCCTATTATGTCAAAGAACGGAGGACTTTTGATGACCGGTTCGAGGAGCGAGATGAGAGGGTGGTGTCCTAAGGAGATGCACAAAGACCAGTGAACCGATGGGGTGGAGGTGCCAGTCGATCGGCTGGTGGCACCCAACCAACCAGTTTGATGGCGAGTCGATCAATCGTGGAGATGAGTTGATCAAACCCAGAAAGGCAAAGCACAGAGTTCATCTTGTATAGGTTGCATGTGATGTGGACCTAGATGATCGTGATTCCTCTTGGCTCGTGGAATCACATTAGGATGGCCATAATCATTGCTTTTATCATTTCACATGTTTTCTGTGGAATATAGCATGTATATGATACTTACTATTTTGTAGTGATTGTATATGTATATGTACCTATAAAACCAAATCCCTCATCTAAATATTAAGTATTTTACGCCTTCCATGAGCGGCACACATGAAAAACTTGATCGACCAAGCGTAGGTTACGCCAAAGCATGATGCGCTATCTATCTCGTGGAAGTGTGAAGGGTAAACATGTAGGTTCTACCAAAGCAGGGTGCATGCTTACCGTGTCAGCTTTTGGGTTAGACTTAACTGGTGATTCTTAGAGCGTCTAATCCCAGAGGCACGAAATGTTCATGGAAAGGTGTTGTGCATGTTCATTCATCAAGAGTTTCATATGATGCAATTGGCATGATGGTCTACCTAAATAGTCAAGTTGTGGGCGATCAGCCAAAGTTAACTCATGACTTGATGAAATACGGATCTTGACCCACTAGAAGATTGTACACTGTAATCTTTCGAATTGATGGTGAGGGCTGTCAATTTGAATCAAAATAGTGGGAGCGGTAATTAATTAAAGGCCTAATTAACTACTATCAAATTTTATTCAAATCAAATCAAATCAAAAGGAGTTTTGACACATGCACTTTTCTCTTGTAAAATGGCAAAAGAATTATCTTTTAAATGGGCAAATTAATTGAGAATAAATTCCATAACTGGTTGGGGATTGTGAGAAGTGTTCTGCACAATCCAGAAATACTGGTAGCCTTTGAGTCCACACTCTATGTGCACTTAAGAAGAAGGATAGTTCATTGATGGAGATCAATAGAACAAAGTTTAAGGACAAAGGTGAGGGAGAGAAGGGTTCTCTCGCCAAACCAATGTCATAATCTTCTGTGCTCAAAACATGGAGAATATGGAAGGAACAATGGAAGAAGAAGCGAGAGATAGAGATATCTACTTCTGGTGTATACGTAATAGAGATTAACTTTACTACTTCTTTTTCATGGGTACTTGATACCGGATGTGGATCTCACATTTGTTCAAATGTGAAGGATCTTAAAAGAAGTAGGCCTTTGGGGAAAGGCAAGGTTGAACTATGTGTTGCTAATGGGGCAAGAGTTGCCATCAATGCCATAGGAACCTATGAGTTAACTCTACCTAGTGGGCTAATAATAGAGTTGAAGAACTTCTATTATGTACCTGCCATAAATAGGAATATCATTTCCGTCTCTTATTTGGACAAGGATGGTTTTAAATTTCTTATTAAGAATGGAAAGTTTTCTATTTCAAAAGATGGGATCTTTTATGGCAGTGCCCCAATGTCTTATGGTCTATACTTGATAGATCTAGAGACAAATGTATACAATGTAAACACCAAAAGGCAAAAACTCAACAACTCAAACAAAACATATCTTTGGCATTGTCGTCTAGGGCACATAAATGAGAAGCGCATTTCTAGACTCCATAAAGATGGTTATCTAGACTCTTTTGATTATGAATCAATAAAGACATGTGAATCTTGTTTGTTGGGCAAGATGACCAATACTCCCTTTTCAGGTAAAGGTGAGAGAGCTAGTGATCTATTAGGACTCATACATACTGATGTATGTGGGCCTTTTAGAACTAATGTCAGAAATGGGTGTCAGTACTTCATTACCTTCACTGATGACTTCTATAGGTATGGCTATGTGTACCTGATGAAGCATAAGTCAGAAACACTTGAAAGGTTCAAGGATTTCATGAATGAAGTACAGAACCAACTTGGCAAAAGTATTAGAGCACTTTGATCTGATCGAGGTGGAGAATACTTAATCCAAGAGTTTGAGGACCTTCTACGAGCCTGTGGTATTGTATCACAATGGACTCCGCCTGGAACACCACATCATAATGGTGTGTCTGAAAGAAGGAATCACACTTTATTGGATATGGTGCGATCAATGATGAGTTTTGCTGATCTTCTGATTTCCTTCTGGGGTCATGCTCTTGAAACCACCGTGTTTACACTTAACTGAGTACCATCTAAATCGATTCAAAAGACACCATATGAGATATGGACTAGGAAGCGTCCCAATATGTCTTTTATGAGGATTTGGGGATGTGAGGCATATGTCAAGAAAATGTTTCCTGACAAGCTAGGCCCTAGATCTGATAAATGTTATTTTTTTGGATATCCTAAGGATACCAAGGGATATTACTTATACCACCCAATTGACAACAAAGTGTTTATTTCCAAGGATGTTTTGTTCATAGAAAAGGAATTTATTTCCAAAGGAAGTAGTGGGAGTAAAATAGAGCTTGAAGAGGTTCAAGCCCAACAAGAAAACATTGAACCAGTAGATGTATAAGAGGAACATAGAGATTCACAAGGTGTTGTAGAATCTCAGTCTCTTCAAGTAACACAAGGACCTCATAGATCTAGTAGGACACGACTTGAACCTGAGAGGTTTGGATACCTTGTGACTCAGGAAGGCGGTGAGTTGATCATAGATGATGATCCAACTACCTATCTAGAGGCTATGGAGGGACCAGATTCTGAGAAATGGCTTGAGTCCATGAAATCTGAGATGGAATCCATGTACTCCAATAAAGTATGGACTTTGATGGAACCACCTGAAGGGGTAAAACCCATAGGGTGGAAGTAGGTCTTCAAGAAGAAGACCGACATGGATGGCAATGTGCAAACTTATAAAGGTAGATTGGTTATGAAGGGTTTCTGACAAGTTCAAGGTGTTGACTATGACGAAACATTTTCTCCAGTTGCCATGATTAAGTCCATCAGGATTATGCTTGCTATTGTGGCTTACTATGACTATGAGATTTGGCAAATGCATGTTAAAACCACATTCCTTAATGGTAATATAAATGAGGATGTGTACATGACACAACCTGGAGGTTTTGTAGATCCAAAGAATGCCAATAAAGTCTGTAAGTTGCAAAGGTCAATCTATGGATTGAAACAAGCATCTCAGAGTTGGAATCTTCGGTTTGATGAGGAAGTCAAATTGTTTGGCTTTATTCAAAATGAAGATGAACCTTGTGTGTACAAGAAGGTTAGTGGGAGCATGACCACATTCCTCATATTATATGTGGATGACATACTATTGATGGGGAATGATGTCTCGGCCTTAGAAAAGGTAAAGACTTGGCTTGGGAATACTTTCTCAATGAAGGACTTGGGAGAAGCATCCTACATTCTAGGTATTAAGATCTATAGAGATAGATCTAAAAGGCTTCTTGGACTAAGTCAAAGCACGTACATTGATAAAGTGTTAAGCAGTTCAACATGGAGAACTCAAAGAGAGGTAACATCCCCATGCTACATGGAGTCACCGTCTCTAGAGCTCAATGTCCCCAATATTGTGAAGAGAGGGGGCGTATGAATGGGATCCCATATGCATCAGCCATCAGATCCATCATGTACACTATGTTGTGCACACACCCAGATGTCTCGTATGCCCTTAGCATGACGAGAAGGTACCAGTTAGATCCCGGGGATGCTCACTCGACAGTCGTAAAGAACATCCTCAAGTACTTGCGAAGGACTAAGGATCAGTTCCTTGTATACGGTGGCGAGGAAGAACTGGTTGTAAAGGGTTACACCGATGCGAGCTTCCAAACTGACAAAAATGATTACATATCGCAATCAGGATTTGTGTTTTGCCTAAACAATGGAGCAGTGATCTGGAAGAGTTCCAAGAAAGAAATAGTTGTTGATTCTACTACAGAGGCCAAGTATATTGCTGCTTCATATGTAGCAAAGGAAGCTGTGTGGATCAGGAAGTTCATCTCTGAACTTGGTGTAGTTCCCAGTAGCTGTGATGCAATTGAGCTTTATTGTGACAGTAATGGAGCTATTGCTCAAGCTAAGGAGCCCAGATCACATCAGCGGTCCAAGCACATATTGCAGTACTTCCATCTCATACGAGAGATCATATAGTGAGGAGATGTGAAGATTTGCAAAGTACCAACTGAAGACAACATAGCTGATCCACTGACTAAGACCCTTTCTCAGCAGAAGCATGATGGTCATGCTAGGTCACAAAGACTGAGGTTCCTAAGTGACTAGCTCTAAGTGCAAGTGGGAGTCTGTTGGTATGTATGCCCATAGAGCAAGTCATGTGATGATTGTAATGGGATACTTTGTAAATGATTTGAATAATAATAAAGGAAATTTTTGATCTATATGTTTTAACTGTTTCTGACATGATAGTGTAACATGATAGATGTCTAAAGAATTGTTTACTCCATGACGTATTCTTTTAGGTTCAGGGCCTAAATGATGAGATCATACGTATGTTAAGAGTATACATTCTTGTTTGGTCCCTAGTCAGTTGTTATTATGGAAATAACCATATACATCAATAACACTAAAGACTAAATTGTGTGTTGGTTGATGACAGAATCTCATTAGTTATGATATAGTGATATCAAACCAACCACATAGGTACTTGTTAGAGAACAAGTGTACCGGACAGACCCACCGTGGGAGTGACACATGGAACCATGATTTGGTAGTCACAGTCAGCTCTCACAGTGATGGTGGTGAATGTGATTCTTCGACCTGAAATCACTACACTCAACACATGTCGTTGGGTACACTTTGACATCATCAAACGCAGTCCTAAAACATGGGTTGTTATAAAGATGATGATTGGGTGACTTTGACACATGGGGCTTTTGAGAGATGAGTGATAGATATGGGATTTGTTCCTCCTAAGGGAGTTTAATGTCCATGGCCACTTTATGAGTAGGATTGAGAAAGGCATGTGCATGCATGTGTGAATCAATAATTGATATTGATGTCACACACATCTCACCCAATCTTCTTTGAGATTAAGGAAATGGATGAACGTTAAAAGGATGATTGTACCATGCCTTGAGTTCATTCAGGACATTAGTGACAAAGGGATTATACATTCACTGTAACACCATTCACAGATTGTAGGATTAAAAGTTCTTCTCTAACTTTCTATTTCACTTGGGTAGCATTGATGTGTGACTAGGCACCGCTCTTTGCTTGAGAAGTCATAAGTGTTATGGACTTTCACTACCAATGTGAAATGGACCTACAGGGTCACACACATAGGATTTAACCTAGAAGAGGAGTTTATCCACAAATGATATTTAGATTGATTACTAAAGGAGTTAAGTAGTTCAATTAAACACTCAGTTGATTGATAGCTTGAAATCATAGTGTTCAAGGTGTTGGACTAATTGATTAGAGTATCAGATTGATTGAAACTGCAATTGACTGATTTTGCACAGTCTGCACTTCCAACCGATCGGCTCATGTGATGAACCGATCGGCTCAGGTTGGTGAACCGATCGGCTCAACTGGTGAGACAATCGGCTCATGTATCAATGAGATGATTGGCTCAATTGTTGAACTAGTCAATTCATGTGACCAACCGAGATCGTTTGGAAAGTCAGAAGACTATTTTGCAAATACAATTTGTTTCACTTGTATAAATTTGATTCGTATAAGGATTAATATTTGATTAATCAGAAACAAATATGAAAGTCAATTCGAGTTGGACTAGGAGCATGAACCGATCAGCTCAAGCATGAACTGATCGGCTCAGATGCCCCAAACGATTGGTTAAGGTGTGAACTGATCGGCTGAGGTCACCAACCGACCATTTTAGGGTTGAAACGATTGGCTCAACTAGCGTAGTTGGTTGTTTTGTGGAAAATCTTGAACCCTTCTACTCCTATTTAGTCCTGCATTGCCCAGGGCAGAGAACCCTGTCCCATAACCCTCCTATATATAGGGGTATTGGGGGCTTATCAAAGTACAACTCAAAACACCAGTTGCTCTGCAAATTTGTGGTTCTCTCTGGTTTTGGTAATTGAGAGAGCCCGAGCAAGTGCTACCCGATAAGGGAGGCACAGTAAGGGAAAGACAACTGCAAAAAGGCAACTAGTTGTAGGAGAGTGTGTCGGTGACTAGTATGTCAACATGAGGGTATGAATCCTTCCGATTCCTTGTGGGACAAGGAGATCGGAGTTCTAGGCAGTCTGTGTGGACAACTACAGAGGTGGGAGACTTCTGCCACTCAGAGGACAGCTGTCAATCCTGACAGTCCCAGTGATACCAAGAGTTGCACAGACACCATCCAAGATCGGAGGTGAAGACCACACAAGCCGTGAGGTAACATCGATGAGCAAGCCTCGGGACAAGGTATGCCTCCTCAAACCATCTTTCCTATAGTATAGACATTGACGCGATCTCTTTATTCTGGGTTTGGGAGAAGAAATTTTTTGTTTCCACTGCCTTCTCTGTCTCCCCTAAAACCCAACAATAGGGATATAGAGAATTCAAAGGGCTGAAGGAAAGGTAGATAGGGAAAAGAAATCATTAAGTTGGAAGGATGTTGAGGTAGTTTTCTAACTCCAATACATATTTATGCCAACTATGTTTACTTTTAATTTATTAGCATTTACACATAATTATAGATTTATAATGCCCTATACAGGACAATGGTTGGGCATGCATACACGACATGATGTGGTATATGAACATGATTGTCATATAGGCGGCAGTAGCCATTCATTGTATACAAAAGTAATTTGTATAGTCTTGATCATCATAAGTAAATAGTCTCATTAAGTAATATGAAAAAATCAAATAAAACTCTTGAATTATGTCATTCGCTTTGCAGCTATTTGATAGGACAGAGCCCTATACAAAAGAAGAGATATATGAGACATGAGAAGGGTGGGCACACACCTTGATTGAGGAAGTCAACTTAGAATATGATTTGGATAAAATATGTGTTTTCCAAACCTTGATGTCATTTACTTCTATATACATGTGGTGGTTAACATTTTTTGAGACTTTAAATTTCATGAGTGAGTTGTTGGTGTGTATGTGAATGGTGTGTGTATATATGCACGTGTGTGAATGAATGTGAAAAGGAATGAATAAAATGATAATTGAATTTTTACATGTCATGAGAATGAAATTGGTTATCTGTGTTGCCTGAATTGTGAATGTGCATGAGAATGAAATTAAGTGTTGAAGAGAAGGGAATTGAAGAATGGAAATGTATGTTGGTGGATGAATTCTATGTATATTTTTGTAATTGTAGGTTTTGCAGGTGTGTTGGACAGTTGCTAAGTTGAAAATAGGGTGTAATCTACAATTCTAATAAACTGTAGGTTTTGCATCTTGTTGAACAGTCGACATCAGGTCTGTAGACCTACGAATTTAAAAAAATAACACGTGGTGTCAGTAATTATAAAAAATGGACAGCATGTCTACCATTATCTATTAAAATTTTATCTCATAAGTAAGTACAACATTAGTTTTGGTGATCGAATCGACACAATAGATCGCCTATGGTGCTATTTTTTAAAAAAGTCGACATTGTTAACCTATGGTGTTGGTTGTTGTTAGTAAAATTGACAACATTACTACCTAGACCGCAACACAAGCATGCTTCCCAGCACAAATGTGCTTCCAATGAGGTTATTTTTCTCTATATTTTCAATTTTTTTAGACTAAAACTAAGATATAGTTTGAGTATGGCATCAGTTGCTTGCTAGAAATCGATGACACACATCAATTCCACAAGACTTCATCGCTCAGAGTTGATCGTTCACTCATCCATTTTTATTTTGATAGAAACCAAAGTTGGAACTATGGCATCAGTTTGATCGTTCCTAAAAAATCAATGTAGAAGGCCCTTAGTTGTAGTGTCTCCCACTTAGGTGTCAGTAAAAAATTGACTTTATAGGTCTATTTTAATCGACGCTAAAGGTGGTATCTATACTAGCAAGAGAAATATATGGTATAATTTGTCCTAAACAAGACTACCTCAGAGTGAATGAGATGTGTCCCTCCGTGCAGGATTCTTGTAGTTATGTTAAACCCTAGATGTCTTTGGGAGGACCAAACCTTAGAGTAAGAGAGAGATTGGTTATATATTCACATGTGAACATGAATACCTAAAATATAGAAGATGGTGAGAGAGCCCTAAGACCATGGAGGAGGTAACAATGTTATCTTCTATAAAGCCTCATGCTCACATTGGTGGTTCCTTATAGGAATCTAGTGGTTGTGTTATATAAAAGAATGTTGGATAAGCATGTTTCATGGGTAGAGATCTATGTATGGAATTGCATACTTTGTTTTGTATTTATTTTGCTAGAGATTTTAAAGCTATCGACTAGTGCACATGTGGTAATGCGAGAACCCTAAACTAAAAGAGGGAAGATAAATTTAGTACTTTTGGTCCTTGTAGTGTTGATTGAGCTCAGAGAGACTGAGCATGATGCTACCCTCCAGTATGGGTTGAGAGAACCTTTTTTTGACTAGATAATACCTTGGTATATGTTTGATAAGCAACTTATATGAGTTTGTTTAGCACAATCATGATATAATATATAAGAATGTCATTGAATATTGAGATGTGATACATGTATATAACATGATGTAAAACCTAGTATGATTAAATATCCATCTCTTTATAGATGGTTAACCATGCATTGATAATGATGACATTGTAATGATGGTTAATCAAGTGACGAAGTTACTAATAGAGTTTGTAACCAAATATGGAAATGATATGAGATCTTTAAAGACATATGATACCTAAGGTGTTAATATATGTGCTTAATGAATATGTTGAGTATGTTCTACCAATTAGGACAATAAAATGATGATATCACACTAATATGGTCCAGATGGATAAAATGGATAATTTATAACTAATTCCTTCTGACTATGACAAATGTATTGATAGAACCCTTAATTTTGGAGTGAAATGATAATGTAAATTCTAAAATATGAAATATACCATGACATGATCAGAGTTTCTAAACCCTTCATGTAAATCTTCTATGGAGGGTTGATACACCCTATATGTTTCTCCAAAATCTTGTAGTAGTGGTTCAGATGAGTGCTAGATCTCTTATGTTTGAAGATCTTTTGTTATTCTTGCACTATGATAATGGTTTACTTTTGAGGAAACCTTTTTTAAGATCTGAAGGATGTGATAAATTTGATTTTGGCTTAATTCAAGAAAAAAAAATCATTTAAGATGTGTATGATGTGATTGGATGATCTGTTAAAATCTTTGAATGTCTAATGACACAATTGAATTATTTTGTTTGGGTTATATTAATAAGATTCAAGTATCCTAATAAGTGTAGATGTTAATTGATATTGATATCATGTTTCATATACCAAGATATGTGCCACTTTGGAGAACTTAATTGATGGGTAAATCATTGGCATTTTCACCTCAAAGTTAGAAAAACAAGTACTTAGGATATTATGAATCTATGTTTCAAGTTTCATGCTCATATGGGGTTCTTGATGAAAGATATATATATGTTTGAAGATTGATGAATTAAGTGATAGATATTCAGTCAAGAAGTATAGTTTTAGATGTATTAATCTAGGACAAGGTCAGGCATCTGGCTCATCCATATGAGTGATGTAGTATTGTTTTAGTAGCCATGGATTAGTTTTAGAAGTTGTGATCACTATTGTTGGATGTGATCGGATGGTTGCTTCCATCATCTCCTAGTTTGCGGTTGTAGACCAATCATGGAAATGATCACTCCATGATATATGTTGTGTCATGGAGAATGTGGGTTGAGAGGGAAGAGTGAAATGTTTATGTCCATACGTCTTGAGGCCCACAATTTGAATCTCCCTAATGTGGCTTCTAGTTTATGTGTGTAGAGAGTGGTAGCCCTCCATCTTTGTATGCTCTCCACCAAGATGAGAAGATGGTTATTTGAGGTAGATAAAGGAGGAAGAGGATAGGGATGGAGAAGGAATGGATGGTGGATAAGCATTGTGCAAGTTGTTGGATAAATTAGATATTATGATAAATCCCTTTGTTTCGATGATGACAAACATTTCATTCTTATTAATCTAACGAGCTACTTGAGTGTGCAGGATGACAAAATAGCAAGGGAAAATCCAAGAGCTTACTTAGTTTTATTTTCATGCAATGTAATCAATGTTGTAAAACTTGTACAAATACATAATGTACAAGTACTTAGATTTGCATGTAAATCAAGCGTTAGATTTTCCCTAGCCAAACACCATAGTTAGACATGTCACCCCATTTGAATAGAATCACCTTTGCACACTCACACATATAATTAGTGCTTAAATTGAAACCTTGAAACAGGATCATTCTCGGTCGACGAACTCCTCGACCGAGACACTCTCGGTCGACCATCTTCTCGACCGAGAAAGATCCAAAGTAGCCGTTAGACACAACAGACAAGTTAGTTGGTAGTTGAAGAAAGACGTTGCAAATCACTTGTTCCAGAGAGCCTGTCGGTTGACAAAACTTCGACCGAGTAGGTGTCTCGGTCGACCATTTGTCGACCGAGATGGTCTCTGACAGCAACTGCAGAATAAATTAATTAGCCGTTGTTAAAGCAACAACTTTGTACCTAACGGCTAGTTAAGCACTTAGAAACCCCTAGAAGTTGTCTAGAACGTCCTTAAGCATACTTAGGCCATTCCTATAAATAGGACAAGCCATAGGACACTAGAATTCACTTGTTACACTTGAGAATACACTTGAGCATACTTGAGCAATCTTTTGCAAGCAATTTGAGCACTGTGATCATTGGCCTACATTCTCCTTAGCTCAATCCCGTGTCCTATAGGCTTGATTCTCCTACCCACAGCAATTACAAGTTCACATACTTGGCTAGGAGATCTTACGCTTGATCTAGGCTTAAAGGATAAGTTGTAATTTCTCTATTTCTTTCTTGTTCCTATTTATTCTTTGTACTCTCCTTGCTACTCCTAGAGTTGGAGGCTGCGGATTGGAGAGGGTTGACTTCTCGGAGGAGAAGGGGACTTCAAGCTACTTCAAGAAGGCTATCGCACGGGAAGCTACTTCAGAAGGCTGGTGCAACGGGAGTTGGTGCATCTACTTCAAGGGAAGGCTGCTTCGAGTTGGGCGATTACTTCTAGGTGAAGGCTGCTTGAAGGGTTTAGGGAAAAGAGATTGTATTTTATGTAATTCCTTGAGAGGTAATAAAATAAATTTCTTTTCAAATCCCGGTTGGGTAAGCAACCGGGTAGTGGACTGACTACCTTAGTATTTGCTAAGGTAGGAACCACTCTAAACCCTTGTGTCTCCTTGTCCAATATTTTCTTTGTGGTTGCTTGAGTAATTAATTGTTAAAATTATCTATAAAACTCTATTCACCCCCCCTCTAGTAGTTTTCAATTGGTATCAGAGCAGGCTTCAAGGAACCCTAACCAGGTCTTGAAGAATGGAGGGAAATGGTGAAAAGTGCTTGGACAAAACCACTACATGCTGCAATTGGTGTTTAGGAACAAATCACAAAACAACCGGATGCCCATGGAGATCAAAGGAAGAGAATAAGCACAAAGAATGCTTTATTGCTACAACTAGTGAAGAAGAAGAAGAAGAAGAGGTAAGTCTTTTTGATTTATCTAAAGAAGAACTAGTTGCTATTATTGAAGAAACACATAATAAATATGTTGAGTGCAAAAAGAAATTCAAGAAATCAAATAAGGAAAATGGTGATCTAAATGTTAAACTTCTTGCTCTTGCATCTGAAAATGAGAATCTTAAAGAGGGAAATAAATTTTCTGATCTTAAGTTAAAATCTATGGAAGCCGATTGCAAGCTCCTTTCTGTTGAAAATTCAAACTTACAGACTCAAGTAAACGATCTTCAGAAACAACCATTATTGTGCACCCATATAGATTATGACACTATTGTTAAAGAAAGAAATTTATTGTCATCAAATCTAGACCAAGCAAAAATAGACATTAAGAAAAGAATGGATGAGATTGCCAAGCTACAACAACAAGTTTGTAGTTTGAATAACCATGGCATTCTTGATCAAATTCTAGATAATCCCTATCAACAAATTGGGAGAAGGGGACTAGGTTACAAGCCTAAAGGAAAAACTCATCAACAACCTAGTCAGAGAAAGTCACAAACCCAATCTATATATGTACCTAAAAGGACATCCTCACCCAATGACAACATAGGACACAACCATAGAAAAAGATATGAAGTTGACTCAATATGTTGTCATTACTATTTGCGTCTTGGTCACTATTCATTTTCATGTCCTTATAAGAGAAAAGATGTAGAGTTAGTTTGGGTTCCAAAACCTCCAAACTAAATGAACAAAATCAAAGTTGAGATATGACCAATGACATTAGTTGCATATTTCTATCTCAACTCTACATAATTACAAATATAAATGAAATTGATATTAGTTTGTTCCCTAAATGATTTAAAGTCTAATGAAAAAGAAAATTCCTATTTTCATATAATTTTTCATAAAAATATTTTCTGGTCTATTCATATACTAATGGAATTATCATTGTATGCTTTATACCATGCTTTCTTCATTGGGTGCGCATAGAAAATTGTTTGCAAGCCAGCAAAATAACTTATCAGTTACATGTTATTGCTTGCCACAAAATCTCTAACTCAGTATTTTTGAAATAATTATATCTCCAATTAAGTAGTATGCTTCAACTTGATTCTTATGCAGATATCAGACTAAATATATTCAAATCTGAAAAATATCTGCAAAATTTGCCTCTTGGTCAAAATAAAACTTGACTAAGGGGCGCTATGGTCGTAGTCAAAGGTGACCTAAAATAAGCTTAGACAAAAATTGCTTATTTTGGAAATTCTCTCTTTGGACTTAATCTAAATATAAATTTTCTTGAAAATTAAATCATTTGTTATCATTTAAGCCTTAAATTATCCCAATATTACTCCCTTAGAATATCCATATAAATGCTCTACAAAAATGATCTACCATTTGCATTTAAAAATCAGTTTTAAAAGTTGTACTCAGTAAGTCTGTCGGTCGACAAATTCGTCGACCGAGAACCTCTCGGTCAGCCCATCTCCCTCGACCGACAAATACTAAACAGACTCAACATCGGACGAACTGTCGGTCGACAAATGCTCGACCGAGACAACATCGGTCGACAAGTGCTCGACCGAGAAATAGCCGTTGGATACGACCGTTGTAAATCGACCGTTATGACCATTTTTTTTACCGTTGGGGAACCAAGTGGTGCGTCTGCAACTCGACCGTTGCGGACGCTCGGTCGACGAGTCGTCGACCGACCCGGTCGCTGGAATGCTATAAATAGGAGCAAAAACGAGTCATTTACTCACACTTACATTTCCTTGCCTCCATAGTCCATCTCTAGTGCATTTTCGTGCAACCCTTCAGCATTCTTATCCTCCAATCTTCCTTGCTTCTTCTCCACACTCAAGAAACACAAATGGCCTCCTCCTCAGCTGCCCATGGGAAGAAGAAAGTCGCCGAAAGAAAAAGAAGAGAAGCTCGGGAAGCCACTCCGCCACTGACGATCATCAACGACATCGCCTTCGTCGACGGAGATGCTGGAGATAGATATCTACGGCTTTCCTCTAAAGCTCCTCTTCCCCGACGCCCGGTCGAAGCTATGGACTTCATCAACATAGTCGATCTGGAGAATCTCTTTGGAGTGCAAAAGCTGAAGGACTTCATCAATCCTTCTTTTCCTATCTATTCCACTAAGGTAGTCAACGAATTCTATGCCAATCTCTTATCCCACACCGAAAATGAAACCACATTCTTCTACACCATGGTCAATGGGCGTAGTTTTAAATTTTCCGAAGGGGATATTCTTGATATGCTAGAAATTGATATAGATGAATACCAAGATTTCCTTGACCTTACCACCGGCAATCCACTAAATTTATTTTCCCATGATGACCACTCCACTAGCGTTAGTGATATAAAAAGAGCCATATTTCAAACCAATACCACTTGTCATGAAGATAGGGGAACCTATTATGCAATAAACCTGAAACCTGCATGTAGGATAGTAAACCTCATTGTTTCCACTAACATACATCCTAGAGCCAATAAATCTGAGGTCCCTATTTTCCGCATGTGTCTAATTTATGCTATCATAAAAGAAAATCCTATAACTTCATTCGCATAATACTTAAAAACATGCTTGAGTTTTCTGGCAATCCACCGTATGCCGATTTTGTATGCCAGATCACTCAACATTTTCTTAAGTTACAAATTGAAGATATGGGGTATACATGGGAGCGTAGACCACCAAAGATAAGTAAGAACACCGTAGAGAAGATGGGGATTGACTTTGGTCATAAATGGGCAAGAGTAGAAGGAGAATCATCACATCAAGATATACCACCACCCCCTCCTCCTACTAATCTATCTGTTGATCCCATCCAAAATACTCTCACTTATCTTGTCGGCTCCCAATATCATCTTAGTAGCCAACTCAACTATACCCACCATGCCATGACATACTTAAATCAAAGAATGCAAAATCTTTCTCCGAGCCAAACCGATGAATATCCGCATTCCTTAAATCCTGGCATGCTCAACCCATTTAACCCTTCATACAACTACTATCAACCTCCACCTCCACCATCAATGGATCTTGCACATACTCAATTTTCCTCCATACAATTGCAAGATATAGCTGCTCACTTCCGATTTGACCGAGTTCCCACATTTCTGGAAGCATATGTGTTAACTACGACAGGTGCTTTGGATTGGCAAACTCTGGTCAAATATTATGGAGCCGAGCCATTCCTTGGGAAGGATCCGGACATCGATGTAATTCTTAAATCTTTCCAGTGAAGTGTTGAAGTTGTACTAGTTGTAATGACAATGATTGTAATAAATTGGTCCTTTCTATATAATTGTAATATTTTCCATGCTATTGAATGAAGTTTGCCATCTTTGCTTAATTCAAATGGTTATATTTTTGGCATATGAGACATCTTCAAAAATATAGATTATAAGTTCATTATTGTAGAGCATAACAAATAAGGGGAGTAATAATTAAAACAGGCAACTATTAAAATTCTAGCTAAATTGACAAATGACAAAACAGTTCTCCAGAAACATTCTCGGTCGAGCAACTAGTCGACCGAGAACACTGTCGGTCGAGCTATTGTCGACCGACTGGGTTTCTATTTTTCAGACTGACATAAATTGCATACATCCTTGTTAATCATGGAGATCCTCTACAACATTTTATAGTTTTTGCTTAGTACTCAAACTTTCATTTGAGATATCTATCTAAGGGGGAGCAAAGCATAAGACTAAGGGGGAGATCATAAAAACTTTGACCATTTGATTAAAGAAGATTCCAAAAACATTGTAATAGCTGAAAATTTTCAAGAAATTTATGAATTTATTGAAAATGGTATCTTGTACTTGAAGGAACTCTCTACCCAAAACAGGGCTTAACATCCCTTGCATTTGGATGGAGACATTTTTATGTACTCTAAGATTAAGAGGATTCTCATTTAATTTAGGGCTTAACATCCTTTGATAAATGAGAAATAAATATACATTCATCATACGCTTAAGGGAATCTCATATCATTTCAAGGCTTAACATCCTTTGCAAATGATTGAGAAACAAATTGTGGATAAATTAGACAAACATTCATGTTTCTAATAGGATATCTATTTGAGGGGGAGCATAATATTAAGGGGGGAGAAGAAATATTCAACTTGGATATTTTTTTTTTGAAGCGACAAAGGGGGAGAAAGAATATAAAAATCAAAACTATAAATGAGTTTCATCACATCTTGGCCAGCACTTACTTGCAAAACATAAATGGCTACAAAAGGTAATTTTCAGGTATGAAACTCACATGCTTTATATTTTCTTATTTCATATTTAGGAAATGTTTGTCATCTTCAAAAAGGGGGAGATTGTTGGATAAATTAGATATTATGATAAATCCCTTTGTTTCGATGATGACAAACATTTCATTCTTATTAATCTAACGAGCTACTTGAGTGTGCAGGATGACAAAATAGCAAGGGAAAATCCAAGAGCTTACTTAGTTTTATTTTCATGCAATGTAATCAATGTTGTAAAACTTGTACAAATACATAATGTACAAGTACTTAGATTTGCATGTAAATCAAGCGTTAGATTTTCCCTAGCCAAACACAATAGTTAGACATGTCATCCCATTTGAATAGAATCACCTTTGCACACTCACACATATAATTAGTGCTTAAATTGAAACCTTGAAACATGATCATTCTCGGTCGACGAACTCCTCGACCGAGACACTCTCGGTCGACCATCTTCTCGACCGAGAAAGATCCAAAGTAGCCGTTAGACACAACAGACAAGTTAGTTGGTAGTTGAAGAAAGAGGTTGCAAATCACTTGTTCCAGAGAGCCTGTCGGTCGACAAAACTTTGACCGAGTAGGTGTCTCGGTCGACCATTTGTCGACCGAGATGGTCTCTGACAGCAACTGCAGAATAAATTAATTAGCCGTTGTTAAAGCAACAACTTTGTACCTAACGGCTAGTTAAGCACTTAGAAACCCCTAGAAGTTGTCTAGAACGTCCTTAAGCATACTTAGGCCATTCCTATAAATAGGACAAGCCATAGGACACTAGAATTCACTTGTTACACTTGAGAATACACTTGAGCATACTTGAGCAATCTTTTGCAAGCAATTTGAGCACTGTGATCATTGGCCTACATTCTCCTTAGCTCAATCCCGTGTCCTATAGGCTTGATTCTCCTACCCACAGCAATTACAAGTTCACATACTTGGCTAGGAGATCTTACGCTTGATCTAGGCATATCAAGCCTCGGGCTTAAAGGATAAGTTGTAATTTCTCTATTTCTTTCTTGTTCCTATTTATTCTTTGTAATCTCCTTGCTACTCCTAGAGTTGGAGGCTGCGGATTGGAGAGGGTTGACTTCTCGGAGGAGAAGGGGACTTCAAGCTACTTCAAGAAGGGTATCGCACGGGAAGCTACTTCAGAAGGCTGGTGCAACGGGAGTTGGTGCATCTACTTCAAGGGAAGGCTGCTTCGAGTTGGGCGATTACTTCTAGGTGAAGGCTGCTTGAAGGGTTTAGGGAAAAGAGATTGTATTTTATGTAATTCCTTGAGAGGTAATAAAATAAATTTCTTTTCAAATCCCAGTTGGGTAAGCAACCGGGTAGTGGACTGACTACCTTAGTATTTGCTAAGGTAGGAACCACTCTAAACCCTTGTGTCTCCTTGTCCAATATTTTCTTTGTGGTTGCTTGAGTAATTAATTGTTAAAGTTATCTATAAAACTCTATTCACCCCCCTCTAGTAGTTTTCACAAGTCAGCAAAGACATATAAGAATTTGGCTTTGATCTTTGATGTGTTGATGTTGGTTGATGAGCCTCAGGGGATCAGGGAAGAAGCTCAAGGTCGGGGATACGTACAAAGCACAACTCATAGAGAATAGATGTCACATTGAATTTCATATAGATCATGTGAAGCTTTGGACACTCTATTTTATGACGGTGAGGAACTATTGTATTTGCACCACCGTAGTAGCATCTTGTGATAACAAGATCTATGAAAAGGAGCAGCATAGGAGAAAGGAACCACTTGGTGGTGAGAAAAGCCCTTCGTAAGATCACCTGAAGATCTTAGTTGAGGAGATCTCTTTTCATAAGAACAAATTGATGAGGAAGAGGAGTAGATAGTAGTCGATCCCTCATCAAGTCTAGCTATCAATGCTGGTGTTATCACAAGGATGCCCAGGGGGAGGCTCCAATGAAAATCCACCATGCTAATGATACATTTTCATTGCAGAAGATGTTGTTGAGGAGGACATCCTGGATGGTTCAAGTTAGAGATTTTACCCATATTGGTGGCTTGGGTGGAAGAGTAGATCCCAAGGACATAGGGACTCATAAGATCGGAAGAATGGGCAAGAACACAAGGAGAGAGAGAAAGGAAGAATTGGTGAGTAGACCCTGGTGTGTTTCTACCAATGGTGTTACGCACTACTCAATTGGAGTTTGAATAGATGCAACCTCGCAGTCAGACACACACGGTGGATTCACTTTCGATATTTATAAAACCTAACTTAACACCTACTCACACTAAAACAACTACACCTGCAAGCGCACAGGGTCATGTCGTAGTATAGGAAGGTGGCAAGTATAGAGTTGATCCACATGGAAAAGAGGGGGCACTAGAGCTAGGTTTAGTTTTGCTAGGTTCCTACTGCGGAGACTAGGGTTAAGGGTTTGAAGGTTGTTTTTATTGTTAAACTAATATGAACAAACGAACAATTAAAGGTAGGAATGAAAACTAAGTTAACCCTAGACTAGTTTAAAGCTAAAGAAGCAAGAAAGGATTAAACTAGATATGAAAAGGGAAAATTACAATAAGGCAAGAAAGAGAAGATAAAAAGAGCAATTAAAGAGCTAAGCTAGCATGAACAAGGCAAGAGCAAAGCAAGAAGCTAACTAGGCAATAAAAGAGCTAACTAAGCTAAGCAAGCACAAAACTAGGGTTTTAAGTAGTAAAGAGGGGTGTGGGTTGTTTAGGGGTATGAACTTGTCAACAAGGTTGGAGGTGATCACATGCAAGCATTACACATCCATTAATATTATCCAAACCAAACAACTAGTTAGAGTCTAATGAATTGACCTAAGATACTAACTGGACATGGATGAGATGGGATATGTATAGGGGAACTTGTCCCTAACAACTCCCATTACCCTTACGAGGCTCAATTGGGTTAGGGATTAGGTTCAATTCAATTAGAGTCTAATCAAGTCTAGGTTTATAGATTAGACACTCCTAGGGCAATTAGGGGTTGAGGGTAGTAATGGGGAGGTGAAATAAGGGCTTTGAACCCCAATTCCCCCACATTCTAGCCTTGAGAAGGATCCATGTGAATTGCACTAGAATTATCTAATATAACTACTTAGATCTCTCACTTAGGTTTAATAAGATTGATTAGGATGTAGGAATATGGGAGGCAACCTAGGGATCCAAGAATTGGACCTAGGGGCAAATCCCAAAATTCACATATATAAGCAATTTCCCTAAATTCCTAAGTGATTTCACACACAAACCAACAAGAAATTCATGGAGAATGAGATGCAAATAGAACATAATCATTTCCAAATGAAATCATAATGTTTACATATCATTTCCCCCCAACATGGTATCAAAGTAACATAATTTCCCCCAAACAGCCCACCAAGAGGGGCTTAGCTACTCATAGACATGGAAAATACAAAAAGAAAGGAAGAAGAATGAGTAGAGGAGTGAAAATCCACGATGAGCTTGGTGAAGACTCATCCTTCTCCACCTCCTAGCAGTTGTAGCTCGAGCTCCCTCCTCCAAGGTAAGTGAATGGCATGGATGTATGGCGGAAATGGAAGGAAAGTAGGGTTTTGATGGTGGAAATGGTGAAATGGAGGTGGAATGATGTGGGAATGGGTGGAGGACAAAATGGGGATGCTAGAGTGGTTATAGGGTAGCTAACCTCATGCCCCATTTACCACCTAGGTATATATAGGTTTGGGGGAAGCACTAGGTTAAGTTGGGGCAATATGGGTAAAGTAGTGCAAAAATAGGTAGGTTTTGTGAGTAGCACGGCCGTGGTGAGTAGGGGTGAGCATGGTAGTGGTAGGGTACAACAATCATGGGAATTAAAATGTGGAGATGTACATGGATGGCCACGACCGTGGGGGGTGACCACGGCCGTGGTGGGAACCTTCTACTACGGGCATAAGATTCACCATGACCGTTTTGGCCATAATCATCAAATTCTAGAAGTTGTAGTGATTTTTTGTGATTGGGGCATGTCCACCACGGCCATCGTGAGTACCATGGCCGTTTTGGTGTCCTTGCCATGCACTTGAGCTTTGAACTTGATCATCCATGGAGGTTATTGCTTCAAAACATTCTTTGACCACTTGGGGTAGGTTGGGAGTGGTTTTGCCCTCATTTTGGGCTCCACCAAGCTTGATGAAACCATAGATTGGACCATCTTATCTCCATGCCATCAAGTAGTGGACAAAGTACCTATAAAACATGCAAAAATCCTCCATAAGTGCATTTTATAGAAATAACCATATTGGGGGAAATAACATGTAATCTAACAAGTATAGATGTGACGGAAATGCTATATGACACAAGATGAAGCCCTAAAATAGGGCAGAATCACCACCCCAAACTTAAAACATGCTTGTCCTCAAGTATGCTCCAACGCAACCTCTCTACAAATTTTCCAAAGTCGAGAAATGACAAATGCAATGTAAAAGGTGATTATTGTTGAATAGGATCAAAGATGACTAAGTACATGCATTCCACCTCTCTCATCTCCTACTTTCACAATCCAATCATGAAAAGAGAACAAAGCATATGAACTTAAAATATAGTGCATAAAACACACAAGTTATTCATATTTCTTTCATAAAGTTTCGGGTAAACCGTTTCAATGATGGTGTTAATCAAGTATGATTAGGAGTGTTGTTTCACCTTCATGCATTTAGTCTTATGCTTCAAATCACACCAAATGATCCACGGGGCTGCAGAAAAGGGCAAAATGAGCTAGGTTTGATGTTTCCTAGATCAATGGGCATGAAAATGGAAAAAAGGATTGCGGTAAGATTTTTTAGTGCTATTACATAGAGCACTTATCTTTTCTTTATTTGAATGCTCCTAAATAGGAGCATCCTTTTATTTTCTTTTTACATTTTTTTTCTTTTTCTTTGCCCTTGGAGTAGGTAGGGCATATCGTGGATAGAGGGAAGTGGGGAGATGGAGATGTGGCCACCCCAAACTTTTGGAGATGGCCACGGCTAATATGTGCACTTTGGCATCCTTTCATGGGGCAGAGGGGTAAGAAGATGGTGAGTGAATAGTCGGGTCAAAGAGGGGTCATTGGTGTGATTCTTAACATAAGGTCTCTTGCATGAAAATTAATCCAACACTTCATCCAACAATGTCACACCACATGAATGAACAATCTGGAATTGATATTTCAATCAAGTTATTTCATGAACACTAAGCGCTCATAGCTTGCTCAAGTCACAACTCAACCAAATCATTCACAAACACAAGAGAGTTGATGCACATGTAAACAGTCAAGAATTGATACCATTTAGAAATAAACAATGATAAGTCACTTGCATTTGTCAAAGGTCATAATTTTTAATCCAAAAAGTAGAGATTGGGTTGAAACACACTTTTAGACGAGAAATCTCAACTTTGGGAAAAATTGGCCAAAACGGTGCCAAGTTGCCTTCAATCACATCTAAGCCAATATTATTGAACTTAAAGCAGTAAACAAGCAAATACTAGCTATAACATGCAAGAATTACCAAAAATTTGCATGATATGCAATGCATGGCAAGAAAAGTAATTTTTTAAAAAAATTATGTCAAAATTGCAAGAAAGTAAACTACATGACATGCAGGTATGCAAAGAAATAAAGATGACTAAGGTAGATAGAAAAAATAAGAAAACAAAAGTGGATGTGGTAGGTGAAATGCAAAGTGAAACTAGGGCATACCTGCCCTAACACCCCAAACTTTTGAATCAAGTTGTCCTCAGCATGATCCTAGAGTTTAGGATGATAGGGTAGACGATCATGGCTCTCTCGAGGCTTCGGCGGTGTTCCTCCTAGTGGTGGAGGATATGTGTCATAGCTGCCCCACTAATCGGCCTTAAGTGGCTGAAATTGGTCTGCATCACGGCTGTACTGTGCAGCACGGCCGTGGTGGCTTTAGGTTGCACGGTCGTGCTGCCTGGCATGGCCGTGGTGCAGTCCTTTGGCAGTTTTTCTCAATTTTGCTTCTGAATCTAGGGACTTTGTGTGTTTTTCATGCAAATGACCACGGTCATATTGATGTGCCACGGTTCTGGTGGTCCCTGTAACTGCTACTCTCAAAATGAGGAACATCAAACACTTAGAAACTTGACCCAAAGTGATTTTTCTTTGAATCCTTCTCTCAATTGTACTCCAATTTCCTTCATTTCACCCTGTTATCACATGCACATCTTAAAACTAGAAAAAAATATTAAATACAAGTGTGTGTGTGTGTTTTCTTTGTAAGTGTAAAAACAAAGCAGAAGTATCAAAAATGTAAGGTTGGGTCAAAAATTCCCAAACCTAGGTGGGTTTCCTCCCATAAGTGTTGCGTTTCTTGCCTTCAAGTAGGCTTCTTGGTGATTCTATATTCATCCATTTGGAACTCTCATGTGTCCATTCTTGCTAAACATGCATCCCTCATTTGCTTTCAATCTAAATTCCTCATCCCTTTCATCACAATAATCATCACCAATTTCTTCACCTTGGCATCCTCTCAAATGCCCATTTGGACTTGTGAAGTGATCATGTCCAATATCCCTATCTCGAACTCACCGGGTTGGGGTCTTGTACATGTTGATGTTGATCTTCATGTCCATGAATGAGACTGTCATAGTGCCACTGCACACATGAATGTCAGCATCATTTGTAGAGAAGAGCAGCCTTCCCAAGATGATAGGAATCTTCCTATACTCTGGCTCCATATCAAGTACAATGAAATCCGTCGAGAACACTGTGCCTTTTTCTTTATCTATCATCACCAAGACATCATCCACTTTACCCCTAGGCACTTTTATGGATATGTCTGCCAATTGGAGAGTGTAATGTGCTGACTTCAACTTGCCCAAGCCCAGCTCAATATAGACACTGTATGGCATCAAATTCACACTGGATCCCAAATCAAGTAAGGACCTATCTATGCGATGTCCTCCTATGTAACTAGGTATAAGTGGGGCTCCTGGGTCTTTTCTCTTCACGGGAAGTGAATGTTGTGTGATGGAGCTCACTTGTTCAGTCGATCTCACCTTCTTCGAAATCCTCCCTATTGACCTTCTTTTCATAGTGCATAGGTCTTGAGGAACTTTGCATAAGATGGGATTTACTTAATAGCATCCAAAAGTGGAATGTTCACCTTCACTTGGCGAAACACCTCAAGAATATCAACATTGTGCTTTTACCTCCTTTTCAATTCTGGTGGCTCATCTAGTGCTTCTATGAATGGAGGATCACTACTTTTTTCCGTACTTGCATGAACATGAGGTGGAACACTACGGATGGTAGGACCTACAAAATGGATATGTGGTGGATCACATGGAATCCCAAACTCAACATGTGGTATCACAACATCATCTTCAACAATATCAATCACAGTATCACCACTTGGTTGCCTTTGCTTTGCTTTATCAACCTTTCTTTGACTTGTGGGATGCTCAAGAGTTTTCCCACTCCTTAGAACTATCACAGCACTACCTATCTCATGGTGGAGAGGGGGAGCATGTTGTGGCTGTGGAGGAGGTGCAGGTGACACTTGGGGGAATTGAGGTGGAGAAGAGAATTGAGGGGGGGAGAAAATTCGGATTAGAAAGTGAAGTTTTGGGAAATTTGAGGTGAGGGAGGTGGTAGAGGAGTGTAAGGCTTGGAGTAGCCTTGGAAGGAGTGAATGGGATGTACTTGCATGGGGGTGGACTATAGAAAACGTGGGAAGAAGGCATAGGTCCACTTGCTTCATGGTGGCTCATGATGGGTTTTGAAGACAATTTTTCTTCTTGGAGAGCAATTATGGAAGATAGTTACTCTATTCTCTCCTCTAACCTTCCAACATCTCTTTGAACATCATCAAATACCTTCAACCTAGAGAGAAACTCTTCCTCAAACCTTGAGCTATATGTGGGACTTTGTGGTTCCTGGTGTCTATAGGAGTGAGGTGTCTTCTTTTCTTCCCCATAGAACTCAATAGCATTGACCGAATGACAAGGAGGTTTGGTCACTTGGTTTCTCATGAAGCTCATCATTTCACCAAACATTTTCATCAATTGTGGGCTTGAATCATCATGAGTTGGAGATGTCACACCAAAAGATAGGTCACTATCACTAACCATACTAGAAGCTTTCATCCTTGAACTTTCTTACAAACTCTCAAACAAGGGCCATGTCTCCTCAGGTTGTTTATCCAGAAAAATTCCTCCACAAGAAGAATCCACTATAGCTTGACTTCCATGAGATAGACTAGAGTAGAAGGAGTTGATTGACTTTATGTTTCTTCCAATGGTGTTACACACTACTCAATCGGAGTTTGAATAGATGCAACCCCACAGACAGACACATACGGTGGATTCACTTTTGATATTTATAAAACCTAACTTAACACCTACTCACACTAAAACAACTACACCCGCAAGTGCATGGGGTCGTGTCGTAGTATAGGAAGGTGGAAAGTATAGAGTTGATCCACAGGGAAAAGAGGGGGCACTAGAGCTAGGTTTAGTTTCACTAGGTTCCTACTGCGGATACTAGGGTTAAGGGTTTGAAGGTTGTTTTGATTGTTAAACTAATATGAACAAATGAACAATTAAAGATGGGAATGAAAACTAAGTTAACCCTAGAATAGATTAAAGTTAAAGAAAGAAAGGATTAAACTAGATATAAAAAGGGAAAATTACACTAAGGAAAGAAATAAAAGAGCAATTAAAGAGCTAAGCTAGCATGAATAAGGCAAGATCAAAGCAAGAAGCTAACTAGGCAATAAAAGAGCTAACTAAACTAAGCAAGCACAAAACTAGGGTTTTAAGTGGTAAAGAGAGGTGTGGGCTATTTACGGGTATGAACTTGTGAATGAGGTTGGGGGTGAAGACATGCAAGCATTACTCATCCATTATAATTATCCAAACCAAACAACTAGTTAGAGTCTAATGAATTGACCTAAGCTACTAACTGGCCATGGATGAGATGGGATATGTATAGGGGAACTAGTCCCTAACAACTCCCATTACCCTTATGAGGCTCAATTGGGTTAGGGATTAGGTTCAATTCAATTAGAGTCTAATCAAGTCTAGGTTTCTATTCTAGACACTCCTAGGGAAATTAGGGGCCGAGGGTAGTAATGGGGAGGTGAAATTAGGGCTTTGGACCCCAATTCCCCCACATTCTAGCCTTGAGAAGGCTCCATGCTAATTACACTAGAATTATCTAATCTAGCAACTTAGATCTCTCACGTAAGTTTAGGAAGATTGATTAGGATGTAGGAAGATGGGAGGCAACCTAGGGATCCAAGAATTGGACCTAGGGGCAAATCCCAAAATTCACATATATAAGCAATTTCCCTGAATTCCTAAGTGATTTCACATACAAACCAACAAGCAATTCATGGAGAATGAGATTCAAATAGAACATAATCATTGCCAAACGAAATCATAATGTTTGCATATCATTTCCCCCAACATGGTATCAAAATAACATAATTTCCCCCAAATAGCCCACCAAGAGGGGCCTAGCTACTTATACACATGGAAAATACAAAAAGAAAGGAAGAAGAATGAGTAGAGGAGTGAAAAGCCATGATGAGCTCGGTGAAGACTCCTCCTTCTCCACCTCCTAGCAGCTGTAGCTTGAATCCCTCCTCCAAGGTAGGTGAATGGCATGGATGTATGGTGGAAATGGAAGGAAAGTAGGGTTTTGATGGTGGAAATTGTGAAATGGAGGTGGAATGAGGTGGGAATGGGTGGAGGATGAAATGGGGATGCTAGAGTGGTTATAGGGTAGCTAACCTCATGCCTAGCCACCACCTAGGTATATATAGGTGTGGGGGAAGCACTAGGTTAAGTAGGGGCAATATGGGTAAAGTAGTGCAAAAATAGGTAGGTTTTGTGAGTAGCACGGCCGTGGTGGATCACCACGGCCGTGGTGAGTAGGGCTGAGCACGGTAGTGGTAGGGTACAACGATCATGGGAATTAAAATGTGGAGATCACAGGGAGATATACATGGATGGCCACGGCCGTGGGGGATCACCACGACTGTGGTGGGAACCTTCTACCACGGGTATAAGACTCACCACGACCGTTTTGGCCATATTCATCAAATTCTGGAAGTTATAGTGATTTTTTGTGATTGGGGCATGTCCACCACGACCGTGGTAAAGTACCACGGCCATTTTGGTGTCCTTGACATGCACTTGAGCTTTTAACTTGATCATCCATGGATGTTATTACTTCAAAACATTCTTCGACCAATTGTGGTAGGCTGGGAGTGGTTTTGCCCTCATTTTGGGCTTCTCCAAGCCTGATGAAACCCTAGATTGGACCATCTTCTCTCCATACCATCAAGTAGTGGACAAAGTACCTATAAAACTAGTAAAAATCCTCCATAAGTGCATTTGATAGAAATAAGCGTATTAGGGGAAATAACATGTAATCTAACAAGTATAGATGTGACGGAAATGATATATGACACAAGATGAAGCCCTAAAATAGGGTTGAATCAGACCCCACATCTAGATGACCAATCACATCTAGGCAACATGGCCAAGCCAACAATGAATCAAGGTGCACATTACACCTCCCTGCATGCCATGATCTGAGCATCCTAGCAGGAAGATCCCACAGTTGTTATTAATCACAACAGGTAAAAATCCTAGAATACATATTTATCTTAGATATATTCATATAACTTAGTAGAATGTCAATAAAATACAAACAAGATACTGAAATCTTCACAAAAATGAGTAGAGAAATATATAATCCTAATAGCACAATTTTGATGCCTATATGTATATGACATCCTTAAATAATGAATATGCTTATGTCATGGATAATAATTAATAAATGATGGTGGAAAATTAGATAAACCTATTTTTGACTCTTAAATTTGGTTTATAATACATATGAACTATGAGATTATCCACTTCACATACAAAATGACACGATTTTCTGCATATAGATGATTGGGGCAAATAACACTAAATAATCTATAAAAAAACATGTAAGGTCAATAAATTGTGATAGTTGCAAAATATCTTTACAATAGTTATTGGAGGCTAATATGGAACTCTGATCTCATTTAGTACATAGATTCATGTGATTTGATGGTGTAACATAATATATGGTATGAAACCATAGATTGATGAGAGAACCCTAACATGGAAAATCTATATAATAATTAGAATGCATGCAAGTATATGAAAATGGAATTATGATTCAAAGAAGTAACATGAATTGTAACATGAAATCAGCAATTTATTTATATAGTAAAAATACAAGTGATGATGGTAATGTTCTAATGAACTAAGTCAAACCCTAAATTGACACAAATAGGGTAATGATGATGATTGCCTTTTCATTATCAAGGGTTGACCAAGGATATAGTTGATATTAGGAATGTGATGGTTAGATGATCTTGTTTCAAGGTATGCTTTACCTCTTATTTGTCCTACTATATAATATGGATGTATTCAATGCGTACAAGTATTCTTGGTATATGATATTGGATGAAATAAAAGTTCTTGTATGTTACCTTGCTTTACTTTTGGTATATATAGATCAAACATATGAAAATGTAAGATATTTGTTCCATTATGTGAAGCACTAAACTATTTGGTAGTACAACACTTAGAAGTGATCTGACTCTTTGCTATTTGGTTACATTGTACATATGATCGAACTTTTTGTAGGATATTATAAAGGTCTTAATCAAACTCCTTGGCTATTGAGAGAATGCATCAAAACTTTCAGCGATCAATGCATGGATATATAATGGAAAATGTTCTTAAAATGTGTGTTCTCTATTGCTTATAAATGTTTTTGTTCAAGTATGCCTCTTGTTATATTTGTTTATTAAGTACAAGTTCTAGATTTATCTTAATGCCAAGTCATACAATTAAAGAGTTACATGAATCTTGTAATGTATTCAACACAATATTTTAATATGTTATACTGATGTGTACCCCTTGTAATCCTTTCTTGAGATTATAGATACATGATCTTGAATACTCTTGATAGTTGGGAGTTGTGTGAAGAGCAAATGTATAGGTGGACCTATTGTCTAGAAGATCCTTTTATAGTGGTAGTATATGCATGTGTAAAGTTTATTGTTCAATATGTAATCTCAAAATATGTAATAATTCTTTGTATAACTATATGATGAATTGTGGGGTATGTGTTGTATGGTTTGTTTTTGTTCATGTGCATGTGCTACTTTTGTTCCTTCTGACTTCCTATAATTTTTTTCTTGGCCTGGTACATGGTTTTTAAATTGGGATATCCACTACATTGAGGGTTTCAATTTGGATGTCACACGTGGTCAATACGTTGAAAATTTTGGGACATCACAAAAGTGATCGCAGATAATTTTAGTTTGGAGGAAAGTGGAAAAAGTCACACTTGGTGACATATTTTAACTGATCCATCTTCCAAGGTTATAGTGGGATGTATAATAAAAGAGTTAAAATATGTAAGAAGATGTGATATGCCATTCATGTGATGAGTATAATTGGAATCCTCTATCCAGCTAGAAGGAGTAGCAATCACAGATGACCCTGGGTTTCCTTGGGGAAAGTTAGATGGAATGGTGGTATCAAAGTGGGACACCAATGTGCAATTTAGGAGAGGATGTTTCCACGATTTTTTGAAGGGGAGTCTCACCATACTAGTTTGCATGTTACAACCCATACCTTGCATTACTAGTAATTTGAGATTTTTCATTAGTTGTGGTGTTAAATACAACATAATTAACACTTTGCATAAGTAACAAGTTGTTTTATGTTTTGGTTCAACTTAAATTATTTCATTGATAAATTAAATAAAATATGTTTTGTGATTACATCAAGGTTTGAACCATAGTTAATAGTAACATCCTACACAAGTACTTGAAAGGGCATTATAGACGTTTGAGAAATAACAAAGAAATTATTAGTTTTTATATAATGATAGAGAATTCAATTATGAATTTAAAGCAAAAAGAATATATGAAATGGAGTTAAAATAGAAAGCTATGGAACTTTTAGTTTTCACAAAAAAATATCTTCAGATTCACAATCAAAAGCTCAGCAGACTCAGAAACTGAAGGTTTGATAGACAAATGGTTTAACAATCGAAGGCTCAAAAGATACACAAACCAAACGATTGGAAAACCCATGGTTCAATAACTAAAGACTTGGAAGACTCACAAACCAAATGCTTGACAAATCGATAGTTCAACAACCAAAGGCTCGACAGACTCACAAATCAAAATCTCGACAGATGATGGTTCAATAGTTGAAAGCTCGATAGATTCACAAACTGAAGGCTTGGTAGACCAATGATTCATCCACTCAAGGCTTAGAATACTCACAACCCAAAGGCTAAGTAGACCAATGGTTAAATAATCAAAGGCACGACAAACTCAAAAATGGGTGGTTTTGAGCTGTGTTGTCACCCAGACCGCCAATCACAAAAATTGCCATAATTTTTGCTATATATATCTGAATCTGAAGAAATTTATTTTGTTAAATTCATTGTTTCAATCATATACACATCTAGAGACCTAAACTAGGTAAAAGACAAATTGTAAGGTGCCTAATAGGGTGATCTTTTGTAAGAGAATGGAGAAAGGGATGAAATAAGGGTTATAGCATAGATCAACCTTGGTAAGGAAGTTTTAGATGTAGATCTCTTCTTCTTGTCATGTTACCTTTCTCAGAACTCCCTGGTCCAGCAATTGATGTTGACCTTTCTTCTTTGTCTTTACCTCTATAAGGCTTCATTTAGATTTGTTAGACCAATGCAAGGATAATTGAAGCTATTCTTTAGAGATTTGAGCTCAAATCTATGGTATGTATATCAAAATTCGAGTTTACATAATTCAAGATCTAGATCGTAAGCTAGATCACTCATGGTGAGCATAAATTCACCTTTTAATAGTGATTTACAAAATGCAAGTCTGGAATAATGATGTTTTTTATGTTGATTCTTAGTAAGTAATGGTAATTGCGAAATTATTGTGCATGCATAGTAGTTTCTAGTAGAGAAAATATATAATCGATATATTATATGCTATAATTTTGACAAGTTCTATTGTTATGTGAGATGCATTACAGTAGGGAAAATGGAATGGTGGATTTAGAGGCAATGAAAACCCCAAGATTGCCCTAATTCCATATCTAAAGAATTGAACTGTGATTTGAGAAAATCATGATGCTTTATATATGTCATATAATTGCAATGATTAATGCCAAATGCTCATTTGTCAAAGTTAGGGTAATATTAGCAATTACAAGTATGTTATTATTACAAATGTAGTTTGACTAGATCATAGATGCCTTGAACACTATAGAATCCATCACAAGAGGCCTACACAATGAGGAGAAAACATGCTTCCTGACAGGAGGATAGTTCCAAATTGAGATAGTTGGATCGAAGTAGTTAAGGGTGCAGGGTTCATGCCAATGAGGGTATACTCCATATAATAGTGTGGTATCCAAAATTAACTGGATATGTTGGTGGTACTAGATATACTAGTTAATTGGTTATCCCTAGTGAAACCACTGATGCAATGACAACCTAAGTTCTTTGGTCCTCCACCTAAGTACCACGGTTTAGAGGAGGAGCCAAAGACCTAACTACTCCCATTATCCTTCGAGGCCAGACGTGACGAGGCCCATTGTAGAAAGGGTATCCAAAGATTTCAAGCTTTGAATCTAGGACATTCTTTTAAATCTTATACAATAAGATTGTAGCTTGTTGTGATGCTTTCACATGTTGTGGTACACCTCATGTGGGTACAAAGTATTTAATAAATGGACTAAAGAACTAATGGTTAATTGGTTATTTACTGTGATTATATGTTATCAATACTCATGTTATGTCTGAATGATATGATTGTTTAAAATTGCCTTGTATAATTTGCTTTCATCCTAAACTATATATATATATATATATATATATATATATATATATATATATGAACTAGTTTATCATGGCTACGTGTTGATTTTCTATGTACTGAGTCAGTAGCTCATCAACATGCTAAAACATTTTTTAGGTAAAGGACTAGCTCCTCCATAAGAGACAGGAGTGATCTTCTATCAAGAGTAGAGTAGAGGCTTATGAGGAAGTAATTATATTAGATAGTCAATTTCTTATCCTTACTCTAGATCCTGAGAATATGAGAGTGATAAAAGATAGCAGCATGTAATATGTTGAACTTTATCTATATTAAATGTGAGCACTTTTTTATGTGAATGTGAACACTTTATTTTATGTAAAAATAGAACTCTATTGCAATATTTCACGATCTAAATTAACATGATGTTATCTAATAGTAAGATAGTATATTGAGAAATAAGAAAAATCTAAAGGTGATTTTCGGTTTGTAGTTATAAGTGGGTGATTATATTAATACCTTCTTGGCGTTCCTACACCCTGGTTAGCGGTTTGGTTCGTGTCAACTTATTTGGTATCAAAGTTTAGGTTGAGATTAGGTTTGGGAAAGAGGTGGTAAGAGAGCAATAGGTTAAGACATTTTCCTCTTTAACTTATAATTTTATAACATATGTTGTATAGTTATGGGTTATGCAAATGTCATGAAGAGGATGTGGTCTTGGTGAGGAGAAAGCTAAAAGTCATTATAGCCCTTAAGTAATGGATTCATTTTCTAGTAAGTATTTGATGAGATCCTATTGAGATGGTGAAGAAGCTTGGTGGGACTGAGTTATTGGAAGAACTAATCCAAATGTAGAATATGTATTGCTTCGAGAGCTACAAAAGGTATTTTTCTTAATGGAGTTATCAAAGGATAAGCAAATTAATTGTGTTGTCTATCTACTCAAAGGAGATGTTGAGTTGTAGTGGCGTGATTTAGAAGATGAAAGGAGGAATATAGTGATGACATGGAGGAACTATCTAGATGAGTATCACTTTAAGTATTTTACTCCTACTTTGGTAAGCGACAAGATTAGACAATGGGAGAATATTAGATAGATCAACGTGTCAATTGGAGTATACAAGGCATATTTCACAAGGTTAGGTAGAATTTGTCCTCATCTTGTATTGTATGATATAAAGAAATGTATTATATTTAAAGGAAGTTTAAGATCCAAGATTGGACATACCATATCATATATCAGGAGAAGAGATAAAGAAAATTTTGGAGAAGTTTTGGAAGCAAAAGGACTTATCAAAGAATCAATTAATGTTGATGAGCACTCTGAAAGAAAGGAAAGATTTGGCAAATTTGGTAGAAGAAAACAAAGTAGTGGTGGATACATAGGAGGTGTGGATTATTTTCCAAGATAGGATGAGGTATTGGTTGTTTTGGAAGGAAAAGATATGGTTTAAGTGATGTACTATCTTCTCATAGTCAAGGAAGATCTAGCCCTTGCATATAGAATATATCACCTAGGTAGGCACTTTCATCAAGGCCTTCAGGGTCACCAACATCAGTGTTAGATTCACAGAGATAGGATATAGCTACATGTGCTAACTGTGGTAGGACACATACTGGCCACTATTCGGGGTCAGTACATAAGTATCTTATTATTGTGGATAGATGGGACATATTAAGAGGGATTTCCCAAATCTTCAGTTTATACTTGAACAAAGTTCACAATCACAATTTTAGACTCCTCAAAGACATGCTCCAGTTAGAGGGGAAAGATATTTACTAGCCTCATGCTCTAGAGGGGAGCACCTAGTATCAATAGTGGATATTAAGAGCCACATTCTATAGGGAGAGGTACAAGATGTTTATTTTCTATGACTCAATCCAAAGGAGAAGTCTAACCTAACGTTTTTACACTGATGCTTCTCTTTAATAGTATTTCTGTTACAATTTTGATAGATCCTGGTGGGACACATTCTTTTATTTAGAGATCAATGGTTAGTGGATTAACCTTTTAAATCTAAATTGATCTTATGAATTGATGTTAAGAGTATTGTTAGGTGAACCAACCATTTTGACTAAAGTATATTCCACGTGTCTTCTTGTGTTTTAGTGGGTATCTTCTAAATTGTTGTTAAGAGTACTATTAGATGAACCAACAATTTTGAGAGAAGTATGTCCTAGACGTCTTTTGAGTTTCAATGGGTATACCATAGCGGTTAATTTCATATGATGAGACATTAATTATTTTCAAATAATATTGACTAGGGATTGCCTTAACAGATATCATGTCCAATTAAATTGTTGGAACAAAGAGGCTATATTTTATCGAGGTGGCTTTTCCTATGTCTTTAGTGGAGACAGAAAAATCTTGCCCACATGTTATCAACTGTTGTAGCTGATAAGATGATGAAGAAAGGTTTTGATGCTCTTTTAACACATGTGGTAAATGTAAAGGCAGAGAAAAGAATAGTTAATATAGAGGATGTTACTATCGTATGTGAGTTCCCATATATTTTTCCCAATGAGTTACTAAGTTTACCTCCAGAGAGAGAGATGTTGATTTTGAGATACATATTTTACTAGGTAGTCACCCAATAGAATTACTAGCATATAGAACGACACCTATAGAATTAAAGGAGTTAAAACTCAGTTACCAGAGTTAGTGGATAAGGGTTTCATTCAACCTAGTAAATCACCTTCTGAAGCTCCAATGCTTTTCTTGAAAAAGAAGGATTAGAACTATGTGGTTCTGCATAGACTACAGATAATTGAATAAGATAACCAGTTAGAACAAATTCTTTTGTCTAGGATTGATGACATATTTGATAAGTTATGTGGAGCAACAATCTTTACAAAGATCGACCTTAGGTCAATTTATCATCAGTTAAGGATAAAAGCATCAGATTTACCCAAGTCAGCCTTTAGAACAAGATATGGCATTATGAATTTGTTGTTGTGTCTTTTAGACTGATAAATTCCCGTACAACTTTTATGGACATGTGAATAGAGGTTTCAGACCATACCTAGATTCATTTATAGTAGCATTTATAAACGATGTCCTTATATATTCTAGATATGCATAAAAAGATGAGAAATATCTAAAAATATCCATGCATTTGTTGAGACAACATCAATAATATGCTAAGTTCAACACCTATGAATTTTGGTTGGCTGAAGTATCCTTTCCAGGTAATGTCATATCAGGAGAAGGAGTCAGTCCTAACACTAAGAAAGTAGAGTGTACTCTACTACTGGAGTATCCTACAACCTCTACTAAGATTAAAAGATTTATTGGGTTATCTAGATACTATAGAAGGTTCATAAATAACTTCAATGTTATTGCATATCACTTACACATTTAACAAGAAAGGATGTGCCTTTTGTTTAGTTTGGTAATTGAGATTCTAGTAATTAAAGAAAAGATTAATCTCAACACCAATTTTGATCCTACCAGAAGCAATTAAGGCTATGTACTTTTACGTGATGCATCCAGGAGAGGATAAGAATGTGTTCTTCTGTAAGAAGGAAAAGTGGTAGCTTACACTTTTAGATAGCTTAAGAAGAATGAAGAGAACTATCTTGCACATGATCTTGAGTTGGAAGTAGTAGTGCATGCCTTAAAGGCATGGTGTCATTGTCTCTATGGAAAATCATGTATGGTCTTTACTGGCCATAAGAGTCTAAAGTACATTTTCACACAAAAGGATATGAAATGAGGCATCACAAATGGTTAGATATCATAAAGAATCATGATGTTACCATTGATTACAACCCTGGGAAGGGAAATATTGTGGTAGATGCTCTAAATAGGAAATCTACATCACCTATACAAATATTTCCTATGGCATGTGCAAAAAAAGACATAATTGTAAAAATGAAAGAGATGAATTTAGGTATGAGTGTGAGAACAAGGTGGACTGATTGTACATATGCACGTTAGACCTACATTCTATGAGAAATTACAGAGATTGAACATAATGATGGTGAATTAAAGCAAAACATGCATGACATGATAAAAGGAAAGAGGGCATACCTCTAGATATTCAAACGATGGGATATTGTATTAATATGATAGATTGTGTGTGCTAGACAAAATTGGGTTAAAAAGAATATGCATGAGGAAGTTCACTCTTCTGTGTATACAATGCATCCATGTAGTTTCCAAGATGTACAAGTTAACATATGGTTTTAGTGGTACATTAATTGATTAATTGATGATTTAATCTAAGATTTCATTTTATGCAAATGTCATGCCATTATTTCTCTATTTTTTTCACCTAAAATAGGTGTCAGGCGGGCCTTCAGAACCCTGGTTCGGATTGGACTCACAGATCCCCTCTCCCGCAGCATGAGTCATCCCTCACACCTGACTCCCGTTATCTCTGAACTCTACAATCCGCTTATTCTACCCGCCCTTCAATCCTTCTCTCTGTTGACCCTCAGTCCAAACAAGACACTTTTTCACAATCTAAGAACCTTCTTGAATCTGATGACCCTGAGTTTTCTTGGGTTTCATGCTCTAGCTAGGGTTCTCTACCGTCGAGATCTCTCTCCCTCTCCATTGTTCCCCCTGTGGTTAGGAATCCACGCCGTACCAAGGCATCACGCCCTTATATAATCGCTCCTCTACCATCCTTAAAGTCAGGGAAATGTGTTACAATAGTTGCTTTGGTACCAATCACTCATGCAACCATCTCCCCCAGCTCTACCTTGCCTCCCACTCAGCCGCCGACCCAATTTGAACTCGACGCCAGACTTCAGAGCTTCGGGTCGGCTTCTGGCATTTTGTAACTCTTCTTTGGGTCACTAAAGTGCACTCAGTGGGTTCAATTCCACTCTCAAGTCGAAACATAGAATCAACTCAAGGACAGAGGAACTAAATTAGGATCTACCATTCTCCAGGTAAGCGGGTCATGCCATTATACATATATACTTTGGATGAATTTCATGTTATGTATGATTTAATATTATTCCTTAATTTTCCAAGTTCGTGAATGCAATTAAGATAATGATGATGCCTCATATTTTATTATTGCATGTTGTTTGCTATAATCATAAAGTCCTATGCTTATCACTAATGCTCATTAGTTTAATGCTATGACCATGTAATAATTAAGATATTTAAGAAAGACTCGTGTAAATCATGTAATGTTAATATCAAGATTAAGAGGGAGAAATCCCATGATGATTAAGATAATGCACTTAAATTGTAAATTGTCCCTCTTTATGTTATTTTGTCTTTATGGCATTGATGAGCACTTTAGTGCAACTAAGATGAGCCTTAACCGACCTGATGAGCACTTTGGTGCATTATTGGATGAGGGCAATTTACATTGATGGCAAGATAAAAACAATGATGTTAATGATTAAGTTAAGAGAATTAAGTAACTTATTATATGTTTCTCGCAATGATCAGCCTTTATGGTTGTTATGGGCTTCCTAGCAATGATGGGCTTTCTGAGCATGATGTGTCCCACGGGGCAGTGATGGAGAGAACATATATAGTAATGTTTCTTAATTCATTGATGTAATGAAAGATAAAATGTAATTAGAATTCTTAAGATTAGTCCATGCCATGTTTAATTCAGTTCAAGTATATGCTTATTTTAGTTCTTATAACATGCATAGTGTTTCTTACTTATGTTGTTTCTTTCTTTCGCATGTTCGTGGGACGAGATGTCCCTAGATCAAGGAGCAAGAGGGAATTGAAGAGAGACTTCAAGTATAGTTGATCAAGGAGAATTTAGCTTAGCGGGGTGCCATCTACCACTCCACAAATTATCTATTTTAGTTTTAGTTCATGCTTTAGATTTTCTTAGCCTACATGTATTAGGTTTTGAAATAAGATGAGATAGTTTATGGTTTTTCTCTATTAAAGAACAATGTATGAATATCTATTTTGATTTAATGCATGGTGTTTAATTTATCTTGTTGCAATGTATATCATGTTTTTTAATGTTCCTCTGAACTAAGTGACCCATGTTATGGACAACATAGGATTTGCTTCCGCTGTCATGTATGTTCTTGGAGGGGCGTTACATAGATACCCTTATTAAAAGTTCTTTGGAGGAATCATGATGTATAACAAGCTAAATGGGAGTTAGAGTCAGAAATGTGTAACAAGTATCCTTTTCTCTTCTAAGAATCATGAGATAAAAAATTTATTAGAGGGAGAGATTGTTACAACCCATACCTTGATTTACTGGTAAATTGAGTATTTAAGTTAATTCTAGTGATAGTACACCTTTATTAACACATTGCATTATTAGCTAGTTGATTTATTTTTGGTTCAGCTTAAACTCATGCATTGATAAATTAAATCAAATATGTTTCTTGTGATTATACAAGGTTTGAACCCCTTAATAGTAATAAAACACATATGTATGCAGAAATACATTACAGTCATTTGAGAAATTAATAAAAAAAATCCTTAATTAAAGTTTTTATCAAACGTTTGTTGTATAATGGCCAAAAATTCAATTATGAATCCAATGTTATAAGAATGAACTAGATAAGAGTCAAAATTAGAAACATATGACACTTTTAGTATTCACACAAGAAATACCTATAGTTTAAATAATTTAAGGCTCAAGAAACTCAAAAACCAAAGGCGTGGTAAACTAATGGTTCAACAACCAAAGGCTCGACAACCTCACAAGCCAAAGTCTCGGTAGGATGATGGTTCAAGAATAGAATGATCACAAACTCACAAACTAAAGTCTTGATAGGCTGATGGTTCAATTTACAAGGACTCGACAAAATCACTAACCAAAGGCTCCACAAGTTGATAGATCAAAAACTGAAGGATTGGTAGACTCACAAATCAAAGGCTTGGTAGACTAATGGTTCAACAACCACAGGCTCGGCAGACTCACAAACCAAAGGCTCAGTAGATTGATTTTTCAACAACCAAAGGATCCATAGACTCACAAATGATGGTTTTGAGCTGTGTTGTCGCCCAAACAACCCGTCATAAAAATGGCCATACACTTTAGTTATAATATATATATATATATATATATATATCTGATGAATTTTGTTTTGGTTGATTCATATTTTGATCCTATGCACATCCATAGCCCTAAAATATAGAAAGTACAAACTAGAAGGTGACTTATAGGCCGATCTACGTAGAGAATAGGAGAAAATGAAGGTTTTAGCATAGATCAACCTTGGTAAGTAGCTTTTAGATATAGATATGTTCTCTTAGTGTTCCCTTGGTCAGAACTCCCTGATCCAACATCCAAAGGTTTTGTTTTACCTTCCTCCTTCATCCTCTACCTCTAGAAGGCTCCTTTTAGAACTCCTAGACTAGTGTGAGGCTGACAGAAGTAGTTCCATAAAGCTTTGAGCTCGAGTTTATGCTTTGCATACCCAAATCTGAGTCTACCTAATTTAAACTTGAGATCAATAAGCTATATCAAGTTCTGGTGAGTGGAAAATCACCTTCTAACCTGATTTATAGTATATGAATATGAAATAATGATGTTTTCGATGTTCATTCTCATTTAGTAATGGTTATTGTGAAACTACTGTGTATGCATAGTAATTTTTAGTAGACGAAATGTATTATTAAGTATGCCATATGCTATGATGTTTATAAGTTCAATTATTTCATGATCTATATTGTAATAGGATAAATGGAATGGTGGATTTAGAGGCACCAAAAACCTCAAGTTTTCCCTAATTCTACATCTAATAAATTTAACTAATATTTGAGGGAATTATGATAATTTATATTTGGCACATAATTATGATGATTAATGCCAAAGTTGCAGTTGTCAAAGTTAGGGTAACGTTAGCGGTGATAAGGATGTTATATGGGAAAAATTAATTTCATTAGATGATAGATGCCTTGAACATGTAAAATCCATCATAGGAGGCTTGTGCTATGAGGAGGAAATGTGTTTCCCAACTAGAGGATATGTCCCTACTGAGATAGTTGAACCGTACTGAATAAGGGTGTAGGTGTCCATGCCAGTGAGGACATATCCTTATAATAGTGTGGTATCACTAAAATTGGTCGATTGGTTAGTATAGTGGAATAATGTATGTAGAGACAACCTAAGTGCTTTGAATATCTACCTTAGTACCCATGTTTAGAGGAGTCCATATATCCAACTGATCCCCATAGCCGCTGAGGCCAGACTCAGCGAGGCCCATTGAAGACAAGATGTTAGACATATTGGGTTTAGAATCTTAGGCATTCTTCAAAGTCTTTTACAGTAAGATTGTACCTTGCTACGATGCTTTCACGCGTTGTTGTACATCTCATGTTTGTCCAGTGCATTAAATAAATAGACTAAAGAACCAAATGGTTAGTTAGTGATTTACTCTGATTATATGTTATCAATACTCATTCTATGTTTGAATGATTTGATTGTTTCCAATTACCTTGTGTAGCTTGAATGCACCCTAAACATTATATACCTCTAAACTAATTTATCATGGTTACCTATTAATTTTTGACTCATTGAGCCAATACATCTCAACCTATTGAAACATTTTTAGGTAAAGGACTAGCTCTTGCAAAAGAGACAGAAGGACATTTTTATCAAGAGTAAAATAGAGGTCTTATGAAGAAGTAGTTATATTAGTTAGTCGATCTCTTATCCTTCATGTACATCCTAGGAATGAAAATGTGAGAAAAGAGAGCAGTTTGTAATGTGTTTTACTTGATGTATTGCAATTGATAACTCTTTATTTTGTGTAATAGTCAAACTCTATTGTAATGTTTCATGATATGCCTAAACATGATGTTATATGTTAGTAAAATGGTGTTACAATATATCGAGAAATAAGAAAATATAAAGCTGATTTCAACCAGTAATTAAAAGTGGATGATTAGTATTAGTCCCTTGTTGGCGGGCCTAAGCCCTGTTTATTGGGTTTATGTTGTGTTACCGCATTTTTACAAAGTTGTCCATACTCCTCCTTTGTTAGTGAAACATGTGTGGGTTGTCCTACCAACAATGGTTGTGCGATGTCGAAGCTTGAGCAACATGTACATAACCTCTATCGTGCCCTTATCCAAAGTGAGTAGGGTAGCATGCTCTGAGTAGAACACATCCTTAACATGGCCTAATTTGTCACAAAAATTGTATTTTTGTCACGATCCAGTGTGAGTACCACAACCCCGTCCACGCCCCATGGAAACAACTGTCATTGTGGTTTGAGCTTCAAAAATTCACCGGGTGGGGTTGGATTAGATGTCATCTTGGACTGTGATAGGTGGGAATAATCTTGATGAATGTAGGGGGTGGTGGTTCCAACAATATGAAGTTGGTGTACTACAACATATCACATATGAAGACCGCTAAGATATCACCCTGTAAGAAGGATATCTCTTTCCTTGGTAATGTCGACAAATGTGGTAGGTGAGAAGAAATTCAACTGACTTGCATGTGCTTTTAATTAGTATTTTAAAATGAATGATGGGCTTTTCTTTTGTTCATAAAATTGTACAAATCCTTACTTGATCAGATCAAAAAGTGTCATTGAGTTCAATTACATGCCCCAATCCAAGAGGAAATTTGTCGACGCCCTGGAAACCTTGGCATCAATGATGAGGGTGACAGAATGTTGAGTATCTTTTTCACTGGTGCCTATATCTGTATGGGAAATTCACTGCCGAAAGATCCCGCCCAGTATCCCCCTCCTTCCCCCATCGCCTTCCTCCATCAAATATTCTGCTTTTTCCCAGAATCAAACTCTACTACACCCCGACTACCCGTAGATTGAGGCATTAGGATGTGTCTCTGTGTGGTTTGCCTGGATTCTGGGTCTATGTATGGTGGAGTACTTTCTTGACCCTCCCTCGCTCGCTCCCCTCGCCAAATCTTTCACATCCCATCGGGGACCATGCCCTTCTGTTTCCTAGCAGGGAGATCGGAGTGAGTGAGAGAATCCGCTGATTTTTTTTGTCAACAGGCACAAATTTAGGTTTCCTCCAATGTGTAAAATTGTTTCATTTCTTTCCACATGAGTTTAGCATTGTCATGCCACATGTATTTAATAGCCACATCATGATCCACACACCCCCAAAGCCAAGATAGAACCTAGATATTTCCTCTTATTCATGGCTCATGTGGTTCTTTAGGTGTAACTTTATGAATTCTAATTTTTGACATGACTATAGGAAACTCTGAACAATGTTCGTTCATAATAGAAAGTTATCACCACTGAGATTAATATCAATGAAATGGGGAATGTCACTATAGATAATACTTTTATTTTTTGACATGGTAAAAAGTTAATTTTCCAATTGAAGGTGTAGCAATAAATAAAGAACTACTAGAATAATAGCACCATGAAGCATGATAATACTTGTAGTCCCAAATGGGTGACAGAATGAAACCCTAGTCTTTCCTTGGAGGAGAAATTCTAAACTAAGTGAGGGGTATGGAAGACTCACAAGGTCAAGAATTTTTTTACATAAAAGTTGTAGGTTGAGAAAGTGACAAATCAGTAAGGTTTGACACCTGAGTTAAATAAGGTATGTATAATGCTTCTCTGACTAAGAAAAGTGTTACCTGACATAGAGTTGATTCTACAGTCAGTAATGAAAAGGACAATTGAGTATGTGTCATGTTTGACAGATCTTATGATGATCTTTAATGGAAGGACTTTGTGCTGGTCAAAGTTCTATAGTATCCCCATGACATCAAGGATATATGTGAAGGCTTGAAGATTTAATAAATGATTAATATTTGTCTCCCTTTACTTGGGATTTCGGGGATGAAATCCTTGTTAGGGGTTTATAACTTGTAATGACCCTGACCTGGGCTATGAGTTAACCCTATTTGTTTTGACTAGGTAAGTTTCTTATAACTTTAATATAATCCTCTAAGGTGTTTCTTTATCATGTGACACACTTATGTTACAAGTTTGGTCCTGATTGAATGTTGCTTGAGCAATGTTCCTTTGTTTTAGACCAATGTGCAATTTACCCAAGATGAGGGGTTATGTTGCAAAGTATCACATGTTGAACGTGCCTTAAGTTCTTTACCATCATAAGAGATAGAATTATGATAGGTGGTGGCTTTTGGAAAGCCTAAATTCCAAGTTTGAGCTTGTTTGAATAATGTTAGTGCCTTGTATACCAATTTTGGCACAAATTGTAATTTACCCAAAATGTAGGGTTGATATGAAAATTACCACCTCTAGAGTGTTCCTACTTCCTCTATGTATCCATTAGAGGAAAGGGAAATAACTAGACACCATATTTGAATCATTTTTGAGTGGTGACATCCTTGGTGATGAAAAGACCAAGAAGGGTTGTGTAATGGAAACCCTAATTTGAGCTCGTATTGAGTGTATCGGGTTGTAGTGTTAAATGGGAGTCCCTATTGGCCAAGGAGCCAAAGTGGAGGCCCCCATATCGTTTTTTAGCTCTTTGACTTTGCAAAAACGAGCTAAGCACCTCAATAAAGCAATAGATATCGGCTTGCAACTTTCCTTTGGAAAGGTTGTATTGAATTGTGAATATAATATTAATGTGAGTGGAAGTGGCTTGCCCTAGAAGATAACCAAAGAGGCCGACCCTTATCCCTTGCATTATCCTCATGTTTTTATTTTTCATGGAAAGATAAATATGGAATGCATTCAAGTATATGTGTCAATCCATGCATGGCCATGTGGCACCTAGTAGTAGTAAGAAGATGACACCTCTTGCACTCTATCCCATGAACCTCAAGGATATATACCCTCCCTTTCACATACTAGTGAATCTTTTCGACCCCTATCACTCTCTTTCTCTTAGATATCGTGCATAGTAGCTCAAGGAGCAAGGGGAGATCAAGCACCAAGCTAAGGTAAGGCCATGGTCATCTTCAACCTTGGTTGAAGCATGATTCTCGGGTTATCGTTATTCCTTTCTTTTCTTCCTCACCAAGTTCTTAACTATGGTGATTCCTTGTATATGGAGGAGTTGTGAAAGAGCCTTGGACTTTTGAAAAGTCATCTTTAACCTTAGTAACGTGAATCTTTGGATCTTGGATCTTTGAAGTTGTTCTTGAGGCGGGTTATATAACTTGAATGCAAACATGTTATTACTGACCATCTTTCTTATTGTATTTGATGATCTACTTTCAATTCGGAGATTTTCTTGAATACTTGATATATCTATGAGTTCTAATAGTTTCTTAGACCTATTATCCATGTACTAGAACAAGTAGAACAAAGGTCTAGAGCTTGAATATGATGGAATCACCTTACAAAGTGATATCGGGTTCAAGCAAGCACCTCTAACCCGATATGGTGATGCACATACACCACTAAAACGATATGGATATGAGTTTATACTTCCTTGCATGATATGGTGATGAAGTATACACCCTATGCACGATATGGTGTCAATCATACACCTCTTCAATGATATGAGGTCAAGCAAAGACCATATGCACAATATAGTGTGAAGCACACACACACCTCTTTGCCCGATATGGTGTGAAGCACACACACACCTCTTTGCCCGATATGGTGTGAATCATACACACACCTCTTTTTCCGATATGGTGTGAAGCACACATACACACCTCTTTGCCCGATATGGTGTGAAGCATACACACACCTCTTTGCCCGATATGGTTAGTAAGCATACACCTCTTGCACGATATGGTGTTGAGCACACACCTCTAAAAAATATGATGGGTAACCCAATACACTAGATGACAAAAGTAGTAAGGTGGTTAATACCCTAGAACATGTAATTCCCAATACACTAAAGTATGGTGTGGCCAATATCTTCAAGTGAGGTGAGGATGTTACACCATGTATGGTGAAGGTGATACACCATATGATTGGTAAGGTTGATACCTTAATGGGTAAGTGTATGAGGGATATGATGATGCCTAGCCCGATATACACCTAACCCAATACATGTGTTCAACTTGACATACATGATTCGACCCGATCAACCTTGTAAAGGTGAGGGCAAAACAATCTTAGGAGTGATGAGTGTAACACCAAGTAATGGTATGGCTAATACCTTGATAGGTGAAACACCTAAAGTGGTTGATAATGGTCAACCCTATATCAACAATGCCTTAACCCGAGATGAGTCCATATCACTTGAAGATAGTTGGGTAATTCAAGTGTGTGACTTATGGCCAATACACTACAGGATACATGTGATGGATTAGTGCATAAAGTATTAGGATGGGAAATACCCTAATGCAAGATAAGTTGATGAACTTAAATAAGTTAAAAGTGATGAGGGAATTGATACACCAAGGCATGATAAATATCACATCCAGCACCTCAAGGTTGATACACCTTGATGCACCTCAAATACAATATATTTGGATGAGTAACACATGAAGTGTGTCATGTCAATTGTTACATTAAGTTGTAATGATTTTAATGCACTTTGATAAGTGTAGGCTAACATACCTTGAGAGGGTTAAGCCAAGTTAATAAAGTATGATGTAATCAATATCCTAGTGAGGATGAGAGAGGGATGCATACTTTGTGTTGATAATCATGTAGTGATAAATTATGACAATAAATAAGTATGATAGAGTACTTATGATATCAATGTATGCTCCTAGATGTGTGGAGCAATGAATTAGGGTTTAGATTGATAATATGAACTTGAAATTCTATTCGGCTATAAAGGGAAAACCCTATACCTAATGAAGGGTGATGGTATGTACTTGAAACCCTAATCGGTTAGAATGAGAAACCTAACCCTAATAATGGAAAGGATGTATTTCTCTTGCATTGCATGGTGATGTCATATATTGCTAGTATTTTTATCATGAAGTGATAACCATGCAGGAATCATGAGATGATGAGCATACCCAGGTATGAGCTATGATGTTTTATATGATACCAATTTAAATGGGCCTTGTGAGCCATGTTAAATACTTGTACAGCAAGTATAATGTTTATATGGTATGATATCTTAAGAGATAGTTGTTGCCTAGTGAGAGGTTACAAGATACAATAATAGCTCAGGTTGAGTGTACTGTCTATCGTGTCTTGTAGATAGAAGTCATATGTGTCATCTTTGTACTCTCAGGTCCTTGGAGTCAGTACGTAAAGATTTTATAAACAATCTGAGATTTTGGCTTGTATGCCTCGAGGTTTTATGTTGCTTCAATATATTTTTTGACAAAGCAATCATTATATGTCATCCTCGGGATGAGATGGTACAATGTATGTACAATGTGAACCCTGATATATATATAAACTTTTGGTTCTTTCATTAAGAGTTTCCTGGAAGAGGATCTCTTTGCAAAATGGTTTTACTTTTAGTGATTTTTTTAATCCGCTGCTTGTGGTTATTCCGCAATTATTTACTGGCGATGGCTTGATTTGATGTCGGGTCATCACAGCTATGTTTTACTTAATAATTATTATTAATGATTATTAGTGGGAGCTCTATGAGAAAATAAAAGAAGGAAACTTCATCCCTGAGGGCCCAAGGGATGAATTGATAGTTTCTCTAGGTACTGTAGAGCATAATGGGCATGCTAGGACTATTGGCACTAGTGTCGATATAAGATCCCTATTTGGACCATCAAAGCATAAGTGCAAATATGTCAAAAAAGGAGGATTATTAGAAGAGAAGGTACCAAAGATGGTTGTAAAGGGATTAGAGGAAGCAATGGGATAGTATCATGATTCTCATTCTCAATCATCTCCTCAGACAGTACATGTGGAGTCTCTCTCTTCATATGAGGTGGACCCCCTACAACAGAGGCGGCTGAGAGTAATCCCATGGACCCTCCAGCTAGCAAGTCCACTATAAGATAGTAGTATTTTAGATTGATTTGTATAACATGTTTATGTTTAGGTATATTTAACACTATATATAAATTTTTAGGGCTTGAGGCCATCCCATGTTTTACTAGAAGAATATATCATTGCACTGGACGAGGCTTACCCATACCTTCCAAGTTTCGTGATTCATGGTGTTCCAATGCCCGCCAATGTGGTTCGCGTGATGCCAAGACCTGTCTATGATGCTTGGAAACATACACCACTGACATATGTCCACCGCAACCATGAGACGATATGTGATGCAGAAGGTGGCGTGGTGGCTTGGCCCAAAGTGGGAGTTTTCTATACCGATGTATGATGAATTTAATTGTGCTTGTATTTGTAACTCTTTTCTGCAAGTGTATATAATTGACAATTGATATTAGAATATATATATATATATATATATGTAGGGCATAACACACAAGAAACCCCCTATGGTTCATCCTCCACTTACTCCTCAAGATATTCAATTACTTGTATGGATTGTAAAGGACCTATTTGACTCGCTAGGTCCTAAGTATAGGGGGTTGGCATTGTGGCTAAGTGACTTAAAACAAGGGTTGACTGTGATGGTCCATATTAAGGAGGATGTTGCAGGTCAAGCTCATGATACTAGTGTATTTTTTCAAGATATTGTGAAGTTGTTTATTTATGCTTGGTTGAATACAACTGTGACAGAACTTTGGATATCATGAGATCTTATGACTGAATACCTCTTTTTATATATGTTGATCAATTTTCTTATATATTTATACATACATGATATACGTCTTATAGCTAGTTATATAGGGCGTTTAAAGAGTTTGCGCTAATAGATGTGGCATTTCTAGTTCCATCATTAATTAGATGTGCAGACAAAGACCCAAAATCTGTTATTGAATATTGCTCTACCACGTTTGAATATTTTAAAAATGCAAGAAAGAGCGTGATTATAGATCTTATCAATGTTGAGTAAGTTCCAGGAGCTTTGCTTGCAATTTTAACTTAAGAATTACATTTCATTATGGTTTTTTAGTTTTCTTTTGTTTGCCTTCTTTTCACTCGGGAATAATCCTTGGGTGTTGTTGGTAATTGTTCCCAAGATTCTAACTATGTATTATCTAGATCCTTCGGGTGACAAAATAGATAGTGGGGGACACATAATATAAAAGGCATCATTTACATGAGTAAATTTATATATTCATCAACATATATTAATGTATGCATCATTCATTATGTGACTATTTACTAATTCATTTAAATGTGTTACATTAACTTATAGGGGTATAAACCACAACAATGAGGGAGTTTGGATTATAGATGCTACAATGATCCAAACATGGTGAATGAATATTTTCTCAACCTGATGACTTCACTGCCAAGAACACCCATGAACGCCATGTCCATTGATAATTATAGGGGCCTCTTCCCTGTCATGAGACACCAAAAAAAAATCTTCATGGCCCACTTGCCAGGCCATGGTGAAATCCACAAGGTTTCCCTTTCTATGGTACCTAACAAACTGACGGGCCCAAATAGGATCCACAACGAGTTCATTCAATATAACTAGCCACAGGTGGGTGGCTCGTTCATCCTCATGGTACAACATGCAATCAACACATGGATCATTGAACCAAAGCTAGCAAATGCACATATGGTTCTCATCCCCTTAATGAGATAGCATCAACATTGTTGTGATTTTTGACCGATATCGCTAAGCAATACCTGCTTTAGACTCATTTCTAAGGTCATTGTTGAGTGATTAAACCTCTCCTCCCTAAATGGATTTCAGAGACACAATCTAGATTTATCCTGGGAAGGCATATTACAGACAATATCATTCTTGTCCAGGAAGTCATTCACTCTATGAAAAACAAGAACTCACACAAACATTGGGTATGTATTAAGCTTGACTTATCAAAGGCGTTTAATAGAATGCATCGACCCTTCATGCTCGACACTCTATAGAGAGTTGGCATAAATGTAATATCACCAGACTTATCATGGAAATCATCTCCAGTGGCTCTACTTCTATCCTCTGGGATGGCTTGCCTCTACCGTCCTTCAAAATCCACCCAAGTCATACGCCAAGGGGACCTAATCAATTTATACATCTTCATTCTCTATATGGAACGATTGAGCTAGGTTATTACTCATGAAGTCAATTCTACACAATGGAAACCAATTTGAATGACTAGCAATGGTACCCCTCTTTCTCATGTTCTTTTTGATGATGATATCGTGTTGATGGCAGAAGCTTCCCCTTGGCAAGCGGATGTAATTGTTCAAGTTTTGGAGGAATTCTCAATGGTCTCTGGCCAAGCAATTTCCAAGGAGAAGTCTAAATGCTATTTTTCAAAAAACATGCCCCGAGCAGTTAAACCAGTCTTCTATAATAAATTGGGCATATGTCACACAGAAGATCTATGTTGATATTTGGGAGTTTTTCTTCTTCACCACCGACTGAACCACAATGCCCATGAAAGCATAGTGACATCTCTACAAGAAAGAATGAACAGTTAGTCAGCTTGCCAACTCTCTCTAGCAAGTCAAATCACCCTTGTGAAGTCTACTCTTTAGAATATACCAATGTATGCTATGCAATCTGTTCGGTTTTCACCACGTCTATGTGATGATATTAACAAGCATATTAAAATTTTCATCTGGTCTGGAGGTCGGGAAAACAAAAAGATGTCACTAGTGTCATGGAAGAAGATCACCTCATGCAAATCACAAGGATGTTGTAAGGACCCTGACTTGGGTTTTGGGATAACCCTATTTGTTTTGCTTAAGTAAATTACTTTGAACTTTAATATAATCCTCTGAGGTGTTTGTAATCATGTGATATGCTTATGTTTCAAGTTTGGTTCTGTTCAAATGTTGTTTGAGCAGTGTTTGCTTATTTTTTACGAAAGTGCAATTTACCCAAGATGAGGGGTTATCTTGCAATATGTCACGTGGCGAGTGTGCCCTTAGTTATTCAGCATCATAAGAGAGAGAATGATGCTATGAAGCACCTTGTGAAGAGTTCATGTATCAAGTTGAGCATGTGTGGATGATGATTGTGCTTTATGTGCTAGTTTTGGTGTAAATTGCAAATTACACAAAAAGAAGGGTTACTATGCAATTTACCATCTTTAGAGTGTTTCTTCCCTTCATTTTCATCATCTATAGGAGAGATGAAGAGGGGGGCACCTTGTATGGATCATGGTTGTGTGGTGACATCTTTGGTGGTGTATGGAGTACATGTATGAGATGTGCCTTGCACTTAGATGTGTCATCTTGGATTAGAGAGCCTTGGAGTGGTTGTCTATCAGTTTTTGGGTGTGTAGGGTTGTACCCTATTGCTTTTTGAGGTATGTAGGGGGGTACCTATTAGTTTGTGAGTGTATGGAGTATGCTCTATCAGTTTGTGAGTATGTTGGGTTTTACCATATCGGTTTGTGAAGGGTGTGGAGCTTTGGCATATCAACCATGATCTTGGAAAGGAAACCCAGAGGATGAGATCTAACCTAGATCTTATCACCATGCCTTGCATGTTGTTGCATGTGCCTCTATTCTCGTGAACAAGTGTCACCTAAGCTCCTAAGGTGATGACACCTCTCCTTTGATCTCTCTTCCTTCCCTCAAGTATATAACTCCCTCCTTCTTCACACAAGTAAACTCTTTCATCCATACTTGTTCCTCTCCTCTTGGTGGACGATCTTGGGAGCTTGTGGAGCTAGAGGAAGCCCCATGGAGCTTGGGAGGTCGAGTTCCTTGCTCATGGTGATTCTTGGTTCAACTTCCATATTGGTGAGTTATGTTTCTTTGATGGCCATTTCTTTTGAGCTAACTTCTTCATATTCTCCTTATACTCTCGGCCATGGATTATAACTTTGATGTAGGTTGGTTGGGACATGGTTTTGTCCCCTTCTTTCCTTTCTTCTTGAGCTACCATAACCATGACATCTTTTTCTTCTTTCTTGAAGTGATATTGAAATGATGGATCATCTTCAAGTTGAGGGATGTGTGCTTTGGGGCCTTGATCATGGAAGCTTGGACACTCAAGGGAGACCTTCTTGATGTGGGTTATATATCTCTTAACCTCCTTTATTAATATTACTCTTTATATGCTTAAGTTGTTCTTCATATCTATATCATGTACCTCTCATATGTTAAGTAGCTAGTGATCATTTTGAGGATTGTTTTAGATGAAGGAACTTCATTTAAGATGTTTCTTATGTCTTGCTTTGTTGAGTGGATGGACTAGTGATTGAGTTTCCTGAGGTTGAAGATGACTAATTTGACACTTAGGTGGTGAATGGTCGTCATGACTCATGATGCTTAAACCGATATACATGTTGCAAGTCATCATGACTTCAGAGTGCTTAGGTTGATAGGTTTGGAAGGATGCTAAAGTGTCTTGCCCTAGAGGGTGCCCAAACTAATATGAATGGTTAGGCCAACATTCCTTGAGGAGGAGTTCACCCATCATTCTCTATAGGTACTTAAATCTATGTGTTGCTAGACCAATAGGATTTGATGATTGTTACTCGTCATGCCCTAGATGGGGCTAGGCCAATACACTTTGCTAGCCCGTCATGAGCATGAGGACCCCTAGTGTCAGCTGGTTTACTAGAGTTCTAGACGTGATGCCCATGATTGAGAAAATGGTCATCATGACCTAACCCTAACCCTAGTAATGCCTGTCACACCCTTAGGGAGATGATGCTCGTCACACTATGTGATGCCCAACACCCCTCCAAGAATGGATGCCTGACACACCATGTGTGGCCCATCACACCTTGGGGTAGTGATGCCTGATACCCCCTTAAAGAGGTGATGCCTGATTCCCCCTTCAAGAGGTCATGCCCAATACCCCTTCAAGAGTTGATGTCCGACACACCTTCAAGAAGGGTTGATCATCATACTTTCAAGAAGCTAAACGGATACACCACAAGAGGGTCTAATTTGATACCTTTGGTTGATGGGGTGAAACTGATATCACATGATGAGTATTGAAGGGTATGTTTGGATACTCAATGATGTACACACATGAGCAATGCATGATATATAAGGGTGTTGTTTTGGGATAATGTATGATAAATGTTAATTTCTTCTCCTAAAGCTAATGCACCATAAAACGATGTTACTATGAGTGGTCCATCTCTAACTAAAGAGCTTAGCCCTAAACTCTTCAACAACATGGGAAGTAATGGATGTAGGATTTGATGGTTGAGTATACATATGTAAACCTTAATCATGGAATAATATGACCAATGTGCTCATCTTAAAGAAATATTATAACCCATGGAAAATGTCTACTATATTTCCTTTTCTAATAATCTTAACTTGTAGAATAAGGTTAATGATACAACTATATGATAATATATGTGATGGTGATGATAAGCCTTGTTAGAATACATGGTGATAACATTTGTGTAAAAATCGTATAAATAAGTCTAATGACTCTATAGGTGCCTTGTGGATAGTTTGAAGTGAAACCTTCTAGTATGTAACCTAAGGTTTGTCTTCCCTTATTATGATATGTGGTTAATGATTTGTAAGAAGTAATAATGTATGAGTCACCTAATGTTGAAATGTCACATTGGTGTAATGGTTAATATTTTAATAAAAATGATACAATCATGCATTCAAGGGTGATACCTGGTACTAATGGTATGATGATTGATTCACATATAACTGATGTGGTTCAAAACTAAATCAGTTTTAAGAAAGTGGGAATTGGTGTAATTAGGGTTTGGTGGTGTAACCATGAAGTAAAACCCTAATTGGTTCTATGTGAAGAGCTTTAATCCTAATTCTATGGGTAGGTTATAATAATAAATAATTATGAATGGAAAGCATGATATTGTTTCCCCTCTTAATTACATGGCTTTAACCTAGTGGGTTAATTAGGTGTTATAATTTGTGAGTACTATTAAGATGGTTAATTAATATCAAGTTTTGGTTATGAAACTTGATAAGGGAACATGAGAAGTATGAATATGTGAATGTGCATACTTAGTTACATTGTCTAGTTCCTAGCCTTATACACTCCAGTTGGTGGGAGGTAGTGGAAGTCATAGATTTGGGAGAAAATAATGATTGAGAACCTTATTTGGAATCAACATGAAGCCTAATCCTAGATTAGAGCTCGTATGATGCTTTGCTTGCTTTAGTTAAAGATGTTTAATATTTTTTAGCATATTCTCTCTCTGAACATAATGGCTAATGGATGATATTGCAAGAACATGTGATGTGGCATGAGTGATGTGGCATGGGCAATACATATATGCTCAATGAGGAATGATGAGGTAACCATGAATCATAAGTGTGATATGATGGGTCTTAGGACCTGGTAAAGTCTTAATGCCTGGTTGAGGTGATATCCTATGGTACTAAGATGAGGGATTGATGTCCCAGTATAATATGATGATGATGATGATATCCTTGTGGTTGGCAGTGATACAGTAGCTTTGTGGCTGGAAGTGATATGATGTTATAGGATGATGGGAATCAGTTTGTAGTGTAAGTGATGATATCTATTGTTGTAATACTATGCCCTTTCTTTTGTATAACTTGGTTGTGGTTTATACGTTGTAACTTGATTAATGCTAAAAGACACTTTAATTGGTCTAAGTAAACAAGTGGAATCTAATCATGTAGTTTGCCCTGTGCCATAGATCCATTTGGTGTTAGTATTTGCTGAATGGTGAAACTAGTAACTCCCATGGGAAACTTGGAGCGCATACTATTGAGTATGCAGGGACAACTTGGTACCCTAAAATCAAGCAATAGAGTGTGGTTGCGGTCGTATCTCATTGATATTCGATACAAGATAGGTTGTGGTCATACCTTGATAAGAGTGCGGATGCGGTTGTAGCTCAGTTATATGTGATACTGGATTGGCTGCGGCCATATCCTGATAAGACTGTGGCTGCAGTCGTAGCTCAATTTTACTAGTGTTGTGACATGTACCAAGACATGCTAGATTTGTACAGCTAGACTATATGTCATTGATAGTGTCCTCTATTTTAACTTATAGTTACTTATGCTTATGTAGAAGAAGAAGAGAAGTCTTAAAGATGTTTGAACAATATGAGGAACATGCTGCCGAGAGCAGTGTTGCTGCAGCAGGTGGTGGTGCAAGGAACCAGGTACAAGAAGATTGGGTGCCTGAAGTCCCCTTGTTTGACCCAGCCATGATAGAAAATCTTGCCTTTCAATCACTTTTTGGGCATTTTATGGCAACGATGACTCATATGGTGGACAAGATGCCTGCACCTCAGCCTAAGGCATCGGTTCCCCATATTGAATCTTTGAGTACTAGGAAGACTTTTGATCGGCTTTACCATGTTGGTGCAGTTAAGTATGCTGGAATAGCTGACCCAGTAGATGTGGATCTATGGTTGAATGAGCTTGAGAAGGCCTTCAAGATCCTGAGTATCCCTGAAGATGATAAGTTGAAGCATGTGGTGTACCTCATAAGAGGGAGTGTTGGCCATTGGTGGGCCATAGTGGAAGAGAAGAGACTCGAAGTGGTGGTTGGTTGGAAGGAATTCTGATGTGAGTTTGTCAGTCGGTACTTTCCTTGGGCGTATCTTGATGAGAAGATTAGTTAGTTTGAGAGGATTCAACAGGGCTATATGACGATCAATGAGTATGAGATGAGGTTTATAAAGTTGTTGAGGTTTTGTCCTCACATGGCTGCGATGGAGGATGAGAGGATTCGCCATTTTGAGAAGGGTTGAATGTTGAGTTGTCTACCCCAGCTGCTGCTTTGGAGAATCGAAAGAGGTTTTCTGCATTTGTGGAGTCTGTTTAAATGATAGAACGATCTGTGAAGGAGAAGAGAGATGCAAGTGCTAAGAAGAGATCTATACAATTTCAAGTGTAGACGTCAGGTGGCTTCAAGAAACTGAGGTTTTATGCACTGCCGGTGTCATAGAGGTTTAGTGCTTCATCAAAGTGGTCACTGAGCAAGGGCAGAGGCTATAGTTTTCTGCCTGCATGAGCCCAGAGTGTTGCATCAGCATCGGTGACAGGGCCACCTAGACCTTGGTATGGGAACAAGATGTGTTATAAGTGTGGACAAGTTGGCCATACCAAACTGTTCAGTCCAGTGAAAGAGGATGAAGTGACCCAGCAACTGAGGTAGAGTCAACAGGGCTCACAGAGACAACAGAACAGTGGCATGGGAGGATGAGGATGTGGTCAAGCACCACAAGTTGGATCATCAACTTAGGGAAGTAGAGGACATGGTGACAACATGCAACAACTAGATTCTGTGTGAGTGGTGACAGATTAGATGGAGTTATTTCAGTATGATTTGTCTTCTTCTTGCTTTATATATATTTTGGTTGACCCAGGTGCTACACACTCTTTTATTGAACGTGAAGTGCTTAGTAGTTGTTTTTTTCCTGTTAGTCGTAAGAAGAATAGCTTGTTGCTAGAAACCTTGATGGTTGGTTTTGCAGTGTTGCAGGACATGTGTTTTTCCTATGTTCTCTCTTTTTCAGGATACAACATTCAAGTGGATCTCATACCACTTGACATGCATGGATTCGATGTGATCCTAGGAATGGATACCCTAGAGAAGTATAGAGTGATCTTATATTGTATTTTCATGCAAGCAATGTTTGTGGATGGTAGTGAGATGTGGATCTTCCAAGGAGATAGGAAGATTCTTCCGACATGTCTTGTATCAGCCATGGTAGCAAGGAAGCTTATGAGACAAGGTTGTGAGGCATTTTTGGCACATGTGATGGATACTTAGGTAAGGATTCCTAGTATTTAGGAGGTTCCAGTGGTTAGAGAGTTTGAGGACGTGTTTCCTAAGCAGTTTCCAGGTGTTCCCCCACCCTGAGAAATTGATTTTGAGATCAATCTAGTTCCTACTACACAACCTATAGCTCAGACATCGTACAAGATGGCTCTAACAGAGATGGCAGAGTTGAAGATATAGTTGCAAGAATTGTTTGACAAAGGTTTCACAAGCCAAGAACATCACCGTGGGGTGCTCCAGTGTTGTTCGTGAAGAAGAAGGATGGGTCTATGATGTTGTGCATATATTACAGGAAGTTGAATAAGGTCACGATAAAGAACAAGTATCCCTTGCCGAGGATAGATGATTTGTTTGACCAGTTGTGTGGTGCGATGGTGTTGTCAAATATAGATCTAAGATCGAGATATTATCATTTGAAGATCAAGTAGGATGACATACCTAAGTCATCTTTTAGGATGAGGTATGGTCACTACGAGTCTGTGGTTATTCCGTTTGGACTAACCAATGCACCAACAGTGTTCATGGATCTGATGAATAGGGTGTTCGACCGTTCCTTGATCAGTTTTTAGTTGTCTTTATAGATGACATCTTGATATATAGTCATGATAGTCAACAGCATGAACAACATCTTCGTCAGGCATTGACAGTGTTGAGACAACATCGGCTTTATGCTAAGTTTAGCAAGTGTGAGTTCTGGTTGAGGGAGGTAGCTTTCTTGGGGCATGTTATATCTGCAGAAGGAGTGTGAGTGGATCCTAAGAAGGTAGAGTCTGTGACAGAGTGGGAACAGCCGAAGATGCTGATAGAAGTGTAGTTTTCTAGGTTTGGTAGGCTACTACAAGAGGTTCATCAAGGACTTTAGTGCCATCGCCTGACCCCTAACTAAGTTGACGAGGAAGGATGTGTCTTCATTTTGGACGAAAACAATCAACGTGCTTTTCATACGTTTAAGGAGAAGTTAACAAGTGCACCGGTGGTCTTGTCTGAGCAAGGAAAAGGATACATTGTCTTTTGTGATGCATCCAAGAATGGTTTGGGATGCATGATGATGTAGGACAAGCAAGTAGTTTATTTTGCTTCTCGACAGCTTAAGAAACATGAGGAGAATTACCCGACTGATGATCTGGAGTTAGCAGTAGTAGTCCATGCTTTGAAGATTTGGAGGCACTACCTGTATGGGGAGAAGTGTCAGATCTTTACGTATCAAAAGAACCTGAATTACATCTTTTCATAGCAAGAATTGAATATGAGACATCGTCATTGGATGGAGTTTATCAAAGATTATGAATGTATAATTGATTATCATCCAGGAAAGGCAAATTTCGTAGCAGATGTGTTGAGCAGGAACTCTTCATCCTCATCCATGGATAAAGGCCAGTTGAGTTCTTTGATGTGCCACAAGCAAGACATGTTGATCTCCTTGCATCATATGAATGTCAAGTTGGAAGTCTCCTTGTTAGCCAGTTTGTTGGTATAGTTACAAGTGAAGCCTAAGTTGAGACAACAAATTAGAGAGGTGCAATAGACAGATAATGAGATCAAAGTTTGGCAGTGAGAAGCGTGATGGCTTTCATGAGTCGGAGGATGGGATAGTTTGTTATCATAATAGGATAGTGGTTCCTGATGTTGATAACTTGAGAAAGATGGTGTTGGAATAGGCTCATTCATCTATGTATGTTATGCATCCAGGTAGTACCAAGATGTACCAAAATTTGAAGGATATGTATTGGTGGACAGGCTTGAAGAAAGATGTAGTTGAGTTCATTGCAAGATGTGTTGTATGTCAACAAGTCAAAGCTAAGCATCGGAAGCTTATAGGAACATTGCAACCATTGCCTATACCTCAGTGGAAGTGGGATCATGTAACTATGAACTTTGTGGTTGGTCTGCCTAGAACAGCTAAAGGGTATGATTCCATTTGGGTGATCGTTGACAGTTTGACCAAGTCAGTGCATTGAAGACAATGTTCACAACATAGAAGCTTGCCTAAGTCTATGTGGATGAGATAGTGCATTTGCACAGTGTTCTAGCTACTATCGTATCCGATAGAGGTCCTTAGTTTACAATTCACTTTTGGGAGTGACTACACACAGCTTTGGGTATGCAGTTGAAATTCAGTACTGCTTTCCACCCACAGAGAGATGGTCAATCTGAAAGGACCATTCATATCTTAGAGGATTTGTTGAGGGCATGTGTTCTTTAGTTTATAGGAAGTTGGGGTGTACATCTCAGTCTGATAGAGTTTTCCTACAACAATAGCTATCATAGTAGCATTGATACAGCACCATATGAGGTGTTGTATGGGAGATGTTGTAGATCTTTGTTGTGTTGGTATGAGATAGGTCAGTATCAACTTCTTGGTCTTGAGCTTGTGTAGAAAATGACAGAGAAGATCAAAGTGATACAGTAACAGTTGAAGGCATCACAGGATAGGTAGAAGTCGTATGTAGATAATCGTCATAGGCCCATGGAGTTTTAAGTGGGAGACAAGGTATATCTTAAGGTCTCTCCTTGGAAGGGTGTCCTGAGGCTTGGGAAGAAGGATAAGCTAGCTCCCAAGTATATGGGACCTTACCCAATGATGGCACATGTTGGGAAGGTGGCTTACCGGTTGGAGTTGCCACCTAAGTTGCACAGGTTACATCCCCTATTTCATGTGAGTATGTTGAGAAAGTGTCAACCAGATATAGAGTCAGTGTTACAACTAGTGAAGGTAGAGCTTGATGATGATGTGACCTATGTAGAAGGTCCAGTGTTGATCTGTGATCGGAGGGTGAAGAAGTTGAATAGGAAAGACCTTGTGCTTTTGAAAGTTCTTTGGCATCACCATGGTGTTGAGGAATCCATGTGGAAGCTCGAGGAGGAGATGAGAAGGAAATACCCTTCCCTTTTCTCTTAGGATTTCTGGGGCAAAATCTCTATTAGGGGTTTATGGCTTGTAAGGACCCTGACCCATGTTTTGGGATAACCATGTTTGTTTTTCTTAAGTATGTTGCTTAGCTCCTTGTTCTAATCATCTGAGATGTAATTATGGCATGTTGGAAGCTTGAGTTCCTTGTTTGAGCTTGTTTGGTTGATGCTTGTATTTTGTGGAGAGGTTTGGGTGCAAATTGCAATTTAACTAGGATTGGGGTTGATGTGCAATTTTTCCACCTCTAGTGTGTCTTGGCATCATCTAGAGGAGAGAGAAAGAGATGGGCATCTTGTTTGAGCCTTAGATGAGTGGTGACATCCTTGGTGGTGTTTTGGGCTCATCTTTGAGGTGTATCTTACATCTAGGAGTATTGTCTCATTCTCGAGAGCCTTAGAGAAGCCTCCTATCAATTTGAGGATATCTTGAGGAAACCTCCTATCATTTTTTGGTGACTAGAGATGCATCATATCAGTTTGTGGATCTAGGGTTTCATCCCTATCGGTTTGTGAAGGGAGTGGGTGTGTGTATTGGCCTTGACCTAGGAAGGTGGCCTAGTGGGTGAGGCATAGTTCTTATCACCTTGTTGCATGGTGTTGCATGTGTCTCTTTTTTCATGGACATGTGTCATCTAAGTTTCTTTGGTGGTGACACCTTTCCTATATTCTCTCTTTCATCCCTCTTGTGTATATATCTCTTTCTCTCCATGCAAGAGAAACCTTTTGGTTATCTTTGCATTCTCTCCTTGGTGACCGATCTTGAGCTTGAGGAGTGCTCTCCCTTGGAGCTTAGTGGATGAGCCTAAGCTTGTGGTGTTCTCTTTTCATCTTCTTCCTTGGTAAGCCATAATCCTTAGCTCTTCTTTCTCTCCTTCTTTCTTCTTCTCAACCATGAACCTTAGTATCTTCTTTTTCCCTCTCATGCTCTCTTAACCTTGGTCCTGTCTTCTCTCTTGGAGGTGTTATGGTGATCGAGCTTCGAGGATCTTCTACTACCTTTATCTCGGGAAGCTTGGACTTTGGTGGTGATCCTTGAGGTAGGTTATATAACTCTAAACCCTCTTTGTTATAATCACCTTTTACTTGTTGTCTTGTTCTTCATTCTTGGTTCGTTATTGCTTGCATGTTAGTACTCTTTCGGGTAGTTTAACGTTCTTTTTCAGAAAAAAACTTTGCTTAGTTGTTGCTTTGCATTGCACTTCCTTTTTCCTTGCTAGTAACACCATCTTGAGTTTGAAGATGAGGTGACCAATACACTTTTGTGGCCGATATGATTGTGGAGGTTGATATGTATGGGTAGGCTGATGTGTTTAGGTGGTCGTCAAGACCTGTGACACCCCTGGCCGTTACCCTTGTGGCAAGTCATCACGACCTTGGCTAGGTCTAGGTCGACATGATCAGATGTTGCCTAGTTCATCATGCCTTAGGTAGGTTTAAGCCGGCATGAGTCAAGGGTGTTATTTGGTTGGGTGATATGGAGTTTGATTGGGATACCTAGTATGCCGGTCGTTATGGTTTGGCCATCATGTTTTGTGACGACTCGCTGGGGCAGACGCCGATGCATCTTGGTGATAGTGTTGATGTCTGTTGCTTGGGGGCATTGCAGCCCGACATTCTTGCAGCCGATACATCCTCAAGAAGCATTGTTGATGTGTGTTGTGTTGCCCGGCATGAGGAGAGCCCGATGTGTTTCTCAAACCCTAATCATCTCATTACCTTGAGCGGTGTCTGTGATCCCCTCGATGCCCATCGCACCCCTATGATGGTGTAGCCCGATAAGGGGGTTGGCCGACACCCCTCTCCTTGAAGTGTTGTGCCCGATACACACCTAGTGATGCTAAAACCGATATACCATCCCAAGTGGTAGGTTGATACCTTGGTTTCTCTATTAAATATATGATTAACTGATAACCCTCTTGGAGTCGTTTCCCGAAACACTTAGGGTCAACAAATACCATATGTGGAAACCCTAATTGGTGCCTTGTGGTGGTGTTTATGATACACCATGTTGATGTTAGGGTCACATGATAAGATGTGATACCCTATGGGGTGGTCATGTGTATGATGATAAGGGTCACGTTCCTATAACCTTTATCTTATAACATGTCTCATAGTGATAAGGAAAGTGATTATCTAAGGGTAGTTGTTGATCCAAACTTATAAACCCTAATTAAATAAAGAGGAAACCCTAACCCCAAACAAGTGATGCATTATGTGTGGCATGGATCCTACAAGATGATAGTATTAATGATGTATTTCTTCCCTTATTACATGTTTCTAACCATGCAGGTAATATCAATTGATGCACATAGCCATGTATGAGCTATGGTGATATCGATATGTTTGATAAGACTTGTGAGGCATAAAAGTGTTGTTGACATCCTTGAAAGAGGTGGTGAATGATCTTATGCATGATGATGATTTATTACCTTACACGAAATGTTTCTCCTCAATGATGAGAGGAGGGGTCGTTACCCCTAGACATGTGGTCCTGGTGATGGACATTGGTCCTGTTGATGGACATTGGACCTTGTGATGGATATTGGTCCTTGTGATGAACATTGGTCCTTATGATGGACATATGACGAATGACAGGCATAAAGTGTGATGTGATGAGATCACACCTAATATGTTTTGAATTGTTCTGGTGATGAGTTATGCCTTGTTTATGTAGATCTTGTTTAGATGTTATATGTTGTAACTTGATCGATGCTAAAGATGTTTAAATTGGCCTAATTAATCAAGTGAAATCTAATAGTGTAGTTTTCCTTGTGCCATAGATCCATTCAATGTCAGCAATTTGTTGAATGGTGAAATGAGTTTAACTCAGAGCACATATTTTTGGATATGCGGGGTACAAGTTGAGTAATTCCTTGTATCCTTAAATATAGGATGTGTGAGATGATCATGCGTGAGTCGATCTCGTTGTGATATGGATGGTCATGCATGAGACACTCCTTGTTAGAATGCACATGAGTGAGCCTATTCTTCTAGCATTATACATGTACCAAGGTGGGCTAGTTATAATTATATATGTGGAAGGCCATGTGTGAGCCAATCCCTAACCTTGACTATATGTCATTGTTGTAGTTGATTGATATGTCTATGCGGTATTTTCTCTTATACTGACCAAGAGGTGTGGTGAGGTCATGGATTTTGACTCTTCCATTAGACCTTGTATGGCACCAATTTCGACTTATCAAACAGTCAATTGGATTTAGGTGGTATGACTCAAATCCTTGAGGCATTCTAAAATATGTAATCATCCATGTAGTATAATTGTATAGGATCAAAATACAAAAACATTGGTTGAGTCCTTGCTTGATCTTTATACAATGTTGTTGATAGGAAATATACATGTTCTTCATATTCCTTTTAAATTATTAAGATGTTTCATAATTCAAAAGTAAATGCTCTTCTTGTTAATAATCATTATCTGCTTCATAGGATTGTAATTATATTATTGCTTAGTTTATCTTATTTGTGATAATAATAGAGTTGATGATGAGTTCTATCTCCCACTAAGATTTGGAATCTCACCCCATGGGTTTCCCACACCCTTTTTAGGTGGACGAGCATGAAGGAGTTGAGATCATGCAACGAAGGTTGAGGAGTAGGAGGAGGATCAGTATCTGACAAGGTTGGCAGTGTTGTTTAATGTCTTTTGTTGATAGGGTCCTAGAGTCATCCCTATACACTCGGGTCTTTGGGATCATTTTTTAGATGTGGTGGAATCATGTATATATGTTCTGGAATAGTTCTTTGGTTACAGGTTGACAACATGCCTTGTATATGCTTTGAGGCATGAAAGGACTCATATGTGAAGGTTCTTGTTGTTTGGCTATTTTATGGAAATAGTTTTGGTTTGAAGTGTTTTTCGGTAATATGCTTGTTAATCTTTCTTCTGTAGTTTTTGTTTTGACTAATCTCGCTTTGTGTGGCACGGGGCATCACCTTCGCGACACTAATGGCTGATATGGAAAGAAAATGTGATGTGGCATGAGTGATGTGGAATGGGTAATACATATATGCTCAATGAGGCATGATGAGGTAACCATGAATCATAAGTGTGATATGATGGGTCTTAGGACCTGTAAAGGCTTAATGCCTAGTTGAGGTAATATCCTCTGATACTGAGATGAGGGATTGATATCCTAGGATAATATGATGACGATAGCCTTGTGGATGGCAGTGATACGATGTTATGAGATGATGGGAATCAGTTTGTAGTGTAAGCGATGATATCTACTATTGTAATACTATGCATTTTCTTTTGTAGAATTTGGTTGTGGTTTATACGTTGTAACTTGATTGATGCTAAAAGACACTTTAATTGGTCTATGTAAACAAGTGGAATCTAATCATGTAGTTTTCCTTCTGACATAGATCCATTCGGTGCCAGTATTTGTTGAATGGTGAAATGATTAACTTCCATGGGAAACTCAGAGCGCATACTGTTCAGTATGCAGGGACAATTTGGTACCCTAATATAAAGTAATAGAGTGAGGTTGCAGTCATAGCTCAATGATATGTGATACAAGATTGGTTACGGTCATACCCTGATAAGAGTGTGGTTGGGGTCGTAGCTCAGTGATATGTGATACAGGATTGGCTATGGTCATACCCTGATAAGAGTGTGGCTGCGGTCGTAGCTCAATTTTACTAGTGTCGTGACATGTACCAAGGCGGGCTAGATTTGTACAGGTGAACTATATGTTGTTGATAGTAGTCTGATTGATGATGTCATTATATGTTCACTCATACTGGATGAGGAGGTGAGGTTGTGGATTTTGGCTCTTCCATTAGACCTTGTATGGCACCGATTTTGACTTAGCAGTGTTCGGTGGGATTTGGGTGGTACGACTCAAATCCTTGGGACATAAAAATAAATATGTAATCAGCCGTGTAGTGTGCATGTATAGGATCAAACACAGAAACATAGGATGAAGCCTTGCCTTGCTTTTACATGTTCTTCATATTCCTTTTTAAACTATTAACTATTTTGTTGCTAATTGGCAAGTGCATGTTGCTGCTCTATTTACTTCATGCATGAGATATATGTCCTTTAATTAATTATGTTCAATCTGCTTAGTATTTAATCTATATCCTTAGTTATTTGTGATAATAATAAAGTTGGTGAAGAGTTATATCTCTCGTTGGGACTGTGTTTCTCACCCTATTGGTTAAATAACTTTTTAGGTGGACGTGCATGCTGAGTTAAAGATCATGTGACTGGGGATAATACGAGGAGAAACTACATCTGGGAGAACATGGTATATGGAAAGTGTCTAGTAATAGAGTCATATGTATCATCCATGTATATTCAGGTCCTTGGGGGTGTTCTCCATGTGTTTTATACATGATGATCGATATGTGGTTTTTGGCTCATGTGCCTTTGGTGGTATGTACATACATGTGGAACTATTATTTTATGTAACAGGTTGATTGGAAAATGATGTTGTAGAACCTTGAATATATGTTATGAAATGCAAGTTTTGGCTCTAGTGTAATGATTCTCAGCTCCTGGTGCTTGTTGCAAATCGGTTTTAATTTTCTATGATTTTTGGTAGTCCATTATTTATGGTTGATCGTGGTTTAAGTTTTGAGTAATCGTGCTTTTTGTGATAAAGAGTGTTACATTTGGTTGGTATCAGAGCTGCAGGTTCACTGAGTCTACAGGGATACTAGGACTAGGATTAGGATGGTGTCTAAGATAAGAATATGATATAAAATATGGTGCATACTGCCTAATCTCAGAACTTGATGACCCTGGCCAGGTATTCAAATGTTGAAGAAAAGGTAAGCATGGAACTCTCAGATTGATTTCTCTTTGATTACCCTGATCAAGTAATCATTTGGGAACAATCTAAAGAGCATAACAATTGAGAATCATGATGCTAATATATCCATCATATTATGAAAAGAGATAATAAGTGCACCATAAATCACTAAAACTTGAATGTTTGGTGATTAAAAGAGAAAGACACGACTCTATGAAACCTAAATATAAGTGTGAGTATGATAAGATAAGTTCTTAAAGATATAACTTCAAGAAATGAATGAAGAAAAAGGCAGGTGAATATGTGCTAATAAAGTAAGTCAAGGTGTGAAATTCACATAAGATGGAGAACATTCCTGAAACAAGGATGAAGTAAGAAGACAAATGAGAATGAATAATGAATAAATAAGATGGAACATGAGTTAATCTCAGACCAACCCATGAGTATCAGAAAGTGTAAAGTGTAATCCTGACAATATGTGGAAAGAAATAAGGGAGATGATCCCTATTCAATAAAGAATATGTAAAGAATAATTATCCTTTTCATGATGTAAAGATGAAAAATGTGGTAAAGTAAGGAAATGTCCATGAACATGGAGAACAATAATCAAATAAAGAGTAATGGCATGTAATCATCTTTACAGTTTCTATGCTAATGGCAAGGAAACCTAGATGAGGCAAGTTTAAATGACACATGAATAGTTGAAAACTCATGAACTAATCTAAGAAAGAGATAATCCCTTCATCTTGATAAGAAAACCCTGGTAATGATGTAGCGATAAGAGGAGTATGTTCCCTTGTGTTCTTTCCTTTCAAGGATGTGGAAGTCAAGTGAGTTTTATGTTCCTTGATGTGCATGGTTTAGAAGTGATCTTAAGATGGATATTAGCCATTATGTTCAGAGAGAGAATATGTTAAAACATATTAAACATCTTTAACTAAAGCAAGCAAAGCATCATAAGAGATCTAATATAGGATTAGGCTTCATGTTGATTCCACATAAGGTTCTCAAGCATTATTCTATCCCAAATCTCTAACTTCCACTACCTCCCACCAATTAAAGTGTATAAGGCTAGGAATTAGACAATTTAACTAAGTATGCACATTCACATATTCATACTTCCCATGTTCCCTTATCAAGGTTCATAACCAAAGCTTGATATTAATTAACCATCTTCATAGTACTCACAAATTATAACACCCAATTAACCCACTAGGTTAAAGCCATGTAATTAAGGGGGGAAACAATATCATGCTTTCCATTCATACTTATTTAATATTACCGTGGTGACACATCCCGCTATCACACAGACAACGAGGTGCCACGCGAAAACGTGCGGAAAACACCATAAACCACCTATTACCAAAAACACAGATTAATTAAAACTGATTTCGAAAAGCAGGTAAACCAAGAAACTATTACATTCAGATCCTCATCCTACAAGAAGACAGGTTATATAAACATTTACAAGTCTTGATACATGTCCACAACTTATAAGATCAGCTGTCTTGTCATCACATGAGTTCATCACCTGTTTATACATACATAACGGGCCACATCCGGCCAGCAGCAGGATATACAAAGCTTCAACAGCTACATATCATAAAACATCGTCAAAACACCCTCGAGGACCCGAGAGTACAGGGACACCTCTAGGACTCTACTACAAAACAACCAAAACAGCAGTGAAACCATCTCTTGCCTTCTACTGCTCTTCTTGCTTCTCGATCGCAACCCCGCGACCATCACCATGTCTAGCGTGAACACCTAAAAAGGGTGTAAACCAACGGGGTGAGACACACAGTCCCAATGAGAAACATAACTCCCCACCAAAACTATAAAACCTCAAAAAGGTTAAAGCAACAACAACAGATAATTGATAAAACGTACGATAAGAGAAGTATATAGAGCAAGGTTGTTATTACTATCAAACTTACCAAGATATCCGAGAGGCATATAACCAAGCATTCTTTATGGAACATGATTGACAAGATAAGCTTTATAAGAACTTACCATAAGATGAAGGATCGTACGCACAATTACATAGTACAACTAGATCAACTATATAAGCAAGGCCTCTAACAATGTTTCGTATTTTATTCTAAGCAAGATATACTATTCGGCTCGATTACGTTTTATTATGCCCTGAGGAAGTGATCCGTACCACTCAAATCCAACCTTTGATTGTGAAACCCAAGCCGGTGCCATACAAGGTCAATGGAAGAGCTGAACTCCATGACCTCCTACCTCATGGTCAGTGCACGAGCTCAACACAAGTAGGACCGTAGTGTCATGCTTAAGTGGCCTCAGCCACAGGGTCAGCTCCCGTAGGCTACCCTTTCTCTAGCCCACCTTAGTACAGGTCTTAGCGCTAGTATATCTGAGCCACAGGAAAGTTCACCGTGCTCCCTGAGCCATGAACACATTCATGCTCTATCACACTGAGCCATGGGCCTGTTCACCATGCTCTTATACACATCTTGAGTCTACAACCGAAGTTGCACTCTAACCTCCTCATTTTTTACTAGGAGAAACCACACATTCAATAATATGCGCTTCCAAGTTAACCCGCAGGAAAACCTATTTCACCATCACCAGCTACTGACGATGATGGATCTATGGCCAAGGAAAACTACATAATATGTTCCACTATAATCATTTAGTATATTTTAAGTGGATTGTTGAGGCAACTAGGTTGTAACACATACATAACATTAAGTTACATTATTATTATCACCATCACATTATTCTGGGATCTCAATCCCTCATCATAAGAAACTACTGCCTCTTAAGGCATTATCATCACTTGGGATAACAATCCCTGATTTCATCATCAGGGGATAACACCTCAACTAGGCACTTTTGCCAATCTCAGGTCCTCATACCTAAACACATCAAACTGGTGATGTAGGTTATCTCATCAACAAGAGTGACCATCAATGCAGTGCTATTCAAACATATATACCTCATAGTCCTTTTTCCTGGCTATGAATCTGCATGAAATACCTGCATGGTTAGTATACACATTCGTAGAGATAATTGAAGCCATCATGGATTAACAGAATGATCATGCTATCAAATATAGGGTAACATTGATGATTGTACGCTTTATCATTCTTGCCTCAAACCTGTGACCATAGACATGGGTCATAGCATCATGTGAAGCAACTCATATGCTTCCAAGCTTATCATTTACTCATCATTATATATACATGATTCAAGGTGATCATAAACACATGTAATATCATTATTAACATGGAACCATCATCTATATGCAACCCGGGTTATCAGAACCCTTACTAAAACTTCAACAACCCTCACCAAAAAGGGTGGCGACCAGCGTGTCCCTCACCACAACTTGTAACGGGTAGGGTGGCATCCCTAACCAAAAGCATACCGGCCTAACTATATGCATAAACACATATCGGCCAACCCTAAAAGGTATCGACCACCACCCAAGGGTGTCGTGCAACCAGAGATCAAAACATATCGTGCAACTATGACACACATACCAGGTGTACAAGACACTATCATGCAACTAGGTTAGGAGAGGGTATCATGCAAGAAGCTAAGCATGAAACAACTATCTATCCACGTCGACTAAGCCCTATCGCCCATCTAGGGTGAAGGTACATATCGGGCAGCCACACCACTCAAACGCCCCAGGCTAGCTCTGTCAAAATGTAGCGTCCCAGCACAGCATGGTATCGCCCAACACACTCACAACTCAGGCGACACCAAAACGCTCCAAAGAAGCCTATCTGTCAAGGGAAGCATATAGGGTTTCTATATGTCACCATATCGGGCATCACCACCACCAACCATGATGCCCAACACAAAGGTAGCTCCCTGAGCTCTATAACGTCCAAGGTACATCGGGCACCAAGCCAACTACCTTTGTTAGGTGTATTGTGCAGGGCACCCAACAAGGCATATCGACCAACACACAAGGGTATCGACCACCACACAAGGGTATCGACCACTAACCAAACTCCAACTAGGCACAACAGCCAAGGGTACAACTCAAGACTAAACAAACGACATCACTATCCCAAAGTCATATCATGCAAGATACAACCCAACAAGATCGTCATCAACCTCATGCACAAGGGAACCAAACCCTAATTGATTAAGAAGATCGACTCACCTCTTAACAACCAAGAGAGAGGGGTCTTGCACAACCTCTATCACAAATTGGGTAACCATAAGGATACACCTCAACATAGGTCATCCAAATCTCACCTTTTAAATCCATAGTGATAGGAGGGTGTTGCCCAAGCAACTAGGATGTAGACTCACCTCTCAACTTTAAATGAGAGGGGTATTGTCCACATTACTAGAGCTCAAACTCAATCCTCATAACCAAGGAGAGAAAAGGGGTATTGCTCAACCATGGTTTGGACAACAAGGTACAAAGGTACAAAACCTCGACCATAACAACAAGATCACTATATGCACAAGGCTAAAGGTGCAACTAAGCAAGAAACTTATCTTAGAACATACATGGCCGATTATGATCATATGAAAACATACAAGAATATAGAAGAAGGTAGTATGGTTAGGGTTAGGTGTTATGTAACCACCTTAATCAAACTCCAAGCTTCCAAGCTCAAGCACCACCACAAGAAGTAGAACAAGGCCCTCTAAGGTTCGGCCACCACTAGAGGAAGAAGAAGACTCCAAGGAGAAGGAGGAGGATCGGCCACTAGTTTGCAAAGGAGCGGTTTCGTGCACCAAGGGAGAGGCGAAACTAAGGAACTAAATGGATCCTTAGCAAGAGAAAGGGAACACATATATAGAAGAGGATGGAGGAGAACCAAGGTAAAACAAGGCAAAGTGTCGCCCACCTAGGGACACTTGTCCATGGGAAATGCCACCCTCACTTCTTGCCCCATACACATGTCCAAGGCAATTGCCACATCCAAGCATCATGCACCAAGTGTCCAATAGAGTGGTGACACAAATGAAGCTAGGAGTCAAAGGTGGTCCAAGGCCGATACACCCACACCTACCCGACACAACCCCGTGGGCGACACACCCATGGCCACCACAACCATGGCCGGCACACCTATGGCCGACACAAGGTCCAATAAGGTTAGGCAAGGGTCAAGCAAGGCATAACAAGGCCCAACAAGGCTCATACAAGCCCAAAGCAACTCAAACAACAAGCCCAACCCTTCCTCTCAACACTAGAGGAAGCAAGGAGAGAGAAGAACACTTCTCAAGGTGACAACTTACCCATTAACCCTAGACTTGGGTAAATTGCAAGTGGCACCTCAAGAACAAGCAAACCCTAGTCGCCACTAAAGGTGATTAGCAAGCAACTAAACACCAGGGTTAGGCAAGGCAAATATGATAAGCCCATAACGGAGGTCAAAATCCTTACAAGCTATAAACCTCTATAAAGGGATTTCGTCCCCGAAATCCGAAGAGAAATGCGAGGGATACTTCCTTCTCATCTCTTCCTCAAGCTCCCACGTGGCTTCCTCAATGCCACGATGATGCCAAAGAACCTTCATAAGAACCAGGTCCTTCCTCTTTAGCTTCTTTACTCTTCTGTCAAGGATAATCACAGGACCTTCCTCATAGGTCACATCTTCATCAAGCTCAGCCTCAACTGGTTGTATCACTGCCCCTGTATTTGGATGACTTTTCTTCAGCATGCTGATGTGGAACACTGGATGTAACCTGTGCAGCTCTGGAGGCAACTCTAACTTGTAAGCTACCTTTCCAATACGTGCTATGACCGGGTATGTCCCCATATACATGGGTGCTAGCTTACCTTTCTGGCCAAACCTTAGCATACCTTTCCATGGCGAGACTTTAAGATACACTTTGTCTCCCACCTAGAACTCCAAAGGTCATCGGCAATTATCTGCATAAGACTTCTGTCTGTCCTGTGCCGCTTTCAACTGTTGTTGTATTACTTTAATCTTTTCTATTGTCTACTGTACTAACTCAAGACCAACAACTGATACTCACCAGACTCATACCAACATAAAGGAGATATGCACTTCCTGCCATATAAGGCCTCATAAGGAGCCATGTCAATGCTCCGCTGGTAACTATTGTTATATACAAACTCTATCAAACTAAGATGTATACCCCAACTGCCTAGGAACTGCAAAACACAAGCTCAGAGAAGATCCTCCAAGGTCTGAATAGTCCTTTTAGATTGTCCATCTGTCTACGGGTGGAAAGCGGTGATGAACCTTAACTGCGTTCCCAAAGTTTTGTGCAACTGTTCCTAGAAACAACTCGTGAAATGAGGACCTCTGTCAGAAACTATCGTTGCTGGTACGCCGTGCAAGCGTACTATCTCATCTACATATACCTGAGTGAGCTTCTCGGCTATATACGTTGTCTTCACGGGTATGAAATGGGCAGACTTCGTCAATCTATCCACTATCACCCAAATGGAATCATGATTCTTAGCTGTCCTTGGCAGACCAAACACGAAATCCATGGTTATATGATCCCATTTCCATTGCGGTATTGATAGGGGTTGTAATGTACCTGCCGACTTTTGATGCTCAGCCTTAACTTGTTGGCATACCGCACACCTAGCCACAAATCGACCACATCTCTCTTCAAGCCAGGCCACCAATATAGGTCCTTCAGATTGTGATACATCTTGGTGACTCCTGGATGCATAGCATACATTGATGTGTGTGCTTCCTCGAGCAATAGCTTCCTTAGATTATCAACATCAGGGACCACCATCCTACCATGATAGCAAACTAATCCATCCTCGGACTCATGGAACCCATCCCGCCTTTCACTGCCGAGCTCTGACCTGATCAACTGCATTGTATCATATGTTTGCTGTGCATCTTTGATTTGCTATCTCAACGTAGGCTTGACTTGCATCTGTGCCAAAAGTCCTGCTAACAAGTAAACTTCCATCTGCACATTCATCTGCCACAAGGAGACAAACATATCCCGTCTATGGCATACCAAGGAACCCAACTATGCCTTCTTTGTAGGGAGAGAAGAAGACTTTCGGCTATGCGCGTCAGCTACCACGTTGGCCTTACCAGGGTGATACTCAATGGTGCAGTCATAATCATTGATTAGCTCCATCCAACGATGTTGTCGCATGTTTAGCTCATTCTGTGAGAAGATGTACTTCAGGTTCTTATGATTCGTAAAGATTTGACATACTTCCCCATAAAGATAGTGTCTCCAAATTTTTAACGCATGAACCACCGCTACCAACTCCAAATCATGAGTCGGGTAGTTCTCCTCATGTTTCTTAAGCTGTCGCGAAGCAAAAGAAACCACATGGTCTTCCTGCATTATTACACATCCTAATCCGTTCTTGGAAGCATTGCAGAAAACAATATAGCCCTTCCCAGGCTCTGGTAGTACTAACACGGGGCACTAGTCAACTTCTTCTTCAAACTTTGGAAAGATTGCTGACAACGATCTTCCCAGGCAAAAGGTACATCCTTCCTAGTCAATTTTGTCATCGGAAACGTGATCACACTGAAGTCCTTTATAAACCTATGGTAGTATCCTGCTAATCCCAGGAAACTGTGAACTTCAGTCGGCGTCTTCGACTACTCCCATTTTGCAACTGACTCCACCTTCCTGGGGTCCACTTTGACTCCTTATATAGATATCACATGACCCAAGAAAGTTACTTATTTTAACCAGAACTCACACTTACTAAACTTGACATACAACCGATGCTGGCGAAGGAGAGTCAATGCTAGTCGAAGATGATGTTCATGTTTTTTTACTGTCCTGGCTATAGATCAAGATGTCATCTATAAAGACTATGACAAACTGATCTAGAAATGAATGGAATACCCTATTCATCAAATCCATGAAAGCAACATGCACATTGGTTAGCCCGAACGACATAACCACAAACTCGAAGTGACCATACCTTGTCCTAAAAGCTGACTTTGGTATGTCATCTGCCTTAATCCTCAACTGATGATATCCAGACCGTAGATCGATCTTTGAGAACACTGTAGCACCACACAACTGATTGAACATATCATCTATCCTCGGTAATGGGTACTTGTTCTTGATCATGACTTTGTTCAACTGCTGGTAGTCTATGCATAGCCGCATCGATCCATCCTTCTTCTTAACGAACAATAATGGAGAACCCCAAGGCGACGTGCTTGGTCGGATGAAACCTTTCTCCAACAACTCTTGTAACTACTTCTTCAACTCTGCCATCTCTGCTGGAGCCATCCTATACGGTGTCTGTGCAACTGGTTGTGTTCTTGGAACCAGATTGATCTCGAAATCAATCTCTTGAGGTGGAGGAACACCGGGGAACTCATCAGAAAACACATCTACAAACTCTCAGAGAACCGTCACCTCCTCAAGGCTAGGACCTTTCGCCTTGGTATCCATGACGTGAGCTAAGAATGCCTTACATCCTTGCCGCAACAACTTCTTTGCCACCATTGCTGATACTAGACATGTCGGAAGAATCTTCCTGTCTCCTTGGAAGATCCACTTCTTCCCACCGTTATCAAGCAAGGCCTGCTTGGAACCACAGTCCAACACAACCTTATACTTCTCTAAGGTATCCATCCCAAGGATCACATCGAATCCATGCATATCAAGTGGTATAAGGTCCACTTGTATCTTATGTCCCGAAAAAGAGAGAACACAGGATGGACACACTTCCCGAAACATCGACGAATCGTCAAGAGAAGTTTCTAACAACAAGCTATCTTTCTTACAACTAACAGGTAAACGACAGTTTTCAAGTATACTATGGGCGATAAAAGAGTGTGTAGCACCTGGGTCAACCAGAACAGATATAAAGTAAGAAGAAGACAAATCAGAATGAAATAACTCCATCTGACCTGCCACCACTCGCGGGTTGACTATCGCCTCTGGCTGACTCATAGCGTAGAATCGATCCATTGCTTGCTGTCCACGACCTTTGCTTCCTTGAGTAGACAATCCTAATTGTGATGCTTGACCGCGTCCTCACCATATGCTACTACTGGGTTGCTGTCTATCTGACCCTTGCTGATTCTGCCTCAGTTGCTGCATTACTTCAACATCTTTCCTTGGGCAGTTTGACTTCCAATGCCCGATCTGACCACAAAGATGGCATGACTGGTCTCGCTGTTATGGCCTAGATAGCCCTGTCACTGCTACTAAAGTTGTACTATGTGCCTTTGACGGTGAAGAACCATATCCTCTACCCTTACTCGGAGACCACTATGACGGTGCACTACAACCTCTTACACCAGAAGGTGTTGAAAACATTGGCTTCTTGAAGCCTTCGAACCTCTGCCTTTGGAACTGAGCATGCCTCTTCTTAGACATGGATTCTCTTTTCTCCCTGACTGACCGTTCAATCCTTCAGACAAACTCCACAAACGTGGCAAACTGCTCTCGGTTCTCCAATGCAGCAGTAGGTGTTGTCAGCTCCACACTCAGGCCTTTCTCAAAACGTCTGATTTGCTCATCATCTATTACTGCCATGTGAGGACAAAACCTTAACATGTCCATGAACTTGGCTTCATACTCGGTGATGTTCATCGTTCCTTGGTGCAAGCGCTCAAACTGGTTGATCTTCTCATCCATATATGTCTTCAGAAAGTATCTGCTGATGAACTCTTGCCGGAAAATCTCCCAACCGATCACCTCACCGGGTCGCTTCTCCTCCTTGATGGCCCACCAGTGGCCAACACTACCCTTTAGAAGGTAGACAGCGTGCTTGACTTTGTCTGCTTTGGAGATGTCGAGGATCCGGAAGGCCTTCTCAAGACATGTCAGCCACAAATCTGCATCTGCTGGATCATCCGTCCCAACATAGTCTGAATCTCTGACTCGGCGAAGCCGCTCAAAGGTCTTCCCAATACCCGATGTTTCACCATGGGGAGCCTGTGCTCTTGGCAGAGGAACTAGCAACCACTCTACCATGAGATTCATCCTAGCCATCATCTGCCCCATAAGCTGCTGGTAGGTAGGGTTTTCGAGAATGGATGGGTCAAGTTGGGGGACCTCAGGCACCTGATCTCCATGTGCCTGCCCTCCTACTCCATCAACTGATGCAACATCACTGCTCTCGGTAGCATGTTCTTCATGGTTTCCAGACATCTTGGCTTTTTCTTCCACTGAGGGTAGAAGATAATTGTAAGAAAATTTGGAAAATTCACAAGAACAGACACAAACTAGTCCTAAATCCCTGTAGACTCAGTGAACCTAGGGCCCTGATACCAAGCTTGTGGTGACACATCCCACTATCACATAGAAAATGAGGTGCCACGTGAAAACGTGCGGAAAACACCATAAACCACCTATTACCAAAAACACAGATTAATTAAAATCAATTTTAGAAAGCAGGTAAACTAAGATACTATTACATTCAGATCCTCATACTGCAAGAAGACAGGTCATATAAACATTTACAAGTCTTGATACATGTCCACAACTTATAAGATCAGATGTCTTGTCATCACATGAGTTCATCACCTGTTTATACATACATAACGGGTTACATCCAGCCAGCAGTAGGATATACAAAGATTCAGTAGATACATATCGTTAAACAACATCAAAACACCCCCGAGGACCCGAGAGTACAGGGACGACTCTAGGACTCTACTACAAAACAACCAAAACAGTAGTGAAACCATCTCTTGCCTTCTACTTATCTTCTTGCTTCTTGGCTGCAACCCCACGACCACCACCACGTCTAGCGCAAACACCTAAAAAGGGTGTAAACTAGTGGGGTGAGACACACAGTCCTAGCAAGAAACATAACTCCCCGCCGAAACTATAAAACCTCAAAAAGGTTAAAGCAACAACAGTAGATAACTGAAAAAACTTACGATAAGAGCAGTATATAGAGCAAGGTTGTTATTACTATCGAACTTACCAAGATATCCGGGAGGCATATAACCAGGCATTCTTTATGGAACATGATTGACAAGATAAGCTTTATAAGTACTTACCACAAGATGAAGGATTGTATGCACAATTGCATAATACAACTAGATCAGCTATATAAGCAAGGCCTCAAACAATGTTACGTATTTTATTCTAAGCAAAATATACTATTCGGCTGGATTACATTTTATTATGCCCTAAGGAAGTGAGCCGTACCGCTCAAATCCAACCTTCGATTGCGAAACCCAAGTCAGTGCCATACAAGATCAATGGAAGAGCCGAACTCCACGACCTCCCACCTCATGATCAATGCACGAGCTCAACACAAGTAGGACCGCAGTCTCATGCTTAAGTGGCCTCAGCCACAGGGTCAGCTCCTGTAGGCTACCCTTTCTCTAGCCTTCCTTGGTACAGGTCTCAACGCTAGTATATCTGAGCCACATGCCAGTTCACCGTGCTCCCTGAGCTATGAACGCATTCATGCTCTATCACACTGAGCCATGGACCTTTTCACCATGCTCTTATACACATCTTGAGTCTACAACCGAAGTTGCACTCTAACCTCCTCATTTTCGGCTAGGAGAAACCACACATATTCAATAATATGAGCTTCCAGGTTAACCCACAGGAGAACCTGTTTCACCATCACCAGCTACTGACGATGATGGATCTATGGCCAGGGCAAACTACATAATATGTTCCACTGTAATCAGTTAGTATATTTTAAGTGGATTGTTGAGGCAACCATGTTGTAACACAAACATAACATTAAGTTACATTATTATTATTATCACCATCACATTATTCCGAGATCTCAATCCATCATCACAAAAAACCATTGCCTCTTAAGGCATTCTCATCACTTGGGATAACAATCCCTGATTTCATCATCAGGGGATAACACCTCAACTAGGCACTTTATCCAATCTCAGGTCCCCAGACCTAAACACATCAAGCTGGTGATGCAGGTTATCTCATCAATAAGAGTGACCATCAATGCAGTGCTATTCAAACATATATACCTCATAGCCCTTTTCCTGGCTATGAATCTGCATGAAATACCTGTAGGGTTAGTATACACATTCATAGAGATAACTGAAGCCATCATGGATTAACAGAATGTTCATGCTATCAAATATAGGGCAACATTGATGATTGTATGCTTTATCATTCGTGCCTCAAACCTGTGACCATAGACATGGGTCACATCATCATGTGAAGCAACTCATATGCTTCCAAGCTTATCATTTCCTCATCATTATATATATAGGATTCAAGGTGATCATAAACACATGTAATATCATTATTAACATGGAACCATCATCTATATGCAACCCGGGTTATCAAAACCCTTACTAAAACTTCCACAACCCTCACCAAAAAGGGTGGCGAGCAGCGTGTCCCTCACCACAACTTGTAACGGGTAGGGTGGCATCCCTTACCAAAAGCATACCGGCCTAACTATATGCATAAATACATATGGGCCAACCCTAAACGGTATCGACCACCACCCAAGGGTGTCATGCAACCATAGATCAAAACATATCGTGCAACTATGATGCATATACCAAGTGTACAAGACACTATCATGCAGCTAGGTTAGGAGAGGGTATCGTGCAAGAGGCTAAGCATGAAACAACTACCTATCCACGTCGACTAAGCCCTATCGCCCGTCTAGGGTGAAGGTACCTATCAGGCAACCACACCACTCAAACGCCCTAGGCTAGCTCTATCAAAACGTAGCGTCCCAGCACAACATGGTATCTCCCAACACACTCACAACTCAGGCGACACCAAAATGCTCCAAAGAAGCCTATCAGTCAAGGGCAGCATCTAGGGTTTCTATATGTCACCATATCGGGCATCACCACCACCAACCATGATGCCCAACACAAAGGTAGCTCCCTGAGCTCTATAACATCCAAGGTACATTAGGCACCAAGCCAACTACCTTAGTTAGGTGTATCATGCAGGGCACCCAACAAGGCATATCGCCCAACACACAAGTGTATCAGCCACCACACAAGGGTATCGGCCACTGACCAAACTCCAACTAGGCACAACGTCCAAGGGTACAACTCAAGACTAAACAAACGACAACACTATCCCAAAGTCATATCATGCAAGATACAACCCAACAAGATCGTCATCAACCTCAAGCACAAGGGAACCAAACCCTAATTGATCAAGAAGATCTGCTCACCTCTCAACAACCAAGATAGAGGGGTCTTGCACAACCTCTATCACAAATCGAGCAACCACAAGGATCCACCTCAACATAGGTCATCCAAAGCTCACCTTTCAAATCCATGGTGAGAGGAGGGTGTTGCCCAAGCAACTAGGATGTAGACTCACCTCTCAACTTTAAATGAGAGAGGGGTATTGTCCACATTACTAGAGCTCAAACTCAATCCTCATAACCAAGGAGAGAAAAGGGGTATTGCTCAACCATGGTTCGGCCAACAAGGTACAAAGGTAAAAAACCTCGACCATAACAACAAGATCACTATATCCACAAGGCTAAAGGTGCAACTAAGCAAGAAACCTATCTTAGAACATACATGGCCGATTATGATCATATGAAAACATACAAGAATATAGAAGAAGGTAGTATGGTTAGGGTTAGGAGTTATGTAACCCGCCTTAAGAAATCTCCAAGCTCCTAGCACCAAGCTTCCAAGCTCAAGCACCGCCACAAGAAGGAGACCAAGACACTCTAGGGTTCGACCACCACTAGAGGAAGAAGAAGACTCCAAGGAGAAGGAGGAGGATCGGCCACTAGCTTGCAAAGGAGAGGCGTCATGCACCAAGGGAGAGGGGAAACTAAGGAACTAAATGGATCCTTAGCAAGAGAAAGGGAACACATATATAGAAGAGGATGGAGGAGAAACCAAGGTAAAAAAAGGCAAAGTGTCACCCACCTAGGGACACATGTCCATGGGCAATGCCACCCTCACTTCTTGCCCCCATACACATGTCCAAGGCAATTTCCACATGCAAGCATCATGCACCAAGTGTCCACTAGAGTGGTGACACAAATGAATCTAGGAGTCAAAGGTGGTCCAAGGCCGATACACCCACACTTGCCTGACACAACCCCATGGGTGACACACCCATGGCCGACACACCTATGGCCGACACAAGGTCCAACAAGGTTAGGCAAGGCTCAAGCAAGGCATAACAAGGCCCAATAAGGTTCATCCAAGCCTAAAGCAACTCAAGCAACAAGCCCAACCCTTCCTCTCAACACTAGAGGAAGAAAGGAGAGATAAGAACACTTCTCAAGGTGACAACTTGCCCATTAACCCTAGACTTGGGTAAATTGCAAGTGGAACCACAAAAACAAGCAAACCCTAATCACCACTAAAGGTGATTAGCAAGCAACTAAACACCAGGGTTAGGCAAGGCAAACAGGATAAGCCCAAAATGGAGGTCAAGGTCCTTACAATTACAACATGCCCTTAGAATTAGGATCAAAGCTCTTCACATTGAATCAATTAGAATTTTACTTCATGGTTACACCACCAAACCCTAATTACACCAATTCCCACTTTCTTAAAACTGATTTAGGTTTGAACCACATCAGTTATATATGAATCAATCATCATACCATCAATACTAGGTATCACCCTTGAATGCATGATTGTATCATCTTTATTAACATATTAACCATTACACTAATGTGACTTTTCAACATTAGTACATTATTACTTCTTAGAAATCATTAGCCACATATCATACTAAGGGAAGCCAAACCTTAGGTTACATACTAGAGGGTTTCACTTCAAACTATCCACAAGGCACCTATAAATTCATTAGGCTTGTTTATACAATTTCTACACAAAGGTTGTTACCATGCATTCTAACAAGGCTTATCATCACCATCACATATATCATCACATAGTTGTATCATTAACCTTACTCCATAAGTTAATATTATATGAAAAGGAAATATAGTAAACATTTTCCATGGGTTATAATCTTTCATTAAGATGAGCACTTTGGTCATATTATTCCATGATTAAGGTTAACATATGGATACTCAACCATCAAATCCTACATCCATTAATTCCCACGTTGATGAAGAGTTTAGGGCTGAGCTCTTTAGTTAGAGATGGACCACTCATAGTAACATCATTTTATGGTGCATTAGCTTTAGGAGAAGCAATTAAAATAATCATACATTATCCCAAAACAACACCCTTCTATATCATGCACTGCTCATGTGTGTACATCATTGGGCATCAAAACATACCCTTCAACCCTCATCATGTGATATCGGTCTCACCCCATCAACCAAAGGTATCAAATTCGACCCTCTTGTGGTGTATAGGTTTATCTTCTTGAAAGTATGACGAGCAACCCTTCTTGAAGGTGTGATGGGCATCAACTCTTGAAGGGGTATCAGGCATCACCTCTTGAAGGGGGTATCAGGCATCACCTCTTGAAGGGGGTATCGGGAATCACCTCTTGAAGGTGGTATCAGGCATCACTACCCCAAGGTGTGATGAGCCACGCATGGTGTGGCAGGCATCCATTCTTAGAGGGGTGTCGGGCATCACATAGTGTGACAGGCATCACCTCCCTAAGGGTGTGACAAGAACCACTAGGGTTAGGGTTAGGTCATGATGGCCATTTGCTCAATCATGGGTGTCACATCTAGTACTCTTACAAACCATCTCACACAAGGGGTCCTCATGGTCATGAAGAGATAGCAAGGTGTATTGGCCTAGCCCCATCTAGGGCACGATGAGTAACCATCATCAAAGCCTATTGGTCTAGAAACACATAGATTTAAGTACCTCTAGAGCATGATGGGTTAACTCCTCCTAAAGGCATGTCAGCCTAACCATTGATATAGGTTTGGGCACCCTATAGGGTGTGACAGTTTAGCATCCTTCCAAACCTATCAGCCTAAGTACTCTCAAGTCATGACGACTTGCAACATGTATATCACTTTAAGCATCATGAGTCATGACGAACATTCACCACCTAAGTGTCGACTTAGTAACCTTAAACTTCAAGAAACTTGGTCACTAGTCCACCCACTTAACAAAGCAATAAAGAGCAATACATAGGCAACATCTTAAATGAAGTTCCTTCCTCCAAAATAGTCCTCAAAACAATCACTAGCTACTTAACATATGAGAGGTACACGGTCTAGAGATGAAGAACAACTTAAGCATATAAAGAGAAATAATAATAATGGAGGTTAAGATTTATATAACCCACCTCAAGAAGGTCTCCCTCAAGAGTCCAAGATTCCATGATCAAGGACCCAAAACACATCCCTCAACTTGAAGATGATCCATCAAGAGTCCCAACTCGATTTCAACATCACCTCAAGAAAGAAGAAGAAGATGTCATGGTTATGGTAGCTCAAGAAGAAAGGAAAGAAGGGGATAGAACCACATCCCAACCAACCTTCATCCAAGCTATAATCCATGGCCGAGAGTAGAAGGAGAAGATGAAGAAGAGAGCTCTAAGGAAATGGTCATCAAAGAAACATAACTCACCAAGATGGAAGTTGAACCAAGAATTACCATGAGTAAGGAACTCGACCTCCAAATATCCATGGGGTTTCCTATAGATCCACAAGCTTCCAAGCTCATCCACCAAGAGGAGAGGAACAGGTATGGATGAAAGGATTTACTTATGTGAATAAGGAGGGAGTTCTATACCTAAGGGAAGGAAGAGAGATCAAAGGAGAGGTGTCATCACCTTAGGAGCTTAGGTGATACTTGTCCATGAGAAAATAGACACATGCAACAACATGCAAGGCATGGTGATAAGATATAGGTTAGATCTCGTCCTCTAGGTCTCCTTCCCAAGATCATGGCCGATATGCCAAAGCTCCACACCCTTCACTAACCGATATGGTAAAACCCAACATACTCACAAACTGATAGAGCATACTACATACACTCACAAACCAATAGGCACCACCCTACATACCTTAGAAACTGATAGGTACAACCCTACACACCCACAAACTGATAGGCAACCTCTCTAAGGCACTCTGACATGAGATGACACATCTAAGTGCAAGGCACATCTCATTCATGTGCTCCATACACCACCGAAGATGTCACCATGCAACCAAGATCCAAACAAGATGCCTACCTCTTCATATCTCCTCTAAATGATGCCAAGAGAGGGAATGAACACTCTAGAGATGGTAAATTGCATAGTAACCCTTCTCTTTGGGTAATTTGCAATGTACACCAAAACTAGCACATAAAGTACAAGCATCATCCACACATGCTCAACTTGATACATGAACTCTTCACAAGGATCCCCATAGAATCATTATCTATATTATGATGCTAAAGCACTAAGGGAACACTCATCATGCGACATATTGCAAGATAACCCCTCATCTTGGGTAAATTACACTTTGGTCCAAAATAAGCAAACACTGCTCAAACATCATTCAAACATAACCAAACTTGAAACATAAGCATGCCACATGATTACGAAACACCTCGGAGGATTAGATTAGAGTTCTAAGCAACTTACTTAAGTAAAACAAACGATGTTAGCCCAAAACCCAGGTCAAGGTCCTTACAAGTCATAAACCCCTAACAAGGATTTCGCCCCCGAATCCCAAGCGAAAGGAGATGGATACTACTTATGCATCATACCTTGAAACTTGGACATAGTTCCTTGATGTCAGAGTGATGTCACAAGACTTGACCAACATATTGTTCTTGTATCCAAGGTCAACAAAGGATCTGTTGCACATGACACATACTCAACTTATCCTTTCCATTATTGGCTGTAGAGTCAACTCTATGCCGGGTAATACTTTCTTGGCCAAATAAGAACTATACATACTTATCCAACTAAGGTGTCAACTATTTCTTATGTATCACCTCTTCAACTTATAACACCGTGTGATAAGATTCTTGATTTAGGGAATCTACCATGCTTCCTCTACGCTACTCTGATCTACTGACTCAACACTAGTCTTGCTTCTACCAACTATCCTGCCAACATACTCACTCTCAACTGTACATCCTCTTGTCATAAGAAGAGGCCTCTTATCCCAGGAAAACTATCTCAGAGGTAACTCAATATATTATATGTCACCTTAACTGACCTAGATAGGTAGTGGAAACCCTACTTATTCATCTATGGTCAAAGCACGATCTTCTTGTAATCTTTCTTACTTGCAAGCCTGATAGGAGTACTCCAAGGGATTATACTTAGTTTGATGAGATTTAGACAACTAGATCTTGCAACTACCTCTTCATCTTATGCATCCTTGTCAATGTTAAATTTATGCGGAGCATAAATCCCTAACATGTGATATCCATACCATAGGTTAGGTACTTGTAACTAGATTGATCCCAAAGTCAACCCTTCTAGGTAGTCAAACACTTAATCATTCTATCAAGCGACATGTTCTCACTCTCCCATATAACTGAGACCACTTGGATACTAGGATTCCTTACCTTGGTATCCAACACACGTGTCAAAGACATATCACATCCTCAACACATCCATCCTCTGCCTCTACTGCCAAACCCAAACATATCAGAAGGGTTTTTCTTTCATCTCGAGACATCTCCTATCATATATATCCCTTTCTTGGAACAAAACCAAGATCTTTCATTGTTTGTAGTGTAAGCGATGATATCTACTATTGTAATACTATGCCCATTCTTTTGTAGAATTTGGTTGTGGTTTATATGTTGTTACTCGATTGATGCTAAAAGACACTTTAATTGGTCTAAGTAAACAAGTGGAATCTAATCATGTAGTTTGCCCTGTGCCATAGATCCATTTGGTGTCAGTATTTGTTGAATGGTGAAACGAGTAAATCCTATGGGAAACTCAGAGCACATATTGTTGAGTATGCAAGGACAATTTGGTACCCTAATATAAAGAAATAGAGTGTGGCTGCAATCGTAGCTCAGTGATATGCGATACAGGATAAACTATGGGCATACCCTGATAAGAGTACGGTTGTAGTCATAGCTCAGTGATATTCGATACAAGATTGTTTGCAGTCATACCCTGATAAGAGTGTGGCTGCAGTCGTAACTCAGTTTTACTAGCATTGTGACTTGTACCAAGGCAGGCTAGATTTGTACAGTTGGACTATTTGTCGGTGATAGCAGTCTGACTAATGATGTCACTACATGTTCACTCGTACTGACCGAGGGGGTGAAGTCATAGATTTTGGCTCTTCCATTAAACCTTATATGGCATTGATGTCAAATTAGTGGTGGTCAGTGGGATTTGGGTGGTACAAATCAAATCCTTAAGGCATAAAAATAAATATGTAATCAGCCGTATATTGTGCATGTATAGGATCAAACACGGAAACATTGGATGAAGCTTTGCCTTGTTTTTACACTATTTAGTTTACAAGAGTTTTACATGCTCTTCATATTTCTTTTTAAACAATTAACTATTTTATTGCTCATTGCCAAGTGCATGAAACTGCTCTATTTACTTCACATAAGAGATATATGTCCTTTAGTTAATTTTTTTCAATCTTCTCAGTATGTTAATCTATATCCTTAGTTATCTGTGATAATAATAAAGTTGGCAGAGAGTTATATCTCTTGCTGGGATTGTGTGTCTCACCCCGTTGGTTAAATAACTTTTTAGGTGGATGTGCATGACGAGTTAAAGATCATGTGTTGAGGTTAATATGAGGATAAACTACATATGGTGGAACATGGTATATGCAAAGTATCTAGTAATAGAGTCATATGTGTCGTCCATGTACACTTAGGTCCTTGGGGGTGTTCTCGGTGTGTTTTAGACATGATGATCGATATGTCATTTTTGGCTCATGTGCCTTTGGTGGTATGTACATACTTGTGGAACTGTTATTTTATACCAGGTTGATTGGAAAATGATGATGTAGCACCTTGAATATATGTTATGAAATGCAAGTGTTGGCTCTTGTGTAATGATTCTTAGCTCCTGGTGCTAGTTGCAAATTGTTTTAATTTATTGTGACTTTTGGTAATCCGTTGTTTATGGTTGATCGTGGTTTAAGTTTTGAGAAATCTTGCTTTGTGTGACAAAGGGTGTCATAGAGGCCTTGGACTGAAGGATGCCTGAGACTTCAACTAAGCTCTTATGTTAAAAAATGTGTGGTATTTACTCAATAAGCCTGAGATCCTTTAGGTTAAAATCATGACAGAAAAGTATATGAATGAAAGGTGCTTGATTAATGAGCCATGTTCACCAGTGTGATCCTTTATAAAAAAAGAACCCACCATCCATCTCCAATGAGTGCTCAAGGATTGTGCAAACTGGTATCTTGATTAACGTATGGAATGACAAGTGGATCTCAAGCATGTGACCATCAGATATTGGTCCTCTATGCACAGTGCCATCGGGCCTGAAGTACATCACCACGAGCTCCATGGTACTAGACAATGGATCTTGGTATTATGACTTCATCTCGGCCTTCATGTCTCCCACTCTAGTTGAGGACGTTGGATCCTAGGATGGGTGATTGGATGCTCCACAGGGGAAGTGAATAGAGTTGAATGCACTCAAACAAAATTCATTAGACCTTCAAGATATATCACATGATAAGGTTGCTAAATAGGAAATTCAAGTGCAACTAAAACATACATAGCAAGTGAGAGAGAGATTGAACATACATCAATTAACAAGCTATGTAGAGTGGTTCCACACTTCAAACTAAAAGTATGTCAGTCCACTGTCTAGAGAGGTCAACCTCTAGGATTTCTTAACCATTGCACTCTTATATTCATTCATAAGACTTACAATACATGACCCACCAAAGGACTTACCTATCCAATACAAAGAGTCATCAACCTTACAAAGGACTTACCCACTTTGCAAAAAGTCTTTTACCTTCTCTAAGGACTTACCCACTCGTACACAAGTCTTCATCCTTCTGGGAATTACCCACTCTTCTTGGATCTTCAGCCTTTGACTTCACCTTCACTCGGAGAAGATTCCACCAAGGACTTACCCACTTGAGCAAAGAGTCTTCTATAGGGAAATACAACATGATAGACAGCAGAAACAAAAATTTACTGACATATTTCCCATTAACCAACAGATCGTGTCAAAAAGAATGCAATGGGAAGGATGGTTTCATGAAGATATACCTGGTCCTGGAGTAAGTCTAACGAAAATCCACATCGATGTAGATGTGCACTCTGTCTTGGACAGTGGTTGTGCATCTCCTAGTCACACTCAAACTTTTCTGACTACCCTCCATGGACAGCAGACTCAGACAACTGCTTCAATGGCTCCTTAGATCTCACCACAGACTGTGAGTTGGTGTTGCCCTCCTAGCAGTAGCCCACATATTCCTTCCTCTAGTGTATTCCACATGGACCAACTAGAACTCTTGTCATCCTGTAGGAACAGATAGGAAGGATTTGTCCCTCCTTATGGTGTACTAGTCACCAACATGCTCTCCCACAACAATGATCCTCAGTTGTTTCTCTCTCGTGGCTATCCCTCCCTAGTCGGGTAGGACTTGTTTGGGCTCTTGTGATTACCACAACTAGAGAGGAAAACAACTGTCAGAGCAACTAACTCTCAATTGTCTATGTAGTAGTTGTTATCTGGGAAGCCTCTAGTACCCCTCTATATATAGGAGGGGTTAGGGTTCCTAGTCTCAGACAATGCGGGACTAATGCGGGAGTGGAAAGGACAAGTAGATCTTAAATTTTTGCAACTTTTCTAGAAGTTTCACAACCTGTGTGTGATGAAACAGCCACGCAAGATGACCATTTCACTAAGCAAAATATCCATTTCACACCTTCCAGTTATGCACATATGTTGGCAATTCAATTCCAAATAGTACTCAACTAGACGTACTCCCGAAATGGGCATTTGGTGTAACTAAGATGAACATCTTGCACCAAACCAAATGGCCATTTGGTGCAACTGAGACAGGCATCTCGCACCAAGCCAAACGACCATTTTTCACATGCCAGACGGCCATTTCACACAATCAAGATGAGCATTTTGCAGTCCATGTCAGGCAGAATTCCAATCAATGTGTAGTACAATCAACCTGGCACTCCAAACAATAGTCTCAACACTTGAACCGATCATTTGGCAGTCTAGTCATATGATCCGTTGCATGAATTGAAATACCTAAACACTTTAGTAATCAATTCAATCTATCATTCAAGATCAAACTCCTCTTTTAGATGAGTTCCTATGTGTGTGACCCTATAGGTCTCATATCACATTGGCAGTGAATGTCCATAACTAGCTTATGACATCACAAGCACTGAGTGGTGCCTTGTCGCACATCATTGCTACCCAAGTAAATGGAAAGTTGGGGAGCAACTTCAACCTACAATCTATGTATGGTGTTACAGTGTTTGTATAGTTCCTTTGTTACTGATATCCAGATTGAACTAGAGGCATGGATCAGTCATCCTCATTATTATTCAGTCTTGTTTCTTGAACCAGAGCAGACTGCATGAGATATATGTGAGCTCAATATATTAACTCACATGTGTATAGCCACACTTTTCTCAGTCTCTCTAATCAAGAGACCTAGGATATCATACTCCATATAGGAGGGACAAATCCCATATCTATTACTCATAGTCAATCCCCATGTGTCAAAGTCACCCAATCATCACAATTATAACAAACCATGTTTCAGCACTACGTTTGATGATGTCAAAGTGTACCCAATGACATGTGATGAGTGCAGTGGTTTCAGGTCTAAGAATCACAACCACCACCATCACTGTGAGATATGACTATGACTTCCATGAAGATGGCTTCCATGTGTCAGTCTCACGGTGGGTCTATCTGATACACTGTTCTCTAACATGTATTTGTGTGATTGTTTTGATATTTCCATATCATGACTATGTTATTTATTCATCAACCAACTCAGACTCAGATCTTATGCGTTATTGTTGTCTATCAATCTTTCACAACAACAACCAATCAGTGACATAATGATAATATGTATATGTACTCTTGACACCCATATGATCTCATCCACAAGGTTAGTAACTTGACAACATACATTGAGTAATATAATTCTCTAGACATTCATTTTGTATCCTCATTATCTCATAACTTAGCAAAACATATGAATTGGAAGTTTGCCTTTATTATTATCAATTATCAAATCATGCATCTAATACCTCATCCCAATCATCATATGATTGGCTCTTTGGGCATACATACCAACATCTTCTGTCTTCACCAAGGGCTTACCCACTCTTTCTCCAAGTCTCCATCCTTGTTCTTCACTAAGGAAGTCCTTCCCTTATTCTTCTTCACCTCTCTTAGCCAAGAGAAAGAACCTTCATCTTCATGGTTGAAATGAGAGATATGGAGATTGTTGAAGTGAGAGCCTTACAAGATATACATGTAGGACTAGCTCTCTTACAAATCTCTTACTCACTGTAATGGATGTAGTAAGTGATTAAGCTTAGAGATAGAGAGAGAGAGGAGGCTATAGGAGGCACCCAACTATAGACTAGGAACCACATATAGAGTTTTGCATTGAATGCTCAACCTTGGAATGGAGCCCAAGGGGTCCTATTTATAGTTGGGGATGCCTCTTAGCCTTTGTCAACACTTAAGAATGAAAACTAGCCATTTTGTGGCTTGCAACGGATATATTTTCGATTGTTTCAACTCCACAACGGCTAGAGAACTTTTTTGTACTTTTTTGTAAAGTGTTATCAGTCGAGTTTCTATAATGATAACTCAACCAATCCCACTAAGTGATAAGACCAATTTAGGCCATCGGTCAAGTTTGGCATGGGGTAACCCGACCGGTCCACTTAAGTCAGTTTAGGTCTGTAGAGGGATCAATCGAGTTCTATGAAATGGAAACTCGACCAATCAAAAGTCATTTTCAAAATCCAATAAGGATCGATCGAGTTTGTAACTCGATCGATCATTAGCCTGATGTGAAGTTTAAAAAATAGCTTTTGAGTGCTTAAATATTTGATCTAAGTGCTCCTGATTTTTTCTAAGATTAATTACAAGTCATACAATCATTACAAGTGATATACAACATGATTCTAATGGATTTACATCATAATCCAAAAACATGCACTTATATTGACTTTGACTTGTCTTTTCTCCAAGTTGAGATGCACAAGTTAGGGCATAGGGAGTGTGTCTATACCTAATCTAAAATCACTGAAATAGAAGCATTAGACACAAAGAATTGGAATGGCTTATTCGTCATCAAAACAAGGGTTTCGTCAATTTAGACCTTGAGTCAACATTGACTAAATTGACCTTGAGTCAATAGAGCACATTCGTGGCATCCCACCCCTAGACCCGGGCACCGCACCAAACCTATGGGACTGGCCACATGACCCTCAAGGTGACCTTACTTCAAAGTAGGATTACACCTGGATGAGATCTTCCAAAGAAGTCAACTTGGATGGTGCATGGTCTTACATATCGGTGCTTCACATCCCAAGACAGCTGAAGATCTTTGCTTGACTCTTACAACACAAAGTGATGCTCAATAATGCAAAAAACGCAGGAGACACATTGAAGTCGACGTCACTTTCCTTGTATGTCACAATGAACCAAATTTGTTGCTTCACAACATCATAGATTGCTTGAGCATCAAACTTGAATGGGAGGGACTAGTAATTCCAATAAATTCCTTTAACCTTGATGGAAACTCCTAGATATCATCAATCATCTCATCATCTAGGAGTGAGCCATACTAGGCCATCTTGCTGGTGGATAGTTGGCATGTGTGGTAGGAATGTAATGAACTGGTGCATACTAGAAAACCAATCAACGATGGAGCTCACAATCCCTTCATCAAGGAAAGGGCACAAATCATGTCTCCATTGCTACACACCCAAGATAGTAACAAGGCCGCTAACCCAACAGAAGGCCAAACTCCGACTTCTTCACTTTCATAAATGCATCCTTCCATCCCAACTCTGGGAAGGCAGGTGTCATGAATCATGTGGCATCTAACTCCGATATTAATATTATGTTTGCTGGATCTACTAGCTTAGCACGTTCAACACTTGAATCTGAGGTGCAAGGAATTGTCCGCATTGCACATCTCTATCAGATCAAAGGTTTCAACTAGGTTTGCATCCTCTCTTATGCTCGGAACACTATAAGCCTGCTGACGGACATGCGTCTACCACCTCCAAGGTTCCATGCCCTTTGGAGACAATTTCATGATAATTGTATGCACACCACAAATGTTGTGCTCTAGTTCATCCCTCGCGAGATGAACTCTATTTCAGACTCCCTAGCAAAACACTCTCTTTTAACCAATCTCAATTTTCAGTTCCATTCATTCAGATCACCTTGTCTGAACATGATTGTTAATGTAGACTTCAAAATTTGGCCTTTTCCAGATACATGATGAATAACTAAGCTCACGGGTATCCTCAAACTTATAGGGGTATAAAAGAATTCAAAAAGGCTAGAGGAAAGGTGGATAAGAAAGAGAAACATTAAGTTGGAAGAATGTCAAGGTAGTTTTCTGACTCCAATGCAATATGCCAACTATTGTTACTTTTATTTATTAACATTTTGTATGGTGGTAAATTCATAGTGCCATGTACAAGAGAATAATTGGACATGTGGATACTAAATGATGCAGTATATGGACCTTATTGTTAGTCAGGCGACATCAGACATCTATTGTATGCAAAAGGCAATCTACACAGTCTTGATCATCATAAGTAAATAGCCTCATTTGGTAATATGAAAATATCATATCAAACTCTTAAATTATGTCATTCTCTTTGCAACTATTTAGCATGGCCCCCTATATAAAAGACGAGATAGATGAGATATGAGAACAATGGGCACACACCTTTGTTAAGGAAATAAACTTTAACTTTTATCGGGATGAGATATGAGTTTTTTAAACTTTGATGTCATTATCTATATATACATGTGGTGCTTATGACTTCTTGCAACTTTAAATTTGATGCAAGTGAATTATTGGTACATATGTGAATGATGAATAGATACATGTGTGTGAATGAATGTGAAGTGAATGAATACAACGAGAATTACATTTGTACATGTCATGAGAATGAATTAGGTGCATATGTGAATGATGTATGTATAGATCTATGTGAATGGATGTGAAGATGAATGAATACAATGATAATTGTATTTGTACATGTCATGAGAATGGGGTTGGAGAATGGAACTTTTATGTGTATTTTTTTAATTTTGTGTGTGCATGAGAATGAAATTAATTCTTGAAGAAAATGGAGTTAAGAACAAAAATGTATGCAGGTGGATGAATTGTGTGTGTGTTTGTTATTGTAGGTTTTACAAGTGTATTGGCCTATTTGTTAGTTGAATGCATTATGGAACTTGTAGTTATAATGAACTGCAGGTTCTGCATCCTGCTGAATAGCCAGATAGAAGGTTGCAAACCTACTATTTTAAAAAACATAAATGTGTCATCAGTTATTATAAAAAAATCGACGTTGTAGATCTGCAACGTCAGTCACAGTGATAAACTGATGACAAAGTTGGTCTATATCATCAGTTACAACTACTAAACTGATGACACAACTATATACAATGTTGATTTTTATGTAAGAATTGATGAAAAAACTACCTTTATCTAAAAATTTTGCCTCGTATGGAAGTACAACATCCATTTTAAAATCAAACTGATGACACAATGGTCTTTATTGTCAGTTAGGACTATAAAACTGACAATGGAACCAACTTTATTAGTTAAAAATGTTACCTGATATGGGAGTACATCGTCAATTTTTGACCCAACCAACAACACAGTTGGTCTCTATGGTCTGTTACAGCTACCAAATCGATGACACAACCATCTTTATTAGTTAAACATGTTACCTAATAAGGGAGTACAACGTCAATTTCTTGAACCAAAACCAATGACAAAAAAGGTTGACTCATTCATCGAATCATCAATTTCTTTAATCATAGCAATTGAAGCCAGGTCTGTGTTGTCGGTTTGCACGTTCTCAAAAAATCAACGCAATAGGTGCTTAACTGTAGTGTTGCCCACTTAGTGTCGGTAAAAAACCGATGATATAGGGCTATTTTAACTGATGCTAGAGGTGGTATATTTACTAGTGTCAGCATGACTCATAACATAAAATCAAGCCATTGCTTGTGATCTTCCCCATCGTTGGATTCTCTCTACATATCCTAATGACTCTGCTTATGAATCTTACCAATGCCCTATACTACCATTATTATCATTTTTTGTAAGCCCAATTGGCTTCATCCTTACTGTTGGGATGTCTCTTGGTTCAACTGCAGGCATAATATGCTCAAGTGCCCATGTTGATGTCTATGGAGAGGTGTGCATCCCTGATGGATCTGTCATTGATGCATACCACATACTATAAGCCCTATAAGGTGGAATTCCTCAACCTCTTACCTTACTTGGAAACCACTATGACTTTTGTTGTGTTGTTGGATGCAACGTAGTTATACTTTGCTGGGATTGCCAAAACTTTTGCCTCGGTGACCCAAAAAACACTTTCCTTTTAGATCCTCTAGAAAACTATCTAGACAATAGTGTTGACTTCCTCTTAGCATCATGGTCACAAAAATAGATTGTTGCTCATCTTTTTAAACTATTAATTGTTATATTGCTCATTGTCAAGTGCATGTTACTGCTCTATTTACTTCACACATGAGATATATGTCCTTTAGTTAATTATGTTCAATCTTCTCAATATGTCAATCTATCTCCTTAGTTATATGTGATAATAATAAAGTTGGCGGAGAGTTATATCTCTTACTAGGACTATGTGTCTCACCCTGTTGGTTATATAACTTTTTAGGTGGACGTGCATGTCAAGTTAAAGATCATGTGACTGAGGATAATACGAGGAGAAGCTACATCTGGTGGAACATGGTATATGGAAAGTGTCTAGTAATAGAGTCCTATGTGCCATCCCTATATACTCAGGTCCTTGGGGTTGTTCTCAGTGTGTTTTAGACATGATGATCGATATGTGGTTTTAGGCTCATGTGCCTTTGGTGGTATGTACATACATGTGGAACTGTTATTTTATGTAACGGGTTGATTGGAAAATGATGATGTAGCACCTTGAATATATGTTAATAAATGCAAGTGTTAACTCTTGTGTAACTATTCTTAGCTCCTGGTGCTTGTAGCAAATCGGTTTTAATTTCTTGTGATTTTTGGTAATTCGTTGTTTATGGTTGATCATGGTTTAAGTTTTGAGTAATCTTGCTTTGTGTGAAAAAGTATGTAATACCCTCAGTATTGATAAAAATTGAATTATATAAATGAATTGATTTGTAAATTTCCTAATGGTATTATTGGTGGAATAATAAAGTTAATCACCTTTATGACATGGGTGCGTGTGACACAAGTTAAATAAAAGGAATGTGTACATTAATAAATAATGGCTTACATTTGCCAAATCCAAGTCCTTATAAGATTACGACTATCTTCTCATGACTTTTAGTTTTATTAGAATAAAAGTCAAGAGTTATCATAGAAGGGAAAGTAAGAAAAAGGTAAGAGGAATATTGAGTTATGCCTTACCTTTTTCCCCATGTTTTAGTTGATTTTAAAAATAAATATCTTTTAATACGTTTGGAAGAGAAAGGATTAACATAAAGAAGGAGTGTGTTAGACTCACATTTATGGTGTTAGACTCACATCCATGTAAACATCTGACTTCCTCCCTTTTATTCCTAAGCAACGAGTTGAACGGCTTTGGCAAGCCACCCCGCTATGTCCTAACCCTGGCAAGAAATGCTAAGATAAGAACCATGGAGGAAGCAGAAGACCTCTGAGGAAGGCCACGACTTTTTCCATCACTGTTGTAATGATCAGGTACAAACAAGTACTCCTTCTTTGTTTTCCGACCTACCTACCTTATAGACAAACCATCGTTGTTCCCTCTCATCCCTACATCCTTTGGCGAGGCTAGACACGCCTTTGAGTGATCCGGGGATGGGTGGGGGTGACTGGACACTCCCTTGGTCCTACGTTGACCTGGGGAAGAGAAGTGGAGCCTCGATCGACCTTCCAGGGTTACGCGTGAACCCTTCTGCGAGGAAGGAGAAGGCATACTACCTTTGGACTAAATTGCCCCAATGCGCGTGGTAGTCCAAGCCATTGCGCATGGGGGTAGTGGTGTCTTTTCATTTATTTAATAGGCCAACACAAGGAAATAGATAAAGGAAGGTTGTTGTTGATGTGTCAATCTGCAATTGGCCAATAATGATTATCTTATGTAATTCGTAACTATTAATTGATAGCCCAGATTGAGGTATATGATATATGAAATTTGATCAAAAGAACACACAAAATCCAAATAAAATAGTTTGGGAGGTTAATTATACTTTGTTATTCAAAATTACTGCTATACATGATAAAGTGGTGATTAACACGTGGAAATCCTAGTTTTGGGTACTAAAATGTTGGAAACATTAAAAAGGCTTTCTTTTTTATTAATTATCTGAAATTACCAAACATGATGGAAATCTAATATGATCACAATGACAATAATATGCAATCAACGGTTTTTAAGATAATGAACATCAACATGTATAATTAAGATTGAGAAATCCATAATACAATTAGTGATGTTCTTAATGCTTATGATTTGATGTTTGTAATATCCTAATGTGTTTAATTTGATAATAATCTGAGTATTTGATATGTTTTGAATAACTATGATCTTGACTAGAGGTTCTGAGTCACAAATATAATACTTAGGGTTTAAGGCATAAATCTACTTAACCCTAATTTGATGTAGTTGTTTAAAATCATCTAAAAGACTTAACTTGATGAATTAGGGCTAAAAGTTATATCTTGATAAGTTGTTAATAACCTACATGAGATATAAGTAATGGATATTATGGATCCTATGATTAGGGCCTTCACCTAATACTAATATGCGCTGAAAATAGGGTTTACACCCTTATTCTATACCCTAAACCTAAGATGACTCTAAACCTAGACTAGGACCTGAGTAGGGTTTGGTCTTATTAAAATTTAATATGAATACATGGTGACACATATGTGTATGCATGTTTCAGATAATGTTTATTACATGCTTTGTTGCTTGGATGTTTACATGCACTCTTAAAGTATATGAGATTTCTGCATGGTTTCTACAATGACATAAGGTATGTGGTTACGCTTATGAATACATGTATCAAATTCTATGTTTTCTGAGATTTCTCGATGAGATTGAACGAATGATAAATTACTTTCTTGTTTGTTTACTTCTTGCAAAATTATAGAGTTCCTATGAGTATCATGTAAAGTAAATAACAATATTCTGAACCCTGGGTTAGACTAATCTTAAGGGTAATGCACACGAGCCCCGGAGGGACAGTGATTACACCTGAGGTAGTAAACCAGATATGGGTTAGAATATGAAAACAAGTTTACGTTCTTATGTACAAGATAAATATGTTTGCTTATATGTGTACGTGTGATTATTGGATGAACCTGCATACCATTATAGAAATATACTGACTGCATATTTGTTTGTCGGTGTTTTAGGTATCAAGTATACTTGATTCGTGGACATGAGGTTACAGATAAAGATGTTGAAGACACTAAAGTTATTCTTGAAGGTTTAGATATTATGATATATCATCATACATGTACATATTAACTCTTTCTAAAATTTATGTAACTCCTTAGAGGAGTTGTGATGACTTGGATTTTAGGATTTTCATAGTTAATGTAGTAATTAAAGTTCCTGATTTTTTTGAATTGGTTAATTCTAAGTTGAGTTATAATTTATCCAAAGATGGATACCATGACACACTAATATGACCATGAATCCATTATATGATGAATTCTTTTGTCAAGGGCCATCTATGGACATGGAGATGTTGAAATGTATTAGCTCATGTTGAGTGCTTATGAAGTGAAGTATCAAATTGAAGTATAAATGGACTCAAATGAGTTAATGATGAACCTTGAGGTGTAATATCATCAAATAAGCAAGTTAAACTTGTTTAATACAAATAAAAATGATGATTCATGATTTGGATTCTAGGTTTGTATGCTTATTTATAAGGTTATTTGAAGAACTTTTTGACATGATTATATTGTGGGTTTTTAATGTCAAACCTTTTTAGATGAGAGATTATACAATCAAAGAGCCACGCCTCAAATTTGGAAATGATCAGAGGTTCACATAAAGAGATCTAGATATTTGAATTTGAAGATATTCATGATATTAATATGGATGAAATTTGGTCTTTTAATTATTTAATAGTTGTGACATTTAGATGTCACGCTGGCCTGCCCCCTTTCTTAGGTGCATTTTTTTCAGTTTGTCAAGTTAGAGAAATCACAGCCACAATCAGAGGATCTGATGGATAGCTGCTCATCCTCTACCTCCAGATCTCGCGGAGTAAGGGGATGACTGAGTCACAGATTTCTCGTCTTTGATGAGAAACATATTTGTGAGATAGATGCGGTCCTAACCGAGCCTCTGGATCCGCAAGAAACGAAGCACCCGAACAACCCCTCACTCAAGACCGGGCACCCATAGTTTGGAGGGACAACAGCCTCCCCTCTCAACCCCTCTCCATCGTCCCTCACAGGTGGTATCCACCATGGACGTGAGAGGTCTGGGAGCACCCTTTTCACCATGCTAGCTTCAGTAGGGGTTGAAGGAATCCTTACTTCGACCTCAGCGCATCAGATTCCAGTTCCCAGTGCTGATTTCCCCGCTATTACTCCATGGAAGAAGAAATCTTGTCTAGTAGTGGCATCGGAGGCTTAGGAGAGTTGGTGAGGGATCTGCAGCGAATCTGGAAACCCTGGGAGTTTTGAGAGGTACCAGTATTTGATCTAATGCAGTGCTCGATGATCTGGTGGCCTAGAACCTACCTTTCCCTCTTCCAACCTCATCGTGGTGGTGCCATGGTTGCGAGCACATCAACTTGGAGCCTGAGGAGATCTCAGGGGTCACTGTGAGCCACAACTCCTCATAATATATTCTAGGAGGTGACTATGGTGGCATTCGTGACCAAGATAGCGAGGAGCAGGTGTGGGAGCTCATCGGAGGCCCATCTCGCAGCGGCAGAATTCTACCTCGCACGCGAGTCTGCAGAGGAGGGGATACAGAGGCGGACCGGGTTCTCCAACCAATTAAACCGATTGGTTCTCTCTTAACCACACCATCCAACTGGGATATCAGAGGAGGTAAACCGGCCAGCGTGGGCCAATCCTGGCACACCACTTCAGGCGGCGGACCCCATCCTCAATAAGGTAAATATCAATTATATTTTTAGAAATACTTGTAAACTTAGAAAATACCTTAAAAATAGCTCTGATTCGCAATAAAGTCCCCAAAAATACCCCTGAACTCAGAAAAATACCCCTTTTATTAAGAAACCCCTAGATCAGACCTACAATGTATTATTACTGATGAGTTATTATGTACAAGATAATACTCCTATCTAGGGTTCATGAAATAAAATAAACAATATCCAGATGATATTAATACTTAGAAATTTCTCCTAAAACCCTACTGATGATTTAAATCCATCTTTGAACTCTGACTTGAGTAATATACATAAATTATAGTTCTTTTCCTATAAATGACTAATTAGATGCTTTTATTCTCAAATTAATTCTAGAAAATTTATAAATCATCAGAAAAATATAAAATTTGGACCAGACCCTTAGTATGACTTAATGATCAATATAAAAATATTGGAAACTCATTTAGGGACAGCTGAACCTAGGTTTGGCATAAACCCTAATTTGGACCTAAGATACCATTAATTATGGTGAACCTTCTATTAATGATATTTAATTATTATGAATCAGGTGATGACCAGTGATGTAGATGGTCCAGGAAAAATTAGAAATCTATGAACTCAAGTATGTGGGTTTTATTAAGTATAAGACTAGTTTTCATGAATGCATAATGATATGATGTACTTTGGATGCTTGTGTTAGCATATAGATTCTTGGATGTGTATTAGTAGTATATGCTCCGCAAAACATTAAAGAACATAAAAAAAAATAATATAGATGGTTGTAGCTACTGAGTGGATATATGCTCTCTCTCCCTCCCTCCCTCAATCCTCTCTCTCTCTTCCTCTAAATATAAGGTCGGCACTCGGTCCCCATAGCCCAAGGGGCAGGGAAAAATGAAGTGCGACATCTCTCTCTCCCCTCTAAATATAAGGATGGCACTCGGTACCCATAGCCCAAGGGGCGGGGAAAAATGAAGTGTGACACCACTTAGTAGTACAAACGCATCAAAAGACATCTACAAATATGTGTTTACCTGATTATCGCTTTAAACAATGTTTTCTTTTACTCTTTCTTTCTCAAGTTATTTTAGTTATGCAAACATATTAGTATATATCTTTCTACCCACGTACACAACACCTTATGTGTTGATTCGTTGTTTCATGTATGTTTTAGGTTTAGAACTAGCATGGGATAAAAGACGTGAAGTGAGCAATGTTCAGGTTGTACCTTTTGTGTAAATCCTAGTTAGCATACATGTTCTTAGACTGTAGATTTTCCATTCAATATGTAATTGTAAATCGTGTTATAATAACTCACTTGGTAATATATACATGTTGAATGTTGAGAAATTTTTATGGTGTATGCTATGGTTTAATGTTCATGTATGCGCATATTGCTTCCGCAACGCATTTTGATACAATTGCATAACGTTTTCGGATTTGTCCTCTCGGGCCTTCTAAGTCTCAAGACGGCTGAATCTGGGGACGTTACAGGAGCTTTTTATGCAAACATGTAACTATTTGTTCATTAATGGAAATTGTTTACTATTTTGTATTATTTCTTGAATCTGGTCCTGGAATTTATGAGTAAGGATTCACGACTTTAAGGTCTTTTAGACACTCAAAAGTGCGGGTCGTTACATTTGTTATCAGAGCATAGATTCATCAACTAATACTTAATAGTTTATATTTCAAATAATCCTTGGAAATTTAAGAGAAAAAATAGTAAAGCATAAAGCATCTTTTAGGTTCTCATCTCACATTTTGGTCTACTTCTCATCTCTTTCCTTAAAAATCCTTGAAAAGAAATTGATAATTAGAAAAGTAAATGTGAAAATAAATAACCTTTTTGTGTAGGTTCCTTTAGAGAGGATAACCACTAGAAAGATACAATCTAGAAAGATACAAGTATGGGTAAGTCCTTTCTTAGAGGAAGGACATGGATTAGGGTATGAGAACTCTAGTGGATCAAGGGATATGGAACTCTGAGAGGTAGAGTATAGTCCTCAACCCTAACCATAAAACCTTAATCTTAAATAATGAGAATGGTGTGGTGGTATGGGAAACCACCCATATGAAACTTGAAATCAGGAACAAGAAATATAAAGGGATGGGTTTAGGTGACCCAGTCTCCCATGCATGTGTGCACAAGGAGCATAACATTTATGTAAGAGGTCTTAAGAAATAAAAGAAACCAATAGCTATATATATGAAAATGAAAGTTTGAATATATCTTGCTCGAACCCCTCATGTTGTTTCTAGAAGTTTGGTGATTGTGGCCAAGCCCCTAGAGGGGAAGGCCGATGTAGCACCAAGCCCCTGGAGGGGAAGGTGACCCGAGTTCACTGAATGGACAGAAACCATGTGGGGATATTCCAGATATGGAGCAAACATGGGTTAATATGTTATAATGATAAAAATTTATGCTTAATGAAAAGAAAAAAAAGATATCTATGAAACCTTTAGGGTTAGTGTGCCAACCTGGGGTGGGTCAACCCAAGAGTGGGAAGGTGACCTATGAAGGAGGAAAAACCTCATACCTTGGGATAAGGTTGTAGCTAGAGAGCTAGCCCCCTCCTATGAGCCAAGTAGGCACTTGGGCTAGGACTTTCCCTTAAAAGGTAAGTGAATGAACATATGTAAGTATCGAGATAACATTAATCCTCACCTAGAGGGGTGAAGAGTTAAAGATATAAAGATTAAAGCACTTATATTCTTTGAACCCAAGGATGCCATCTCTGAGTGACACAACTGGTCAAGCCTAGGATTGGGAAGACCAGTAAGGCACCAAGCCCAGGAGGGAAGGTGGCCTAAGTGGATGACCAAGCCTAGGAGGAAAGGTCATGAAATGGTCAAGCCCAGGTTGGAAGACCAGTAAGGCACCAAGCCCAGGAGGGAAGGTGGCCCAAGTCCATAGTGCATTTATTTAGGATCAAACCCCTGGAGGGGAAGATCACAGAAGGTCAAGCCCAGGAGGGAAGACCGACATGGCACCAAGCTCTATAGGGAAGGTGGCCCAAGCCCAATGTTGGGACTACACTACATAATATGTACTCAGAATAGAGAGATGAAGGCAATCCGGGTTAAAGAATTAAATGAGATAATAATGTGCTTAAAAGATGTGACCTATCAAAAGAAACCCTTAGGAAGGGTAGAGTCCTAATGCAATCCTAGGGTCAAGTAGTGTGTATGGGAGGTACATAGGGCCAATGGGTTGGGAGTTGATATGCCCTGAATGCACATGACCATGTGGTCAGGAGGTAACAGCTAGGTTTACCCAAGGTACATGACTCAAGAGATTAGTTACCTCCATGAGGATCATGTAGCCTAATGGGTGAATGTGAAAGGCACTCTCTTGATGCATAAGGATGAGATCACTCCAAAAAGTACCTATAACCCTAGAGGCCTCAAGGATTTGACTAAGGCTCATAATGATACATGAGATGTAAATATAAAAGATGTAATGAAGTCATGAAAACTTGAGAGATGTTGTGCCCTAACTTAAGAGTAAGAAAGGGACACCTGACTTCATGAAATGTACAAATATTATGAACTTAAGAACAAGTATGTTTAGAGTCATATTGAGTATGATTTAAAATTAAATATGTGAAATTGAAAGGTAATGTGTGAAGGTACCATCTCTGCTCTTGGAATGGAATGAACTTTGTGTTTGGACTGAAGTCAAATGCTTATTTCATCTCACTATGAGGGAGGGAGATTGGATAGACACACGTTATACTTAAAATTGAGATAAAGAGGATGCATATCCTACATTGAATGTATAATGGCATGAACTAGGGTTAGGGGTGTCACCTCACCCTTATGTGAAAATAATGAATCTTAGGTTGGAAACCTAGGTGAAAAGAGAAATCACCAAGTAATAATGACATCACCAATGAAAAATATAATCACCAAGAGATGTTATCATGTAGATACTAAAGATGTGGATATACCTTGAACTGAATTCAAGGACCAATCTTAGTATAATGTGAGGAAATTGCATGCCAATGAAAGAAGTTAAACATGTCTAAATAGGGTGTTGACCAAAGGTTTGAACTAAATTGAGTTCTCATCCACCTTAAGCTTACGAAGTTTGAATTTTGGGGACAAAATTCCTTTTAAGGAAGGGTGAATGTAATATCCATAATTTTGATAAAAATTGAATTATATAAATGAATTGATTTGTAAATTTCCTAATGGTATTATTGGTGGAATAATAAAGTTAATCACCTTTATGGCATGGGTGCTTGTGACACAAGTTAAATAAAAGGAATTCATACATTAATAAATAATGGCTTACATTTGCGAAATCCAAGTCCTTATAGGATTACGTATATCTTCTCATGACTTTTAGTTTTATTAGAATAAAAGTCAAGAGTTTTCATAGAAGGAAAAGTAAGAAAAAGGTAAGAGGAATATAGAGTTATGCCTTACCTTTTCCCCCATGTTTTACTTGATATTAAAAATAAATATCTTTTAATACTTTTGGAAGATAAAGGATTAACATAAGGAAGGAGTGTGTTAGACTCCCATTTATGGTGAGAGATTGATGGGATTGACAAGTTGTATGGGACAACTAATTTGAGGGATGTTTTATATAAATTGTGCCTAACCTTTTGGGGATATTCCTTAGATGGCAAGGAGAATAGAGGAAGTGAGTGAACAAGGAAAGAATAAGTAATATTGACATGCCTTTTTCATACAATTCAGAGTGGAAAGAAACCTACCACCCATAAGTTCTCTCCCCCTAGTGCCTATAAAAGGACTCATGGCCTCTTACATATGATGGGTGAAAGTACTTGTAGTACCAGGACTCTTGAATCCCTATAAACATCCAACTTCCTCCCTTTTGTTCCTGAGCAGTGAGTTGAACATCTTTCGCAAGCCATCACGCTATGTCCTAACCCTGGCAAGAAACACTAAGATAAGAACCCTGGAGGAAGCAGAAGACCTCTGAGGAAGGACACAAATTTTTCCATCACTGTTGTAATGATCAGGTACAAACAAGTACTCCTTCTTTGTTTTCTAACCTACCTACCTTACAGACAAACCATTGTCATTCCCTCTCATCCCTACATCCTCCGGTGAGGATAGACCCACCTTTGAGTGCTCTGGGGATGGGCGGGGGTGACTGGACACTCCCTTGGTTCTACGTTGACCTGCAAAAGGGAAGTGGAGCCTCGATCGACCTTCCAAGTTTACGCGTGAACCCTTTTGCAAGGAAGGAGAAGGCGTAGTACCTTTGGACTAAATTGCCCCTGGGCGTGTGGTAGTCCAAGCCACTGCGCATGGGGGCAGTGGTGTCTTTTCATTTATTTAATAGGCCGACGCAAGTAAATAGATAAAGGAGGGTTGTTGATGATGTGTCAATCTGCGATTGGCCAATGATGATTTATCTTATGAAATTCATAACTAATAATCGATAGACCGGATTGAGGTATATAATATATGAAATTTGATCAAAAGAACATGCAAAATCCAAATAAAATAGTTTGAGAGGCTAATTATGCTTTCTTTTTCAAAAGTATTGCTATACATGATAAAGTGGTGATTAACACGTGGAAATCCTAGTTTTGGGTACTAAAATGTTGGAAACATTAAAAAGGATTTCTTTTCTATTGATTATCTGAAATTACCAAACATGATAGAAATCTAATATGATCATAATGACGATAATATGCAATCAGGGTTTTTAAGATAATGAACATCAAAATGTATAATTAAGATTGGGAAATCCATAATATAATTAGTGATGTTCTTAATGCCTATGATCTGATGTTTGTAATATCCTAATGTGTTTAATTTGATGATAATCTGAGTATTTGATATGTTTTGAATAACTATGATCTTGACTAAGGGTTCTGAGTCACAAATATAATACTTAGGGTTTAAGCATAAATCTACTTAACCCTAATATGATGTAGTTGCTTAAAATCATCTAAAAGACTTAACTTGATGAATTAGGGCTAAAAGTAATATCTTGATAAGTTGTTAATAACCTATATGAGATCTAAGTAATGGATATTATGGATCCTATGATTAGGGCCTTCACCTAATACTAATATGTGTTGGGAATAGGGTTTACATCCTTATTCCATACCCTAAACCTAAGATGACTCTATACCTAGACTAGGACCCGAGTAGGGTTTGGTCTTATTAAAATTTAATATGAATACATGGTGACACATATGTAGTATGCATGTTTCAGATAACGTTGATTACATGCTTTTTTTCTTAGATGTTTGGATGCACTCTTAAAGTATATGATATTTCTGCATGGTTTCTGCAATGACATAAGGTACGTGGTTACGCTTATGAATACATGTATTGAATTCTAAGTTTGCTGAGATTTCTCAATGAGATTGAACAAATGATAAATTGCTTGCTTGTTTATTTACTTCTTACAAAATTATAGAGTTCCTATGAGTATCATGTATGAGTATCATGTATAGTAAATAACAATATTATGAACCCTAGGTTAGACTGATCTTAAGAGTAATGCACACGAGTCCTGGAGGGACAGTGATTACACCTAAGGTAGTAGACCAGATATGGGTTGGAATATGAAAACAAGTTTATGTTCTTATGTGCAAGAAAAAGATGTCTACTTATATGTGTACATGTGATTATTGGATGAACTTATGTACCAGTATATAAATATACTGACCGCGTATTTGTTTGTTGGCATTTTAGGTATCATGTATACTTGATTCATGGACATGAGGTTACATATAAAGATGTTGAAGACACTAAAGTTATTCTTGAAGGTTTAGATATAATGGTTAATCATCATACATGTACATATTAACTCTTTCTAAAGTTTATGTAACTCCTTAAAGGAGCTTTTGATGCAAACATGTAACTATTTGTTCATTAATGGAAATTGTTTACTATTTTGTATTATTTCTTGAATCTGATCCTGGAATTTATGAATAAGGATTTGTGACTTTCAGGTCTTTTAAAAACTCAAAAAGTGTGGGTCGTTACAAAGGGTGTCACAGAGGCCTTGGACTGAAGGATGCCCGAGACTTCAACCAAGCTCTTATGTTAAAAAATGTGTGGTATTTACTCAATAAGCTCGAGATCCTTTGGGCTAAAATCATGACAGAAAAGTATATGAATGAAAGGTGCTTGGTTAATGAGATACGTTCACTGGTATGGTCCTTTATAAAAACGAACCTCCCATACATATCCAATGAATGCTCAAGGATTGTGCAAACTGGTATCTTGATTAATGTATGGAATGACATGTGGATCTCAGGCATGTGATCATTAGATATTGGTCCTCTATACACAGTGCCATCGGGCTTGAAGGACATCACCACGAGCTCCATGGTACTAGACAACAGATCTTGGTATTATGACTTCATCTCGGCCTTCATGTCTCCCACTCTGATTGAGCATGTTGGATCCTAGGATGGGTGATTGGATGCTCCAGAGGGGAGGTGAATAGAGTTGAATGCACTTAAACAAAATTCATTAGACCTTCAAGATATATCACAAGATAAGGTTTCTAATACCAGTTGACAAGCGATGTAGAGTGTTTCCACACTTCAAACTAGAAGTATGCCTACCCACTACCTAGAGAGGTCAACCTCTAGGATTTCTTAACCATTGCACTCTTATATTCATCTATAAGACTTACAATACATGACCCACCAAAGGACTTACCTATCTAATACAAAGATTCTTCAACCTTACCAAGGACTTACCCACTTTGCAACGAGTCTTTGGCCTTCTCCAAGGACTTACCCACTCTTACACAAGTCTTCAGCCTTCTAGGAATTATCCACTCTTCTTGGATCTTTAGTCTTTGACTTCACCTTCACTCAGAGAAGCTTCCACTAGGGATTTACCCACTTGAGCAAGGAGTCTTATGCCTTCACCAAGGGCTTACCCACTCTTTCTCCAAGTCTTCATCCTTGTTCTTCACCAAGGGAGTCCTTCCCTTGTTCTTCTTCACCTCTCTTAGCCAAGAGAGAGATCCTTCATCTTCATGGTTGAAATGAGTAATGGGGAGGTGGTTGAAGTGAGAGCCTTACAAGATATACATGTAGGAATAGCTCTCTTACAAATCTCCTACTCATTGTAATGGATGTAGCAAGTGATTAAGCTTAGAGAGAGAGGAGGTTGTAGGAGGCACTCAACTATAGACTAGGACCCTCATATAGAGTTTTGCATTGAATGATCAACCTTGGAATGGATCCCAAGGGGTCCTATATATAGTTGGGGATGCCTTTTAGCCTTTGGCAACACTTAAGAATGAAAACTAGTCGTTTGTGGCTTGCAACTGATATATTTTCGATTGTTGCAACTCCACAACGGTTAGAAATACTTTTTTGTACTTTTCCATATAGTGTTATCGGTCAAGTTTCTAAAAGATAACTCGACTGATCCCACTAAGCGACAAGACCAATTTAGGCCATTGATCGAGTTTGTCATGGGGTATCTCGACCGATCCACTTAAATCAATTTTGGTCTATAGAGGGATCAGTGAAATGGAAACTCGACCGATCCAAAGTCATTTACAAAATCCAATAAAGATCGGTCGAGTTGCAAACTCGACCGATGAATAGCCTGATGTCAATTTTAGAAAATAGCTTTTGAGTGCTTAAATATTTGATCTAACTGCTCCTGATTTTTTTCTAAGCTTAATTACTAGTCATACAATCATTACAAGTGATATACAATGCGATTCTAATGGATTTACATCATAATCCAAAAGCGTACACTTATATTGACTTTGACTTGTATTTTCTCCAAGTTGAGATGCGTAAGTTAGGGCATTTGGAGTGTGTCTATACCTAATCTAAAATCATTGAAGTAGAAGCATTAGACACAAAGAATTGGAATGGTTTAGTCATCATCAAAACAAGGGTTTAGTCAGTTTAGACCTTGAGTCAACATTGATTAAATTGACCTTGAGTTAACAGAGGACATTTGTGGCATCCCACCCCTAGACCCGGGTGTCGGCCCAGACCTATGGGACTGGCCACATGATCCTCAGGGTGACCTTACCTCAAAGTAGGCTTATACCTTGTTGAGATCTTCCAAAGAAGTTAACTTGGATGGTGCATGGTCTTACATATGGGTGCTTCATGTCCCAAGATGGATAAAGATCTTTTCTTGTCTCTTGCAATACAAAGCACTGCTCAATAATGTGAAAAAAGGAGGAGGCAAATTGAAGTCTACGTCACTTGTCATGTATGTCACAATGAAACGAATTTGATGCTTCACAACATGAGAGATTTCCCGAGCATCAAACATGAATGGGAGGGGCTAGTAATTTACCCTTGATGAAAACTCTTAGATATCGGCCATCATCTCGTCAACTAGGAGTGATCCACACTTGGCCATCTTGTTGGTGGCTAGTTGGCATGTGTGGCAGGAACGTAATGAACTGGTGCATACTAGAAAACCAAACAACAATGGAGCATGCACTGCCTTCATCAAGGAAAGGGCACACACCATTTCTACATTGCTACACACCCAAGATAGTAACAATCAAGAAAGCATTGGCCACCAACCTAACAGAAGGCCAAACTCTGACTTCTTCACTTTCATAAATGCATCCTTCCACCCCATCTCTGGGAAGGTAGGTGTTAGGACTCATGTGGCATCTAACTCCGGTACTAATATTCTGTGTTGGATCTACTAGCTTAGCAAGTTTGATACTTGAAGATGAGGTGCAAGAAATTGTCCGCATTACACATCTCTATCGGATCAAAGGTTTCAACCAGGTTTGCATCCTCTCTTATGCTTGGAACACAATAAGCCTGCTGACGGACATGCGTCTGCCACCTCCAAGGTTCCAGTCCCTTTGGAGACAATTTCATAATGACTATATGCACACTACAAATTTTGTGCTCCAGTTCCTCCCTCACGAGTTGAACTCTATTTCAGACGCCCTAACAAAACACTCTCTTTTAGCCAATCTCAAATTCTAGTTCCATTCGTTCAAACCACCTTGTCTAAACATGAATGTTAATGTAGACTTCAACATTTGGCATGTTCTGGAGACAGGATGAATAACTAAGTCCGCAGATATCCTCAAACTTATAGGGGTATAAAAGAATTCAAAAAGGTTGGAGGAAAGGTGGATAAGAAAGAGAAACATTAAGTTGGAAGAATGTCGAGGTAGTTCTATGACTCCAATGTTATATGCCAACTATGGTTACTTTTATTTATTAAAATTATTATGGTGGTAAATTCATAGTGCCATGTATAAGACAATAATTGGACATGTGGATACGAAATGATGCAGTATGTGGACCTTATTGTTAGACAGGTGACACCAGACATCCATTGTATGCAAAAGGCAATCTACACAGTCTTGATCATCATAAGTAAATAGCCTCATTTGGAAATATGAAAAAATCATATCAAACTCTTAAATTATGTCATTCTCTTTGCAAGTGTTTGACACGAAGAGATAGATGAGATACAAGAACAATGGGCATACACCTTCATTAAGGAAATAAACTTTAACTTTTATCAGGATAAAATATGAGTTTTCTAAACTTTGATTTCATTATCCATTTATACATGTGGTGCTTATGACTTCTTACAACTTTAAATTTGATGCAAGTGAATTATTGGTACATATGTGTGTGAGAACCCATTACACTAAACGAGATTACTCAAAACATAAAACACAGTCAATCATTAATTAATCACATATCTAAAAATATGGGTAAATTAAAACCAATTTCAACATCAACACCACTCAAAAGCATTTGCATAAGAGCCCAACATCTTTCTTGTATCCATACTATGCCAAGAATTTGATACAAATCGTTCTATCATCTTAGCCACAACATATATATATACATGAGAACAATAATTGTATATGCCACACAAACAAGCATTAATATGCTAACAAAAGTCTGATTTATTTGAAACACCATATATAAACTTTTCCTGCCCAGACTTGAGAGTACAAGGACGACTTTAGGACACACTAGACATATAATCAACTTTATCAAAGATTCATTACTATAGCTTCTCTTTGCTGCCACATGTTTGTTTTTGTCACTTCTGATTACCTAAAAAAAGTGGTGAACCACAAGGGTGAGACCCATGTCCTCGCAAGAGATATAACCTCCAACAATGCTTATTGATTACAATATTTTAGTTAATGAGATAGTTTAAGCCGTTTAATCATATACAACAAATAGGCTCAACAACACTGATGATTAACAAAATACATAAAGGGGCTGATAACAATTATCATCATCAAGCTGACTATCATCATTTTCATTATTAACCGTATAAGAGATTCAATAGCATATGCATAACTAGCATAAGCAAGTCTAGTAGCATATTATCTCTATTAACATGAATAAGTCTAGCAACATAAGAATATCTAATAACATTAGCATGTCTAATAATTTGAACAGATCAATATCAAAAGCAGAGCTATCAACATAAGCATGAGTATTTGCATAAGCATGATTAGCAGTGTAGGCATTTCTAATTATAGAGGCATGGCTAGCATGTTAAACATAACTAACAATGTGATATAGCTAGCATCCTAATTATAATCAGTAGTAGCAGTATAGATATCAGCATAAGCATGACTAATGTATGTACACATTTACATTCTTATGCATATCCACCACATAAGTATAATTACTATCTCTTAATTGCACTAAGCATCATCTTTATGTAAAGAGAACAAACAAGGGTTATCATCCAATGTGAAGCGTTGTGTATAACCCTAAATAGATATGCTATACGATTGTATTACATCTTTTATTATGCCATGAGGAAATTGAGGATACCACTCAAAATCCAACTAACCACTACTAAGTCAAAATCAGTTCCATGCACGATCTAGGAAGAGCCAAACTCCTAAGATCTTCTCCACCCCCAGTCAGTACGGGTCTGCCACAGTGACACATAAGGTCAAGCTGCTAATAGCCTAGTCCGTCCTTGGTACAGGTCACGATACTAGTGAAAGGAGGTGGGTACGCATACCCTACCATCTGAGGTACAACCGTAGTTGTCCTCCAATCTCATCACATATATAATCACCGAGACACGACCGCAGCCGTTCTCAAACTGAGGGCTAGGTATGACCGCAGTCATCCTCCCTAAACACTTGAATTTAGGATGACAAGCTCCCCACATACTCATCAGTATGCACTCTGAGTTTCCCTTAGAAATACTCATTTCACCATCTGGCAAGTTCTGACACTCAGATGGATCTATGATACAGGGCACTACATGATTAGAGTTTCACTTGATTAGTTATGCCAATTGGGTGAATTAAGGCTGTACCAAACAAGTGGACATACAAACCCTAATTCACTTCTACCAAGAATATAAATATCGCAACTTCAAAAGATATAAAATGTGTGAAACATAATTTCTCATCTCATTATCACATGGTACTATTCACTTGCCATTCGTTAGACCACACTAGTCATCATACTATCACAAGATATAAATCCTTTTCACAATATCACAGGGTATCAACCCTTATCAACACAAGAGGATTACACCTCATTCAGGGCTCAACCATGCCCAAAGGTCATTAAGACCATCATACTATTCCCTACAAGATCATCATTATCTTTACATGTCTTATAACAAGGCTCAACAACATCACTTACATATAATACCAGATCAGCACAATATTGCATTAATGAGCTAGGAGATATTCATAAACAATCATAGCAAGGTTATATTAACATTAAGAACATTCCTTTATTACACCAACATGCAAGGAATCTAGATATTATTAACCCTCATCATATTCATAATTCACATGTTTAGCATAAGAAAGTATCAACCATGTGGCTATGATAACCACCAATTAACACATTAAGGTTATGATCATGTTAAGGAGGTTATTCCACCATCATTCCATCATATAAGAACGTTAAACATGAATATTCATCTTTATCTATTTGCATTAGAGTTAGGTTCAACATGATAAATTATATCAATGTTACTAATCAACACTTATACCCAAACCCTAACTCACAGTATCCCCATTGGATCATGGATGCATAAGGTGAACCATCACCATCACATTCCATACTATTCTCAAGTATGAACCCACACATAAATCAAGGTGTAACCATTGGGTTATATCATACTAGGGTTTCAACAACATTAACATAGTACTTCATGATTGTATTAGTCATTTAAGGACTATTCATACCCAATTACCATCATTTAGTTATATTAAAGCTAGGTATAACAAGATATACCTCATTAGGGTTACATATCAACATAATATGGTTATCATCCCTTCTATTTATATGAGTTAATAGGTAAGACTACCTTATTAAGGGTAACCCTCCATTTGTTCCATCATCATTCAACCCCTATCACTAGACCACAATGTCACCCAGAACCATTGGATGTTTAAAAGGTAAGACCATTGGTTGTTTACATAAGTAAACACCTTGGATAAACCACCTATGAAGTCCTTGATTTGTGCTCTATAAAGATTAACCATGTAACACTAGACATCCCTTGATTGACAACACAAAAAGTTCCACTGAGAGTAGGGTAAAACCCACAATCGACTGTTCATTTAAAACAAGCCATCCATTGTCAGCAAGTAAGCTCCTTAAGTTGATCATATAAAGGAAACCATCTAAATCACATTATTAGGAACAACATATTACATTATCCATCATTCCATTTTATTGGAGGAATCAACATTATATCTTGACCATTGGGTCAAGTTCATTTATTATAACAATCAGTTACAGTATAGGTCCGACCATTGCATCAAGTGACCCAAGAAACCATTGTTCTAAGGCTTAGTTGATGCTACAACTTACAATGCTTGACTCAAAATAGGTTTTAGAGACCTGATCCACCATCATTAGTGACCCTTAAATCACCATAGGTTGTTAGATCAATTCTATATTTATTAATCAGCATCAAATATTAAGCTAATGTCATCATTGATTGATAACATCAGTAGGGTACTTAATGGTTGATCATTAAACTTCTAATTGGTCCAAAACCTGACCTAAGGGGGTGACCATAGGTTGTCACTGTCATTTGAAACCCTTGATCACAGCCATCAGTTGTCATGAAGACAACACCAAAGGGTTGTTCCAATGGTACCATCATCGGGTCATGGTTTATAGAAGAAATCAACTTTAAACCCTAAAATTGACCATTGGTTGATAGGTGCTTAGCACCATAGGTTGTCAGACCAACCTAATCCAAGTCATATTATACCTTAGGAATAACGTACACATGATAAAAGGTTCATCTAGAACTGAAATCAGAATAGGGAACATTATAAAAATCAAAATCCAAGTCAAGCATAGCTTTTTAGTGCATAAATCATCATTTTCAAGCAAGAACATGATCTAGAAAGCTTATGGTAAGTAATAAACGTGGAGCAAGTTATAAAACTTGCCTCTAATGAGAAGATTAAACCCCACACATAATACATCCCGAGAAGGTAGCGTAGAAAATCCAAGAATAAGTTATGAATTCATCCATCTAGCATCTTTCTTCATCAAATGAGAAAACCCTAAGCATAAGGAGCACGAAAGGTAGGGTTTTAGAGCTTTAGAGCAATTTCTACCATGTAACAGCAAGGTTACTATCACAGGTTAACAACCTAACTCCACTGTACACCTCAGGCGCCAACATAAGGCGTACAATAGAGTTAAAATTGCCCGTCCCTGAGTGGATCAAACACATGAATATATATAAATGCACCGAATAAAAAGCTTCCATACATAAACCAAATTGTTCATTACATAGGGGCCCGAAGGCATAGGAGTTCTACAGAAGAAACTTAATACATGAGAAAACTAAATACAGAAGAAAAAGAAACATAAACTAAGAGTCCCATTTAGCTTTAGCATCCCCATGATAGATCTGATTTGTGAGCCAGCATATAGAGTAGCAACATCATCTTTCTTTCATCAAGAGCATCATAAGCAGAAGGTACCTATAAAACATATACAATTGGTATGCGTCAGCACAATATACAAATATATTGTACTGAGTACGCCTCCGCGTCATCTGATTTACCTCTTTTATACTTGGCAATAAGGATAAAAGTAAACTTGGCAGTAATAAGCAAACTACAACAATATATCCATATTAAGCAAGAATTTATTAACAATCGTGAACATGTATCTTTTAAGCGTATTTTTCCATCATACATCTCGTGCGTCTGCCACCAAGTGGCTTTGACGTCTTCAGGCCTCATGATCTACTCCCTAGGAGTTTGTGATCATTATACAACATCATAGGATCTACCACCAAGTGGTTTGTGATCATTATGCATGTGCTCTACCACCTGGTGGTTTATGAGCTATCTTATGATGGAACATCTATATTATGTTTGCAGGTTTTCAAGGTATACATATAGCAAAACCAACAAAACATTAAAATCATACATTTAGCAATTCATTCAAGCATCATACTAGTTACATTTATTTCATTCAATATCTTATGCCAAGTATTCTACTACTCATAGTTATCAAGCATTAACTATAGTAAGCCAACAAGAGGTAATGGAGTACCTTCTACTCAGAAGTGGGGAGTCCAGAGATGCTCCTCACTGATACCTTTGATTTCCTGAAATTATTAGAGATTGGTATTTATTAGTTATATTGTTCCAATCACCATTATTCTAAATAGTATATAAAAGGCCCTTTTATTAGCTTTAGAGTTATGAGGGTTGAGTATGAGTCTTAGAGTATGGATTTGAGTTCAATATTGGTAGAGTCACGTCAGAGTAGGGTTATAAGGTCAAAATCATGGTATTTAGATCATGTTGACTAATTATGTACATATTGATAAGTCAAAAATAGGGAAAAGAGTGATAAATAGGTTTTATTGATAATTGAGTCATAATAAAAGGATCTGATCATTCCATGATGATAAGGATGCAAAAAGATGATTATCACATGTTTTTGTTGATTTAAACAGATTTGAGTATTTTCCAAATAATTAATCAAAATATGAACATATTTAGGCATGAGCATTTACTCGAGTCAGATTTAGGGTCAATAGATGTCTAAATCGTGATCCTCGTATTTTTCTGATCAAAATAGAGTACTTATTCATATTTTTTTGACACTCCTACTAAATTTTACGAATTTCCCAAAATTAACTCATAAACTGAATTTCGATTTTTATAATTGAAAACTAGGGAGAGCGTGGACCGTTGGATGATCAGATCCAACGGCCAAGATCTCACGCACAAACAGCAAAGCTTAGACCGCTTACAGGTTGACGGCGAGATCTCCGGTGAGCTCTCTCTGGAGTCTTGGACTTCCTCGTGTACGGGTGAAGATTGGACTAGCTTCGTGGGAGCTCCCCGCAGCTGGACGGCCGGTCCTCAGGTCGTGGCTCCCCTGGGATCGCCGGGTTGGCTAGGAGACCGGCAAGCTTCACGGCTTGCAGTAGAAGAGGATCGAAGGGGGAGCAGTAGGTGAGGAAACTCGGCTTTGAGGTGTCGGTTGAATGGAGCGGAGCTTTGCGGAGCTCGAGGATCAGTTGGCGGTGGGTGAGGAGGTCAGGAGCAGCCCACCCAGCTGCTCGATGGCGGCAGACAGAGCTAGAAGAAGGAGCACAGAGCTCGGGGAAAGGGGTACTCGCTCCAGGCGAATTGAGCCTCGAGGGACGTCAAAGGGAGGTTGGGGAAGGAGATGGAGTGCTTAAATAGAGGTGGGGGTGCGTGAATCGCAAACGCCCAATTGGGCTCCGCGGTGGTTGGAGAAGGGGTCTCACCGGTGAGGTCGTGCGCAGGGTTGTTCTCGCTTTTGGAGGTCGTGCGAGAGATCACTGGGTTCGTGGAGGTGAGGTGGAGGCAATGCCTCGGTTGGTTGCTCGCGAAGCGGCGTGGAGTGGCGAGGAGTGGTCCGAGGTGGTTGTAGCCACGTCTTCGCGGGTCAATCGGAGGAAGAGGACGACCGGATGGCCGTCCGATCCACTCGGGATCCATGGACGCGCCATCCAATGGTCACAATTGCTCAGGAGAGTCGGGTGACGTCAGCGCCACGAACCAAAGAGGAAAATAACCAAAACTATAGCTTGATGATTGAAATCGTGACATGTATTTGATCAAACATTAATAGAACTTTGTAAAAATCGTAGAGGGAGCTAGGAATGTCCGAATGACATGAAATTTGGACCATAGCTTCACCATAGCATACCCCACATGTTGGTGAAGTTTGGGCTTGAAATTCCAATCTTTGAATGACTAACTAATTTTTAGGAGAATTAGGGTTTTGAGATATACTGAAGATTAGAGGAACAAAGTATAAAAGAATTAGAAAAACTCACTTTATCACATCCTACTCACCTTAAAAGAAATTTTGTCCTCAAAATTAAACTGGATGAAAGAGGTGAGGAAAACGTCGCTCCATGTCTGCTCGTAGCTCCCAGGTGGCATCTTCTGCACCGTGATGGTTCCACTGTACCTTCACCATCGGAATCTGCTTGTTCCTGAGCTCCTTTACCCTAGAGTCGAAAATCTTTGTAGGTTGTTCTGGATAAGAGAGATTCTCCCGTAACTCAAGAGGCTCGTGATTCAGCACATGACTATCATCCTTCACATACTGTTTCAAGTTGGATACATGAAAGACATTATGCATCATGTTGTACTGCGGAGGAAGAGCAAGTCGATAAGCACATTCGCCGATGTGCTCCAGAACTTCAAAAGGACCCACATATCTCGGACTAAGCTTCCCCTTGTTCTTGGCTATGGCACGGATAGGTCTGATCTTCAAGAATACATAGTCACCATCATTAAACTGACTGTCTGGCCTGTGTGCATCTGCATACGACTTCTGACGATCCTGGGCCCGTTTCAACCTCTGCTTGATCAAAGACACCTTATCCACATATAATTGTAACTCCTCGGACTTTAGCATCTTCCTTTCCCCAACTTCATCCCAATGGAGAGGGGATCTACATGGCCTACCATAGAGAGCTTCATAGGGTGGCATATCAATACTAGATTGATAGCTATTATTGTAAGCGAACTCTGCTAATGGAAGGTAGTAATCCCAAGATCCTCCCCAATCTAAGACATGTGCTCTGAGGAGATCTTCTAAGATTTGGATAGTGCGTTCTGACTGGCCATCAGTCTGGGGATGATATGTTGTGCTGAAGTTCAACTGTGTACCCAGTTCATTCTGCACCTGCTTCCATAAATGTGATGTGAACTTTGGATCTCGATCTGAAACTATCGAAACTAGTACTCCATGCAGTCGTACAATCTCCTTTATATACAACTCAGCAAGCTCAGGAACCTTGTTCGTAGTCCGCATAGGTAAGAAATGTGCAGACTTGGTCAACCGGTCTACTATGACCCAAACCGCATCATAACCCTTCCTGGTCCTGGGTAGTCCCACCACGAAATCCATGGTGATATTTTCCCATTTCCATTCAGGAATTGGTAAGGGTTGCAATAGACCACCAGGACGTTGGTGCTCGACCTTAATCTGCTGGAAAGTGAGACACTTAGAGATAAACTCAGCGATATCATTCTTCATACCTCTCCACCAAAAGTGTCTCTGCAGGTCCTTATACATCTTAGTAGATCCAGGATGTATGGAATACTTAGACCCATGTGCCTCTTGCAGGATACACTTCTTAATCTCTGACTCTTCAGGTACCCACATCCTATGCTTGTACCTTAGTCCACCGTCCATACCAACAGATAGATGTGTCTGGGGATTTGCCACAAGAGCTGTCATCTCCTCCAAATTAGGGTTGTTCTTTTGAGATATCAGGAGTTCAGAAAGAAGACTAGGAATAATATTGATATTCGCCAGAATAATTGAGCTAGATTCTGCTTGAGATGACCCAGAAGATGAAGGTTCCAGATACATTGATGCACAAATCGACTTCTTACGACTAAGAGCATCAGCTACAACATTGGCTTTGCCTGGATGATATGCAATAGTGAAATCATAATCTTTAAGATACTCCAACCATCTCCTCTGTCGAAGATTGAGATCTTTCTGAGTCAAGAGGTATTTGAGACTTTTGTGGTCTGTGAATATATCAAAAGTAGCACCATACAGATAATGTCTCCAGATTTTGAGAGCAAAGACAATGGCAGCTAATTCCAAATCATGAGTTGGATAATTGACCTCATTAGGTTTCAACTGTCTAGAGGCATAGGAAACAACTTTACCGTCTTGCATGAGGACACAACCTAGACCCATTTTAGAAGCATCAGAATAAATTACAAAGCCATCATTCCCAGAAGGTAGGGTCAAAACAGGAGCAGAAGTCAAGAGAGATTTCAATTCTTGGAAACTAGCCTCACACTCAGGAGTCCAAACGAATTTGACATCTTTTCTGGTAAGTTTAGTCATGGGTAGGGCTATTTTACTGAAATTGAGGATGAAACGACGGTAATAGTCTACTAGGCCAAGGAAGCTACGAATTTCAGAAGCATTGGTGGGGGCTTTCCAATCAAGGACAGCTAACACTTTGGCAGGGTCAACAGAGATTTTCCCACCCGAAATGACATGGCCAAGAAACATGACTTGGTCAATCCAAAACTCACATTTAGATAATTTAGCATACAATTTATGGGCTCTCAAAACATCAAGGACTTTCTGGAGATGTTCACGATGTTGATCAACAGAATTTGAATATATAAGAATGTCATCAATGAAGACCACAACAAAGCTGTCAAGGAATGGCTGGAAGACAGTGTTCATCAGATTCATAAACACTCCAGGAGCATTAGTCAAGCCAAATGGCATCACCATGAATTCATAATGTCCATATCTAGTTCTGAAAGCTGTCTTTGGAATATCACAATCTTTTACTCGTAACTGATGATAACCTGATCTAAGGTCAATCTTGGAGAACACAGTGGCAGTACGAAGCTGGTCAAACAAGTCATCAATTCTTGGAAGGGGATATTTATTTTTAATGGTGGCTTGGTTGATCATGCGATAATCAATACACATTTGCATTGACCCATCTTTCTTTTTGACAAAAAGAACAGGAGCACCCCAAGGAGAAGTACTAGGACGGATGAAGCCTTTATCAAGAAGTTCCTCTAGTTGTTTCTTGAGCTCTGCAAGCTCGGCAGGTGCCATCCTATAAGGTTCCTTAGAGACTGGTGCGGTGCCCGGTGCTAACTCAATTGAGAACTCAATCTCACGATCTGGAGGCAGCCCTGGAAGCTCCTCAGGAAAAACGTCTGGGTAATCTCTCACCACATCCAAGTTCTCTATAGGTCTCACCTTAGGATCAGGCATGGATACAACAGCAAGATAGGCTCTACATCCTTTGGCTATCAAAGTTACAGCTTTAAGAGAAGAAATAATCATATTTCGGTTTCTTTCTTTCCTCCCGGAAATAGTCAAAGGTTTATAATTGGGTGCACAAAAGATTACTTTCTTGCCTCGGCAATCAAGCATAACAAAGTTGGAAAAGAGCCAATCCATCCCCAAAATTAGATCAAAATCTTCCATATCAAGAAGAATGAAAGTAGATTGAAATTTATGACCACCAAAAGAAAAAGGCAAGGTTTTGGTTTTCTGAAGAGAAGTATAAATTTTGCCACTGGGAGTTGTCACATCCAAGATATAACCTAGATCATTGATCTCAAACTTGAGCATGGAAGCAAGATTTCTAGATATGAAAGTATGTGTTGATCCTGAATCGAATAGGGCCACAACAGGATGATCTTGGAGACATATCATACCTACATTTTGATTTTATATGAGATTATGGTTTTCAAGGAATTATCATAGAGAATTATTAACATTGTTACCTTCAATCAGACGATTGTCATTGGCCTTAGCTTCCTCTGCATCAATTGCAAAGACTCGGCCCTGACGATGTTCTGGCTGAGCCTGAGCTATAGGGACAGCTGGCTGGGCAGGTGGAGCTCCAGGCTGAGGTAATGGGGCAGGACGGTTCTAAGGTGCCCCCTGGACCAGATTTGGACAATTGTACCTCATATGCCCTTCATTCTTGCAGTAGTAACATACATGTTTCTCAAACTTGCACCTCCCTAAATGTCTGCTTCCACCATTTTTGCACATGTTAGGACCCGATGACTGCCCTCGATGTGGTTCATCTCGGCCTCGGCCTCCTCGGTTTGGTCCTCCTCGGTATGATTGACCTCTATGGTGATTTCCTCCTCCTCTTCCCATGCCAAGGTTGTTAGGCTTCTTCTTATCATTCTCATTTGTCTTGCCCTTGGTGACGGATGCATCGGTTAGACCTAGGTATCCCAAACTTGGTGCTTTGCTCTTCCCTAAGGTTCTCTCTTGGGTAAGGGCATTGTTGATGGCAGCTTCAAAGGTAGGATGGGTGGAGGTGCAAAGGTGAACTTTGATTTCTTGGTTAAGGCCATCTATGAAGTGTTCAATCTTTTCATCTTCATCCAGGTTGCGAGCATGGCGCTCTAGGAGTCTAAAGGCCCTAACATAGTCAGCAACAGATAGGTTTCCTTGGGTGAGGTTATTGAACTGCTTCTTCTTCTCCTTCCTAGCAGATATGGGCATAAAACGGTTGGTGAAGATCCCCTTAAACTCCTCCCAACCTATGGGGGCATCTGGAAGTGCTCGTGTATGATAATAGTTTTCCCACCACAACTTCATGGACCCCCTAAGTTGGTAGGTAGCAAAGGTGACCTTATCTTCCTCAGGACACTTAAGGGCTCTAAAGGCATTTTCAACAGATATGATCTATGCATCAGCTTTATCTAGGACTTCACCTAAGTCTTCTCCATGAAAGGTTTCGGGTTTGAGTTTAAGGAAGTCACTAATGGTGGTTTCATGGTTGGTCCTAGAGGATGAGGCACTATTGCTGGTTTCTTTTAGGGCTAGGGCATGCATGCATTCCAACATCACCTTCTTTTGCTCTTCCCAACTGCCTACAGCCTTGGTCTTATTAGGGCGTGATTCAGATTCATCACCAGAGCCATCACTAGATCTTGTCCTCTTGGACCTAGTTTTTGGAGGCATCTGCAAGTTCGTATAAAAGGTAGTTTAGAGATTTATTTGAGATAGATCATAATGCAACCAAAAAAAAAGATTTAGCAATCATGGCATGTATTTTTTTTTTCCAATTTTTCATGTCTTTTAGTTGTTCCCATTTCTCCTAGTCTACCCACATAATAGAGAGAGAGTACATCATTGATCATGGTCGTGAGAGAAAAAGTAGATGAGAAGCCTAGTGTATATTATTCACTAAATAGGTTGGTAGGGGGGTAGTCCTTAATTGAGAAAATATGAGAGGAAGGATTTTTCTAAGGTAAGGGTGCCCACTTTAACAATAATTGCGTTAGCCAGGCAGATAGCTTGCGACGGGAACCCTCGCACCGTGAAAACGGATGGGGAGAGTATTATGTCAGAACCTTCTGCAAGGTACCCTTCAAGACACCTCGGCAATTTACTGCTAAATGTGGGTTACCCTAGGTCTAGGTAAGGTTACTAATTATTTGATACATTTATATTGATTCATGTGCCTGCTCTGATACCATCTGTCACGGGTTAACAACCTAACTCCACTGTACACCTCAGGTGCCAACATAAGGCGTACAATAGAGTTAAAATTGCCCGTCCCTGAGTGGATTAAACACATGAATATATATAAATGCACTGAATAAAAAGCTTCCATACATAAACCAAATTGTTCATTACATAGGGGCCCGAAGGCATAGGAGTTCTACAGAAGAAACTTAATACATGAGAAAACTAAATACAGAAGAAAAAGAAACATAAACTAAGAGTCCCATTTAGCTTTAGCATCCCCATGATAGATCTGATTTGTGAGCCAGCATATAGAGTAGCAACATCATCTTGCTTTCATCAAGAGCATCATAAGCAGAAGGTACCTATAAAACATATACAATTGGTACGCGTCAGCATAATATACAAATATATTGTACTGAGTACGCCTCCGCGTCATCTGATTTACCTCTTTTATACTTGGCAATAAGGATAAAAGTAAACTTGGCAGTAATAAGAAAACTACAACAATATATCCATATTAAGCAAGAATTTATTAACAATCGTGAACATGTATCTTTTAAGCGTATTTTTCCATCATACATCTCTTGCGTCTGCCACCAAGTGGCTTTGATGTCTTCAGGCCTCATGATCTACTCCCTAGGAGTTTGTGATCATTATACAACATCATAGGATCTACCACCAAGTGGTTTGTGATCATTATGCATGTGCTCTACCACCTAGTGGTTTATGAGCTATCTTATGATGGAACATCTATATTATGTTTGTAGGTTTTCAAGGTATACATATAGCAAAACCAACAAAACATTAAAATCATACATTTAGCAATTCATTCAAGTATCATACTAGTTACATTTATTTCATTCAATATCTTATGCCAAGTATTCTACTACTCATAGTTCTCAAGCATTAACTATAGTAAGCCAACAAGAGGTAATGGCGTACCTTCTACTCAGAAGTGGGGAGTCCAGAGATGCTCCTCACTGATACCTTTGATTTCCTGAAATTATTAGAGATTGGTATTTATTAGTTATATTGTTCCAATCACCATTATTCTAAATAGTATATAAAAGGCCCTTTTATTAGCTTTAGAGTTATGAGGGTTGAGTATGAGTCTTAGAGTATGGATTTGAGTTCAAGATTGGTAGAGTCATGTCAGAGTAGGGTTATAAGGTCAAAATCATGGTATTTAGATCATGTTGACTAATTATGTACATATTGATAAGTCAAAAATAGGGAAAAGAGTGATAAATAGGTTTTATTGATAATTGAGTCATAATAAAAGGATATGATCGTTCCATGATGATAAGGATGCAAAAAGATGATTATCACAGGTTTTTGGTGATTTAAACAGATTTGAGTATTTTCCAAATAATTAATCAAAATATGAACATATTTAGGCATGAGCATTTACTCGAGTCAGATTTAGGGTCAATAGTTGTCAAAATCGTGATCCTCGTATTTTTCTGATCAAAATAGAGTACTTATTCATATTTTTCTGACACTCCTACTAAATTTTACGAATTTCCCAAAATTAACTCATAAACTGAATTTCGATTTTTATAATTGAAAACTAGGGAGAGTGTGGACCGTTGGATGATCAGATCCAACGGCCAAGATCTCACGCACAAACAGCAAAGCTTAGACCGCTTACAGGTTGACGGCGAGATCTCCGGCGAGCTCTCTCTGGAGTCTTGGACTTCCTCGTGCACGGGTGAAGATTGGACTAGCTTCGTGGGAGCTCCCCACAGCTGGACGGCCGGTCCTCGGGTCGTGGCTCCCCTGGGATCGCCGGGTCGGCTAGGAGACCGGCGAGCTTCACGGCTTGCAGCAGAAGAGGATCGAAGGGGGAGCAGTAGGTGAGGAAACTCGGCTTTGAGGTGTCGATTGAATGGAGCGGAGCTTTGCGGAGCTCGAGGATCAGTTGGCGGTGGGTGAGGAGGTTAGGAGCAGCCCACCCAGCTGCTCGACAGCGGTGGACAGAGATAGAAGAAGGAGCACAGAGCTCGGGGCAAGGGGTACTCGCTCCAGGCAAATTGAGCCTCGAGGGACGTCAAAGGGAGGTCAGGGAAGGAGATGGAGTGCTTAAATAGAGGTGGGGGTGCGTGAATCGCAAACGCCCAATTGGGCTCCGCGGTGGTTGGAGAAGGGGTCTCACCGGTGAGGTCGTGCGCGGGGTTGTGCTTGCTTTTGGAGGTCGTGCGAAAGATCACTGGGTTCGTGGAGGTGAGGTGGAGGCAATGCCTTGTTTGGTTGCTCGCGAAGCGGCGTGGAGTGGCGAGGAGTGGTCCGAGGTGGCTGTAGCCACGTCTTCGCGGGTCAATCGGAGGAAGAGGACGACCGGATGGCCGTCCGATCCACTCAGGATCCATGGACGCGCCATCCGATGGTCACAATTTCTCAGGAGAGTCAGGTGACGTCAGCGCCGCAAACCAAAGAGGAAAATAACCAAAACTATAGCTTGATGATTGAAATCGTGACATGTATTTGATCAAACATTAATAGAACTTTGTAAAAATCGTAGAGGGAGCTAGGAATGTCCGAATGACATGAAATTTGGACCATAGCTTCAACATAGCATACCCCACTCGTTGGTGAAGTTTGGTCTTGAAATTCCAATCTTTGAATGACTAATTAATTTTTAGGAGAATTAGGGTTTTGAGATATACTGAAGATTAAAGGAACAAAGTATAAAAGAATTAGAAAAACTCACTTTATCACAGTTACAACCTGAAGGAAGGTCTAAGGAAGGAGAAGAGCAAGAGAAATGGATAAGGAAGGAAGAAAATAACTTACCTTGGCCAAAATCCCTAGAAGATGACCTTGGAAACCCTAGGTAGGGCTAAATGGAGCTCTAGGAGACCTTCTTCTCCAAAAAGAGGTTGTCTTCTACCTCAGAGCACTTGGTTCCAAAGAAAAATTTAGGGGAGTCTTTTATACAGGTTAAAGGAAAGATAAAGCAATCATAGTTTCGAACTTGGGCAAGGAGAGGTAAATATAGCCCATGGATAAGGATGGAAGCAAGCATGAGGTGTAAAAGTAGCTTCCCCATGTTTCTATGGCCTTAAACTATTAATAATATACAATAACACACACAAGCATCTCCCCCACCATCCTTGTAGACCTGATTAGCATTCCTTTGTCGAATTTCCCAGTCAATCACATAATTCCTTAATGATAGCTACTAAAGGTAGCTCATCCGTGAAGGGGTAAATCCTAAAATACCCTTGGAGAAAACACCTTCAAAGAAAGGTTTAAATAGGTTCCCCATGGTTCAAAAAGCTAAATAATTATTAGAGAATATCCAAGAAACATAATGTAAGTGATAAATTGCAAAGAAAACCTCTCAATTGTGTAAATTACATAAAAGTCCAAAATGTGCATAAAATTGCATAACTTGCTCAAACAGTGTTCAAATTGGACCGAATTTGAGACTTAGGCTTTTATTATGATTTAAAAGCATATAACAAGGTTATATTAGGGTTATACGCATTCAATTATGGTAATTAAGCTTATTCAACTCATTAAGCAAGTTTAGGGGCCTTACAACTATAAACCCCTAACAGGGATTTTGCCCCCAAAATCCAAGGTAAACAAAGATGGGTACTTCCTTTGCACCTAATCCTATTACCTTCACATGGTTACTTGCATATCATGGTGATGTCACATCATTCATATATATCTCATCTTGGGTCAGCACAAAACCCCCCATCTAAAAAGACATTCTCAATATGGAATGTACAAACTTGTTGTGTCATCTGTACAACTCTAGTAGTAATGTTCAACTTTAAATTCTAGCTATCATCCTAAAATTATATCTATTGTATCAACACATTACTCAAAAGTCATACTTTCTAGCTTTTTACCAATCATGACATGTGTCCCATACCATTCCTTAAAGCACATTAAAAAAAGGCGATGTATCCATCCTTTTTTTATGCACTGACACTGGAACACTTGTTAGTTCTTTTTTAGCATCAAATGAAATGCTGACGTTGGCACCTATCATTCTATACAAGGAAACACCATTCCTAGTCAACATTGTTAGGGGTACAACAACACTATCTTTACCTTACTAGGATTTACACAACCTACTTAGAAGACATATCATGATCCCATAAAGACATTTAGTCAACCCCATCTCACTCTTGTTCAACTTATCTCATATCTACTTCGGAAACCCTAATGTCTTTGAATAAATATTGATCATATTTTTGACCATATTTGAAATACTTTGACATATCATCATTTAATGCTTGATATAACTTGTATGACATGACTGGAACACTCTATTCCTCCTATTCATAAATTCTATTTGTACGTTGGTTAGTCTGAAGGACATAACAATAAACTCATCATGGTCATATGAATTATGTCATCCAATATAACTCTTATGCATTGATATTTGATCATAGGTTTATCTTAAAGGAACACGGTATAGCGTTTCTATTGACCAACAAACCATCTATCCTTGATAGTTGTCATGTCCAGCTATCACTGAACCATACACAACATTATAGAATCACTTTTTTTTTAAAACAACATTTAGAGGGTCATCATCAAATCTCTCTCTCTAAGGGAGAGGAATAATTGGAATGTTCATTTAATAAACATCTCCAACCTTCACATATTTCTCATATTATTGATACATCTTGGATATTGGGATTCATTACATTGGTATCCACCTCATGTGTTATAAGGAACTCATATCCTTATCTCAACTACTTTTACCAACATAAAAAATATCAAGACATATAAGAGGAGTCTCCTAAATTATTGGAAGGCTCAAAAGCAAACTCATCACAAACTTTATGATCTTAGAACCATAGTCCAAGAAACCTTATGATATAATAAGCTATCCACCCTCATGTTTACAATGAATCCACGCATACCAAGTGGCAATGATCCACTTGAAAGTTGTGCCCTGGAAAGAAAAGACACAAAGGGAAACATACTTCCCACATCATAGTAACATTATTCAAGGGTCACTAGCAGAAAGGTAACCAATTCTATTTTCATTATGCATGTTACATCTTCTTATGTATCATTTTACCTTTTTCATTTAGGGTTCCTTGCCATTATCATAGAAATCATCATGATTAACATATCTCATTACTCCTTCCTTGATGACTATTTATCACACTTGGTATGTTCTCTTATTTTATTATGTTTTTCAACCACTTATCAACAGGTTAATCATCATATTCCACTTTTTCTTCATTAAATCGGGATCATCTCCCTTAATTTCATTCACATGCCATGCTGATTTTTCATTAACACTTTCTTACACACATAGGTTGGTCTAAGATTAACTCAGGTTCCACCTTATTTCTTTGTCATTATTCCCATTCATCTTCTCATTTTGTACTTGTTATAGGAGTTCTCTCTATCTTATGTGGATTTCATACCTTGATTCACTATATAAGCATAGACTTGTTTGTCTTTTACTTTATTATCTTCGTGAATCACATCTTAAAGAACTCCTCTTTTCCTTATTTGTATTCAGATTTAGATTTCATGGTGTTGTATCTTTCTCTTATATTTACCAAACATTCAAGCTTTGATAGATAATGATGCAATTCTCATCTTCTTTAAGGTAGGATTGAGATATTCACACCATGATTTCTTATTCATTATGCCCTTTAGATTGTCTCAAAATGACTATTTGATCAGATTAATCAAAAAGATAACAATCTAAGAGTTCCATAGTTACCTTTTCTTCAATAACTGAATACCTGGCCAGGGCACCCAATTACTGAGATTAGGCAGTATGCACCATATTTTTATGTCATATTCCTAACTTAGACATCATCCTAGTCCTAAGTCCTAGTGTCCCTGTAGACTCAATGAACCTAAAGCTCTAATACCTACTTGTGAGAACCCGTTACACTAAACGAGATTACTCAAAACATAAAACACAATCAATCACTAATTAATCATATATCCAAAAATATGGGTAAATTAAAACCGATTTCAACGTCAACACCCACTCAAAAGCATTTACATAAGAGCCCAACATCTTTCTTGTATCCATAATATGCCAAGAATTTGATACAAATCGTTCTATCGTCTTAGCCACAACACATATATATAAAGGAGAACAATAATTGTATATGCCACACAAATAAGTATTAATATGCTAACAAAAGTCTAATTTATTTGAAACACTATATATAAACTTTTCTTGCCCAGACCTGAGAGTACAGGGACGACTTTAGGACACACTAGACATATAATCAACTTTATCAAAGATTCATTACTATAGCTTCTCTTTGCTGCCACATGTTTGTTTTCGTCACTTCCGATTACCTAAAAAAAAGTGTCAAACCACAAGGGTGAGACCCATGTCCCAGCATGAGATATAACCTCCAACAATGCTTATTAATTACAATATTTTAGTTAATGAGATAGTTTAAGCCGTTTAATCATATACAACAAATAGGCTCAGCAACACTGATGATTAACAAAATACATAAAGGAGATGATAATAATTATCATCATCAAGCTTATTGTCATCATTTTCATTATTAACCGTATAAGAGATTCAATAGCATATGCATAACTAGCATAAGAAAGTATAGTAGCATATTATCTCTATTAACATGAATAAGTCTAGCATCATAAGAATATCTAATAACATTAGCATGTCTAATAGTTTGAACAAATCAATATCAAAAGCAGAGCTATCAACATAAGCACGAGTATTTGCATAAGCTTGATTAGTGTTGTGTGGGCATTTCTAATTATAGAGGCATGGCTAGCATGATAAACATAACTAAAAACATGATATAGCTAGCATCCTAATTATAAGCAGCAGTGTAGATATCAACATAAGTATGACTAATGTATGTACACATTTACAATCTTATGCATATCCACCACATAAGTATAATTACTATCTCTTAATTGCACTAAGCATCATATTTATGTAAAGAGAACAAACAAGGGTTATCATCCAATGTGAATCATTGTGTATAACCCTAAACAGATATGCTATACAACTGTATTACATCTTTTATTATGCCCTGAGGAAATTGAGGATACCACTCAAAATCCAACCGACCACTGCTAAGTTGAAATCAGTGCCATAAAAGATCTAGGAAGAGTCGGACTCCTAAGATCTTCTCCGTCCCCAGTCAATACGGGTCTGCCATAGTGACACATAAGGTCAAGCTGCTAATAGTCTAGTCCGTCCTTGGTACAGGTCACGACACTAGTGAAAGGAGGTGGGTACACATACCCTACCATCCGAGGTACAACCGCAGTTGTCCTCCAATCTCATCACATATATAATCATCGAGACATGACTGCAGCCGTTCTCAAAGTGAGGTCTAGGTATGACCATAGTAATCCTCCCTAAACACTTGAATTCAGTATGACAAACACCCCGCATACTCATCAGTATGCGCTCCGAGATTCCCTTGGTAATACTCATTTCACCATCTGGCAAGTTCTGACACTCAGATGGATCTATGGCACAGGGAACTACATGATTAGAGTTTCACTTGATTATTTATGCCATCCATGAGACCACACTAGTCATCATACTATCACAAGATATAAATCCTTTTCACAATATCACAGGGTATCAACCTTTATCAACACAAGAGGATTACACCTCATTCAGGGCTCAACCATGCCCAAAGGTCATTAAGACCATCATACTATTCCCTGCAAGATCATCATTATCTTTCCATGCCTTATAACAAGGCTCAACAACATCACTTACATATAATACACTAGATTAGCACAATATTGCATTAATGAGCTAGGAGATATTCATAAACAATCATAGCAGGGTTATATTAACATTAAGAACATTCCTTTATTACATCAACATGCAAGGAATCTAGATATGATTAACCCTCATCATATTCATAATTCACATGTTTAGCATAAGAAAGTATCAACCATTTGGCTATGATAACCACCAATTAACACATTAAGGTTATGATCATGTTAAGGAGGTTATTCCACCATCATTCCATCATATAAGAATGTTAAACATGAATATTCATCTTTATTATAACATCCCTGACCTGGGTTATGCCTTAACCCAAGGGGTTTTGCTTAAGCAAGTTAATTAGATCCTTAATTTTATCTTATGAAAAGTAATTAAGGCCCATGAGGAACTTATGTTTCAATTTTGGTCATGTTTGATTTATGTTGAAGCATTGTTTGCTTATTTTGGACTAAAGTGCCAATTACCCAAGTTGAGGGGTTAACTTGCAAATGTTACATGATTAAATGTTCCTCATATGTTGAAGCATCATGATAATGAAGATGATGCAGAGGTATGGCTTGGGAAAAGCCTGAGTACCCAGAAAGAGCTGATAAAGCACTATTTGTGCATCAAAACCTAGTTTTGGTATAATATGCAATTTACCCAAAACCTAGGGTTCACTATGAAAATTACCACTTCAAAATAGTCCCTAATGTTTCTTGGCATCATGTAGAGTAGATAAAATGAGAGGGGCATCTCATTTGTATCACTTTGAAGGAGAGAGAATCTTGATATTAAAATAATCAAGATTTAAGCATAATTGAAACCCTAATTCAATTTAATGCAAAAAAATAAATAAAATAATTGAATGGCCTTCAACCAAAAGTGAGATGGCTGAATTTTCTCAAGTGTGAAAACCCTTGTGCCTTTTCTAGGCCACGAAATATCTCAAAGCAAGTGGATAACTCATTCACATTAAAATAAAGGATAGTAATATCCACTAACTTATGGATATTATTATTAAATGAATTAAGGTGCTTAATTTGTTTTTCTTTAAAACATGGATAATTGAGAGGAATAATAGGCAATGAAGTTATCCTCGTATGTAAGGAAGGAAAGGGGGCAAGTGTCAAGGAAATGGAGGAGATAATTTCTTACTTTCTCTCTCTGAAATGAATTTTCAATAAAATTCATATATATGATCCTTTATCCATGAGTTGAAAGGGTAATTTCGAATCCACTTCTTATCTTTGCTTGCAAAACGACCAAGGGAGCTTTGGAGGATCAGTAGGACGACCCCCAACCTATTGGTAAGCTTCTTTACTCCCTTTCACCTTAATTCCATGGTGGAAATCGAAAATCAATGCATGATTTCTTCTTATCTCGATCCCATCTTCATTTCTAACCATTCCTTTTCACTTGAAGCTTGAGTACGAGCCTTGGGATAGTGAAAGGATTTGCATCCACCATTTTTTACGTGAGCTTGGAGCTTTGAAGCTCAATTGGAGGCAGGTTTTATAACTTGAACCCTTACTATTGTTATTGCATTCAATTCCTAATCAAGTGTTGATCATTTGTTCTTCTTGAAATTCACTTGATCAAATCGATAGAACCACCATGAAAATTACAGAAAAATATGAAGGATCTTGGCTTGATGATGATGACATCATCATAAGCACACACACCTCCACAAATATCTATTGTAAACGATTTCATAATTTTTGGTCCAATCAGTTTCACCAAACCGTTTGGAGGTTTGGATCCCAAACCGTTTGGATGGGTTGACTATTTGGATGGGTTGACCATTTGAGGTCAGGACCCTAGTACTTGTTGGATGATCATCTAGTGGATCCAATTGATTAATTCAATATATGGACAATCCTCCAATTAGAAACCCTAATCGGGTTAAGTGCTGAAATTTCAAGTGATTGATTTAATACTTTGGGTTGACTAACCCAAATGGTCTCAAGACCATTTGGAGGTCGACCAAGACCATTTGGAGGTCTAGGGTTGAGTATGGTTGAGTAATTGAAGATTTAGAGTTATCAAATTGAAATGCAATTAATAGCTAATTTGATGATCAATCCAATGATCCAAACCCTAATTGATTTTCACAAATTTCAATGATGGGTGGGGCAAACGGTCTCAAGACCGTTTAGAGGTCCCCCAACGACCTCAAGACCATTTTAGGTCAGGTCATATCATAATTTGATGATGATTCATTGGTTTCAATTGAAATAGTTCCACAATGTTAATCAATGATGGTTCCTTGAATTCAAAACCCTAATTGATGGTTTCTTGATTATAAATCGTAGTTCAATTGGGTACAAACCCTAATTGATGGTCCAATTGAAGGATGATGCAATAGTTCAATTGATGAATGAATCAAGGATTCAATTGATATGCGGTTCATTGATGAAATCCCTGAATTGATTAAGTGTTGAAAGACCTTTTTGGTCCATTCGGTTTTGAGAGGGTTTGGGTCCAAATGGTCTCAAGACCGTTTGGGAAAAGGGGTCAAGATCATTTGATGACTCAATGTGATCATATCAATTGAAAACTTATTGTGATGAAGGATCAATTGACCCTATAATTGTTATTGATTTATCTCAAATATAATCATTAGGGTTGCACCTTTAAGGTACCAAGTGATTGGTAACCTTAGGTGAGTTAATCCTTGAAGCTTAAAATAAGCAATACTTCAATACACTATGTTAACCCTAATTGAATGTACTTAATTGGAGGGTTGGTTGACCCAATCTAACTAAGTTTCACATATTCAATATCCTATAGGGGATGAAAGAGAGAGGAATCCATACATGTAGGATAATCATGTAATGGATAAGCCTCAACACCTTCAATATGAATAAACTATGAATTTAGGATATGATCCTTGATGAAGAGATCATGAAACCCTAATCAAGAAGATTGATGAACCTTAACCCTAATCTAGGGTAAAGATGTAACCCTAATCAAGGGTAAAGACATGAGAAACCCTAATTGAGGGTGATTCCATGAGAAACCATAATTGAGGGTGATTCCATGAGAAACCCTAATTGAGGGTGATTCCATGAGAAATCATAATTTAGGGTAAAAACATGAGAAACCCTAATTGATGGTGATTCCATGAGAAACCCTAATTGAGGGTGATTCCATGAGAAACCCTAATTGAGGGTGATTCCATGAGAAACCCTAATTGAGGGTGATTCCATGAGAAACCCTAATTGAGGGTGATTCCATGAGAAACCCTAATTGAGGGTGATTCCATAAGAAACCCTAATTGAGGGAGATACCATGAGAAAACCTTAATTGGAATGAATAGTAAACTATAATTATGGGCAATGTGATATGAAACCCTAATGTAGGGTGATTCTATATGCAATCCTAACCTAAGGAAGGATGATAGTATGTGAAACCCTAAACCCTAATAAAGGGTGATGATATGGGAGACCCTAATCCTAATAATGGAATGGTGACTATTACACTGATAAGGGAAATACCTAAAGTAATTGATTATAGGCAACCTTATAGTAAGCAATGCCTTAACCCGGAATGAATCCATATCATTGAAGATAGTTGGACAATTCTTATGTGTGACCTATGCACTTTATGATAAAAGTGATAGGTTAGAGGTTGAAAGTATTAAGATGGGGAAAATACCTTAATACAAGATAAATTGATAAGCTCAAGTAAGTTAGAAATAATAAACAAAATGATATACCAAGAATTGACAGATATCACATTTAGCATTTCATGGTTGATATACTTTGATACATCTCAATTCAATATACTTGAATAAGAAACACGTGAAGTGTGTTATGTAGTTGTTACAATAAAATTGTAACGAGTTTGATATACTTTGATAAGTATAGGCTAATATATCTTGAGAAAGGGGTTAAGCCAAACTAATATGTATGATGTAATCATACCATGGTAAGGATGAGAGATGATCTCATACATTGTATTGATAATCCTTAAATGATATATGATGAGAGTAATAAGCATGAGTGAATACTTGTGATATCAAAAGATACTCCAAGAGGAGTGGAGCAATATATTAGGGTTGGATTGATAATATGAACATGAAACCCTAAATAATGTGAAATGGGATATGAGAAACCCGAATTTGATGTGAATAGTAAACCCTAACCCTATTAAGGGAATAAAGGTGTTACTCTTGTTTTATAAGATGTACATTGGCCTTATGTGCCAATATGTTGTGATTGCTAAGTAAGAGGTAATAAGATGTGCATTGGCCTTGTGTGCCAATATGTTGTTGTTGCTTAGTAAAAGTAACAAAATGTGCAGTGGCATTGTAAGCCATGTGAATAAGTCGTTGCCTAGTGAAAGGTGACAAGACAATTAATGGCCTTGTGAGCCATTTGATATGCTTGTGTAACAAGTATCATGAATACCTTGGTCTGAGGATCTAGAGGTAATAGTTACCTAACAAGTGGTAACAGTGTTCAGTGATGAACTAAGGGTTTAAATACCCAGATTTGATAAGCATGGTAATGATGTGGTTGAGGGATGAGAATTCCCAGTATTAAAATGAGGGACTGAGATCCCAATGTCTTATAAAGACTGAGAAATGATTGATGAAAATAGTACATGTTTCTTTGTAGCATTTGTCTTAATAAGTTATGTTTGAGAACTTGATTGATGCTAAAAGAATATGATAATTTGCTTAATTAATTAAGTGAAATTGTATCATGTACAGCCCTGACCATAGATCCATCATTGTCAGTAATTTGGTGATGGTGAAACGGGTTGCTCCTTGGCAAAACCCGGAGTTCGCATATTTTTTAATATGTGGGGGTCAATGGGCGAAAATATCCTTACGTCCTCTTGGGGGAATTGATGGAAGGTAAACATTAAAACTCTCAATCCTTCATTATATGTATCGTGATGGATGTATCACGAATCTCCCAAAGATTGGGATGGATGTATCACGAATCTCCCAATAATATTAATGTCGAATCGATGGAGGTAAACATGAAATCTCTCGATTGTGAAGAGAGTGCAGCTGACCCTGCCTCTATAGTGAAGTTGCCAGTATACCCTAGAAAGCTATGTAGCAGAGACACAAGATGTCATGCATGTGATCTCGCAATAACTGAGATGTGGGAGGTCTTGGAAGCCGGCTCTTCCAATTGACCTTGTATGGTACCGATTTCGACTTCGCAGTGGTTGGTTTGAGTATGAGCGGTATACCTCATCTCCTCAGGGCATAAGTGTATTTGTAAAATGTAATAAGCTGTATAGCATGTTTGCTTAAGGATTGAATACGGAAATTTACTGGCTGATGTTACATTTCTTTTATACATCTCTAGTTGATAGATGTTATTTATATCTCTTTACATTCATTGCAAGTAGATGAATGAATTACAACTCTACCATGGGTAGATGCAATGTCCTCCTTAGGAAAGGAGATTACTTTACTTTGTTCATACAAAGATCCATCTGCTGTTAAATACATAAGATTTCCTTGCTCAGTTTTATTTTAATAACTGCAATAATAATGTTTTGGCAGAGAGTTATATCTCCCGTTGGGGCAATTTTCAATTGTCTCACCCCCATGGGATCCAACATTTTTAGGTGGACACAGACAAGAAATAAAAATCCCTACAGCAGAGGAAGGAAAGCAACAGCCGAGACAATAGTGAAATCTCAGGTGGAGATATTGTCTATCAAGTCATATAGATAGTAGTCCTATGTGTCGTCTTTGTACTATTAGGTCCTCAGAGTTAGTAGTTAGTGTTTCTGACGAACCGATCTGAGATTTGGCTTGATGCCTTGAGGTTCTTATACTTCTTGTGTACAGTTCTAACAGGGCAGTTAATGTTTGTAATCCTCGAGAAGAGATGGTACAAGGCATGTACTTATGAACCATGTTATAAATGTATTACATTGGTTCCTGATGAAAGAGTTTTCCTTTTTTTGGATCTCTTTGCAAAAAGGTTTTAATTTTTAGTGATTTTCAGTCATTCCGTTGTTAATGATTGCTTCCGCTTAAGCAAATCTTGTTTTTATGAGTTGTATGTCACAATTTAGTGGTATCAGATATCTAGGTTCACTGAGTCTACAGAGACATAAGATTAAGGTTGTCGAGACTGTTCTAGTGACTTCCAGTGTATCTGATAGTGTCTTCTGCTCATATAGGAGAAGAAGAACTTGAAGATGGCTGGGTCACATGAGGAATATGCTGCAGAAAGCAGCAATGTTGCACCAAGAAGAGGTGCATGGGATCAGGCGAGAGAAAAACGACTGCCTGAGAATCCCCAAAATAATATATTGTGATAGGAAATCATTCCTTTGATATCACTGCTGGGCAATTCAGGACAGCTATGATGCGTATAGTGGACTGGGTATTAGCAATGCAACCCAGATTACCAGCCCCCAATGATGAAATTTTGGATTTAGACTGAATCTATGCTCAATTTTAGCCTGTTGAATCAATAAATAGTAATGGAAGGAATAAGATACAACCAAAAATTAGGATATGTTACAAGTGTAGGAATCCTGGACATATCAGAAGGTGTTGTCCAGAGAAGGAAATTAAGGGAAGAATTGAGAAAATGCCTATCCAAACTCAGGAAAAGAGGCCTAGCAGTTCCAAAAAGAAGAAGTTTATGGAACCACCAGTACAACCAGAGCCTAGTGCACCAAGGAAATGGCTACTTGGAAAGGGTAAAGAACCTTCTAGACCACATCTAAAGCCCATAATTTGTTACCAATGTCGACAGGTAAGACATCTGGAAAGAGATTGTTCAGCCAGAAATGTTATGGTGAATCAACCTCTGAGGCAGAGTCTACCTGAAGCAGTGAACCATCCACGAATCATGACAGGTCAGACAAAATAATGTTATTCTAATATGTCTTTTTATGATTTCCTGAGTTAAATTGAGAAAGTAATTGATTGAGTTTTCCTTGAATGGTCCTATGAGGACTTATATTTTGTACAGTAACATTATACATGTTTCATATTGTTCTTACATGTATGAAGGAGGATGAGGTATAGAAGAGATGCCTGGATAAAATCTAGAAATGTTAGAGCTCATGCTTGTGATAATATAAAAAGGAAGGAATATGATAGTATACACAGTGCATACTACTTAATCTCAATATTTATATACCCTGTCCAGGTATACAACTATTGATGATAAAGTAAGTATGAAAACTCTTAGATTGTTATCTTTTTTATTGCTCTGATCAAGTAGTCATTCTGAGACAATCTAATGAGTATCATGAAATTAGAAATATGGAATGGAAAAATGTATCATATCCTAAGAATAAGAAAGAGAAATCTGAGATAATCCTAGATTAGTATGTGTGTTTGAGGGAGTAAAAAGTACACTCCTCATAAGATAAGAATGAGAACAAGGGAGGTTATCCTTGTTCGATAAAGTTTGTGTGTGTAATAAAGATCTTTTCCCATAATGAGGAAATGGGAAATGTGATGAGATCATAAGATGTTCATGAACATGTTAAACAATAACAAAGAAAGGAATAATGTTATGTAATCATCCTTATAAATTCCTATGCTGAGAGCAAGGAACCTAGGATGAGACGAAGAGTAAATGATTCATGAATAGTTAAAAATTTATGAAATAATAACAGGAATATGATTCCTTGTTTTCTTTCCTTTCAGGGACATGGCAATCAAGTGGGTCTTAGAACACTTGATGTGCATAAGATAAAAATGTTCATATAATGGATACTTAGAAAAGTATCAGTTTATCTTGAACTCTGGTTCCAAGATAAACATATGTGTAACAAGTAATGTACCAAGGTGAAAGAATGATGCGGATGTGATGTGTTTTGACACATGTGATGGATACCAAAGTGAGGAATTCTGATAATTTGAGAAATACCAGATGGTATGGAAGAGTAAAAGCATAACTCCTGATTAAATGATTAATGTTGGTTACCTGGAATGGCTAACTGTGAAATCAGTCCAATTATATAAAATAGTATGGACATCACTTGTTAGGGGTTTATGCTTTGCATAAACATAACATCGACAAGTTCTATACTACCCCTGCATAGAAGGACTTTGTTTTTATCAAAGTTTTATGGCACCTCCATGACATTAAGATGTTATGTGGAAATATGACAATATAGTGAATGAATAATAATTGTTTCCTTTTTATCTGGGATTTCGGGGATGAAATCCTTGTTAGGGGTTTATAATTTGTAACATCCCTAACCTGGGTTATGCCTTAACCCTGGGAGTTTTGCTTAAGAAAGTTAATTAGATCCTTAATTTTATCTTGTGAAAAGTAATTAAGGCCCATGAGGAACTTATGTTTCAATTTTGGTCCTGTTTGATTTATGTTGAAGCAATGTTTGCTTATTTTGGACTAAAGTGCAAATTACCCAAGTTGAGGGGTTAACTTGCAAATGTTACATGATTAAATGTTCCTTATATGTTGAAGCATCATGAGAATGAAGATGATGCAGAGGTATGGCTTGGGAAAAGCCTGAGTACCCAGAAAGAGCTGATAAAGCATTGTTTGTGCAATAAAACCTAGTTTTGGTATAATATGCAATTTACCCAAACCCTAGGGTTCAATATGAAAATTACCACTTAAAAATAGTCCCTAATGTTTCTTGCCATCATGTAGAGCAGATAAAATGAGAGGAGAATCTCATTTGTATCACTTTGAAGGAGAGAGAATCTTGATATTAAAATAATCAAGATTTAAGCATAATTGAAACCCTAATTCAATTTAATGCAAATAAATAAATAAAATAATTGAAGGGCCTTCAACCAAAAGCGAGATGGCTGAATTTTCTAAAGTTTGAAAACCCTTGTGCCTTTTCTAGGCCACGAAATATCTCAAAGCAAGTGGATAACTCATTCACATTAAAATAAAGGAAAGTAATATCCACTAACTTATGGATATTATTATTAAATGAATTAAGGTGCTTAATTTGCTTTTCTTTAAAACATGGATAATTGAGAGGAATAAGAGTCAAGGAAGGTAGCCTCATATGTAAGGAAGGAAAGGGGGCAAGTGGCAAGGAAATGGAGGAGATAATTTCTACTTTCTCTCTCTTAAATGAATTTTCAATAAAATTCATATATATGCTTCTTTATCCATGAGTTGAAAGGGTAATTTCGAATCCACTTCTTCTCTTTGCTTGAAAAATGACCAAGCAAGCTTTGTAGGATCAGTAGGACGACCCCCAACCTGTTAGTAAGCTTCTTGACTCCCTTTCACCTTAATTCCATGGTGGAAATCGAAAATCAATGCATGATTTCTTCTTATCTAGATCCCATCTTCATTTCTAACCATTCCTTTGTTGACTCAAGGTCAATTAGGTCAATGTTGACTCACGTATAAATTGACTAAACCCTTGTTTTGATGATGACTAACCATTCCACATATTGGTGTCTAATGCTTCTACATTGAGTGATTTCAGATTAGGTTTAGACACACTCCAAATGCCCTAACTTGCGCATATCAAATTGGAGAAAAGACAAGTCAAAATAGCTACAAGTGTGCAATTTGGGATCTCTATGTATATGACCTTAGAATTGCTTTGTAATCACTTGTAATGATTGTATGACTTGTAATTAAGCTTAGAAAAATTATTGGGACACAAAAATCCATCGTTTGTACAGTTTATGAAAATTCCAAAATACCCATAACAGGGATTTTGTCGGCCGAATTCCAAACTCAGCCGATCCATATATTCTGGAATTTTCTGGGCTGTCGGCCGAGTTTCCAACTCAGCCGACCCCTGTTCGGTCGAGTTTCAATGATAGGAAACTCGGCCGATCCACTGGTTGGTCAAGACTGAAGGTCGACCGATCGGTCGAGTTTCCCCATGGAAACTCGGCCGACAGTCTGCCTCTCAGACTTGTCGCCTAGTGTGTCGGCCGAATTGCCTTTAATGAAACTCGGTCGATCGGACTGTACTGGAATGCAGAAAAAGCATTTCCAACCGTTGGAGACTTTGTTGGGACCCAAAATAGATCCGTTGCAACTTGTAAAACGGCTATTTTTCGTTCCTAAGTGTTCCCAAAGGCTAAGAGGCATCCCCAGCTATAAATAGGACCCCTTGGGCTTCATTCCAAGGTTGAGCATTCATTGCAAACTCTTTGTGAGGTTCCTATTCTATAGTTGAGTGTTTCCTACAGCCTCCTCTCTCTCTCTAAGCTTAATCACTTGCTACATCCATTAGAGTGAGTAGGAAATCTGTAAGAGAGCTAGTCATATTTGTATATCTTGTGAAGCTCTCACTTCCACCACCTCCCCATCTCTCATTTCCAATCATGAAGATGAAGGTTCTCTCTCTTGTCCAAGAGAGGTGAAGAAGAACAAGGGAAGGAGTCCCTTGGTGAAGATCAAGGCAGAAGACTTGGAGCTAGAGTGGGTAAGTCCTTGGAGAAGGCAGAAGACTCAAGCTCAAGTGGGTAAGACCTTGGTGGAAAGCTTCTCCGAGTGAAGGTGAAGTCAAAGGCGGAAGATCCAAGAAGAGTGGGTAATTCCTGCAAGGTCGAAGACTTGTGCAAGAGTGGGTAAGTCCTTGGAGAAGGCCGAAGACTCTTGCAAAGTGGGTAAGTCCTTGGTAAGGTTGAAGACTCTTTGTATTGGATAGGTAAGTCCTTTGTTGGTCATGTATTGTATGTCTTATTAATGAATATAAGAGTGCAATTGGTTGAAGTCCTAGAGGTTGACCTCTCTAGGCAAGTGGACTGACACACTTCTAGTTTGAAGTGTGGAACCACTCTAAATAGCTTGTCTATTTGGTGCATGTTCAATCTCTCTTATCCTTGCTATGCATGATTTAGTTGCACTCAAATTACCTATTTAGCAACCTTATCTTGTCATATAATTTGAAGGTTTAATGAATTTTGTTTAAGTGCTTTCAGCTCTATTCACCCCCCCTCTAGAGCACCTAAGTCACCCATCTAGGATCCAACAAGTGGTATCAGAGCGAGTCTTCTCCAAGCATACTTCTACAAGTAGGAGAAGATGGGTGACTACCTAGGAGGGAGACTCTCGACCAGCCTTCCAATCTTCAATGGGAGCAACTTCCTCTATTGGAGAAGAAGACTTCAATTCTTCATCCAAGGATCAAGTCTCGAGATGTGGCAAATGGTGAACAGCCCATACATTCTACCAAAGACAAACATTGAAGAATGGGATGAAGCCACCTTGATGAAAGCTACCTTGAACGCTAGAGCCATGCACATCCTTTATGCCTCCATGACCCCCACCGAGTTCAACCGGATTTCCTCTTGTGAGACGGCCTATGAGATATGGAGAAAGCTTTGCATCACTTATGAAGGGACAGATCAAGTGAAGGAAAGCAAAGTCTACATGCTCAAAGGGCTGCTTGAAAACTTCAAGATGGGAAAGGAGGAGAGTATAGCCAACATGTACTCAAGGATCAACACCATTGTGAATGGTCTTGCTATTCTAGGTCATCCTATGTCTAGTGGAGAGATCAACTCAAAGATCCTTAGAACTCTTCCCAAGAGGTGGGAATCAAAGGTGACTTCCATTGAAGAAGCAAGGTCACTTAAGGACATCCCCATTGAAGAGCTCATTGGAAATCTACAAGCACATGAAGCCACTCTTGACAAGAGGGAGGAAGTAGAAAGACAAGAGAAGAAAGAGCTTAAGAGAATGAAGAAGGCTGAAATAAAGGCTCAAATTGAAGCTATCATGGAAAAAGTCTCTCCATCCTCTCAAGCTAAAGAAGATGCCATGTACTCCAAAGGTAGACTCTACAAAAGAAAGTCCTCCTCCATCCGGTGCTTCACATGTGGGAAGAAGGGTCACTACAAGGAAGATTGCCCACAAGGCAAAAAGACCCATCTTCACAAGAAGAAATGGCAATCAAACTCAAGCGGCTCCTCCAACTCAAGCTCAAGTGAAGATTCATGTGAAGGATCAAGCTCAAGCTCTAGTGATGAAGGAGAATGTCATTTTGCTCTTGTAGCATCAACAAGTGAAGACTCAAATGAGGTAAATCTAGACTCTTTAGATAAAGAATCCTTGATTGATCTCATTCATGATATTTGTGCATCTCTTAAGTCTTCTAAAAAGAAAAAGAAAAAGAAAAAGCTTGCTATAATTGTTGATAATTTGCATATAGAACTAGATGATCTTGAATATGCAAATTCTTGCTTGCTTATTGATAAAAATGATTGTCTTAGCCAAGTAGACTCTCTTAAACTTGAAAATGCTAGTTTACTTGATAAGATTAAATTTCTAGAAGCTCAACCTCTCATGCCTAATTCTAATGAAGAACATACTTTAATTGTTGATTCTCTCATGCATGACATTGATGTTCTTAAATTTGAAAACAAAAACAAAGATTTTGTTTTGCATGAATTAGAAATAGAAAATGCCTCCTTGCTTGCTAAAATCAATGGAAATGAATCTTGTTCTAGTTATACTAATAAAGAGAATGATGTTGCTGCTCTTCATATTGATAGAGATTCTTATTTAACTAAAACTCTTTGCTTAGAAAATGATCTTCTACATGCTAGAGATAACATTAATCAATTGTCTTCTACTATTGCTTCTCTTAAGCATGATAATGATAGTTTGAGATCATCTTTGCAAAGATTCTTAGTTGGTAAGAAGAGTCTTAATGACATCCTACTCAATTCTACTAAACAAATTGGTAGACATGGTTTAGGATATGATAGTAGTCAAGGGAACAACAAAGATAAAGGACCTCCAATATTCCATGGAGAATCCTCTAGTTCCAAGACTATGGGCACATGCAACTATTGCAATGATTTTGGTCATTATTCTACTTGTTGTCCTTTTAGGAAAGCACCCAAGAGCAATAGGACTTGGGTTGCTAAGCTAATTCCTCCGGACCCAAAAACATGATTGGGGACCATTTCATCTTTCTTCTTGTAGGTACTTGCAAATGGATTGACTTGAGGTATTGAATTGCAAATTGTCTTGTCAATCCACATGAAAGAAGAAAGGTGAGATGTGTAGAGGGTGACAACAAGTGGAAAAGCAATGGTAAGCACAAAGGTAATGGTTTTATTGCTTATAACCTATCCTAACTTGTTTTTGTCAAGTTAATGTGCACTATACATATGGTTTTTGAGTCAAAAGTGGTATTTTGTGATTCTCTTCACACTCTTGCTCAAAAACTATTTCTAATGCTTCTATAGTGCATTAATAACTTGCTTAGACATGTTTGGATATGGTTTGTATATTTATCATGCCTTTAAATATGTTTTTATGAAAAATATGTGCTTTTTCTACAGTAGTTTTGTCGGCCGAGTTTTGTCCTGTCTAAAACTCGACCGATAGGCACCAATGGGTGTTGCCAACAGTTGCGATCGGCCGAGTTGCCAATACACAGAACTCGACCGAAAACACTGTTCACAGAGTATACATTTGGCTTATTGAATGAGAATTTCCCTCTCAACTAGATTTTCTCAACCAATAGCCTTATTCTTTGGCACTCCATTTGGTACCTTTATATGCATATTGCCATGTTCTAAATTGCCTATCTTGCTTACAACTCTATCTCTCTAATTGCTCTAAATTGGTATATCTATATCTTGCAATTTCTTGCTTTGAGTTGTTTTGCAGGTTTTGATGATGATCTTTGTGGATCTCTTGGTTGTGTCTAAAATCGCTTCCGTTGTAACTTGCTACATCTATCTAGGTGTATATCTTGTTTTTGATACAACTTTGAGGTTCATAGGGGTAATCATCTTATGGTAAGAATGCATATCTAGTGAGTTATATCCTCTCATTCTTCTATACTTGCATATCTCTTGGTTTGGATATATCTCTATATCTACTCATAGCTTGCTTTATCTTGTGTATCTCTTGCTATGATCTAGATCCTACTAGTAGTCCTAACTTGTGATATCATCTACTAGTAGTTCACATACATGTAGTTCTAACCCTGTCAATAAGTGGTATACTTGATCATCTATATGTTATGCTTGTATCTTATCTCATACAGGCTCAAGATTGTTCCTTGAATTGCATATCTACTATCTTGAGTTGCTTGCATAACATTGTGATGCAGGGTACATAGATCTACATGATATGTAGAAATTGGTGTTTTTGTGGGTTTTTTATGCAGCTTTTGCTCCAGTTTCAGTTTTTGCTGCAAGTATAGTGTTTTTTATGCAGAAACTACCTTCTGAGCAAGGCTCATCGCTTTGCCATGAGCCCTGATGGTTTTTGATCAAATTCCATCATCTTGAGGGTCAAAATTGCGATTTATTGTTTTTCTGCAGCACCCTATCTTGCATGTTTTGGGTTGTTCAAGTATATGCTTTAACTTGCTATTCTTTCTATGCTTGGACAAGCCCCTATCTGTGCTCTTCTACTCTCCTTATATAACTTTTGTTATCTTCTTTCTCTTAACAAGTGGTGTTTCTTAGTTTCTTCACACCCCCACCTTTTTGAAATGACAAAGGGGGAGAAAGATATGTCTTCTTTTGACAACAGGGAGAAGGCATGTCTTACATGAAGCAAAGAAGCGTGTCCATGTAAAGGGGAGAAGGTAAATGGGAGAAGACATATATGTGTAGAACATATATGAGTAGAAGACATAGTTTCTATAAATGTTATGAAAGCTAACCATGCAGGAGAAATAGCATCAATTGAGGGGGAGTATGAGAACTCCATGCGCATCAATTGAGGGGGAGCATATGAGCTCAATCCTATTGAAACCCCTAGGTTTCTCCGAAGGTATGATTTTACGTACAAGCTTTCAATACATTTATGGAATGGTTTGTCATCTTCAAAAAGGGGGAGAATGTTGACTCAAGGTCAATTAGGTCAATGTTGACTCACGTCTAAATTGACTAAACCCTTGTTTTGATGATGACTAACCATTCCACATATTGGTGTCTAATGCTTCTACATTGAGTGATTTCAGATTAGGTTTAGACACACTCCAAATGCCCTAACTTGCGCATATCAAATTGGAGAAAAGACAAGTCAAACTAGCTACAAGTGTGCAATTTGGGATCTCTATGTATATGACCTTAGAATTGCTTTGTAATCACTTGTAATGATTGTATGACTTGTAATTAAGCTTAGAAAAATTATTGGGACACAAAAATCCATCGTTTGTACAGTTTATGAAAATTCCAAAATACCCATAACAGGGATTTTGTCGGCCGAATTCCAAACTCGGCCGATCCATATATTCTGGAATTTTCTGGGCTGTCGGCCGAGTTTCCAACTCAGCCGACCCCTGTTCGGTCGAGTTTCAATGATAGGAAACTCGGCCGATCCACTGGTTGGTCAAGACTGAAGGTCGACCGATCGGTCGAGTTTCCCCATGGAAACTCGGCCGACAGTCTGCCTCTCAGACTTGTCGCCTAGTGTGTCGGCCGAATTGCCTTTAATGAAACTCGGCCGATCAGACTGTACTGGAATGCAGAAAAAGCATTTCCAACCATTGGAGACTTTGTTGGGACCCAAAATAGATCCGTTGCAACTTGTAAAACGGCTATTTTTCGTTCCTAAGTGTTCCCAAAGGCTAAGAGGCATCCCCAGCTATAAATAGGACCCCTTGGGCTTCATTCCAAGGTTGAGCATTCATTGCAAACTCTTTGTGAGGTTCCTATTCTATAGTTGAGTGTTTCCTACAGCCTCCTCTCTCTCTCTAAGCTTAATCACTTGCTACATCCATTAGAGTGAGTAGGAAATCTGTAAGAGAGCTAGTCATATTTGTATATCTTGTGAAGCTCTCACTTCCACCACCTCCCCATCTCTCATTTCCAATCATGAAGATGAAGGTTCTCTCTCTTGTCCAAGAGAGGTGAAGAAGAACAAGGGAAGGAGTCCCTTGGTGAAGATCAAGGCAGAAGACTTGGAGCTAGAGTGGGTAAGTCCTTGGAGAAGGCAGAAGACTCAAGCTCAAGTGGGTAAGACCTTGGTGGAAAGCTTCTCCGAGTGAAGGTGAAGTCAAAGGCGGAAGATCCAAGAAGAGTGGGTAATTCCTGCAAGGTCGAAGACTTGTGCAAGAGTGGGTAAGTCCTTGGAGAAGGCCGAAGACTCTTGCAAAGTGGGTAAGTCCTTGGTAAGGTTGAAGACTCTTTGTATTGGATAGGTAAGTCCTTTGTTGGTCATGTATTGTATGTCTTATTAATGAATATAAGAGTGCAATTGGTTGAAGTCCTAGAGGTTGACCTCTCTAGGCAAGTGGACTGACACACTTCTAGTTTGAAGTGTGGAACCACTCTAAATAGCTTGTCTATTTGGTGCATGTTCAATCTCTCTTATCCTTGCTATGCATGATTTATTTGCACTCAAATTACCTATTTAGCAACCTTATCTTGTCATATAATTTGAAGGTTTAATGAATTTTGTTTAAGTGCTTTCAGCTCTATTCACCCCCCTCTGGAGCACCTAAGTCACCCATCTAGGATCCAACATCCTTTTCACTCAAAGCTTGAGGACGAGCATTGGGATAGTGAAAGGAGTTGCATCCACCATTTTTGACGTGATCTTGGAGCTTTCAAGCTCAATTGGAGGCGGGTTTTATAACTTGAACCCTTACTATTGTTATTGCATTCAATTCCTAATCAATTGTTGATCATTTGTTCTTCTTGAAATTCACTTGATCAAATCAATAGAACCACCATGAAAATTACCACAAAATATGAAGGATCGTAGCTTGATGATGATGACATCATCATAAGCACACACCTCCACAAATATCTATTGTAAATGGTTTCATAATTTTTGGTCCAATCGGTTTCACCAAACCGTTTGGAGGTTTGGATCCCAAACCATTTGGATGGGTTGACCGTTTGGATGGGTTGACCATTTGAGGTCAGGACCCTAGTACTTGTTGGATGATGATCTAGTGGATCCAATTGATTAATTCAATATATGGACAATCCTCCAATTAGAAACCCTAATCGAGTTAAGTGCTGAAATTTCAAGTGATTGATTTAATACTTTGGGTTGACTAACCCAAATGGTTTCAAGACCGTTTGGAGATCACCCAAATGGTCTCAAGACCATTTGGAGGTCAAGGGTTGAATATGGTTGGGTAATTGAAGATTTAGAGATATCAAATTGAAATGCAATCAATAACTAATTTGATGATCAATCCTATGATCCAAACCCTAATTGATTTTCACAAATTTCAATGATGGATGGGGAAAACGGTCTCAAGACCATTTAGAGGCCCCCTAACGACCTCAAGACTGTTTGAGGTCAGGTCATATCATAATTTGATGATGATTCATTGGTTTCAGTTGAAATAGTTCCACAATGTTAATCATTGATGGTTCCTTGAATTCAAAACCCTAATTGATGGTTTCTTGATTATAAATCCTAGTTCAATTGGGTACAAAACCCTAATTGATGGTCCAATTGAAGGATGATGCAATAGTTCAATTGATGAATGAATCAAGGATTCAATTGATAGGTGGTTCATTGATGAAATCCCTGAATTGATTAAGTGTTGAAAGACCTTTTTGGTCCATTCGGTTTTGAGAGGGTTTGGACCAAACGATCTTAAGACCGTTTGAGTCCAAACGGTCTCAAGACCATTTGGGTCCAAACAATCTCAAACCGTTTGGAGACCCAAGCCCATTCAATTTGTAGTGCAATTTGCCCAAATAGTTTCAAATCGTTTAGAGATCAAAGGGGTCAAGATCGTTTGATGACTCAACTTGATCATATCAATTGAAAACTTATTGTGATGAAGGATCAATTGACCCTATAATTGTTATTGATTTATCTCAAAGATAATCATTAGGGTTTCACCTTTAAGGTACCAAGTGATTGGTAACCTTAGGTGAGTTAATCCTTGAAGCTTAAAATAAGCAATACTTCAATACACTATGTCAACCCTAATTGAATGTACTTAATTGAAGGGTTGGTTGACCTAATCTAACTAAGTGTGACATAGTCAATATCCTAGAGGGGATGAAAGAGAGAGGAATCCATACATGTAGGATAATCATGTAATGGATAAGCCTCAACACCTTCAATATGAATAAACTATGAATTTAGGATACGATCCTTGATGAAGAGATCATGAAACCCTAATCAAGAAGATTGATGAACCTTAACTCTAATCTAGGGTAAAGATGTAACCCTAATCAAGGGTAAAAACATGATAAACCCAAATTGAGGGTGATTCCATGAGAAACCCTAATTGAGGGTGATTCCATGAGAAACCCTAATTGAGGGTGATTCCATGAGAAACCCTAATTGAGGGTGATTCCATAAGAAACCCTAATTGAGGGAGATGCCATGAGAAAACCTTAATTGGAATGAATAGTAAACTCTAATTATGGGCAATGTGATATGAAACCCTAATGTAGGGTGATTCTATATGCAATCCTAACCTAAGGAAGGATGATAGTATGTGAAACCCTAAACCCTAATAAAGGGTGATGGTATGGGAGACCCTAATCCTAATAATGGAATGGTGACCATTACACTGATAAGGGAAATACCTAAAGTAATTGATTATAGGCAACCTTATAGTAAGCAATTTCTTAACCCGAAATGAGTCCATATCATTGAAGATAGTTGGACAATTCTTATGTGTGACCTATGCATTTTATGATAAAAGTGATAGGTTAGAGGTTGAAAGTATTAAGATGGGGAAAATAACTTAATACAAGATACATTGATAAGCTCAAGTAAGTTAGAAGTAATAAAGAAAATGATATACCAAGAATTGACAGATATCACATTTAGCATTTCAGGGTTGATATACTTTGATACATCTCAATTCAATATACTTGAATAAGAAACACGTGAAGTGTGTTATGTAGTTGTTACAATAAAATTGTAATGAGTTTGATATACTTTGATAAGTATATGCTAATATATCTTGAGAAATGGGTTAAGCCAAACTTATATGTATGATGTAATCATACCATGGTAAGGATGAGAGATGATCTCATACCTTGTATTGATAATCCTTAAATGATATATGATGAGAGTAATAAGCATGAGTGAATACTTGTGATATCAAAAGATACTCCAAGAGGAGTGGAGCAATATATTAGGGCTGGATTAATAATATGAACATGAAACCCTAAATAATGTGAAATGGGATATGAGAAACCTGAATTTGATGTGAATAGTAAACCCTAACCCTATTAAGGGCATAAAGGTGTTACTCTTGTTTTATAAGATGTACATTGGACTTATGTGCCAAAATGTTGTGATTTCTAAGTAAGAGGTAATAAGATGTGCATTGGCCTTGTGTGCCAATATGTTGTTGTTGCTTAGTAAAAGTAACAAAATGTGCAGTGGCATTGTAAGCCATGTGAATAAGTTGTTGCCTAGTGAAAGGTGACAAGACAATTAATGGCCTTGTAAGCCATGTGATATGCTTGTGTAACAAGTATCATGAATACCTTGGTCTGAGGACCTAGAGGTAATAGTTACCTAACAAGTGGTAACAGTGTTCAGTGATGAACTAAGGGTTTAAATACCCAGATTTGATAAGCATGGTAATGATGTGGTTGAGGGATGAGAATTCCCAGTATTAAAATGAGGGACTGAGATCCCAATGTCTTATAAAGACTGAGAAATGATTGATGAAAATAGTACATGTTTCTTTGTAGCATTTGTCTTAATAAGTTATGTTTGAGAACTTGATTGATGCTAAAATAATATGATATTTTACTTAATTCATTAAGTGAAATCGTATCATGTAGAGCCATGACCATAGATCCATCATCATCAATAATTTGGTGATGGTGGAATGGGTTGGTCCACGGAAAAACCCAGAGTTCGCATATTTTTGAATATGTAGGGGTCAATGGGCGAAAATATCCTTACGTCCTCATAGGGGAATTGATGGAAGGTAAACATTAAACCTCTCAATCCTTCATTATATGCACCGGGATGGATGTATCACGAATCTCCTAAAGATTGGGATGGATGTATCACAAATCTCCCAATAATATTAATGTCGAATCGATGGAGGTAAACATGAAATCTCTTGATTGGGAAGAGAGTGCAGCTTACCCTGCCTCTATAGTGAAATTGTCAGTATACCCTGGAAATCTATGTAGCAGAGACACAAGATGTCCTGCATGTGATCTCGCACTGACTGAGATGTGGGATGTCTTGGAAGTCGGCTCCTCCAATTGACCTTGTATGGTACCGATTTCGACTTCGCAGTGGTCGGTTGGAGTATGAGCAGTATACCTCATCTCCTCATGGCATAAGTGTGATTGTAAAATGTAATCATCTGTATAGCATGTTTTCTTAAGGATTGAATATGGAAATTTACTGGTTGATGTTACATTTCTTTTATACATCTCTAGTTGATAGATGTTATTTATATCTCTTTACATTCATTGCAAGTAGATGAATGAATTACAACTCTACCATGGGTAGATGCAATGTCCTCCTTAGGAAAGGAGATTACTTTACTTTGTTCATACAAAGATCCATCTGTTGTTTAATACATTAGATTTCCCTACTCAGTTTTATTTTAATAACTGCAATAATAATGTTTTGGTGGAGAGTTACATCTCTCGTAGGGGCAATTTTCAATTGTCTCGCCCCCGTGGGATCCAACATTTTTTGGTGGACACGGACAAGAAATAGAAATCCCTACAGCAGAGGAAGGACAGCAACAGCTGGGACAGTAGTGAAATCTTAGGTGGAGATATTGTCTGTCAAGTCATATAGATAGTAGTCCTATGTGTCGTCTTTGTACTCTCAGGTCCTCGGAGTTAGTAGTTAGTGTTTCTGACGAAGTGGTCTGAGATTTTGGCTTGATGCCTCGAGGTTCTTATACTGCTTGTGTACAGTTCTAACAGGGCAGTTAATGTTTGTAATCCTCGAGAAGAGATGGTACAAGGCATGTACTTATGAACCAGGTTGTAAATGTATTACATTGGTTCCTGATGAAAGAGTTTTCCTATGTTTGGATCTCTTTGCAAAAAGGTTTTAATTTTTAGTGATTTTTAGTAATTCCGTTGTTAATGATTGCTTCCTCTTAAGCAAATATTGTTTTTGTGAGTTGTATGTCACATTTATCTATTTGCATTAGAGTTAGGTTCAACATGATAAATTATATCAATGTTACTAATCAACACTTATACCCAAACCCTAACTCACGACATCCCCATTGGATCATGGATGCATAAGGTGAACCATCACCATCACATTCCATTCCATTCTCAAGTATGAACCCATACATAAATCAAGGTGTAACCATTAGGTTATAGCATACTAGGGTTTCAACAACATTAACATAGTACTTCATGATAGTATTAGTCATTGAAGGATTATTCATACCCAATTACCATCATTTAGTTATATTAAATCTAGGTATAACAAGCTATACCTGATTAGGGTTACATATCAACACAATATGGTTATCATCCCTTATATTCATATGAGTGAATAGGTAAGACTACCTTATTAAGGGTAACCCTCCATTTGTCCCATCATCATTCAACCCCTATCACCATACCACAATGTCACCCAGAACCATTGGATGTTTAAAAGGTAAGACCATTGATTGTTTACATAGGTAAACACCTAGGATAAACCACCTATAAAGTCCTTGATTTGTACTCTATAAAGATTCACCATCTAACCCTAGACATCCCTTGATTGACAACACAAAAAGTTTCACTGAGAGTAGGGTAAAACCCACAATCGACTGTTCATTTAAAACAAGCCATCCATTGTCAACAAGTAAGCTCCTTAAGTTGATCATATAAAGGAAACCATCTAAATCACATTATTAGGACCGACATATTACATTAACCATCATTCCACATTATTGGAGGAATAAACATTATATCTTGACCATTGGGTCAAGTTCATATATTAAAACCATCAATTATAGTATAGGTCCGACCATTGCATCAAGTGACCCAAGAAACCATTGTTCTTAGGCTTAGTTGATTCTATAACTACAATGCTTGACTCAACATAGGTTTTAGAGACCTGATCCACCATTGATGAATGTATATTCATCATGAAATTCAATTATCACTTCGGGACCAATTCAACTTTATACATACTATTTCACTCAATATGAATCATAATGTGCAAAACTACTTAGTTGATTCAATTATCAAGGTTTTAACTAAACATCGTTCATTTAATCTAGGTTTTGACAAAGCTGAACAAGTAGTCAAGGTCCACCTTCATCCCTAGCTCTGATCAAGATATCTAACCAAGCAATTCCACCCATTCGGTCTCAAGACCGTTTGAACCCATGCGGTCTCAAGACCGTTTGAGCCCATGCGGTCTCAAGACCATTTGAGCCCATGCGGTCTCAAGACCATTTTAAGCAGCAGAGACTGATTGGAGGCATCACTCAGCCACAAGGAATCGAGCAGTGCATGAACTCAAGGTCGCAAAGTAGACTCCTAACCACATATGTGGTGGTCCAAACGGTCGTGGTCTATGGCATCACCACGACCGTGTGATGCGGCCACGACCGTGGTAGACCTCAGCTTTCACTCGCCACGACCGTGGTCGACGAGCCACGACCATGGCACCCTACCTGCATCAACCCTCTGTCACTCGCCACACCCGTGCGAGGCAGCACGTCCGTGTGGTAGCTACCTCGCCACGACTGTGGTGTCACGCCACGACCATGGCACGATGTCATCAGAGCCCGATTTCTCAGGCGGCACGGCCATGGGACATCAGCTTTACCATGACCATGGTGCCTAACCACAGTCGTGGTGCATCGTCTTCAACCTCCGACCAGCACACATTTGCAGCTCCTGAGAAAGTTCGATTGGAGGTGGTTCATTTACCAAATGAGGTCACCCCGAGGCCGTTGCACCTGCAGATGAAGGCCAAAGATCGTTTACAGATCGGAAGGCTTCTAGATCGGGTTGACCCAGCTGATGACGGATTTGTCTACTGTTTGAATCAGTTATAGAAAACCAAACGATCTGTCCAAGACCGTTTTCCCTTCTTCGACGCGAGACCGTTTGGCCCCTGTGCGGGTTTCAGATTGTTGAATCAGCCATCTCCAAGACCGTTTGAGTTGGGCTGGAGCGTTGACCGTTTGTTGTTGCTGAAGACCGTTCGCCCCTTTTTCCATATCGTTTGCTAGAAAACGGTTTACAAACCATTTGGAGTGATCATTTGCCCAAAACCGCAAGGAGCAACCATTTTCTCAAGACCGCAAAGAGTGATCATTTGCCCAAAACCATTTGGAGCGATCGTTTGGTAGCAAACGGTCTCCAGACCGTTTGGAGGAGATATTTCAAGACCGTTTGGTCTTAACTAACTGAAACTATTTGGTCTCTTTTAATCCAGACCGTTTGGGGTTAGTCATGTGCCTATAAATAGGACCCCAAGGGTCCTCACTTGGACATCGGTTCTGGGATGCCGACAGACTGCCTGTACACAGGTCTGATCCATAACCAGTCCAGTCTGCGCCAGTTTCATTTCACCTACTGCCCATGTTGCAACCAAGGAAGCTGAGGAGAGAAGGAAGACGGAGTGAGGGATACTATCCCATCTATCTTGACAACTCCTGTTCGCATCTAGATCTGCTCCGACATGACGTAGAAGGTCATATCTTCTTCACCGAGCTGCGACTACCTTCTGCACCGAGTTCATGGCAAATTTCTCTCTCTTTCTCATTCTTCTTGTTACTCGCATCATGAGCGAGTAGTACCTTTTCACTGGGGTGCGGGGACTATCCCCGCTGCCCATGCAAATCATGTTCTTTTGTTAAACTCTCCATGGCAATGTATATAACTTTCCATTTCATTGTTAGTTGGTATGTTTGTAGTTGATTATCTACTTGCTTTCATCTTGTTCTCTCCTATATTGCGAGATCTTCTATATGTGGGATAGAATGGCAGTTTACAAGGTTCGAATCTTTGACGAGAACTTCTGATAAGATTCCTTGAGGTCATAAGTGTATGATCCGTGAGGGGACGAGACATCTAGCCTACGGTGACGCTTTTATGGTATAAACATCCCTCAGGGAGTACCACAGCCTTAGTTGGATTTTGTATCGTCTTTGTTTATCGTTGATGTTAGTTTGTAGATCTATCACTTGCTTGCTTATCGATTAATGTGGTTGACTCCCAAACTAGAAATAGAATGGTATTTCTTCAGAGCTGTAAGTAAGTGATCTGATTGGTGACGAGACATCTAATGCCTAAGGTGATGTTTACGCGAACCTAACGCCCTTACGGGGGGTTCTGTAGCAGCTCCAGTTGGATTGATATATCTTGCCTGGTTTGTTTGAGATTGAATGTGTTTGCATGTGTAGCGGCGGTGAAACCAGATATCATCCCAGGGATTCCATATCATTGATCTAAATCCAACTTTAATTCAGTTTTTACTTTCTTGCAATTAGTCTAATTAACCTCAATCAACCAATCATTCTAAATATTAGTTTTACTTGATCAAGATTTGATTGACAAAGATTCTTTAAAACGTTTTCCTTTGAGTTCGATCCTTAACTATACTGCGATAAGACTCATCCGCTTGCAGGTGGTATTATTGCACTTTGGTAAAAACTCGGGGATTTCAACCCCAAGTGATTTTGTTAGTGCGTTCAAAATACCACATCAAATTCTAGCGTCGTTGTCGGGGACAACAGAATCAGTCAGTCAAATCTCGTTCTTTTAAAACTAATCTAGGATTTTCTTTTTCCTTTAAAACAATCGATCATCTACTTGAGTTCGACTTTACTTCGTGGTTCTCACCTTTGGAATCTTTCTATTTTCAGGTACAATCCAAGGCGTAGTGCATGCACCGTTCGGACAGCCCCGGACTAGCAGCGAGCTTTAATCCTGAGATAGACAGAACTTTCCATCATCAGATCAGAGAGAATCAAGCAAGGATGGCTCAAGAAGAAGAGGTATCCCGAAGGGTGGCTCAAGCCATCAATTCACAAAGAGAGAGGCTCATGCAAGAAGCCATGGCGGCGGTTCGGTAGGAAATCCTAATAGCACAAGCAGCAGCGCAAGCAGCTGAACTACAAAAGGATCTTAGAGAGTTCTCAATCCCAAAAGCTGTGAATGTTCATCATCCAGTACAACCTCCTCCCATCAATGATGCCAATTTTGAGATTAGGGCACATTGGATCACATTGCTTCAAAACAACCCTTTCTACGGAAAACAAGCAGAGGACAGCCAAGAACATCTTCTAAGATTCATCGATCTATGTGCTATGACAAAGCAAAATGGAGTCACTAATGATGTCATTCGACTCCGTCTCTTCAAGTATTCCATTGCTAATAGAGCCATAATTTGGTACAATTCATTGCAAAGTAAAATAACCATCACCACCTGGGAACAACTCCAAAATGTGTTTCTGGAAAAGTTCTATCCTCCATCTCTCACATATGAAATTAGGGGCCGTATAACAAATTTCACTCAAGTCCCTGGAGAAACTCTTGCTGAAGAATGGGATAGGTACAAATAGCTTCTACGCAAGTGTCCACACCATGGAATTCCTAAGAATCAACTCATCAACATTTTCTATAGGGGTGTGGATGATGATATTAAGAGGTTTCTAGATTCCTCGTCTGGAGGAAACTTCATGCGTCAAAGTTATGACAGCGCATGGAGAGTTGTCACCCTGGGAGCAGAAAATCAAGCCAATTGGGGCAGATATGTAGGTAAAGGAGTCTTGAAAGTATCTATGGCCGAAGATACTCCCGAGTACAAGTCTATCGCTGAAACTTTGAAGGTCTTAGTCGCCAAGCAAGACCATATTGAATCATATCTAGCTGCTATTGGAAGAGGACGTTCACCCACTCGGCAACCGGAACAGGTCAAGTCCACTTCCCTGTTCTGTGAAGCATGTAAGAGCACTGATCATTCCACTTTATCATGCAATGTTCTCTATGACGTTGTACTGAGCAATGTATGTGGACAAGGAGATAATGGTCAAATGGAGAATCTTAATGCTATCAACACTATTCCTGGGCAAGGTTATTACAATCCGAATCAGAATAGGAATCACCCAGGTTTTCAATATGGAAACCCCTCTGGAGCAGTAAACTCGCATCAATTTGGTTCAAACAATCAACCAAGAGGCCCACCAGGATTCTAGTATAATCAACAATAGAATTTTGGGAATCAAGGAAATTTCAAGGGAAACTTTCAGAATAGGAACTACAATAATTATCAAAACAACTCTTAGTATCAGAATCTTAATCAACAGCAAGGACAGCAAGCAGGACCCATCTCTTCTGATGACAAGCTATCATCCATTGAAAAAATGTTGCAAACTCAGCAAACTATGATAGCTAACCAACAAGCTCAACAGAAGGCTATTGAATCTCAATTAGCTCAACTCACAGCTAGCATAAAGCCACCTAATGGAGTCTTTGCTGGCCAACCCGAGAAGAATCCTAAGCATCCTGAATAGTTGAAGGCAGTCACCACCAGGTCAGGAAAAGACTATTCGTATCCCCCATTAAAGACACTTGTGGTTATTACAGACGAAGATGAACCTGTGATTGTCCAAAACTCAACAACACTAGAGTCTCAATCAAAAGATGAAAAGACAGATAAGGAAAGTCCTGAGAAATCTACTGATGAAGAAACTGAAACACCAGAACCTGATATTCCTGTATATAAGCCTCGTATACCCTTCCCAGTCCGTCTAAGGCAAACCAAGCTCGATACTAGATTCAATAAGTTTAAAGAGGCTATGAAGAAACTTCATGTTGATATACCCTTCTTAGATGCTTTGGCTGAGATACCAGCCTAGACTAAGTACCTAAAGTCACTCCTAACTAGGAAGTATATAACTGAGTAGTATGAGACAGTAAAATTGGCAACAACTACATCGGATATCATATTGAGCAAGATGCCCAAGAAACAAAAAGACCCGGGATCCTTTGGAATATCATGTCACATTGGCGACTCATCATGCAAGAAAGGATTGGCAGATCTCGGTGCAAGCATCTCTATTATGCCACTTAGCCTGTGCAAAAGATTAGGATTTGTAGAATTGCTTCCTACTGGCATGACTATACAACTTGTAGACAATTCGATAAAACATCCGTTGGGAATCCTCGAAGATGTCCCGGTCAAGGTAGGCAAGGACACATATGTTCCATGTGACTTCATCATTATGGATATAAAAGAAGAAGTCAGATATCCTCTCATTTTTGGTCGTTCGTTCCTCGCCACTGCAAGAGCCCTGATTGATGTTGAAGCTAGTACCTTACTGCTAATATTAGGAAAAGAAACTCTCGAATTTAAAGTTTTTGAAAGTATGAGAAGACCAAGTATGCAGGAAGAAGTCTATCTGATTGACTGCATTGAACAAATGTCACTTTTGACTCAAGAGCATCATGAATCAAACGATCCCTTGGAAATTGCTCTAACAAACCCATCAATGGATGAACCAATCGACGAATGAGTAAAGGATTGCATCGAATCCCTCGACTCTGCTAAAGAATATGTTGGAGCCAATAGTGAAGAACTCAAGGCTATGGAAAATACATAAGAAACAAGCAAAAAACCAGAGGCTCCCGAAATGAAGCCTCTGCCTGAAAGACTGAAGTACGTGTTTTTAGACGATCTCAAGGTTTGTCCAGTTATTATAAATTCTGATCTAACAGCTGAACAAGAAGAGAAACTTCTGAAGGAATTGAGGGAAAGAAAGAAAGCCATCGGTTATAAAATGAGTGACCTCACTGGGGTCAGTCAAGCATTGTGTATGCACAAGATCCCTATGATGGAAGATCACAAACCTGCTATTGAGCATCAACAGAAATTGAACCCAAATATGAAGGAAGTGGTCTGTAGTGAGGTCATTAAATTGCTCACAGCTGGGATAATCTATCTGATATCCGATTCACCATGGGTGAGCCCAGTGCATGTTCTCCCGAAGAAAGGTGGAACAACTGTTATATGGAATGAAAACAATGAACTCATCCCCACTCGAACAGTCACAGGGTGGAGGATGTGCATAGATTATAGAAAATTGAATAAGGCAACTCGAAAAGATCATTTTCCAATGCCCTTCCTTGATCAAGTCCTAGAAAGGTTGGCTCATCAAGAATATTTCTGTTATCTTGATGGTTACTCTGGATTCTATCAAATACTCATACATCCAGATGACCAAGAGAAAACAACCTTTACCTGCCCATTCAGAACATATGCGTTTAAAAGAATGTCGTTTGGTCTCTGTAATGCATCCGCAACTTTCCAACGTTGCATGGCCACCATATTCGCTGGTCTTACTGAAACAATTATGGAGGTTTTCATGGATGATTTTTCTGTTCATGGAGATCATTCGATTCATGTCTAAAGCACCTCTCCCTGGTCCTCAAACATTGTGAAGAAGCACATCTTGTGCTAAATTGGAAAAAGTGTCATTTTATGGTAAGAGAAGGCATTGTCCTCGGTCATAGGGTCGGTAATAGAGGAATTGAAGTAGATAAAGCCAAGATTGAAGTGATTTCTAAACTGGCCACCCCAAAAAATGTAAAAGAAGTTCGTGCTTTTCTAGGTCAAGCAGGATTTTACAGAAGATTCATAAAGGATTTTTCCAAGATAACGAAACCAATGATGAACCTATTACTAAAAGATACTAATTTCAATTCCAATGAAGAATGTGTCAAAAGCTTCAACACACTGAAGCAGGCCCTTACAACCACCCCCATCATTAGAGCTCCCGACTGGGACCATCCTTTTGAAATTATGTGTGATGCCATCGACTATGTTGTGGGCGTTGTTTTAGGGCAATATATAGAAAAGAAACACTATGTGATCTATTATGCATCAAAAACTCTCGATGAAGCTCAGAGGAATTATGCAACTACCGAGAAAGAACTTCTAGTAGTCGTGTATGCCTTTAACAAGTTCAGATCCTACCTAATTGGTTCGAAGGTCATTGTCTACACAGACCACACCGCCATTCGTTACCTCTTGACAAAGAAAGATGCAAAACCCAGGTTGATTAGATGGATCCTTCTATTACAGGAATTTGATTTAGAGATAAGAGATAAAAAAGGTACAGAGAATGTTGTAGCAGACCACCTCAGTCACATTCACACTCAGGATACCGAGAAGATTCTGATTAACGATTCTCTTCCGGACGATCAACTAAGGAAGGTCTCAGAAGTTATACTATGGTACTCAGATTTTGTGAACTACCTTGCTGCTGGGGTTATCCATCCTCAATGCACCGGAAATGCCCTGAAGAAGTTCATGCATAATGTGAAGCAATATCACTGGGATGAGTCGTATCTTTTTAAACTAGGTGTCGATGGTTTGTATATACGATGCATCGCCGAAGAGGAGGCTCAACTTATTTTGGAACAATGTCACTCAGGACCAGTGGGAGGACATATTAGCTCTAAAAAGACTGTTTTAAAGGTTTTGCAATGTGGATTCTTCTGGCCAACCATATCCAAAGATTCCTACGATTTTGTCCTATCATGCGATAAATGTCAAAGAACATGTAATATAAAAAAGAGAGACGAGATGTCACTGCATCTATGGCAAGAAGTAGAGATATTCGATGTTTGGGGGGTAGACTACTGATGAATGTATATTCATCATGAAATTCAACTATCTCTTTGGAACAAATTCAACTCCATATATATACTTGCTCACTCATTAAATACCAATATGAATCATAATGCCCAAAACCACTTAATTGATTCGATTATCAAGGTTTTAACTAAACATTGTTCATTTAATGCAGATTTTGACAAAGCTAAACAAATAGGCACGGTCCGCCTTGGTCCATGGCTTTGATCAAGAAATCTAACCAAGCAATTCCACCCATGCGGTCTCAGGACCGTTTGAGCCCATACGGTCTCAAGACCGTTTGAGCCCATGCGATCTCAAGACCGTTTGAGCCCATGCGGTCTCAAGACCGTATGACCAGCAGAGATCGATTGGAAGCATAATCCAGCCATAGAGGATCAAGCAGTGCATGGATTCAAGACCTCGCAGCAGAGTCCTAATCGCGGTCGTGATCTGCTGCCATCACCACGACCGTGTGGTGGTGCCACGACCGTGGTGGATCATCCCCGATGCCTGAGCTCTAACTCGCCATGCCCGTGCAAGGTAGCACGGTCGTGTGGCAGCTACCTCACCATGACCGTGGTGTCACGCCACAGCCGTGGCACAATGCCATCAGAGCCCATTTTCTCACCCAGCACGCCCGTGCAAGGCGGCACGGCCGTGGGACAACATCTTTACCACAACAGTGGTGCCTAACCATGGTTGTGGTGTGTCGTCTTCAACCTCCGACCAGCACACCTTTGCAGCTCCTGAGCAAGGTCGATTGGAGGTGTTCAACATGCCAAATGGGGTCGCCCCGAGGCTGTCGCACCTGCAGATGAAGGCCAAAGATCATTCTTTTACCTGAGGACCAATAGATTGTTTGACCCAGCTGCTGACCTGAAGAACGTTTGCCCCATTTTTATGCTCAAGACCATTTGGAGTTCTATCAGTTTCCAAACTGTTTGCCGATCAAGACCGTTTGGCCTTATGCGATTTCTAGATTGTTTGTAAGAGACCGCAAGGAGCGACCGTTTGGAGCGATCGTTTGGTAGCAAACAGTCTCCAGACCGTTTGGTAGCAAACGGTCTCCAGACCGTTTGGTAACAAACGGTCTCCATACCATTTGGAGCAAACCGTATGAAAAAGTCAAAGCAGTAAGACCGTTTGGAGAAGATTTTTTTGGCCAAACTGTTTGCCCATAACAGTAGCAGACCGTTTAGTCTCTTTTAATCCAAGACTGTTTGGGGTCAGTCCTATGCCTATAAATAGGACCCCAAGGGTCCTTACTTGGACATCGGTTCCGAGACACCGACAGGCTGCCTGTACACAGGTCTGATCCAAATCCAATCCAGTTCACACCAGTTTCATTCCACCTACTGCCCGTGTTGCAACTAAGGAGGTTGAGGAGAGAAGGAAGATAGAGCAAGGGAGACTATCTGGTCTATCTTGGCAACTCCCATTCGCGTCTAGATCTGCTCTGACACGACGTAGAAGATTGTATCTTCTTCACCGAGCTACGACTACCTTCTGCACTGAGTTCATGGAGGATTTCTCTCTTTCTCATTCTTCTTGTTTCTCGCATCATGAGCGAGTAGTACCTTTTCGTTGGGGTGCAGGGACTAGCCCCGCTACCCATGCAAATCATGTTCTTTTGTTAAACTCTCCATGGCAATGTATATAACTTTCCACTTCATTGTTAGTTGATATGTTCGTAGTAGATTATCTACTTGCTTTCATCTTGTTCTTTCCTATATTGTGAAATCTTCTATATATGGGACGGAATGGCAGTTTACAAGTTTGACTCCTTGACGAGAACTTCTGATAGGATTCCTTGAGGTCGTAAGTGTATGATCTGTGAGGGGACGAGACATCTAACCTATGGTGACGCTTCTGTGTGCCTAACGCCTGTATAGGGGGCTCACAACCTTAGTTGGATTTTGTATCGTCTTGTTTATCGTCGATGTTAGTTTGTAGATTTATCACATGTTTGCTTATCAATTAATGTGGTTGGCTCCCAAACTAGAAATAGAATGGGATTTCTTTGGAGCCATAAGTAAGTGATCTGGTTGGTGATGAGACATTTGATGCCTAAGGTGATGCTTACGCAAACCTAACGCCCTAACGGGGGGTTCTACAGCAGCTCTAGTTGGATTGATATATCTTGCCTGGATTGTTTGTGATTGAATATGTTTGCGTGTGTAGCGACGGTGAAACCCCGATATCATCCCAGCGATTCCATATCATTGATCTAAATCCAATTTTAATTCAGCTTTTACTTTCCTACAATTACTTTAGTAAACCTCAAATCAACCAACCGTTTTAAATATTAGTTTTACTCGAGCTAGATTCGACTGACAAGGATTATTAACAATGTTGTCCTTTGGGTTTGATCCTTAACTATACTACGATAAGACTCGTCTTCTTGTAGGTGGTATTATTGCACTTTGGTTTTGGTAAAAGCTCGGGGATTTCAACCCCGAGTGAGTTTGTAAGTGCATTCAAAATACCACGTCAAATTCTGGCGCCGTTGCCGGGGACAACGGAATCAGTCAAGTCTAGTTCTTTTAAGACTAATCTAGGATTTTGCTTTTTCTTTTGAAACAAACGATCATCTACTTGAATTTGACTCTACTTTGTGGATCTCATTTTTTAAATCTTTCTATTTTCAGGTACAACCCAAGGCATAGTGTATGCACCGTTCGGACAGCCCCAGACTCACAGCAAGCTTTGATCCCGAGATAGACAGAACTTTCCATCATCAGATTAGAGAGAATCAAGCAAAGATGGCTCAAGAAGAAGTGGTAGCCCGAAGGGTGGCTCAAGCCATCAATGCACAAAGAGAGAGGCTCATGCAAGAAGCTAGGGCGGCGGTTCAGCAGGAAATCCTAGCAGCACAAGCAGCAGTGCAAGTAGCTAAACTACAAAAGGATCTTAGAGAGTTCTCAATTCTGAAAGCTGTGAATGTTCATCATCCAATACAGCCTCCCCCATCAATGCTGCAATTTTGAGATTAGGGCACATTGGATCACATTGCTTCAAAACAACCCTTTCTATGGCAAACAATCAGAGGACATCCAAGAACATCTTCTGAGATTTATCGATCTATGTGCTATGACAAAGCAAAATGGAGTCACTGATGATGCCATTTGACTTCGTCTCTTCAAGTATTACCTTGCTGATAGAGCCATAAGTTGGTACAATTCATTGCAAAGTGAAATACCCATCACCACTTGGGAACAACTCCAAAATGTGTTTTTGGAAAAATTCTATCCTCCTTCTCTCACATATGAAATTAGGGGCCAGATAACAAATTTCACTCAAGTCCCTGGAGAAACTCTCACTGAAGCATGGGATAGGTACAAAGAGCTTCTACGCAAATGTCCACACCACGGAATTCCTATGAATCAACTCATCAAAATTTTCTATAGGGGTGTGGATGATGATATTAAGAGGTTTCTAGATTCCTCGTCTGGAGGAAACTTCATGCGTCAAACTTATGACAGCGCATGGAGAGTCATCACCCTGGGAGCAGAAAATCAAGCCAATTGGGGTAGATCTGTAGATATAGGAGTCTTGAAAGTAGCTATGGCCGAAGCTACTCCCGAGTACAAGTCTATCGTTGAAACTTTGAAGGTCTTAGTTGCCAAGTAAGACCATATTGAATCATCTCTAGCTGCTATTGGAAGAGGATGTTCACCCACTCGACAACCGGAGCAGGTCAAGTCTACTTCCATGTTTTGTGAAGCATGTAAGAGCACCGATCATTCCACTTTATCATGCAATGTTCTCTATGACGTTGTACTGGGAAATGTATGTAGACAAGGAGATAATGGTCAGATGGAAAATCTTAATGCTATCAACATTATTCCTGGGCAAAGTTATTACAATCTGAATCAGAATAGGAATCACCCAGGTTTTCAATATGGAAACCCCTCTAGAGAAGTAAACTCGCATCAATTTGGTTCAAACAATCAATCAAGAGGCCCACCAGGATTCCAGTATAATCAACAACAGAATTTTTGGAACCAAGGAAATTTCAAGGGGAACTTTCAGAATAAGAACTACAATAATTATCAAAACAACCCTCAGTGTCAGAATCTTAATCAACAGTAAGGACAGCAAGCAGGACCCGTCTCTTCTGATGACAAGCTATCAGCCATTGAAAAAATGTTGCAAACTCAGCAAACTATGATAGCCAACCAACAAGCTCAGCATAAGGCTATTGAATCTCAACTAGCTCAACTTGTAGCTAGCATAAAACCACCCGCTGGAGTCTTTGTTGGCCAACCTGAGAACAATCCCAAGCATCCTGAACAGTTGAAGGCAGTCACCACCAGGTCAGGAAAAGACTATTTGGATCCCCCAATAAAGACACATGTGGTTATTATAGATGAAGATGAACCTGTGATTGTCCAAAACTCAACAACACTGGAGTCTCAATCAAAAGATGATAAGACAGATAAAGGAAGTCCTGAGAAATCTACTAATGAAGAAACTGAAACATCAGAACCTGATATTCCTGTATATAAGCCTCGTATACCCTTCCCAGCTCATCTAAGGCAAACCAAGCTTGATACTAGATTCAATAAGTTTAAATAAGCTATGAAGAAACTTCATGTTGATATACCCTTTTTGGATGCTCTAGCTGAGATACCAGCCTGGACTAAGTACCTAAAGTCACTCCACACCAGGAAATATATAACTGAAGAGTATGAGATCGTAAAACTGGCGACAACTACATCTGATATCATATTGAGCAAGATGCCCAAGAAACAAAAAGACTTGGGATCCTTTGGAATTTCATGTCTCATTGGCAACTCATCATGCAAGAAAGGTTTGGCAGATCTCAGTGCGAGCATCTCTATTATGACACTTAGCCTGTACAAGATACTAGGGTTCGTAGAATTGCTTCCTACTGGAATGACTATACAGCTTGCAGACAATTCAATAAAACGTCTGTTAGGAATCCTTGAGGATGTCCCGGTCAAGGTAGGCAAGGACACATAGGTTCCATGTGACTTCGTCATTATGGATATAAAAGAAGATGTCATATATCCTCTCATTTTTGGTCATCCGTTCCTCACCACTGCAAGAGCCCTAATTGATATTGAAGCGGGTACCTTACTGCTCAGATTAGGCAAAGAAACTCTTGAATTTAAAGTTTTTGAAAGTATGAGAAGACCAAGTATGCAGGAAGAAGTCTATCTGATTGACTGCATTGAACAAATGTCACTTCTGACTCAAGAACATCATGAATCAGATGATCCTTTAGGAGTTTCTCTAATGAACCCACCAGTTGATGAACCAACTGACGAACAAGTAAAAGATTGCATCGAGTCCCTCAACTCTGCTAAAGAAGACGTTGAAGCCACTAGTGAAGAACTCAAAGCTATGGAAATTACAGAAGAACCATGCAAAAAACCAGAGGCTCCCGAAATGAAGCCTCTGCCCAAAGGACTGAAGTACGTATTTTTAGACGATCTTAAGGTTTACCCAGTTATTATAAATTTCGATCTAACATCCGAACAAGAAGAGAAACTTCTGAAGGAATTGAGGGAAAGAAATAAAGCCATCGGTTATAAAATGAGTGACCTCACTGGGGTCAGTCAAGCACTGTGTATGTATAAGATCCCTATGATGGAAGATCACAAACCTACCATTGAGCATCAACGAAAGTTGAATCCAAATATGAAGGAAGTGGTCCGTCGTGAGGTCATTAAACTGCTCACAGCTGGAATAATCTATCTGATATCAGATTCGCCATGGGTGAGCCCAGTGCATGTAGTCCCGAAGAAAGGTGGAACAACTGTTATACGGAATGAAAACAATGAACTCATCCCCACTCGAATAGTCACAGGGTGGAGGATGTGCATAGATTATAGAAAATTGAACAAGGCAACTCGAAAAGATCATTTTCCAATGCCCTTCCTTGATCAAGTCTTAGAAAGGTTGGCTCATCAAGAATATTTCTATTATCTTGATGGTTACTCTGGATTCTATCAAATTCCCATACATCCAGATGACCAAGAGAAAACAATCTTTACCTACCCATTTGGAACATATGCATTTAAAAGAATGTTGTTTGGCCTCTGCAATGCACCTGCAACTTTCCAACGTTGCATGGCTGTAATATTTGTCGGTCTCACCGAAACCATTATGGAGGTTTTTATGGATGATTTTTCTATATATGGAGATTCATTTGATTCATGTCTTAAGTGCCTCTCCCTTGTCCTCAAACATTGTGAAGAAGCACATCTTGTGCTAAATTGGGAAAAGTGCCATTTTATGGTAAGAGAAGGCATTGTCCTCGGTCATAGGGTTAGTAATAGAGGAATTGAAGTAGATAAAGCCAAGATTGAAGTGATTTCTAAACTGGATATTCCAACAAATGAAAAAGAAGTCTGTGCTTTTCTAGGTCATGCAGGATTTTACAGAAGATTTATAACGGACTTTTCTAAGATAATGAAGCCAATGACGAACTTATTACTAAAGGATATTGATTTCAATTTCAATGAAGAATGTGTCAAAAGCTTCAACACACTGAAGCAGGCCCTTACAACCACCCCCATAATTAGAGCTCCCGACTGGGACCATCCTTTTGAAATTATGTGTGATGCCAGTAATTATGTTGTGGGCGCTATTTTAGGGCAATGTATAGAGAAGAAACACTATGTGATCTATTATGCATCGAAAACTCTCGATGAAGCCCAGAGGAATTACGCAACTACTGAGAAAGAACTTCTAGCAGTCATGTATGCCTTTGACAAGTTTAGATCCTACCTAATTGGTTCGAAGGTCATTGTCTACACAGACCACGCTACCATTCATTACCTTCTGGCAAGGAAAGATGCAAAACCCATGTTAATTAGATGGATTCTCCTATTGCAAGAATTTGATTTAGAGATAAGAGATAAAAAGGGTACAGAGAATGTTATAGCAGACCACCTCAGTCGCATCCACACTCTGGATATTTAGAAGATTTTGATCAATGATTCCCTACCAGATGATCAACTAATGGGGGTCTCAGAAGCTGTACCGTGGTACTCAAATTTTGTGAACTACCTTGTTGCTGGGGTTATCCATCCTCAATGCACCGGGAATGCACTAAAGAAGTTCATGCATGATGTAAAGCAATATCACTGGGATGAGCCATATCTCTTTAAACTAGGTGTTGATGGCCTGTGTAGACGATGTATCGCCGAAGAAGAAGATCAACTTATTTTGGAACAATGTCACTCAGGACCAGTGGGAGGACATATGAGCTCTAAAAAGACTGCTTTGAAGGTTTTGAAATGTGGATTCTTCTAGCCAACCATATCCAAAGATTCATATGATTTTGTCATATCATGCGACAAATGTCAAAGAACATGTAATATAATAAAGAGAGACAAGATGTCACTGAATCTATGGCAAGAAGTAGAGATATTCGATGTGTGGGGGTGGACTACATGGGTCCATTCCCATCTTCTCATGGATTTTCATACATCCTAGTGGCAGTAGACTACATCTCAAAATGGGTTGAAGCTATACCAATCGTCACTAGTGATTCCAAACCCATCATCAAATTATTCAAAGATATTATCTTCCCACGTTTTAGAGTGCCACGAACCGTGATATCTGACGGAGGGTCCAACTTCCTTGAAAGAAGCTTTGACGCTTTACTGAGAAAATACAGTGTAACTCATAAGGTAGCCTCGCCTTACCATCCACAAACAAGTGGGCAGGTTGAGGTCTCTAACCGTCAACTAAAGGCTATTCTGGAAAAAAAAACTATAGGACGCAATCGAAAGGATTGGTCAATGAAAATTAACGATGCCTTATGGGCTTATCGAACTGCTTATAAAACTCCCATTGGGACTACACCTTTTTTATTAATATATGGAAAGGCTTGTCACCTACCAATCGAACTGGAACACAAGGCATGGTGGGCAATTAAACAACTGAACTTTGATATGAAAGAAGCTGGCCAAGCCAGGATTCTGCAACTCCAAGAGCTGGATGAACTCAGGATGACAGCTTATGAGAATGCACGAATCTACAAAGAATGCACAAAACTTTGGCATGATGGACATCTGAAAAGAAAAGACATACAAGTGGGAGACCAAGTTCTGCTATTCAACTCAAGGTTGAAGTTATTCCCAGGAAAACTCCACTCACGCTGGTTTGGACCAAATATCGTCAAGAGCATCTCCCCACATGGTGCCTTCTCCTTATGGAGTGAAAAGTCAGGTGAATTTGTGGAAAATGGTCACTGCTTAAAGAGATATTTCACCTCGAATGACATAGGCACTAAAGAAATGCTGGAACTCACCAATCCAAAGGATCCACCATAAAGCTGATACATTCAGTCGAGCCATCGACGTAAAACAAAGGCGCTTGTCGGGAGGCAACCCGATCAATAATTTTGTTTTACTTTTCTTTTCAAATTAGAATATTGCTTCAATTTTGTTTTTACATTCTAGTTAATTTTTCATTAAATAAAATTCGCATTGCAAGATGCTACTTTAAGATCTAATTTCTCTTTACCTTTGAGATTTTCAGATAAGAGGATGTGCGCTGATCAGAACGCAACCACACCTGGTGGTCATTCTGGCATGATTTTTCCCCTCCATCTTGGATTTAGGGTTTGCTTGGGATGAGCAAATCTCTAAGTTCGGGGTGGAGTTTGGGTGGTACGTACCTCACTTTCCACCTACACCCATCCTTTTCATACTTAAAGTTTTCACTATCACATTCTTGATAAAAAAATTCAAAATTTTCACAATTCTTTAATGATTTTCAAAGAAATTGAACAGATAGTTGATGAATTTTTGACACTTTTTGACACTTCCTAGTTTCATTAAAAGTCACTAACTAACCTGCTATGCATTCTGAATCATTATATCCCCCTTATTCGAAGTAAATCCTCAAAAGGACCACTTTTTGAAACAAGCCCTTTGATTGAAATCATCTTGTGAAGCCTATGATTCCTAACACCGTGATGCTTTTGCAAAGATGATAGGTGTCTATCAAACTGATAGGGATCAAACACGTCGTGCTTCCTAACTGATTTGTGGACAATAGCATGGAATCCAAACTGGATCCTCATCAAGTCATTATTTGAGCAGAGTTTGATAAAGAGAACAACCTGATGCATTGAATTGTAAATCAAGTTGCATTCTGATCTGAACTCTCCTCTACACCTCTTCTATCATCTTTGTACCCCTCCATTCATAAAAAAGAAACAAAATAGCCAAAAATGTCAAACCCTAAGTTCGGGGTGGCACACCACTTCCCTCTTTATCCACTTCTTCCATACCCCTCGCAAACAAATAGGGGCGTACCACCAAAAATGCAATCTTGAGTCAAATAGAGGAGAGATTTTTGCAAACAAAAATATGCCCAAGTGCACATAAAAAGAAATGCAATCTTGAGTCAAATAGAGGAGATATTCGCACAAAAAATGCAATAAGTGAAATTGCACATCATAAAATAAAAATCTCGAGTCAAATAGAGGAGAGATTTACTTCTTCTTTCCATACCACCTTTCACTCCCTTTTCTACCTAATGGCACAATGATTGCCCACCCTATCTTGAAAAACACCTGTGTCAGATCAAATGCACACTTGTCGTTCTGCGGGTGTCACTGAATTCTTACAAAACTCTTTGACATGGTTATTGTAGGAAAAAGTGAGGAGGAAGTGATTTTGGAATACGAAATTAGGAACGAAGATATGGTAAGATGCATTTTGTGGTCTCAGGAGGTTGAGATACTTAGTCATATTGAGCAAAAAGAAAACATTCGTGATGTGAAGATGAAGCAATCACACGAATTGAAAGTATTCATTTGGCGACTGTTTCAGATTTTGTGTTACTCGAGGACGAGCAACGTTTAAGTTCGGGGTATTTTGATGAATGTATATTCATCATGAAATTCAACTATCTCTTTGGAACAAATTCAACTCCATATATATACTTTCTCACTCATTAAATACCAATATGAATCATAATGCCCAAAACCTCTTAATTGATTCGATTATCAAGGTTTTAACTAAACATTGTTCATTTAATGCAGGTTTTGACAAAGCTGAACAAATAGGCAAGGCCTTCCTTCATCCCTGGCTCTGATTAAGAAATATAACCAAGCAATTCCACCCATGCGGTCTCAATACCATTTGAGCCCATGCGGTCTCAAGACCGTATGACCAGTAGAGATCGATTGGAAGCATAATCCAGCCGTAGAGGATCGAGCAGTGCATGGATTCAAGACCTCGCAGCAGAGTCCTAACCTCGGCCGTGGTCTGCTGCCATCACCACGACCATGTGGTGGTACCACGACCGTGGTGGATCATCCTCGATGCCTGAGCTCTAACTCGCCATGCCCGTGCAAGGTAGCACGGCCGTGTGGCAGCTACCTCACCACGACCGTGGTGTCACGCCACGGCCATGGCACAATGCCATCAGAGCCCATTTTCTCACACAACATGCCCGTGCAAGGTGGCACGGCTGTGGGGCAAAAACTTTACCACGACCGTGGTGCCTACTCACGGCCATGGTGTGTCATCTTCAACCTCCGACCAGCACACCTTTATAGCTCCTGAGCAAGGTCGATTGGAGGTGTTCCGCATGCCAAATGGGGTCGCCCTAAGGCCGCCGCACCTACAAATGAAGGTCGAAGATCATTCTTTTACCTGAGGGCCAATAGATCGTTTGACCCAGATGTTGACCTGAAAAACGTTTGCCCCCTTTTTCTGCTCAAGACCGTTTGGAGTTCTATCAGTTTCCAAACCATTTGTCGATCAAGACCATTTGGCCTTATGTGATTTCTAGATCGTTTGCAAGAGACCACAAGGAGCGACCATTTGGAGCGATCGTTTGGTAGCAAATGGTCTCCAGACCATTTGGTAGCAAACGGTCTCCATATCGTTTGGAGCAAACCGCATGAAAAAGTCAAAGCAGCAAGACCGTTTGGAGAAGATTTTTTTGGCCAGACCGTTTCCCCATAACATCAGCAGACCGTTTGGTCTCTTTTAATCCAAGACTGTTTGGGGTCATTCCTATGCATATAAATAGGACCCCAAGGGTCCTTACTTAGACATCGGTTCCGGGACGCCGACAGGCTTCCTGTACACAGGTCTGATCCAAATCCAGTCCAATTTGCGCCAGTTTCATTCCACCTATTGCCCGTGTTGCAACCAAGGAGGCTGAGAAGAGAAGGAAGATGGAGCGAGGGAGATTGTCTGGTCTGTCTTGGCAACTCCCATTTGCATCCAGATCTGCTTCGACACAACGTAGAAGGTTGTATCTTCTTCACCGAGCTGCGACTACCTTTTGCACCGAGTTCATGGCGGATTTCTCTCTCTTTCTCAATTTTCTTGTTTCTCCCATCATGAGCGAGTAGTACCTTTTCATTGGGGTCGGGGACTAGCCCCACTGCCCATGCAAATCATATTCTTTTGTTAAACTCTCCATGGTAATGTATATAACTTTCCACATCATTGTTAGTTGATATGTTCGTAGTAGATTATCTACTTGCTTTCATCTTGTTCTTTCCTATATTGTGAAATCTTATATATATGGGACGGAATGGTGGTTTATAAGTTCGAATCCTTGACGAGAACTTCTGATAGGATTCCTTGAG